>CM072338.1:16162500-16787500 GCA_036874045.1 Cymodocea nodosa | reverse complement strand
ATTTAGCAATGGTAGTTCTCCGCTTCTCCTGAAACCAGGGGCATAATTGATAATAATCCTCCGTGCGTACAAGACAGGAAGGTATTTTCAAGCATCTCAGGTTCATGTATATTGCCATACGTGCAACCGCTGATATATTCCTTTTATCTTATCAATCAATTTTAATAATTAGAGGATTATCTGGAATAATTTTATTTAATTTAAACATTCTTGTTTGTGCTCTCATTCAAATAAAAGCATCTACCACTTTTGAAAATATTTGATTTTATTTGTTCGGTTAACCAGTGCTTGAATCAGAAGTCGTGTATGCAAGTATCAGTTGAGCGTAATAGGTCTCATATTAACTTCAACAATTTATTTTGTTTTCAACCTTTTTCATTTTCACCTAGCGTGGTTGCTTACATAGCATTTCAAAACTTCAGCATCTAAGAGTTCACATCTTACGCTGTTGTTCTTTACCACTTGCTGACTTGCTGTTAGATTGTTGGCATATTAATTACATCTTATGCTTGACATAGGTTGTGGCCATAAAGCAGCTCAATCTCGATGGACTTCAAGGGCACAGGGAATTTCTTGTTGAAGTCTTGATGTTAAATCTGCTTCACCATCCCAACCTTGTAAATCTTATTGGATGCTGCTTGGATGGGGATCAACGGCTTCTGGTGTACGAGTACATGCCATTAGGATCTCTAGAGGATCATCTATTCGGTAAGTTTCATCTCCATGTTTTATTCGCATTGATATTGTACAAATATAATTTATATAATAATTTGTTTGGATTGTTATATTCACCCTTACAGTTTTTTGCCGCAGATCTTCGTTCTAAAAGGAAGCCACTTGACTGGGTGACAAGAATGAAGATCGCAGTTGGTGCAGCAAAAGGTCTGGAGTATTTACATAACACATCCAGTCCTCCCGTCATATACCGTGATATGAAATGCTCCAACATTTTGCTTGGAGAGGGTTTCCACCCAAAGTTATCTGATTTTGGATTAGCAAAACTTGGTCCTGTTGGAGATAAGTCCCATGTTTCTACAAGGGTGATGGGCACATATGGATATTGTGCCCCCGAGTATGCAATGACAGGGAAGTTGACAACAAAGTCGGATGTTTATAGCTTGGGGGTTGTTCTTCTGGAAATTCTCACTGGAAGAAGGGCTATTGACAATGATAGACCAGCCTCTGAGCGTAATCTGGTGGCATGGGTAAGCGATTCTGTCAAAGTTCGTAGATATGATAGAAATGTGGTCATTTTTCATCTTCACTTCCAACATCAGATGTTCCTTCTTTTTTGTGCATTTTTTTTGTTTTTATTCAAAAGGGTATAATGAGACCTTTTTTTCATTAATTTAATTGTCTATGATTATACTGTTTTTGCATTAATTTCATCAGATGAGGTAACTAATGAAGGAATATATTGAAAGCATACTCTTGTAATATTATCGTTTGTCCAATTTCCTGATTTCTTCTCAGCCCAACTTCCATACATAAGAGGAATCCGTGTGGTTTTCCTGGTTAACTTTTTTCTTTTTTTTGCAAATTGATCTTATGTTATTCATCACTGATATGTAGGCTCGTCCCTTTATCAGGGACAGGAGGAGACTTCGGGAGATCGCTGATCCTGTCCTTCAGGGCAAGTTTCCTTCAAAGGGGATGTACCAAGCACTTGCAATTTCTGGAATGTGCGTGCAAGACCAACCAAACATGCGGCCGCTCATTGCAGATGTCGTTTCAGCTTTCAATTACCTTGTTGCTCATGCCGACGAGCTTGAATCGAAACTAAGCTCCCATGGGAACATCTGAAACTCCTCAAATGTAGAGCCGGAGAACAACTGATGATAGGCCACTGAAACCTGGGAAGGTGGCATTTTGTTTCCTCTAAACCGTGTCGTACAAGAGTTACAGTTGCTGTCTTGCATGTGTACATGGGTGTTTATGGTGCCCTACTTATGAACACTACTGCATTTGGACCTTTCACCAGGTAGTGTTATTCACAACCGTGTTAGCTAACATTAATATATCTATCCCTGCCATTATCAAAATTAATTGTTCGTTAGTCTCGATTATTCTGCTGTTCATTTTTCTTTTTGGTCAGCTCAGATTGAAACAAATTAACAACAAATCTCATCAACAGTTGTTTATTGTTTGGTAGACAGTAGTCCACTTTGGGACCACTATCATCTTTTTTGGCAAGTAAATAAGGTAAATCGTACTCCGCTTGCAATTTATACAAAATAGATCACACATAATGTAAAATCGTCTGTATCACAAGAGAGATAGTAAATTGTATCTTTAATAGTTAAATACTAACAAATAAAATAAAAGTACAAAACACTCGTAAATAAAATTTTATTCTTTTATTTCAAGATAAAATTTACAATATCTTTTCAACTCAATTCACTTCTTGACGATTTTGATACAATAATATTTGATATACAATTCAAATAAAAAAATAAAGCTTTTATTCAAAACTAATTTTGAATTGTATAAAACCTGATCTTTATACACACAGCTTCTTTCTTTCTCTTTGCTCAACTTCTATATATCTTCTTCTCCAATTGTTGAATTTCTAAACTTCTTACGTTTGTAGCTCTTTTTATGAAATTACTTGGAATTTCAAACTTATTCTGATGTTGGAAAATTTTTCAAAATATAAATATTCAAACTTAACTTTTCAGTTAAAGATCCAAATTGAATATTCAGACTTGATTTTTGAGATTAAGATCCTCTGTTGTAATATAGCTCGTACTCTCTATTTGTAATCAAACTCTGTTGTCTTTCACGTTCAACATGTTCATCCACTTAATCCATAATCCACGTACTAATTTTCTCTTTAATCTAAATTACTTCCTATTTGAATTTTCACTTTCTCCACTAACATTTTAAATTTCCATGATCTCCACTTCATAGATTCATCAAAACTTTATCTTCTTAGAGTCTTGTAAAATATCTTCTAAGTCTTCGATTTAATCAAACAGTTATCCTTTAAATCTTGTAAAAACTCGAACACTTATCCTTTAACTCTTCAAATTTTTACACCTGCAAAATACGTGACTAAATAAGAAAACTTATCTGTTCGTTTGTCCTTTTATAAAACTAAAATAATTATCTATCTATGCATATAAAAACTCAAACAGTTATCTAACTATTCGATTTTTCATTAACAAACGCATATGAAAAATACGTGACAACTTAAAACAAAAAACACACGTGCAGTTAACTTAACTATACGAGCTTTTAACATAAAATATTCAACAAAAACAAAACATTAACTATCTTAAAATTTAACTATTACAAATCTAAATATTCAAAAATCTTTAATTTATACAACATAAAAATGAAAATTTTCGATAATTTGTTAACTATTATACTTAGAAAAATATAATTAAAAAATATTATATAAACTTATTTAAATACATTAATAAAATATATATCATCAAAATTAAATATCTAACACATAATCTGCTAGAAAAATATACAAGACTTATCCCATTTCATTATTACAAAAGAAGAATTTTCTTTTGAGTTGTGATATTATTCTGTGTTAGGAAGTTTGAAGCAATTCAATTTTCCCTTAATCAAGAAGTTGACAATGTTGGACGTGGTCGTACAGCAACACCCTTCTAAGTGAAATCTTCACTGGGTCTGAGCTGCCGTTGCTGCTGCCACCAACACGACTGAGGAAGGGGAAACCCGGTGATCTCATTTCCCTGGTGTAGTCCATGAAAGATGAAGGTTTCATAACAATCATTTTCCTTGTGTCGTTAGGCTATTCCTTTTCCAACCGGTAAATGATTTGGGCAGATAAGATGTCAACCCATGTGTCAGGAAGACCTGGTAGGCACCAATGCAAGCAATCCTGGCCCCAAACTGCTACAGCATCCTTCTTTCCCAGCCAGACTGCGGGATGGGCATCTGCTCTAAACTCACTTAAATGTGTGAGGTTGAGTAAATGAATATCTGTTCCTCGCAACAAATTAAATAGAAGTTCATTAACTTGTCTAGCTTCCTTGTTTACTCCATTGTTTGAAGGATGAAACCAAGCATCAAGCTGTCCGGAATGTATATTAGTTGCAGAACACATATCAAGGTAGGAAAATCATACCAAATCGTAATCAGAAGAAAAGTGTGAAATTATCTCCCTACATCACCTGAGCTTCTTCAAGCGGTTCCTTGAATAAACAGCTGCCATTCTGGTTCCAATCACCGCCGTCGAAGTGCCTTGGCGATTGAGTCCGCCAGAATTTGATGGTTTTTTTAGGCACTTCTCTTTCGATGTACTGAATCATATTTGTGAGGACTAATCTAAGTCCATCCAACAATCCAAGTGGTGGCATAACCGGTGCCCCCCCTTTAAAGAAGACAAGTGGCGTTTCTTTAGGAAACTTGTCAGGGCCCCACCTGAATTTCAGCAAATTATGTCATCTACAAACAAAGAGGAGTGATTTGTGAAGACAGAAGATACAAATCGCAAAGCCTTCGGAGACTTCGGAGTATAGACTTCGGAGAATACCAACAAAAAGCAATGCAAATATTGAAATATTATCTTCTTTGAGTTAACCTTTCAAAAAATGAGAAAGGTTGAAATATATATGAAATCTTAATTCTAATTAAATAATTACCTTAAAATGGTAAAATTTTTACTATGTGTAAGCGTATAACCAGTGTTAGTCTTCAAATGAAAATCCATTGATTAGATGAACATAATAATTACGATGATTACAAACTTTGCTCTTTGGAGGATTGCAGCACAAAAGAACTACCTACCAATGTGTGCGTGGGGGACTGATTCGAAAACAATGTGACCATCCAAAAATTATAATAAGTTATACAATTATACCAATGGTTTAAAGAACCAGACCAGTCATTGAAAGGATGATCGGTTTATGGATTCCATCAGTCACTTGGACCAATGAAATCGTAACATCGCCATGAAATCATAAATAACAATTAAATATTTTAATATTACATAATACATATATAAGAAAAATCAAGAAAATCTAGGAAAAAAGAAATGACAAATTCATGAAACTTAAAACACACCCAACTATTTAAATTAAACCAAATAAATAATTTCAGATTTTCACTTGATAAATAATGCAAGAAAGCTATTTAATCATTTGTTCAAGATTTTCATTTGTTACAAAGCAGGATTGAAATTCTAAAATGAGTGATGATGTAAAATAACAATTTTCCTTTTTAATTTTTGGCGATATTTTTAGATAGCATATTCCATTGAAATTGATTTTGAAATATGTAAAATGGTATCATATTCTACAAAAATAAATTTTAATATATCAAATAATGATATTCCAACAAACCAGATCAATATAGAGGAATATACATAGGATCAAAGTTGGAAATTTTGACAACAAAAAATGTCCAAGTGCCTCACACCATAATGTAATATGAGATAATGCAGATCTGAAACCAGGAATGATAAACTAGTCTTTTTAGAACTAACTTATGTATCACCAATCCCTCATGTCTGTACAAAGTGAGGGTACATTTTGATGATAGTCAACCAACTCATATTGATTTGGTTTGGCCAGAAAGGATTTGGTTGATGTTTTGATTGGTAATGAATATGAAATTGTTTTCCTTAAATTCTAAACCTTAAACCAAATCAAACATTACATTGCCTCAATTCTCATTGAATACTTGCAAACTCCAAAATTTTTGGACCCCAATATTGAGAAGGTCATACTTAAAACAAGAATTGTTACCGTGTACTGCCTTGTAAATGAGAAAGCATGTAAAGTTCAACTCTTGATATGTTAACATACTATTATACTGATGCTCTTCTTGGTTGATGTACGTCATCACTCATCAGCCACATGATAAGGATGAGTTTTAGCACAATGGTAAGGTTGTTCCATTGTAACCTAAAGGTCTGCAGTTTGCATCCTACGAAACTACCTTTCCATTTCTAAAATAAGGTCTGAACTTCACATTAGTGAAAGTCTTTCACATTAAATTTGTCCTTTTTTACTCACTTGTGCATGATGCCACAAGATTTTTTATTAAATATTCACAAACTCTGAAATTTTTTTAGGCAGCAACAACACAAGCTCTGAAATTTCTGAAACCTAGAAGAAGGTCATACTTAAGTCAAACAATGCTACCATGTACTCGACTGTAAAAGAGGAAACAAAGTTAGACATATTTTTTTACTCTTGATAAGTTAACGAATGCTCTTCCTAGTTAATGTATGTTATTAAAAAATACAATAAATATCACTACCCAAGCACTATTTTATTTGTGAAGATTTTTCTCTTCTTAATTAAGAGGATGATGAGTAAGATCCTACGTTCAAACACAGGCTCCTATCATGTTTCTTATACAAGTTCGGAAAATTAATGCCAGTGCAAGGGTTCATCAGTTCTATGGCCAGTCATTGAAACTAAAGATCTGAGGAAGTCATCAGTTAGTAAGTCACAATTTTCTCAAACATAATTTTTGGCATGGTAAATTCTGAAGTCAGAGCAGGCTAGGGCATGAGGTTGAGGTCAGAAAAAAGGAATTTTCACATATAATATTTCCAAGATATATGCGAAAATCACATGTATGCAGTTACAGCAAAATTAAAAAAGGGAGTAAGAAAAATTTATGATTTATTGTGTGTGATGGAATACATCAAAAATTCAACATGTCCAGTTATCCCATTTTCCATCTTAAAATCAATTTCCAAGCTCAAAGTGCAAAATAAGATAAGCTACTTCATATGTAGGTATAAACAGATAGTTATTATGATTCTATTTATGAAAATGAATTCCACCCAGATCAAAGTGCAAAAAAAAAGATACTTCAAATAAAAGTAAAAACAGATAAATTATTTAGATTAAATAAATGGTGCATGATATTATTATAGTTGCCAAATTTCAACAAAGTACAAAAGCAAGAATAAAGTTCATTACAATTGAACATGAGCACTAAAATTCAATTTATGAGAAGAAAGCATTACCAATGTCCTGTGTTAAACACTAGGACATCATAGAATGTTGTGATCTTGGCCCAATCATCTGCAGGAGTGTCCACATCTACTTTATATATTCCCCTCAATCCATCATTGCCTTCCACTTTTGACTGATTTATAGGCTTCCACCTTTATAATAATCAAATAGGACCCTCTTTTAAGATACTTTAAGCAAAAAGCCATAAATATACAAACTGTTTGATAAGAAAGGAAGCTGAAAACATCATGTAGATTACCGTCAAATCATGAGTTATCTGGTTTTCATTTTATATTTACACAAAAAATTATTTGTACTCAAAATATTTTTGAATGATAGAAAATCCATTCTTTTAAGTAGGCATTTGAATAAAGGGGAATTTGCTTTGCTTTTAAGGTTGCATTCAGTTAGGATTTTGGGTACCAATTTTTGTTGATTTTCAACATAATCTTAAAATCCTGCATAAACAAGCATGAAAAGACAGATTTTAGACACTAGGGGAGGGGAGGGGAGGGGGGGGGGGGGGGGGGGGGGGGTTGTGTCTCCCAGAATCTTGGGAATCTCAGGAAAAAGAAAGTTGGAAAATTTTCATAGCCATCTGTGCACGTCAGAATCTTGGGAAAGTTGAAAAAAATTTCCCAAGTATAAAAGGATTGGAATTCCAAGGATTCCCACCCTTCTCCCTCAGAATCGTAGGAAATCCAACCACCTGTGTGACCTTCCCGTCTTGACCATGACCTCCCCACCTTGATCATGACCTCCTTGCCTACACGTGACCTCCCCACCTACACCCAACCTCCCCGCCCATGTGTGGCCTCCCTACTCTGACCACAACCTCCCCACCCACACCCATGCTTGACCTCCCTGCCCATGTGCAGGAATATTGTAGTTCATTTTTATTGATTATTGTATATTTATTGAATATTGTAGATTATTGCACCTTATAAAAGGTGATGTATTTGAATTTATAAAAGTTTGTTTATATGAAATTATTTTGGCCACAATGTCGATATTTCTTTTTTATAATAACAATTATGAGAGATAAAATTCAAGTTTATATAATTTCTTTTGCCTTATATAATTAAAGTATATTAATGGACCAAGTTTCATTATTACATAATGATAAAATTTAAAATATTATCAATTTATTTAATCATATTAATATACATGTTTTTCCTGAAATTCATGACTTTCCGTTACGTGCACAAACACCTCAATTTTTCTTGAGATTTTGGACTTTCCATTTCCTAAGATTTTAAACTTTCTGTTTCTTTCATTTCTAAACTTTCCAACATATACAAATAGACCCTTGCACAGTATTTTCTAGTTCATTTTTTCAAAATTGTAAAATCAAGAAAAGTTTGATTCTAATCAATTTTTAAGATATTGTACAATTCTCTCTCACAACATGAAATCCAATTTTAAAAACAAAAAAAAATGATCCCATTATGTGAGGTTGACTACATGAATCCTTTTCTTTCAAGTATTTTTGCCTATTGTTAAATCTTTGGTTAACTAACATAAATTTAAATCTTTGTTTATAATTTCTAACCAAGTAGTTTTATGCCTAGCTCTACTTCTTTTAATTTCTTCCACATTAATTAATTCTCCTCTTTTAATTACTACATTCATTGATCTTTTAAGTATATGACCAAACTACCTAAGCCCTTTTTTTCTTATCTTCCATAAGTGCAACTCCTACTTTCTTCTAAATAAAATCATTTTTTTTAGTTTATTTCTTATAGTATTACCATTTGTCTATCTAGGTATATGCATCTTAACAATATTAATTTTTTGCATATGATTATGCTTTATAGCCCAACAATTTCAACTATAAAGTATAGCAAGGCCGATGACAGTTTTATAAAATTTTTCTTTTAATTTTAATGGCATCCTCTTGTTACATGACACTTTGAAAACATTTCTCCACTTTATCTAACCTACTTTAATCCTATGAATAGCATCTTCTATAATTTAACCATTGTTACTTATTATAGATCTCTAAGTATATAAAATCAAGAAAGATTCTAAATAGATTTTGTATAATGACTGAATATCTATGATTTTCATTACCTTGAAATTTACATAAAATTATAATTTAAAAAAAAATTCCTCCCCAAAATTGTATCCAAAAAGCCTACCAAATAGAAATTATACAATTTTCCTAAGAAAGTACATGACTTAACCAGTGGCCATCTCTAAGAGTATTGCAATAACATATTATCATCCCCTCACAAACACAAGTTTTGGACTTTTGGTGGGAAATTTTCACTTTTTCTCAACAAGTTTTTCCCTCCTGAAAAAGTTAACTGCGTCTGATTTGTTTTTGCCACCAAAAAACCATTAAGGTTCTGGAAACGATCACTTCGGCATATCAATGTTACACATTTTTATTACATATTTTCAAGAAACCAACCTTAGGACAGACTATTTACTTATGTGTGCTTTTTTATACAAATCAGAGATTCATTCATTAGAAAGGGGTTTACAAGAGAAACAAGTAAAAAGAAAGATGCAGTTGTTCTTTAGCTATAAAACTTCCCCATAAAGACATAACATTATGTCAAACTTCTGTTGGACATATGCCATGATAAAAGAAAGATTCGTAATTCAATAGCCTATGCACTTCTCTACCAGCCTTAGTCCGAATTCATGCAATGTGACTACCATGATACCTACATAGAAAGCCATGATTGGTAGTGTTTCCCAAATTATCCCATCAGCAAATCTGTAAAATCCAAAACAACAAGAGAAATGATAAACGACAAAATCAGCAAACTAAAAAGCGCCTTACTCATATTTGGCAAGCAAAACGGCGCGGTGATACCCGACTGTAACATCGAACTTGGGAAAGTAACCCCCCCTCCATGCCCCCTTCCTCTTCCACTTCCTCGCCCCATCGTCCGCCGACCTCAGCACGCACAGGAACGCGACAAGGAAGTTCTCGTTGAGCGAGTCTCCGACGAACCCAATCCTCCTCCCCCTCATCCTCTCCAGGAACTGACCAGGCCTGATCCCACCGCCGTCGCACTCCCCCTCCTCCTCCTCCGGGAACCAGACCCAGGAGTTGATCTCGTTCATCCCTTGCCTTCCGTTCTTGAGGCAGTTCCAGGCGTTCCGGTGGAAGGGACAGGTTCCATCGTAGTGGATGGGCCGGCGGCCGCGTGCCCATTTGCCGACGGTGGGGTTACAAGGTGGAGGTGTTGTGGTAGAGGGGAAGGAGGAGAATGGATGGCGGAGGTGGGAAAGGAAGAGAAGGGAGATGGTGAAAAGGAGTGGTACGATGAAGAGCAAAGGGTGGAGCTGGAACAAGAGGATCGAGGGACGAGAGGCCTTCCTCCTCCATGGCCAGCCCATCTCTGAGCTTCGACATGCAAGATCGATCTTGATCTGTCTCGCACGCTCACTCGCTTCATTACTAGTGGGTTTATTTTTTTTCCTAAATAAACGTGAATGTATTATTTTTTATGACCTTTTAAAAATAATATATCAATTTTATTTTTAAGAGTTTTTTTTTTAATTACAAGATACATGCATCTAATATTATAAAATTAAAAATTAAATTTAATATAACGTTTTAAATACTTACAACAATATTTACGGTAGATATCTATAAAAAATAGTTTTTTTAAAAAAATTACGAATCACTTGCTGAAGTAAGTAGCTTAATAAACTTAAAAAAAAAAAAAAACTATTATAAAGAAATAAATTGTTATTTCTTTCATCATTATGAATTAGGTTCAAAAAATAGATCATTATTATTAAGAAAAATCATGGATTTTACATAATCTATCTAAATCTTCTCAAAATTTTTGTTTAATACTTATTTATGGAGAATATACACTAATTGGATTAATTATCTCATTTCCTATCACAAGTTTAATTATTATGTTTTTATCTTTTATTCTTGTTACCTGGACAATTTTATCTTTTAAACCTTTATCAACTATTATTTTAATTTCATTTTTATGCTTATCTTTTCTTGTGTGTTATAATTTAAAATAGCTGTCTTCAATTAACACAGATTATTGTCTCCTCCATTTAATTTTTTATAACCATAATATGTCAATGCAGAACCCGTAGATTAAGATGTAAGTACTTTCCTTCTTTTTTTTTCTTTGCTGCACCTTAGAATGCGTTATTAAAAGAATTATATCTCAAAGAATGATTATGCATGGACTTCAGTAACCAAAGAAAACAAAACCAGCATATTAATTGACGATAACGTCTTCTTCTCACCGTTCAAGTATCGTAAATATCGGAAATTTAAGACGAGAAAATCAGGGGTAAATACGTGCGTAAAAAACGTACCATTCAAAGGAAACATCTGACGAGGAGACAGCAACCACATCGTTTCACGTGTCAATGCAGCTGTCACTGACAACCCATGTGTGACGATGACCGTCTCTTTTTACCCGCCTGTTCCCTCACCTAATGCCTCTCACACCACCCTTCCAATTGCATATATATATATATTTAAGAAAATGGATGTAATTATAAACAAAATTTTAGTAACAGAGAAGACATTGCGGAAAGAGATCCAAAAGTTATGAAGTCTTTGAAAGATACAATAAGTAAATTTTTTAGTCTCAAAAATATAAGCGATCAAAGGGCTAATTATTTTCTCTGTCTTAAATTTCATCCTCTCAACGATAGGCAATAGAATCCTTTGTTTCGATATTTTCAGCTGCCAGGTTAGTTGTTCTCCAATGCAATATCGTGTTTAATCGAAGTGATGTTGGGTATAGTGGAAGTGCCGTTTGTTTTGCCGTAATTTATTGATTGCGAAATTATCATTCGCAACCATTCACGAGATGCTAAATGAGATGTTTAAGAAAATAACATATTCAAAAATATGTTAATGGATTACATTCCTAATGACTTTCGTGAACATTTCTTGCGGCAAATGTAGAAGTATAAGCAATGTGACGAATAAATGGGAGATTTCACATTCGAGAACAGCCGCTCTGATAATAAATTACTTAATTCTATTCTGCCTCGAAATTACTTCAAGAAATACAATACTGGAATAGTATGAAGATGGAGCAATCACACCCTGCATTGTATGATACAAATGTATTTATTTGACAAAACTATGGAAGTAATTCTTAATGACTGTTTTAAACAAATACGTCCTAAGTTTCTAAAATTTTAAAGGGACAAACCGACCAAATCTAAGCAACAAACACATGTTCGATCTTTTAATTATACTTTTTATTTAAATCTTATAAAAAATTAAGTGGATCGTTATTTTAACGAATCGAAACATTAACTCAACCATTAAACTGCCTGCAGAACAATTGATTAGAAATGTTTCCATCTACTAATATTATATCGAAAAAAAACATGACCGTCCTCCTCTCTTCCTTATATATGTCCCCCCCCGGTCTCTGATATGATCCGTGCCTGCCAGTCATCCTTTCCTTCCTCCCTGGTCGTTCTTTTTCCAGCCAAAGATCGCTCCAGCTCCCCATGGCTCCGAAATCTTCGATCCTCCTGTTGGCATGCTTCCTTCTCGTCGCTGTTCAGGTATGAATAAACTAACTAAATAAACACGCACATACGTAACACCCTCTTCTATATGATCGGTTACCAATATTGATTAATTTACTTCGATCAAAATAATAATAACAGGTTTCGTCAAACGAAGGTGAACGCTACACTGATCAGGTACTTGCTTGAAACGAAAATCGAACGATTTCATTTCATTCACGTACACGACGAAATGAGAGCGCTCGTTTATCCGCCCCCACGCAGGGTTCAACTGCTGCCGTCGCTCCTGCTTCTGCTCCTGCTCCTGCTCCTGCTCCGGCCGCCCATCCTCCGGCGAGTAAAGTAGCGTACGTGAACATTTCAGGTGACAAAACCTCCTGATCTCTTATATATATATATATATATATATATATATATAGAGAGAGAGAGAGAGAGAGAGAGAGAGAGAGAGAGAGAGAGAGAGAGAGAGAGAGAGAGAGAGAGAGAGAGAGAGAAAGAAAGAGAGAGAGAGATTTCAATGTTATCTGGTAAGTACTTTGTATATCTTAGGCATAAAGTGCCTGGTGGTATTTGCGTTGGATCATTGCATCAATGACTTAAGAAGAACAACCTATGATATGTCTGCTTTTTAGTACATCAAATTATAAAATTTATATTAATATGTTAAATCTAAAAAACCTATAAATTTATAATAAAATTGATATTTCGTTTATAATAATAATATATTAATTTACAGATTCAATATAAAAATTTTATAATTCGATATATCGATTTTTAAAAAAATCACTTATTTATGCGCTTATCTTTGCTGTGCTAACATAGTTAAATTTTACCGAATCATCTCATGTACAAAAATTGTATTTGAAATAAATATTAAATTAAGATATTTAAATCTAATTAGAGTTTTTGTTTTCGTGATTTATTGATACACATGTGCACGTACGTGGGTGAAGAATGCCCGAAGCTGTGCGCGGGGAGGTGCGCGAAGCATTCAAGGCCGAAGCACTGTCACAGGGCGTGCGGCACGTGCTGCGAGCGGTGCAAGTGCGTTCCACCCGGCACGTATGGAAACAGGGAGATGTGCGGCACGTGCTACACCGACATGACCACCCACAACAACCGCTCCAAGTGCCCTTGACCCGATAATAATTCAACTGTTTGGTTTAACATATAATAAAAGCTAGGCAGATGGATTTTCTTAGCTTTGGATTATTATCGATGCGATTCGATCGTCTCTTCCCTCCGACGTTCGAGAGACCGAAGGGAAGGGGTTGTCTCTTTTATGATGTGATGAATGGCTGTATTGTTCCTTTGCAAGTGGATGAGAGTGATACTCAGATATTGCCTGTTTGGTCTGATTTTTTTTTTTTTTTCAGTCGTATCTACACTATTTTTAATACCATCGTTACTTTAATTTACAAGAAAAAAAAAATTTGTCGTCGGTTTTTGCCGATGTAATAATTGTGCAACGGATTCGATTGTTTCTGTAATTTGCTATTTTCCAAAAATCAATTATACTACATCTAATTTATCTAAAATACGAGATAATATTTGCAAAATTAAGATTAAATTGCGAAGTTAAAGGTATTTTATAATCTCTTTATAAAACTTAAAATCGTGATATTATCAAACAAACAATAAGTGAACAAGTCATTTATATGCGCTAAGAAAACGAGAGTAAAAAAAAAAAAAAAAAAAAAATCCTGTTAAACCAGATTATATGTGCGTTATCGGTAACGGATCCGGTTAAACCAGAATACCCGTTTTGGTCGTCAAATCGGATCACTACTATTCGGTTGTTCTGTGCCGGCACTCCTTATTAAGAGAGAACAACGCAGGTGACCCTCCCAGCCTATTCCTCCCGATCTCACAGGCTCACACCAGGACCAGGTCGAGAAACCCCTAGGCGCTTCCCCGGAGAATCGGAGATGGTAGCTCTGAACCTGAAAGCGGAGACGATCTCGCTGATGGACGGGAGGGCGTCCATCGAGGCCCAGATGGACGCCATCATCCAGCGCCTCTGCCAGCCCGGTGGCCCCGGGCTCTCCGGCAATCTCCTCGATCCCGAGGCAAGGATACACTTCTTCTAATTTAATGGATCGATAAATGAGATTTAACTTTTGATGCGTTCGACTCGGCATGTGCAGGGGTTCCCTCGGTCTGACATCAACATCCCTGCTGTTCGGGCAGATCGCAATCGGCTTGCTGGTACAACTGCAATTCGGTCTTTGTATTTCTTTCTAAAATTACTTCTTTTTAAGGTTTTTTTTAAAGATATTACCATTGACGATGAACAAATAATTTGTCAAGTACTGGCTTTTGGCATCTGGCATTTGTGGTGATATTAGAAGTCAATTGAACCTTTTAACTATGATAACATCACCAAGGTTTCTACGGGGTTTCAAGAAAAATGGTGAATTTACAGTGAAAATTTGTTATGAACCTCTGGCTACTTCCTCTGAGGTCTGGCTCTGGAGTAATTTTGTGTAAAAGTACAAGGCCCCAACTGAAAGTACGAGCTGTCGGGCTTTTTTGTTGTTGTGCTTAAAGAGAGAGTTGTTACAAAATCATAAAGATGCAAGTGGGCTGTGTCTGTTTCACGATTTACAAATGTTTTTGCTTGCTTACATGAATATTGGTTATTTCACTAATTCGAGTTTATTTATATGCAGAATTACGTAATGATCACAAAGATATTACAGACAAGATAGACCAAAACATTCAAATTCTACACTCTGGAAAAGTCACTCGAGATGCATCTGTGTCTAGAAGATACTCTGGTAAGTTGCCATATAAAAACATGGAAAATTATATGTAAAACATGAAATATATCCAATTTTTTTATTGGGTGAAGATATTATGGCAAGGATGGATGTGTAGGGAGATTAAACGTGAAGTTTTTGCAGTGCTTTCTCTGAAATTTCTGAAGCGAACCCTTTCTGAGCAATCAAAAACCATCCACTGATGTATACTTTGCATGTTGGTACGTCTATGTAAACCGTTATTAACCTATTTTTAATATCAAAGGAGCTGTCTCTGCTTCACCTCAACAGTCTGCAATCTCCATGGATGTTGACATAGTGGCCAAAGTACCTTTTGCTTTGGTTGATGAAATATCTGAAGCATCTCCAGCAGCCGAAGATGGCATCCAGCTTGGAGATCAGATCGTGAAATTTGGAAGTGTGGAAATTGGCGATCAATTGATTCCACGACTTGCTTCAGAAGCCCAGTCGAACGAGAGCATTCCAGTACGTGTGGTAATTATGAGGCAAGGTTCCTTAATAAATCTAGCTGTGACACCTAGGCAATGGCATGGCCGTGGATTGTTAGGGTATGCTTCTTTCGCTGTTTTTTGTTTCAGTTGTCATTTTTGTTTTCATTATCATGGAAATTCTAGATATGCTTTATGCTTCTCCAAAACAGCATTTTTTATCCAATTTTCTGTGATTTGACCGATGTGTTTGCAACCCCTTTCAACTGACCATAATATGCTTTGCATTGTTAGATTTTCTATGGACACTATATTCTGATGAAGTTGCAGATTTTGCCTATTGCTACACATTGGCTTAGCTATGCTTATAGTTAGTGTTATGCGTATAAATCTTTTATACGTGAATTTCGTGCCTTTTATTGGTCTAGAATCCATAATATTTTTATCAGAAAGGTGGCAACTGGCAATGCATACATATTTCATGGTTGCTAGTGGGTTGAGAGCGGTTGTATTTGTAGAATAGACTTGGAAAAATAAGTCCATCACCAGAAAACCATGTAGAAGACACAGATATTATTGCCATTTTGATCTCTAGGGTCTAGATGCCGTTGTGTTATTATCTGAGAATTTTAATGCCATCTTCGAAAGTAAAAATTGGGACACTATCAGTGATTGCACAGGTGATATTCTCTCACACTATAAGAATTACAGGAGGGGATTACTTGAATTCAAAATCATTCAACATTACTATTCCACTAATATATAAAATAGCCGTGTGTTTTTTTCCAAATGAATAGGTTGAAAAATTTTCGTGTTATGGCTGATGTTTTCAAATTGGTGTAAAGTCACCATTGAGAGACTGGGTTTTCCTGTGAATCTGGTCCATCTGTTCTACAAATTTTACCACAGGGTTTTCAATCACCTAAAAATCAGTCAATCATGGTAGTCAAGGAACACCATTAGGTCATCCTCTTGCCCATATTATTCTTATCTCTTACTTTTCGTTATTTCTTTATAATGTCAAGGGTAGGTCTACCTGCAAACTTGCACGAGTTGTTTTAGTCATAATTATAGGCTTATTAATCTTCTACAAGTGTGATAATATTAATAATTTTGTTTGATGTTTTGTCTTGCATTCTCTATCATTTCATTATGTATGCTTATATTTTGTTTCTTGTAGAATTAGAAAGAGAACCACAGCATTCATTGTGTTATGCTTTTATCATAATGAGTCCATATTTATAACAGTTTCATCAAGAACATAAATTTGATTGATAAGAAGACTAAAATTTGTTGGACGTCTTATATACTCAATGTTTATAAAAATTTTACTAGAAAATAACATGAAACACGAAAAAACAAAAATGGTTACTAGTCAAACTTAGTGCATTTAGTCAGCAAGATGTTAAGTTTGATAGATCAATAACTCATCAATTAGTATTATTTATTGATAGATTAGTCTTGTGCTGATTCAAAAAAAAGGTCAATCTTAAGTTGGTTTTTGATTTTTTGGTCATATTTTCTTATGCCATTTCATCACGGATCTTATGTATTTTCTTGTAGATTTGGCAAAGCATTAGAATAGTAAGATAATCTAGTTGGTCTTTGACTTCATTATAAGAGTAGAGATCTTGGATTTAAATTTAATTAAAAGCATTGCTATTATAAAAGAAATCATAATTAACGTTAGATGTGCTGTAAATCACTAGCGATAATGTATATGGTCTTTCTCACTTCATAATTATTAGAAGATAAATTAAACAATCTAGATTCAAAATCATCTACTGTTACTATTCAACCATTACCAAAAAAGAGCGTTACTAGTGGTCAATGTGTATAAAATATTGTCAAAATGATAACATGAAATGTATAGAAGGAAATATGGCTGTTGAACTTTAGTGTATCCAGTCATTTGGAGCTCTTGCCAACTGGGTTTAGTAATCGAATCGAAGGCATCACCAAGGCTCTCTGTAGTTTCCTGCTATATATATAAGGCGTAATGACACTATTACTCCAAAAAAACCTCTTCCGATGCATTTTAACAATAATTGAGGATTTATCGTGCCTTGGTCATTCGTGTGGTACTTATGACTTGCATCCTATTTTGTAATCAGCATGATTAAACTACATATGGTATTAATGTTAACACCTGTCGTTGGCCGTTCCTTTTGCAGGTGTCATTTTAGAATCCTATGATCCATCTAAAGAGCAGCAGTTCTGCGGGCAGGAAGGTGGTTAACATGGCATTCTCTGGATTCGATGCTTTTTGTTGTAAATAATCATGCCGCTTCACTTCTACCAGTGCTTGGATTTACTTGCGTCGCAATGATATCTTTTTCTTTGTGAAATATATGCGGAATCTTCTGAAACATCTGCATTTTCTGAACTTGGGATCAATGAGGCATTTTTTGAATATTGGTTAATATAATATAATTTCATTAAATTGTACTACATAGTTAAATGCAATGTTTGATAGTCAAATATAAACTAAGTATAAGATAATGTATTTTTGATTTAAGCTCATGTTTAATTAGTTAAGTGATATTTCAAAGAATTCCAATTATGCTAATCGAAACTTAAGTATAAAAATCAACCAATTGGAGTAGTTTAGTTGGGTAAGAGCACTAAAGAAATGCAATTTTATTACATTATGTTGCATAACAATTACGGTTAATTACACATGTCAAGTCTTCTATTCCTCTTTTAATGCTTATGGAACGAGGAAATTATTTCCAATGCTCTTGAATAATTTTGGTTTGTTTGTTATTTAATTCAGAAATATTTCTTTATCAATTTTATATGTCTGGTGGGCTCCCACGCCGCTTCACCGTTCAGATGAAGTTGATCACCGGTCATCGTAGAGACAACAACAGTAATCTGTACCATGCAAGATTCTATTACACTAATAATATCATTATTATAAAAATAAAAGTAAGGAAATATGTATAATTTCATTAAATCGCAATTTTACCATAAAGAAGGTTTTTTATTGGAAACAGCGCTCGGTTCCAATACCTCCGTCCATAAGACAACAAAAGTAATGTTAAAAATAATCGGATATCTTGGTATTTAGGGTTTAAGGTTTCGTTACTTATTGACGATCATATTATTATATTTTAGTATAAGATTAAAAATGTTTTTGTTAAATACTTTTCAACTCTTTTTAACAATAATTCCCCCTTTTTTTCAAACATGGTCTGAAACTAAATATTCCCTCATATAATACATAATCCTGACTCTCTTGAAGTTCCTTTTTTAAGAGGAAATTAAATCAACCACCTTTACTCTTGTGCATCACAAATCTCTTAGCCTTGACGTTTCTCTATATTCTTGTTTTAAAAATATCGAAACATCATTAGACATAACTTGATAAATCTAATCTATTTCTATTCTAGCGAAAATGCTAATCTTCTTAAGCCTATTAATAATACCTTTATTGCCTTAATTTCCAAGAAAAAAAATTCTACTAGTCTTAGCGAATATAATACTCTTACAAAAATTTGATTTCGAAAAAGCCTTCGATAACATTAATTGGTTTTTCCTTCTGAAGTGTTGGAAGGCTTGAACTTTGAAAAAAAATGGATTTCTTGGATGAAAATGTACATTTCTTCTTCTAGATTCTCTCTTTTTATTAATGGTATCCCTTTTAGATTTTCAAAAATTCCAATGGTTTGAGACGGAAATCCCCATCTCCCCTCTTATTTCTTGTTTTAGCTTACGCAATTTTCTTGAGGTAGGTAAACAACGCTCTCGCAATTTTACCACAAAGAGCGTTTTTTATTAGACACCATTTATTATTATACCAATGATAATGTCATTATTATTATTATTTCAATACTTAATATACACCCTAAATTAAACCATATTAAAATTTCTATTTAATATAAGTTATATTCATCAAAATTTTCTGTTACAAAATCAATGGCTTACTTAACAAAAATTGGTGAATTTTAAAATATTTAGATCAAAGAACGATATTCATCTGATCTAAAGGAAAAATTCACTATATAGATAGAATCATATAGGATCTTAATATATATTATTAGTTTTACCTTCACGCATTTATGAAAAACTCGAGAATGCATTTAACAAAGTTTTCCATATGGAAGAGGGACCTTTAACATTTTTGTGAAAAATTTACCCCTTATCCATCCCTAGGTAATGTTACTTTTGATAGATAATAAAAAGATGGAGGTCAAGACGTCAGATTAATGGAACAAAGATAAAACATTATCTTACCAACCATTGGCATTCTCACATGCATTCAGAACTCAGAACTAATGCACTAGCAGTTGACGAAAATAATTACATATACCAATCAACATTTCCGATTACCCAGAAGGAATTTTCTTTCCTCTTGATCACTTAAATAGGGACAGGCCATACACTCCGGCCTTGGTAAATTCTCCTCGTAAATTGTACTCAACCTCAAACAAGTGAAGAAAGTCCTAGCGTTCACACGGGCATGCTAATGATGCTAAAGATATTTCTTAGCTGTACAGAAGCAAATTCAGCCATGGGATAAGAGGGATCGAACAAACCAAATGGGCTTGAAAGATCCATGGATTGGAAACGAACCGTGCGTTTCAAACAGGAACTACTGGCCGTGCTTGATCAAACAGAGGACACTGGATCACATCAGGATTGTTTGCTTTATCACCGTCTTCTGAAGTTGTTTTGCATCTAATGCTCAGAAGAGTTTCTGCAGACTCCAGAGCCATCTCACCTGCAAGGTCCATTTCCGTTCCAACCATACTTTCTCCATCTCTAACCGGTGCATCCCCAGCTGGAGACTCTGTATCTAACACACAATTGGAACTCTGCACCTGTTTGCCAGAAGTCGATACTACTGAGGTATATAATGCATCTGCAGGGCTTCTAGTGGCCGGTGCTCTGGTTAGTGTTTCGTTATGCTGTTTGGAGGTTGGAAGGTCATGGTTATGTTGCCCTTCATAGGTAATAATCACAGATCTGGCATCTTTCGAGGCCTTCTCGACGTGCTTCCTGACAGGGCATCCTGCGTTGGTGCACTTGTAATAGCTTCTGGAGAACACAAAGACCATAAAACTCTTGTAAGAGAAGATTCGCAGTAAATTCAGTATTTTGCAAGTACTTGGCTATAAAACTTACATGACCATGTGGTCAATATAGTTCATAAGAGTCGTCCATTTATAAACATGCCAATCCATTTATCATCAGAACCTATGTAACACTAACCCTGACATATTTTTTCTCATGTTGTTTTTACGCAGATTGCCACGTGGAACCAGTTCCCCTTGGCCAGAGCAACAACAGAGCTTTGAAAGTAGCAAATGTAAATTAGAGAAGATGTTCGTACATTAATTTACACCCAGAAAGTTTCTAAAAAGGTGCAGACTCATCATTACAACAACAAGAGCCATACGAACAAATCTTCTGGGTGTATACATGAAAATGGAAGATGGTGCCCTGATACTAATTTTGTTTTTTTTGAAATTCGTCCAAATACTAGAATCGGCAGTATACAGGATGACAAACTGTACAATTCCATGAATCTCGATCTGTTTGGGCTTCGTTTTAAATTAAATTTAGAATATATATATATATATATCTATTAAAGTATTTGTGGACTTTAGTCTTGGATAAGCTTTAGATACATGATCGACAACATTTACAAATTTTTTAGCAACAACAAAATTTACAAATCAGTGACCCAAACGTGAAACTTGTAAAATTTTAATCCCTGGAGCTTTTAGTTTGGGTGGAAACAACAAAATTATGTGATTTAACATATGTCTCGCTTCAATTAGCTTGTGCACTGTCAATCTCTTCCTTTTCCACTCTACCTCCAATACTTGGTCTCCCTTTCCCTTCTACTACAAAAATTGACAGAAAATATTTCTCTTCTTTCATCCAACATCATAGTCAGTTTTAGGTTTTTGGCTTTTATCAATTAACAAAAAAAATTGGAAATTTAATTATTGATTAGTGAACTTCACTAGTCACGAGTCACAGCCACAGTCAAAAGAAATTACTGCTTTTGTAATGAAGAGCAATGGGGCATGTCAAACGAGAATTCTTTTCAACACTACCCTTTCAGGAAGCACGACACATGACACTTGGGTATGGATACAAATACAGATAATACCAAATTTTCAAATTAAACGCCACAGGTACATATACAAATATTACTTCTAAGTATAGGAATATGTGACATGGACATAGATATGACTAATTTTTTAATGTATATTAGTAATGACATTTTTTATGAGATGATAATAAGCAAACACTAGCAACCATAAGCACAAAATATTAAGTATAGTATATTGACAATTAATAGATTAATACATGTATGATGTTAAATGTATGAGTATATTAGAGTTATTAGGTATGTGATAGTGGGGTTTAGTCCCACATTGTTAGAGTCTCATTTGTGTTATCTTAGTAGTCTTTATATAAGAGGCCTTATATTATTGTTAATGAAGCATCTCTCTTCCACCATTTCTTTGTCTTCACAAGGTATCAAAGCCTTAAGGTTTGTGCCAAAGAAGTCTCCACCAACAACTCCCTATGGCCACTGATCTCCACCAGTAAGAGACCGACGACCCACTTTCCTCTCCTCCTTTCTTCCTCTTCTTCTCATCCCCACCATCATCAATTACAACCAGGTCCAATACTATGTGGAAGTCATCTTCAAGCTCAAGGTGGAGGTGCATAGAGAGTACGCAGGCCCCATCATGCTTAACCCCCTGTAGTTCGTAGAGATGTTGGTTTTGGACGATTGCTTCATAGTTGAGTTCCTCTTCAAGTGGGTAGAGGGAAAGATCGATCTGTTGTTGACTAGCCAGCTAAGGAATCTGTCAATGCTAAGCCACAATCTTCTCCTACTCGAGAACAAAATCCCTTTCTTTGTCCTCTGAACTATTCTCAAGGAAAGCAGCATCATGTTCTAGCAACACGAAAGGAGTTGCCAACTAGGCTGTGCATAGGAGTAGGTGTTTCCAACGATGACAACATGAGTTTGAGGGGAGTAGCCACTTGTTCATACTACTTGTGTTGTGATACCTAGCTGGATAGGGGGGAAGTTTGTTTGGGTTGTCAACAGAGAAGAAGAAGAAGAAGATGTAGAAAAAATGAAGGTCAAAGTAAAAAAAAATGATAAAAAAATAACATGGAAGTAAAAAAAAAAAAGGGGAAAAGGAAAAGGACAAGAAAAAAAAATGGTCAAAAAAAAAAACTTGTTAACACCTTTATCAACCTCCAAGTTACCTTTGTGTACCTTGATGTTGTAGCATGGTAACTCCACAAGGTATTTTTGAGGTTTGTGGGATAACCTTTAGTAAAAATCCACTGAAGTTTGTCGAATACTTCAAGTTAACAATCTACATCTCTCTTGGATGATTGATATTGTGTGTATGTGTATGATCAACTATGGTTTGACCACTTCTTGCTTTTTATTTGTCCATTATGTATCTCTTGTGACTTTTCCTTTATTTTATTCTAGTTTTACTCATGAGTCTAGTTCAAGTTGGATGCTCCAACTTGAAGGGAGTGTTAAATGTATGAGTGTATTAGAGTTATTAGGTATGTTGTAGTGGGGTTTAGTCCCACATTGTTAGAGTCTCATTTGTGTCCTCTTGGTAGCCTTTATATAAGAGGCCTTATATCATTGTTAATGAAACATCTCTCTTCCACCATTTCTTTGTCTTCACATATGAATAAAATGTTACTAACAAAACACAATCATGATTTGCCACAAAATACTGATTAGATATTTAATTGTAAATTATAACTAACAAAATATTGGTAATGATCACAAAATATGCAACGATGGCTCAAACTATATAGCTAATATGAAGAAGTATGGTGAGTATTGCATGCACATGATGTCAACATGATATAAGTATGGTAGATAACATTAGGTATTGGTGCATCCCACAATTCCAAGGTGGCAACCACTTGATCAAAAGAAGTGAAACCTTTAAAATTTGTTAAACTACATTTGGTTCTCACCATAATGGCTATAATTGCTATAACTGTAGTTATCAAGACACTCACCAGGGTATTGTCAAGCTGCCAAAGTGTGATAAAAGGCTAGGAAAAGACCTAGCCATATGTTTTATTTATTTATTATTATAAGTATGGACATAAGAAAGCCTACACCATGATAAACTACATCCTACCCCTAGATTTCAATACTAATTGCCTTCATTTTTTCAGGCCTCCCAGGTATGAGAAAGTGTAGATGGCTATGAGCAAAGAGAAACTTTTCTAAAGTGCTACTTCAGAAGGCATGATATACATCAACGATGATAGCCACATGGTGAAAATATGAATCATCGTTGGGCTATCTTAATAGAAGACTACCATCACAGTGCATAATCTGCAAAGCTGATCTATCTCCCTCTCTAATCTCATCTCGCCACTAGTGCACATGTAGGATGATCGCCTGTTACAGTGTCATTGCTGTTATTACATCCTTGCTATGCCGTGCATCCTAATCTTATAGTTGCTTTGTGATATTGGTTGGATTCTTGACCCTCTAATAACTTCATGTAAAGAATGGAAAAGGGAGACTATAGGATAGGCTTGACTTGATGATACCAACAAATGCAGCATACAATATCCTCCTTCCAGTCACATACTATAAAGGGTACTCCCAAAAGTCCTCTACATGATTTGATGGATACAGTTCCAATGAACACAATTTGGGATATCTTTTCATAGAATATAACTGGAAAGTGTCAGAATATTTGCCTTACCGTCTCCACATGCAAGAGCCACGGAATTTAACTTCAATTTCACATTGCATTTTAATGGAAAATGACAGTGAGAATTTCTTAATGTCACAGAAGTCCATAAAAGATGACCAAAAATTTTTTGTAGAAAAATTTAAGACAATTCATAGTAATCAATAATACACATCTACAAACAATTTAATTTAAATTTTGAACTTTTGTTACAATAGAAATACACCATACATCGATACTAGCAAATCAGGGTAAAATATATTGTTCAAACAAGAGTAATAATATAACATAAATACTTAGAAATGTAAAATAAAACTTATAACACAGACAATACCAAGTGGAATGCCTTGCTTGTTCAATTTCTTATTGTTGTTCATGGAGTTGTGTCCTATCTGATTTCTCTCTAAAAGGCATAATCTTCCCTTGGAATATGTGTATAATATGTTCTATAATCTACAATATATCTGCAATATTGATTTAGTGACAAATGAATGAGAAAGCCTATAGTTGGATATCATTAAGTCAAAGAAACAAGTACATAGACATCTTGGGAGGCCAATCGATATGCTAATTTGGCTGGTAGGGAGGTTGATAAGGTTATTAGGAACCCTCTTGCCCTTGTGGGATTAGTTGAGGATAACTAAAAACAGAAGCTAGATCTCATTCATTTTGTCTTTGTCCACTTCTATGACTTGGAGATGTAACATACGAAGACCCCGTTATTCTTGATCATGTACTACCACTATGAGTAATCAATCCATAAGAAGAACCACCTTCACAACCACTTTCATTTGAATCAGCAACACTCAACGCATCAGAACCTTCTAAGACACCTTTGCCAAGATAGTCAAACCTTGTCTGAAATAAAATAACATCATTGCTTGCTGTATCACGATGATTTCATCTTCTATAGTACAAAAAGAATGTACGTGAGTTGTGGTAACAAAGGTGGTTGCAGGTTGGCAACTCCGATGGGCTACTCCACCTCTATAATGAGCTTCTGAACTTTTCTGGTGAGCCTTTAAGGTGGTTGGGCCCTTATACAGGACAATAGAGGTGCAGAAGAAGAGATCCGGAGAAAAGGAGGAAAAAGTGAAAATAGACAAAAAAAGGCAGCCTGCCTTGTTATGTCTGTAAAGGGATTATGTGAGTCCAACATAGACCACATAATTGGCATGTGGATCTGATGGAGAGAAAAAAACCCAAATGTTGACCAACATGATGTGTGTTAGATCAACATTTTGATGATATGTCAATTGAAATTGTGCTGCAATTGACATGCAATACAATTTCGTCTTGATATGTTGGGGATTCCAACACAAACTTGAAAAACCTCTATGACGAATGAACACAAACTTCAAAAAGTTAAAATCTCTATTATTTGGTTTAAATACTAAGGTATAGATGTGTTTCAAAGTATCATACAACAATAGCCATATAGCAAGTTAAATCACAAATTATTATATGATAATGTCAGTGATTTAAAGCAATAAAATATATCTACCCTATCATTGATCTTTTCTTATCCTATAGGGTCTATAAAGTAAGAAGTTCTAAAAAACATTACCAATATAAAAAAAACTGTTGGATGTGCAAGACGATACATGACATACTGACACCAAAGAAGATATTTTTATCAAGTTCAAGTATCACTTTGAATTTTGGTTGGTTCTGGAAAAAGAACTTGGTTAGACCTTTGCATATGCAGTTTGGCCCTGAGAAACACTCCATTTGGCCATAGGCAACATCTCACCTCCTCCACACACACCCCTCCTCAAAAGCAACCCAAAAAATGAGAAATTGGCAAAAGTTATTTGAGAAAAATTTCCTATTTTCTATGAAGATGGGACTAAAGACATCAAATCATCAATTTGGATTAGCTAGAGATTTGAAGTAAGTTCAGGGGTAAAATGCCATTATATGTACGTAAATTCTAATGAATTGAAATCATTACTTGATTTATGAAATGTTAACTGGTTTTTACAGTATAAATGGCTAAAACTAGCTACTACGTAACTTACATTTTAAGAAATTAACATCGAGAACAATTGAAATTTGAAAACATCAAAAAGAAACATTATCCATTTTAAGCTTAGAGATGATTTGGACAACCATGGTTCTTGGGCATGAGATTTAAGAATAACTTTAAGAATTTCATCAAACTCAGATTGTGACAATAAAATTTAAAAAAGGTTTAAGCTAGCTTGTACTTGAAAATAGAACCAGACTCATACCTGGGGTTGGGGTTTCCTTTAACAATTTTCTGACCATATTTCCTCCACTTATATCCATCATTTATTTTCCCCAACTCACATGCGGACTGCACAACCATTTTAGGCTTCCTAACTGTCTTGAATACTGGTGCTAAATAAGTGGTGCGATTCTCAAAGACTCTACATGAACACAAATATAAAAAATAAAGCAAGCATAGAATGTGACAACAAGAAGCTATGTGCAGTATTTCAAGAGATCAAGAAAATGAATCACCCACCTCGGTTTAGAAGCCAGTTCGTTACCGTTATCTCCTTCTGTATTTACACGTAGATCCTGCTCACAGTCACTTGAGCAATGCAATTGTTCAGATGCCCCATTGCAAGTGTCCTTTTCTGACTGTTTAGTGTAATAATCCGAGGCATCAAATTCCATTCTTTGATTATTTAAGTTTCTCTTTCCTTTCCCATTATGCTCAAAAAAGCATTCTTTGGAGTATTTTAATTTTTGAGGTGGGTCATGATTATGCTCACCACGGTAAATTACTTCAACTACACGACCATCATGACAATGCTCAACCTTCTTTTTCGCAAAACAATTTGCATAAGTGCACCTAAAATAACTTCGTGAATTTTCACTACTTTTCACTTGCTTCTGTCCATACTTTCTCCAGTTGTATCCATCACTTGATGTTGTCTTAACAACAATATGAGGAGACAGTGCCTTATGGTTGGATGCAGAAGGCTTCTGTAACTTTGATGGAATAACATTCACCTCCAAATTTGCTACTGAACTCTTTCTTATTGGTGTGGAACTGTGGGCTGATGAAATTTGTTGCTGATAAGAATTTGAAGTTTGTGTATCACCAACTTCTAGTTGCATCTGAGCCTGAGCTGTGACAGTCGCCAATACTGCTTGACGGGTCATCCCAAACTGTCCCTGTTAAAAAGAATATAGTCATCAGCAATAGACCAAAAGAAATCTGATATTATGGTGGCAGATTTACAATTATAAACAACTCCAAGCAATTGACCACTTATTCACCAATAGCAATAATACTGTCTTTTGTAAAGGAAAATTCAACAAAAGCTGGCTAAGCTTTGGGGGCCCTAGGGGTAAAATCCTAACCTACTACCAAAGACGCTAGTCCGATTATGAGTTCTTTTCTCAACGGACATATGTAACTGTTTTACATACTGAACTACAAATCTATTGCAATCACACGATTGAAACTAAACAGACGGACCAAATAGAGATTTCCAAAGTGTCCAAGGTTATATATTGATCGATCATCCTTTACGGAAGTTGTATGACATCTTCACCGTATATCCAAAAACGAGACTCTTCTAACGATATGTATGTTACCATGATTTATAAAACTGAAAACCATTTCCAAGTTCATTTCAGGTACGTAGCGACAGAATCGTTGACCACATGGCTCCTAAGAAGTTACAAAATTATGATTTGTTTAATTTCAACTTGAAGATTACATGTGTCAGGAAGCTGAGATGAAATAGTCATTGCCACCTATCCCTTCAGATCCCTCCGTTTTTTCTTTTTCTTTTCCGAGAAAAAAGTTTGCTCTCCGTTTGAAACCAAACGTAGAAAGAAAAAAAAAAAAACGTCCATATAAAAAAAATTATGTTCAAGTAATTGTCTTGAATCAGATATCTAAAAAAAAAGGGATTGTAAGCATGGAACCAACGGAAAGTGGTATGGAGAAAAGAAGAGAAGCAAAACGACCGAATTTTAAGCTGAAAATTGCCATCAACGGAGCGGCAGAACGCTACTCGGCACCAAAACATAAGGAAAAAAACCCATAACCAAAGAAAGGCAAGCAAAAGGAAGAAGGGTTACACCCACGGAGGAGTCCGTCAGGCCCACGGGAGCAACGACGCAAGGCACGACCACCACGGGAACAGACACAAGCTGCGAGTTGACCAGCTGGGAGTGATGCTCACCACCCGCACTACCAACTCCAGGAGCAGAGCCCGAGGTCGAGGCCACAGGGTCGGAAGTATCTTCCCGCCCCTCGCCAATGCCACCGGCTACATTCTGGGTGGAAACCGGTGGATTCTCTCCCGGGGAGCCGTCCGACTCCGCCATGCGAGGTTAGGGTTTCAGGCGGGGAATTATCGATGTCCGGAGAGATCGAGGATGGCGGAGGAGGAGGAGGAGGAGAAAAAGGCCGAACGGGACGGGGTGGGAGAGGAGTCGCTTTTGACTGGTGTTGACCAGGACGGGGGTGCTGTAAAGTGAGATTCAGTTTAAATATGGGATTATTCTAATACCCTTATTTTATATCTTGTATAGTACAGGCGTGAAGATATTACGTAAAATTCTCTTTTAAAATTAATTGATATAGAAATATTCCACTAGAGCGTCGACTCTTGTTCGTTCAGGTGGGTGCGTGTTTGTTTTGACGCCCGTCACCCTTACGTGAGCTGACGTGGATTGCAGCAGGATGTTAGCAATCCGTTGTCCCCAACTAAATAAAGACTGTTAAAAGAAAATGATCCACGACGCCTGCGTGAACTCCGATTTGTCACGAATCGAAATGCCACGTTCCCTTTCGATCAAGTAATTGGGCTTGTTCAATTTCCTGGTCTTCTTCCCTACCTTTCCTCTTCTTCTTCTTCTTCTTCAAATCACAACTGACAAATGAACCGCGACTGGTCCCGCGATTTGCCGCTGGTCGGTCGGTTGGCTCATGCGGGAGAAGAGCTTCGGAGGGTGGTTGATCGTCGACGTCAAGACTTACAACACTTGGTCGGCCCTAGACATGAGAGAACGAAGACGACCGACGTCACCCGGATTGTCTGTCGTCTTTAACCAACGGCGAGAGAATGAAGAAGAACGCAACGCAAGCAAAGACGAGCAAACGCAACGGAAGAAGCATGGGCGGTGGCGGACACGCCATCGCGTCGTCGCCTTTTTCCCTCTCCATGCGCATCCCAAAGAATCAAAAATATATATATATCTCGTGGTAATTAATTAGTGAAAAATATTATTGCATGCCTTTTCGTTATAGATGTTCAAAATGATGTATTAAATTTCACTTTAATATATCATTTGTTGTTAATTTTATGAACCGCAAAACTTTACTTTTATTTATTGTTGTTCCCACTTATCACTTGATTTTATTTCTATTTGCAGACACTATAAATCGCTACTGCTTATAAATAAAATACTCTGAATAATATGATTTACTTCTTCTGTTTATAAATTTATCTCACTTCGTTGCTTTTTCAATGAATCATGCAAATATGTTTTATCTCGTTATTCTTAACCCCATCCTTATTTTCTTTATGAATGACATATTAAAATTAATTTCAATATATCGTTCGTTTTAAACACTTACAGAAAAATATTAAAAATACTCTAAGTGAAGAAATGTACTCACTTAATTATTATTAAAATTACTTCATAACACCTGTAAATTTACTTCTATTTTCAATCTACCGCTGAAATGTTTGTTATTTGAGCCCCCATCTTTAATCTTTTAGCCTCCATTGTATAATTTTTACACGAAGATATAACTTATTAAATTGCAAATATGAGAAATTATGAAGGAATGGTGAAGGCTATGTATGACACTGGATTCTACAAATTATGTGCTACTTAATATATTCATGAAATCTGAACTAATAATAGCAGTTAAAAGGCATGGTTGGATCACATGCCTCTCCTTTCACTAAAAATTCACAATTAATATCCATCCTTCGTGAAGATCAATTGAAGGTGTGCATAATTTTGGATCCATTTCATCATTTAAGTTTATTTGGTTTATGTGTTTAGTTAAAGGCAAAGGTTAGGGAGAAGAAAAGAGATGTCCTTATATTAGAATATGCCTCCCCTTATACAGAGAGGAAGAGAGGTACAAAATAAGGAAGTAAATCAAAGTATGGAAATACAACCAATTTAGGATTACACAATCTCTAAATACAACTCAACACTCCTCCTCAAGCTAGATGTGGAGAATACACATCAACTAGTTTTAGTTTGTTGCAAAATTTTGAAAACGGTCTTGCATGGAGTCCTTTGGTAAGAATATCAGTTGGTTGCTTAAAGGAAGGAGTGAATGAGGTCACAATAAATCTTTTTTTGACAAGTTCTCGAATATAATAGCAATCAACTTCACTATGTTTGATGTGTTCATGAAGCATGTTATTGTTAGTGATGTACATGACAACTTGATTGTCACAGTGCATGACCACCATTGGAGTTTGAACCTTTACTTCGAGTTGAGTTAGTAAGGAATGTATCTAAACTAGCTTACTTCCAATTTGAGACATGTCTCTGAATTCAACTTCAACGATAGACTTAGAGATCACACCTTGTTTCTTACTTATCCATGTAACTAAGTTTCCCCCAACATACGTGCAACAACCAGAAGTTGATTGTCTACCCACACAATCCCCAACATAGCTAGAATCGAAGTAAGCTGTTGTATTTAAATGTCCTTGTTTAGAGTAAGAAAGCCCTTTGCCAAGGCATCCTTTAAGGTACACAACTACTCAAAAGGTAGCTTGCCAGTGAACAAGTCTAGGTGCCTGCATGAACTAACTAAGGAGTCCAATGGCAAATGAAATATTGAGATGAGTTATAGTGAGATAAATTAACTTTCCAATTAATCTACAACATTGACCAACATCTTTAATGAAATCTATAAACTCATCCCAAAAGGGTGGATTAGGATCAATGGATGTTGTCTCTAGCTTACACCTTAATAGCATTGTTTCCTTCAACAAATCCATGGTGTATTTCCTTTGAAAAAGAGCTAGTGTGCCTTTTGAATAGGCAAACTCGATCCTAAGAAAATACTTAGGCTTTCCCATGTCTTGAAACATAAAATGTAATGCTAAGAACTACTTGGTTATCTGAATAATTGCCAAATCATCACTTGTTAAGATAATATCATCAACGTAAACAACAATAATGATATACCTTGCGGAATTCTTCCAAACAAAAATGAAGTTGTAGATTGCACATTTCTAAAACCTTTGAACACTCATAATCAAACTTAGCTTGGCAAACCAAGCATGAGGACTCTACTTAAGCCTATAAATCACTTTTTGTAATTGACAAACCTAATTCTCCCCCTAAGTAACATACTGGAGGTTGCTCCATGAAGACTTCTTCTTAAAGATCACCATAAAGAAAGTCATTGCATACATCTAGTTGAGACATCTTCTATGATTTACCAACAACAATGACCAAAAGAATGTAAATAGAATTGAGCAACGGGTGAAATGGTTTTAGAGTAATAACACTAAGGGGGTGTTTGTACACTTAAAAAATGACGGAAAGAAAATGACAGAAAACTACGGAAAACATCGGAAAGGAAAATAACAGAAAGTAACGAAAAATTTATAGAAAATCAGAGTATTTGTGCATGTAACAGAAAATGACGGAATTTTGACAAAATTTGAAAAACATGTGTTTGTGTATGTAATAGAAAATGACATAAAATTATAGAATGTAAACTATATATGTTTGTTCACAGATTAGAAAATATTGAAGACTAACTCAATTCAATATTTATTGTTTATGCTTTGAAAATAGAGAATAAGAAAATTTGTCATAAATAATACAAGCAACTAACAACATAAAATACATATCACATCTATGTAGATCATATGGTGGTAGCACGTGCATCTATGCATTCTCCTTAATTAATTAATTGAAGCTTAATTGGTTGCTTACGTTTAAGTAATCATGATTAGGCTAAAGATCTAGTTATTACATGATAATATCGTCAATGGGCGGCATGCACCGGCATGACGTCGGAGTAACCGATGCCCTTCCTGGTGGTGGGGAATATGATGAACACGAGGCTGGACACGAACCCCACTCCCAACGGCAGATTCTACAGCCACTGCCTCATGTCCATCCCGACGTCGGGGAAGAAGCACCTCACCACGTTCGACTGGCCGAAGGTCAGGGTCAGGCACACCATCAACGAGAAGAAGGCGTGAACGTAGTCCATCCCCTCCGTCGTCCTGCCCGATGAGGCTGTCGGTGAAGGAGAAGAAGACGCAGAAGATGGAGCACAGGACGATCAGGGAGGAGGTGAGGTACTTGTTCGACGGGTAGCACTCGCCTCTGTTGGAGAAGGACGGGCGCAGAGCTTGAAAGGTCAGGACCGTGCATGTCGGCAGCAGCTTCACCAGGTTCTGCACCGTCGACAGGCTCTTGTCCAACAGCGGCCTTGGCCCAGCCACAGCTGGAGGTAATTGGGTTGGTCCGGCCATGGCGGGTGCTTCATTAATTGCATGCAGTAGTGTCAAGTAGTATATTTATACCAAAAAGGAGGCCATGTTAGATATACATCAAATGGTTTCTGGCTACCTGTTGTTTCTTTAGGGTGAGGATGTGCTATTTTCACCTTTGGATGTGATTGGAAAACGACGAAAAAAAACTTACAATGTTTGCTGATTTTGCTGGAAAATCTCGAGGGTACACAAACACCTAGAAAATGACGAAAAATTTTCCGCTATTTTCATTTCTGATGTTTTCCGTCGTTTTCTAGGTGCACAAACACCCCTTAAGGGTTTGCATGAAACCATGTGCTACAAGTCAAGCCTTGTAATGGTCAATAAAACCACAAGCCTTGTACTTGATAATGAAAACCCATCTACAACCAACCATTGAGACATCAATTGGTCTAGGTACCAATTCCCAAGTTCCCCTGTCTTGTAACACCTACATCTTAACATTCATGGCTTTCTTCCAAGAAGGAAGGGTAAGCACAATCTGATAATTCTTAGGTATGGATTCCTTAAGAAGGGCAATAACAAAATATTTATAATTAGGAGAAAGAGAATCATAGGAAACAAAGTTAGAAATAAGATGAAAAGTAGTGGAGTGAGTACCTTTAGGATCTATAGGAATTACATTAGAGGAGGAAGGAGATTCAACTAGAGGTAAAGGATATTGACATTGTCTCTATTGATAAACCTACAAAGGATGCTATAGTGAATTTGGAGAGGAGGTCTAAGAAGACGTGTGAGTGACAAACTAAGGTTCCAAGGGAACAGGTAAAGGAAAAGATGAGGTGGAAATGGAAGAAGACTCCAAAGTAGAAGAGGTAGACTCAGAGAAGTAAGAGGTATCTTTTTAGAAAACAACGTCGATCAAGATGAAATACTAACGTGTTGGAAGATGATAAGACTTGTACTCTTTTTGATTTCTAAGGTGCTTGACAAAACACACTTTAGAGACCTTGGAGACAACTTATCAAACCTCAAAGAAAGATCTTTGACAAAAGTTGTACACTCGAAGACTTTAGGAGGCATAGGAAAAAGTTCCTTATTTGGAGAAAGATCCCGTAGAGGAACATATCCTCCCAAAGGGGAAGAGGGTATATGATTTATCAAATAAGAAGCTATGATAACTACATTTGATCATAAATATTTAGACACAATTAGAAGGATGTGAACAACATCTAAGATGTAACAGTGTTTACGCTCAACAACCCTATTTTGTTAAAATGTATGTGCACAAGTAGTATGATGTAAAATACCACAATCAACGTAAAAAGAAGTAACTTCAAATTGAACAAACTTGAGAGCATTGTATATGGATCCCATTAAAGAACATGTGAATAACATTGATAATATTTTGACAATTTTTCAACAAATACAACCAAGAAGAAGAAAAGAGGCATCCTTATATTAGAATATGCCTCCCCTTATATAGAGAGGAAGAGAGGTACAAAATAAGGAAGTAAATCAAAGAATGGAAATGCAACCAATTTAGGATTACACAATCTCTAAAACAAGTAATACAACTCAACATGTTTTTCCTTAGTATTTTATGATGCATTGCAAATAATTTTTGCTTTGTAAAGTGAATGTCATTGAATCAAATTATTTAGATACAGAAAGAAGAGTCAATTCAAATACTAGCATGCAAGGCTTTAATAAGAGGGAAAAATAAAATAAATACAACCAACTGCAATAAATTAATTAGTTAGAAATGGTCTTGGTATTCAATACTTTCAGCTGACCCGAACCCCCGTGAAGATTAATTAATTGCAAGCACTTGAACGGCAAAACAAAGCATCTTGTGTTTTATGATGGTTTTGACATAGAAACTTCAATTTGATTCTCTTGCTGTCTGTCTTCTTGTACAAGTAATTTTTTTTTATATTGGTAGTGGATATGTTTAGATTTAAATATAAGAATTTCCTCTCTCTGCTGTAATTCTCAAAGGAAAACGAAGTGTACCATTCATTTACCATTGGTGGCCGTGCCACTAAACTCAGAAGTGGAATCACAACACAGTTGTTCCACAAACATCAAAAAGTTCCTTTTGTTGGATTTTTCTTGATCATTTGACTTTAAGTGAGACGTCAAACAAGCATCATCTAGGGTGAGGTTATGCTGTGGCTCTTACCATAATAAATAATGATCTAAATTCTTAAAAAAAGAGGGTATGGTACAGACATGTTAGGCATTGCACTTGTTAATCTAGAATTCCAGGCAACACTAGGAACCACTTGTCTAAAGGTGGTCAATTGTTAAAAGAAAGGAGAAGTAGTTAATCATAAAAGAGTTTGTATTAATCGAAGAGAACAGTGCACTTGGTTAAAGATTCGTCCTATAAAGAAATACATTGGCACATGCAGCGAGTGCTGGTAATGTGGTTGGCATAGAAAGAGCATCGAATATATTCATGACAAAAGATGGTTGCATCCAGAGAACCAATGCCATTAAAATAAGCGTTTGTTTCTACTTGATTAAAATATTTAGCTATGTACGTTGTCTTTTCTACCATCTTGTTCAGTCTTGGCTCAAACGAAAGGAATGGCAGGCAATGAAAAGTCCTTTTTTTTCTTTCTGAATAGCCAAACAGGTATTAGCAATGCCATTATCAGCTTCATGTCAACAACAACAACCGACACTTCAATTTCTCATAACCCAGGACAGAGAAACTAAAATATGTAAATGAAGAAGTACAAAAGAATTGTACAGTTACCTTCATCACAAAGAACGTCAGTTACGAGGTAAAAAAGTCCAAGGTGCTTCTTTTGTTACTTCTTCATTGATCTACAACACCAGGTTCAATGTCTTTCAGAAGGCCAACTATCTGCTGCATGGATGGTCTTTTTGAGGGCATATCAGCAGTACACAGATAACCAATTCGCAGTGCTTCCTCCATTTGCTTCTCCGAACCTGTTCCCCAGATTTTTGGGTCAATGGCCCTGGACACTTGATTCTTCCTCACCAATCCTCTAACCCAGTCGACAAGATTGCCGTCTTTCTCTTCTTCGTAATCGTCACCAATTGGTTTCTTCCCAGTGATAAGCTCAAACAGAACCACCCCAAATCCGTATATATCGGTCTTTGAGGTTGCTGAACAAGGTTCTGTCCCCAGGAATTCTGGAGGCGTATAACCTGGTGATCCCCTACCAATCTCATCCTCCAAGCCACTCCCAACAATTTTTGCCAATCCGAAATCTGATAACCTGGCTTCAAGAGCTGAATCAAGATAAATACTACTGGCCTTCACATCTCTATGAATTATCTCAGGGAAGCAACCATGGTGAAGAAATGCCAATGCCCTTGCACTACCAAGAGCAATTTTGTGTCTTAATCTCCAAGTAGTTTGTCCTTCAGATGTGATGCTTTGAACCCCATGGTTATTGTCTTCCCATGTGTCGTTACTCCAATCCTCTATCGCTTGGATGCCCAATGGCAAATCATGGAGCAGATTTTGCAAGTTGCCATTTTCCATATACTCGTATATAGCTATCCTCTTATCACCTGCTATGCAATAACCAGTCAAAGGAACCAAGTTGGGATGTTTGATACGACCAAGGCGCTCAAGTTCCATAGCAGCTTCCACATCTGTCATGGCAGAACCATGAACCAGAACTTTGATAGCAACATGAATTCCGCAAGGCAGTAAACCCCTGTAGACTGGTCCAAACCTTCCCTCTGCCAACAAAGTCCCTCTACTAAAATGAGATGTTGCAGTCAAGAGGTCTGCAAATGTGAAATTCAGCAATGGCTTTTCAAAAATGACCACAGGGAGAGAAGTGGATGCTTTTACATCTGAAGCCCAGGCTGTGGAATCTGCCTGGAAGGAGAATGGACCTGAAACATTCCGGTCGTCCTTGAAAGCAAATTGCTTGGCTGCCCGTTTCCTGTTTCTCCCTCTGCACATAATTGTGATGCATAGAAAACCTGGTACCAAGACGAAGGTAGCTAAAGTAATAGCCAATATAAGTTTGACCCATAGATGTTGCGTTCTTTTCCTTTTAAGAAGATCTGGATTTGGTGCTATGCGACAGTCATTTTGTGATCCAAGAAAAGCAGAAATAAGCAATGATGACGACATTTTCTTGGAACAAAGTGTAAGATTGTTGTATGAAAAATTGTATCTCTCCATGCCAGGAAGCTTCTTCTGCAGATATTGTGAGATTTCGCCAGTAAGATTGTTCCAGGAGAGATCAAGCACTTTGAGATTTTTGGTGTTCAGATTAGGAATATGACCAATTAGATCATTTCCTGACAGATCCAATGTGACCAGACTAACAAGACTAGAAATTCCCGTGGGAATTTTACCAGAGAGGCCAGTGCTTGACAAGTTAAGATATTCTAACTTTGGTAACTTTTCTAATCGAGGGAATTTAGTGTGAGAAAATTTATTGCTAGCAAGGTTCAAGTGATTTAAGGAAGGGGCATCTATCAAATTGCCCAAAAATTCACCACTTAGCTTGTTTCTTGATAGGTCCAGATAAACCAAAGTAGGCCAACTTAAACTAGAATTGAGATTCACCTGAGAGATCTGACCTTGTAACTGGTTATTGCTCAGATCAACAACCTGCAATGGCTTATGAAGCACACCATGCACTAACCCATGAAACATATTTCCAGAAAGATTGAGATGGGTGATGGATTCCAGTCCCGAGAAACTGGGAAGCTGTCCCTGAATCTCATTTTTAGCAAGATTCAAAGACCTGAGTTTCTTAAATGCTGTCATCATAGCAACAGGGAGACTACCATTCAGATTATTGGACGAGAAATCAATACTCTGAAGAGACTCGCAAACAAAAAGATCATCAGGAATTGTTCCACTGAACCTGTTGCTTCTGAGATTGACAAGTCTTAAACCGGACAGCGACCCGAATGCTGCAGGTATTTCCCCTAGAAAATTATTGTGCGAGAGGTCCAAGCTTTCCATAAATCCGAAATTGCCGATGTTGTTAGGAAGTGGGCCACTTATTTTGTTGAAGGAAAGGTTGAGGACCTTGAGTGACGCACCTAGACCCCAGAAATCAGAGGAGAGGCCGGTAATGCCATTGCTGCTCAGATCCAAATGCTGAAGGTTGCTGAGCTTCCCCACTGTGTCATCAGGGATGACACCATGCAGACCCAAACCAGAAGCTCTCAGAGCTGTTATATGCTGCTTTCCCTGTGTGTCACAAGAAATCCCCTTCCAAGAGCAAATAGATGAAGATAGATCATCTGTGACAGAAGAAATTGCTCCCATCTTCCTAAGAAACCCGGAAGCATAGTATGCATCTGTATTGGGTTGTTGAGAGACGGAGCTCTTCACAAATAGTGAGAGGCAAAACAAGGAAGCAAAGAATCCAAAACCCATGAGCAAGAGCTTAAGATTCAATAGCTGGGTACTACAAAGAATACGAGAGGGGGCATCCAATCCTTGGTGGAAGATTAAGAGGGACAGGAACTGGGGAAACAACACTCCTTGGATAAAAGGAAACCCAATTATGAGGCAGTATTTTTCTAATAAGAACACTTAGTATGATGAGCACAAAGGGAAGAGAAAGAAGAGATACCCATTTGTCCAAAGGCCACTAAGATCAGGCAAAACCAGTGACAAGTGATGCACATTCACCACTTCAAGTTTTGAAGAACCTGAATAAGGAGGGCACAAGCCTGTCCGGTACCAAGCACTCTCAGACGAAAATAAGGATGACAAGAACCTGTTTGAAGAAAGTTAGGCCTCCCCAGCTTTCCATGGCATGTGGGCGCGAAGAGAGTGAGAAGCCTTGAATCCCTCTACTTCCAAGGGAGGCAACACACACACACACACACACACACACAGCAGAAGGAGAAGAAAGGGAGAGAGTGGTGGTGGCAAAGGCAAATGTGAGATTTGCAGGAGACTCAGGGAAGGTGGGATGGGAAGAAATAAGTGGGTGTAATTACTGGAGGTAGAGGTGTGGTGGTTGGGGTTGTTGAATTGCTGTAAATAGAAATATTTTATGGGTTAGTTGGTAGATGTTGGATTCACCGCAATTTAAAGATCCTGAGCGACCCATTTACGTTATCATTTTGACCAAGAAGACAGATGGGTTCATCGGCTTTTATTGGTTTTCTCTGTGATCTTGTCTTGTTGACTTTACTCCCTGAAAATATATTCCTTTGTTATTTCGTTTTGGTACTACTTTTTCTTTCCTTCTTTTAGAATATGCTGTGAAAAAAAAAATTGCTGAAGAAAATTTGATCACCCTGTAACCTGATTTTCTTCCTTTTTTTTAACCATGTCTTTCATTTCATTTTCTTGATATCTTGTAAGGAAAATTTGTTCACGCTCTTCTTCATCATGCATGGCACTTTCTTTAGCAGCAAAGACATCTTTTCTGTGTTTCACATGCAATCATTTAGTTCTTTATTGTCAAACACCACTTTACCAATTCATATTTGCAATAAACTATAAGTCAAGTGATTAATTTTAAACATACCTGGTAAAATCAATAGTGAATAAGGTCTTTAAAAATGAAAGTCAAGCAATCAAATTTAGACAAAAATATTATTATCGTAAAAAATAAAAAAAATTTAACAGTTGAATTAACCAAGACTAGGTGATTAATATATATATATATATTCTTTTGAGAATTCAAATACTAGCGTGTAACTTTCTTTTTACAAATTTCACTAAAAATGCTAGTCATAAACTAAGAAAGAGAGAGATGGGGAATAGTTTTTTTATTACAGCTTGGCATTAATCATGAAAGTGGAAACATAAACCAAGAAAGAATTTACCTACTAATAAAGGTCAAGTAATTAATATTCAAAGAAGATGCAAATCAAAATCTCCAACAAAGACACTGGAGGAGGATCCTCACTTTGTTGTGGATGTTAATTGCCTTCAGATTTAGAAACTTATCAATGATGGAAATGGAGGAAGATGCTAAATGGAAGAAAATGATCTAAAGCTCCTAGCATCAATCACCACATTGCCTAATTCATTGTTTCTGAAACCAAACAATCAAGAAAGAAGTAACCAGAAAATTGAGGAAATTGTTAGGCCTGAGTATCTGCAAATCCTCACGGTGCACACCTATCTGTTGTTGTACACGAAGTCCGTCCACTTGTCCTTCAAATGTGAATTCCGAATCCTAGCAATTCAATTAAAATCACTCAAAGAACCTCTAACCCAAATGAAACGGAGCACCAAGATGGCTTCGTCTAAGATGATTTGCAGAGAGCGAGAGAGGTGGACACGCTCTCACTTCCTGTCGTGACAAACCGTGGGAGAAAAGAGCTGTCTGTCACGCTTGTTTCTTGGACCTTTCTCCTCCCCACCGACTGGTACGCGGAACAACATCAACCGATTTGACAGACGAACCTCATGGAATGCCAACATTGATTCATATGATCAATGATTGCTTAAAACATTGAGTGACATGATCACAGGCGATTAGGTGGTGTTGCCACCGCCAGCAAGAGAGCCTGGTATTATCATTGAATGATTACTGTAACCATTCAGCTCAATCAAACGTAATTTCCTTCATCACTTGAAGTCTACCTGTATACTTTAAAAAACGATAGAAAAGGAGGAGGATGTTTGTGGAAAATAACGAAAATTAAAATTTACACGTTTGTGCATTTAATGGAAAATGAGGATATAGCATATTTGTGTTTATATTTTATCACAATACTTTAGTATAGTAATGGAAAATGATGAAAATTAGCTTACTGTAATATTATACTTTGAAATAAAAGTTGTACAAACACACAAGTCACGTATGAACTTGCATATTAATGACAATAATGTTTTCTTTAAATTTCAAAAGTAGAAACACAATTTGATAATAGTGAAAGAAAAATTCTCCACAAAATCATAGTTTTGCTCATTTGATCATTCCGCGTAACTTGCATAATTTATTTACCTATTTTATTAGTAATTTTCTTCTTTTATTATTAACTTTGTTTTTGAAGAATATTAATTTTCTCCTTTTTTTCTTTCTGTAACTTCAGTTACTTCTTGATAATTAAGCTTACTATCTTATCTTCTTGTAACTTATTTTCAAGATCTTAAAGTAAATATTCTTTATCTACTTTTCAAATAAAATTAAATCATTTTCACTTATGTTTCATGATAAAATGTCATGTAATTTCGTAATATCACAAACCTATACTTTATTACTTCAAATATTCACTCCATCACTGTTTTTAATTATAAATGTCTTATAGTTAAAATTCTTTACAACATTTGTTAGGAGTTGATGAATATCGTATTCACACAAGTGGTATCTAACTCTTTGAAATAGACAAATGAATTTTGAACAATTTGAATAATCAACATCTACTAAGTAATACTTTCTTACATATAAATTTTCAAAACAATTACTTCAGAGTTAGTTAATAATAATTTAAAACTAAATTAGTTTGAAATTAGTAAAATTAAAAGAATACAAATAAACAAACTTGGTGACATTGTAAGTCCATTAAGTCAACTTATTACACTTTACAAAACTTGAACATAAATAGTGAATATTTTTCATCCACTCAAAATACATGCAATTTCTATATCAAAATTACAAGTTGTTAAAACATTTTTTCTATTTTTAAATCTTATAGTTTCTTCTTTATATATGGTAGTTTTCACATATGTCATCAATAACACTAATACAATCCTAAAAATATTGTAATTTTTTTTTTAATACAATACAACATAATAGTATACAATAACAATATTACTAAAAAATATTTACTTTACCTTGAAATATGAGTAGACATAATAATCAATTTGAATCCTACTATGTGTTGATTTTGAAGGTTTAATTAGCAATTTATGACCTAATCTTAATATATAATTGAGAACTTCATTAAAATAAGTATTAATTGTCTAAAATAATAAAATCACTTCGATATAACACCATATCTTTGATTTTGTCTAACAATGATAAAGAATATCTTAAGGTTTTCTTCAACACTCATATTATCGCTATCTTCTACTATTCCTTTTGTCTTTAACAAAGCACAAAATTCAAAAACTATATTTTGACTTATTTGATAAATTTTACAATAATTGTGTGCTTGATTGGTAAAAAAAGATCTGATATAATTTTGTCATTCTCTACTGTAAATTCTATTTGTATGTATCGAAATGTCACTTGAATTACCAGCTACTCCAGATAGGAAATAATATATTGTAAATATCAATAGTGCTACTTTTATGTCTTCTTCTTCCTCCTTCAAAAGATTTTGCAATAACTCTCCATTGTTGGTGGAATCTATCTATAATAGTTGCAAGGTCCTGTGTTGAAAATAAAAACATTATATCATCAAACAATAAGAATTATAAAAGTAAAGTATAAGAATTATATCATCCAAAATAATTACATGAAACATTTCAAAGTAAAGAAATCCATAACAACATTGTTTTCAAGCATTTCAAAAGCAGCATTCAACATTTGCAGCAGCAGTTCAATCATAACAATTATATTAAGACAATCATAACAACTAAGATTATGAACTTGTTTAATGACATACACTTAAAAAGTATATTGTTTAGTGCAACAAATACTCATGACAACTGAAAAAGTAATAAATCTAATCTCATATGTTGCGATGAAGCAATAAATTGATGCCACTTTGACTTATTTCCAAGCAACAACATTACATTATAGATTTGCATATTATCAAAACCTTGAAATTCAAGTAAAGTGTTAATTACTTGAACATCTAGTAGATTTTGAGATTTTAACAGCTCAATCTTCTCTTTCATCATTTGATTATTTTCTCGTTCAAAACTCAACCTTTCTTTTATAGAACTTTGTATACGTTCTATTACTTTGATTCGTTTGAGCAATCTTCGTCAAATCTATTGAAAAAATGAAGCAATCCAGAACTCATTTCAGTCATCACATCTGTAATCTTTTATTGTGACTTTTTACATATGGTCTTGGTCATTTACCCTTTTTCCTTGTTTTAACATTTGCTGCTACCAATAATGGTGTACTTTGATCAAGGTCATTGTTATCAGGTATTTGAAAGTCAAATGGGTTGAACGCATCCAAGAAATCATTATTCATAATTGGTTTATGTTGTTTCTAACTAGGTGTACTTGTCACAGTAACTATTTTTGTGATCATGCTCATCTTGAACAACATATAAAGTTGATCATATTTAGACAAGTTTTTTCCTTTAACGTTGTACATTCAAAATGACTCTAAAAAAATGAAAAACAAATCACATTTAAATGTACTTATTTTTAAAAAAATAATTCATCTATTAAATAACTTGAACTATCTAACCTTTACAAACTCCTCCTACACTTCATTCAAAACATTTGTGTGGCCATATACATGGTCTTAACCTCATTTACTTTGATTTACAATTTTTGATAATTTTTATACATGATATACCATGTTTTCATCCTACTTTACATTTTTTTTGGTTAAGATTACTTTGGGTGACATGGTTATATTATATGATGACAATATCCCATGTTTTAGTTTTAACTTTTCCATCATGAGTTTTGTCAGGACCTTCATTCAAAACTTCACATAAAATGTTTAAGATTTCATCTACTAAAGTACTCCATGTGTATACACACAACCTATTTATTTTCTCTTCTCAAAGGTTACCACACCTTAAGAAATCTGAAATGTAAATTTTGTACATGAAATCAAAAATGACTATACTTTAATGTACTAAATCTTAAGTGTGTATTGATTAAAAAGAATTAATATATCATTTTATAATATTAAAAGTGTGGTTTATAAAAAAAATAGTAATATTTAAAAAAAAATCAAGTGGCTGCACAATTCATGAGAGGGACAAATGATACATGGAAAATGATTTTGATGTATTGGTTTTAAAAAATTATAACAAAAAAGCTATAAGTGTCTACATTTACATTAATTTAGAATATTAATTTAATTAAAAATTTTATTAAATTATAATATTAATTTTTTTATGATTATAAGATTTAGAATTTAACTATAAAAACTAAAAACCCTTGACTTATCAATCAACTGATTAAAGATGAGCATACATGACAAAACTGATCTTTGAAATGATTTTCCACAGCCATAGGTGCTTACATCTAATTAATATGGATCATTTTTGCAAATAAATATATGGAAAGACAAAAAAAATGCATATCTAACCAAAGTTTAAATAATCAATGATAATGAGAGAACCTCATTTAGTCATTGATTATTGTTGTTATCATTGTAAAGGCTTTTTCTAATATTCATATTGTAATGCCTGTTACACATGAAAATGTTCTAAATGTACAATACCTAGAATTCTTGAAGGGTGCAAATAATTGCAGAGTGCTTATGAGTGACCCAGATTATTGAAATACTGCATTACTTTCCACATCAAGTGCAAATGCAACATTCGCCAAACCAGCCAAGCTAATTTTTCTTAGTATAGGTACCTGTGATCTGTGTATATATGTGCTGTCATGTTCAAGGACTGGAGCACCACTTCCCCCTTTGTTGAATACAAACACAGAGATACATTTGCAACTTGCAGTACATCTTCTAACCAGAAAACTAATCCAAAGGATCTAAGTGTCCAGTAAGATTGGGGGCGGAACTTAGCGTCCAGGAGACATCCAGTGGTAGAGGAGGTGTCCATTTTTCAACGTATAATTTTGATGACCATATTCTAGCCCTTACAAATTTCGAAAAAAAAAAAAACATATTTGTAGATTAAGTGCATTAAAGGTTATTACCATTAGGCTTGCCCATCTTTAAGCCTATAACTTATTGATAGGTTAACCATGCAACTTATATATGACATACATATTCTATAGTAAGATTTTTCCATTTGTTCACATAGGTAATCTTGGGAAATTATTTTCCAAGATTTCCCACATATAAAAAATATTAGTAGGTTTCATTTTTTTAACCTCCCCCCTCCGTAACATCAAGTAAGCTTAGGAAAATAGACCCTCGACCCACATATCTCGCCTTAAGTTAATCTTGCAAAGCCTTCTCTGCCAACACTCCCACCTTAACAAAGAAGCCTTCCGTCACCTCACCCTCAAGCCAAAAAGGTCACCGACAAGAAGCCTTTCCCTAAGTTGTAGTAGTCACAACCTTAATATCACCATTGTCATTCGAAGCTGTTACTCTCGCTTGAAGCTACTACAATCACAATCTTGATATTGCCATTGTTAGTTGAAGTCATTACTATCGCTCGAAGTCGCCATTATTGTCATTGTTGCCTAAAGTCATTGCTCTCGCTCAAAGTTGATGTAGGTGCAACCTTGAGATTAGAGGTGTAAATAGGTCAGGTCAAGTCAACTTGGGCTGAAATTTTTTTTAATTTTTTTGAGATAGTCTAACTTAGTTTTAACTTTTTTCAAGGTAACTCAACCTGACTCGAAATTTTTTCAAGACAACTCGACTTGACCCGTAGCCCTAACTTAATTTTATAACTTTTTTTATTTTTTTTCTTTGGTTTAACTAAAGGTCAATTTCTGTATGGCAAAATTTTTTTTAGTTTTTTATTTTTTTGACAGTCTAATTGTATCTTTACTTTAGTCCAACCAAAATTTTTATTTTGTTTTTTGGTCTGATCAAAGTTTTTGATTTTTTTTAACATTTTATTTTATTTTTCTTTAATTTAATCGACCGAAGTTTTTTATTTTTTCCTTCGATCTGACTATTATATTTAAATTTTTTAATTTTTTTCTTTAGTCTAACCTAAGTTTTTTAAATTTATTATTTTTTCCTTTGATCTAACCAACATATTTTAATTTTTTAATTTTTTCCTTTAGTCTAATCAAAGATAAACTTCCATTCCATCGAACTTTTTTATTTTCTTTATTTTTTCCTTCAATTTGATTAAATCTTAACTTCAATCCAATTAAAGTTTTTGATTTTTTATTTTAAATTAAAATATATAAAAAATTACAATAATCAATTCATTATTCAAACACATTATTTTATTTATAAATATGCAAACATCAAACATAAGTCATCATTCATAAATCATGATTCATCACATTAACATCAATATCAAGACATCATCAACATACCATTCATAATTCATCATCCATCAACATATTCAAACATAAGTTATAAAGTTAAAATAATTATTTTATTTCTAAATTTAAATTAAAATTATATTATTTTTGTAATTAAATCAAATATTTTTATATTTAACATACATAATTATATTTAAACATTTAAATTTGCAAATTCATTGATGAAGTCATCTTTTTGTTATTATCCACGAATACAAGTAAACTCCTAATCTTTAATACACATTAATATTTTTAAAATATCATCTTTTAATCTTATTCTTCTATCATCTAATATATTATTACTAATACTAAATGTCTATTCATATGCTATAGAAGAAGTTGAAATTATTAATAAATCTCTAGCCATTAATGATAAAATAAGAAATGTGTATTTTTGTGTTTTCTTTCAATTTATTACATCAAAATCTAGAAAATTAGGATTATCACTTATTAAATAGTTATGATTAAAATTATTTAATTTTTTCCTATTTATTACGATAAATCACTATGTTCATCATCAAATATATTATAATCAATTATTGATGATGATGATGATGGTTGTGAAAAGTAAGACATTTTGTGTTTGTTGTGTTCCATATTTTGTAACATACATATCAAACATATTATTTAAATGTTGTTCTACATTTTCAATTGTTACATCAAGTTCTACATTTAAACAAATTTGTATTACATTTATTAATTTTTTAACAACTTTTACTTTAAGCCTAAGATTTAAACAATCACTTAATGTATATAAGAGAGGTATCTTATTTCAATTTTTATTTTATATTTTCTGTTGATTTCATCGTTCATTTTCTATGAATGTTATTTTAACATTTGCTTAATGTACATGGACTTACGGAGCCTAGCCTGTGGGCCAGCCTGGGCCTAACTCAAATTGACCCATAGACTAGCCTAGTCCACAAGCTAATTTTCTAATATATTGTAGCTCGACCTGGCCTAATTTTTTAAATTAGGCTGGCCAGACTGGCCCACAATGGTCGAACTCAATTGATACCTCTACTTGAGATCTTCATTGTTAGTCGAAGCCATCATTGTCACCTAAAGGTCGCTGCAAGTAAATCTCATTGCCTGATTGTTTAATCATAGTATATACAATGTTTTAGAAATGTTGTGTTATTTCATTGATATATACTATATTATTAAAATATTACTTTCAAATTATACTATTATTTACTATTTCAAAAAAATATTAAAAAATATATTTCTCATCATTTCTTATTACACACAAACACATCAAAATTTCATATCATTTTTAATTATTTTATTTCCTATTCTACACAAATACGTCAAAATTTTTTTATCATTTTACGTCATTTGCCGACATACATAAATACTTAAACTTTTCTATCATTTCCCAAATTTTCTATTTCCTAACATTTTCATCAATTTCCATCATTTCCTTTTCTTGAGAAATTGTACACAAACACTTCCTAAGGGTGTTGGACAAAAGAAATGTCTTTAATGTATTAGGAAGAGCTTGTTCTTCTTCTATCATGCAGGATATTTAGCATGTTGTGGAACATTAGTGTAATGTTCTGGTGGGCTTTCTTACCAAATGTTAAAGTAGGGTTGTTCGATGGATTTATGATTAATCTATTATTATAAAGAAAACTCATTCAATATGAAATTGAGAGCCTCAATATATACTGCAGTTTGTCCCTTATCCAACACAAGCTAGCAAAATGCAACTGCGAACAAACTTTCATACGCATACATATATCCCTCTCATGTTGTCAAAGTAGGTCGATTCTCTAATACCAACCCAAAGGAGGAGATGCAAGTGGAGAGAGATATGTTAAGTACTAAAGTTGGTCTTCAGACAATAACATAATAACATTGTCGTTGCTCATTTACGTGGACGAAGATCATCCAAATTCACTCAGGATGAAGCAGAAGGGGAAAGGTGTCCGTTCTGCGTTGTTGGTGATGGTGGAGGGAGGTGTCCCTTCTCTTGGAGACTCTTGACAGTTTCATATAGGGTTTGCTTCACTGGGGTGAACTTCAACCCTAGATCCTTCAATTTCTGGTTGGAGAATTTGTATGGCTTCTTTCGTGGGTTCACCTCGTCTGAGCACCTACCAATTCCACACAAATCAAACAAAATCACATATACATATCCTGTTGGAATTAAAGAAATCATATCAAGAAATTAATACGAGCTATTAATTTGTTTGCTACGTTCACATGCTTCATGCAATAATTAATACTCCTCCTTGTACAAAATACAATTATCCACATATTATAATCGATAGATATAGATATCCATGTGTGAATACACCTTGCCATGTGCATATATATATATAGAAAGATACAAATCACAGAATGAATGATTTTGAGAATGAGCCAAATCATTTCTTTGGCATTTGACTTTGTCTAAATTTAGACGAGTCGTGTATCTAAATGATGACAAAATTTATCATATCTTTTTTTTGTTACATGTTCGAATTTCATAAAAATCAAATTTTTATTTGAGAAAAAAAAAAACTTGGTCTAAATCCGATCCAAAATTAAACTTTGGTGAGGGTGGGGTAGTCAAGGTCAAACAAGGGTGACTTGGGTTGAGCAACGCTGGAAAGTCGAAAACGACGTTTCATCAATCGTCGGTCGGTAGTTGGTAAGACTCGTTTTCCTATAATATATTATTATTACTTTAATTGGCAAAAAATAATGAATTACTATTTTTACTTAAATTTAATTGTCTATATGTGGAGTCACATAATTCATGTGACGGTGAAAATTTCCCAGACGAAATATCAAAACATTAAATTTAAATTCGATTAACATTTTTTTTTTTTTTTAAAAAAGGAAATTAAGCAACCGTTGGCTGGCGTCGGTACCTGGTGGGAATGGGGTAGTCGGGGAAGAGACCGTGGAGGATATCCACCAGCTCCCCCCGGTGGAGCGCACTCTCGGCGCAGAGGTAGCGGCCCTTCGCCTCCGCCCTCTCGAACACCATCAGGTGGGCCTCGGCGACGTCGCGGACGTTGATGTACGCCTGGACGGCGTTCACGTACGTCTTGGCCGAGCCGGTGAGGTACTTGAGCACGTGGACGACGCTGGCGTTCACGTTGGGCTGGAGCAGGGGTCCCAGCACCAGCACCGGGATCACCACCACCAAGTCCACTCCCAGCTCCTCCGCCGTCTTCCACGCCGCCTGCTCCGCCACTGCCTTCCCGTAACAGTACCAGTTCCTGGTGTCCTTGCAGAAGTCGAGGTCGCTCCAGCACGACTCGTCCACCACCTTGTCAGGCCTCCGGTTGGGGTCCATGTGCACCGCCCCGACGGAGGACGTGAACACCACCCGCCGGACTCCCGCCTCCTCCGCCGCCTTGATCACGTTCTTCGTGCCGTTCACCGCCGGCTCCACCATTTGTTCCTGCGTGCCACCCACCACCAAGTCCGTTGATCAGCATATCGATCGATCATAATAATCACAATTAACAACCAGAAGAGGGGGCCAGAATTCAAGAATCAAGATCTGCAGAAGCAACTCTAGCTCACCGGGTCATCGGTGACGGGAGAAGCGGTGTGAAATACACCTTGGCAGCCGGCGATGGCGGCGCGGAGGCTATCGTAATTCACAAGGTCCGATTTGAAGAGAACCAACCTCTCGCTGGCTCCTTCCATCTCCTTCAAATGGCGGTTCTTGGCGTCATCTGCAACGCCGACCAAATAAACAAACCACAAGAGTACACTACTGCCAGGGGGGAATCGTGATCATGGCACAGACCTGGGTTCCGGACGGTGCCGTGGACGGTGTACCCCTTCTCCAGCAGGAGCTTCACCATCCACGAGGCGATGTATCCCCCGGCGCCGGTGACGCAGATGGTCGCGGACGCCGTCAAAGTTTCCGACTCGCCGTTCGCCAATGCCATTAGCGCTTGTGGTTTCGTGCCTGGTGCTCTCTCCTTTACTCTGGAAAAAAGGCCGTAGAGAGGTGAGTGGGGGCTTCGACATTTTTATAGGAAATGTACGGTGACAGAACTAACCATGGTTGGTGGCGGGGTTTGGTGAATGACCGCGACCGAGTTTACCCTTCTTCTTTTTTTATTACAAATTTGGCATATATTATTTTAAAAAATATAAAATGACATATTAAAATCAAATATAATATATTATTTTTAAATAATTATTGTAACTTTTTTTTTTTTGAACTGTTTCACAATTTTTCTCTTAAAAAATGTTATTCCCGTTATTTTTTGTATTTACATGCGTACCAACAGAAAAACAAAAAACCACTACTTCACATGCGAAGTTTCACACAGCCGTGATAAAACCGATGAATGTGGTTAGTTCTTGATTTGGGATGTTATTTATTTTATTAATGGTATTGAATTGTATGAATTTGAACCTAAGATTTCTTTTTGTGCGACGAAGTTCAATACCAATTATATTGTTTTACTACCATTAGTGATTTAGGATATAAATTGATTACTTTATCAGTGTACATTTAAGATTTTAAAATAGGTAAGTATATATCGAATATTTTGCATATACATTATTATATGTAAATATAACATTTGTAAAACCAAGAGGATAGAAATATTAATATAAATAATTTCCGTGAAAAAGTTGAACCAAAAGAATGGGTTGGATATTCTGACAGGAAAATATTACCTGACGTATTTTTTATATTGCAAGTACAAATCAAACCAAAACAATTCTAATATTCTTTAGATTGACACGTAAGGTAAGGTTTGGTAAGCCATCCAATGACGACGGCGTCGGCCTTCTGCTTCAGGCCACTCCAAAAATATAAACCATAATCCGATGACTTACCGAAGAGTAAAGAAGACCTACGCAACCACTCGATAGATCCAAATGTTCTTATTTACGTATTAAAATTCAAATATTGGTGTGTGTACCTCCCTATCGATTGAAATTAATGAATGGCCCTTTCGGTGGACATCCCAAGCCGAAGACTCTTCGCGCAACATCCCACTCGTCACCTACCACCGATCTAATTACTTTGTCGCTTTTAATTATTAATTTCCACATGCGCTGATGTTATTCCACACTTTGTCAATTTCAAAAGCCTCACGTCATTAATACTACTCAAGCGTCTACCGTAAGACGGACGTCCACAGTTACAACAATGGACGACACGTTAATATATATATATATATATGATGATGATGATGATATCCAATCAAACGCACGTGAGCAAATCGGTATTTATCCATTCGTTCTACAAAATATTGAAGGAAATATGGTGTAGGCATGGCAAATTAAAGGTTGGATGTTATGGTCGACCGCTTGTGTCTTAGCTACTACCTGTATTTAATTCATCATGCTACGATTAGATTTATGATTTTAACGTCAATTCATATGCGCTGTTTGATTTATGTGTCGCGTGTCAACCATGTGGTGTAATATTATGTACGACTATAACAGTCAAATGCGTCCAAAGATTGAAGTCTCATTCGGAAAATCAACAATTAAAGTGAAAAATCAAGTACTTTGCTGGAAGAAGAAGATCAAAGTAATGACGTACTAATATTTAAACACCAGTATTTTGCTGTTACACGTGAATAATTAAATGGAAGATCCTCCTGAATAACCAACACAAGTATTCATCACTTCAACTTCAATTTCAAGTGTTGGCATTGTGTGTGTGTACGTAACAGATGTTATTACGTACTAATATTCAAACGCATGCGAAGATCCTAAAATATTACAACTAAGCACAACATTTGACAAAAGTGGTTGTAGTTATTTAACCAGTCTTTTCTTTCAGTACCTGAAAAGACACAAATTGTGTGTGGAGAGTTACTGCAAGCAATTCGCCAATGGCCTATAAATAATAAATAATATGTGATGTACATAATACGGAAAGGCTAATAAGTCAGTCAAATTAAATATATGTATTGGAAAAAAAATACGCATCATGTAAGCCATATCAAAAGTCACGTACTATGGTTGTTTTATACATTTCAATAATTACAATATTCAACTACGACTATATACAACTTCTGCAACTGAATTCAAAAGTCGTACTTAACCTTACGGTAGAACTTAAAAATTAACTAATTTCGTAGCCATGTGCATAATATCTTAATTTAACCCTCTATAGCTAGATGTTGAATGTAATTATATGACAGTCATCTACTTATGTATAAGTCATACATAAAAATGCATAACTAGAATCAACGTATTCCTCACAATTCACGTAAACAATAATAATATAAGTCCTTTAATTAATTAATCATTTATACAAAATACACTGAAATCTTTTAAATAATAAAAAAAAGTGTAATAAATAAAACGACTAATTGCGTTCACACGTAAACGTAAACAAAATGCAATTTCGTCTGCTGACTATGCAACAATTACTATCAATAAATTGACCGTGCAATACTTGGCAATAATTAATAAAATATTATTTTTTGAACTAACTAAAAGCTTACTATAAGTGTTAAATCACAATTTCTCTCCAAAATGCCCTTTTCATTCTCCTTTCCTCCTCTTTCTTCAATTCTTCTCTCTTCCTCTTCACGTTCCCTTCATTCCTTTCTCCCTCTCTCTCTCTCTCTCTCTCTCTCTCTCTTTCTTATAGATATATATATATATCTATGGGGAGAAGAGTTGTACATCCCTGCCTCTCCCCATTGTGGGTTTTTTTTTGAACCACAATTTACATCTAAGCTTTAGGGTTTGCTCGCCTGTGGTTTTATAACAGACGAAATGCAGAAGAATATAATATGGTTTTATACAATTTAAGTAAGTTTGCCAACAGTAAGGTGGTGAATGAATGTTCTACAATCACAAGAAATCTTTTATTTAAGATCACGTAACGTTGCCGTATTGTATAATAGGAAGCTTAGGATCATTTGTTAATTAGTCCGGAAGTCCGTTAGATATCAAATTTCAAACACACAAAAAAAAATCTTAACCTGGAAAAATCGTTGCCATTCGTGAGCATTGGTTGACGTATTTGCAATTAATGACACAAACTTAGAAACGTTATAATTAAATGCCACACATTTAATGACCGTTGTATGGCTCGTAATGGTTGAAAGTTACAGATGTGATTAGCTGACAGTTTTCCTTTTTTTAATGAGGTACGAAATTCAGCACAAGCGAGAGTTAGAAGATTTAAACTCACATCAATGACGTATGATAAAAATTCTTTATCAACAACACTAAGTAAGATACACGTCAATAGTTCAAAAAGTAATGGTTATTAGTGATTTTTTTTTGTTTGGAATTCGAATTTTGATAAACAAAAAACTAACAGCATTAAAAGAAAAGGCCCTTTTAATCATCGGTGAGTTATCTTATATGATTCCTGCGTGATGTGTGTGCTTTTTCTTTTTAGTGTTGAAACGTTTTTAGCTTCTTCTTCTTCTTCTTTTTTACAAAAATGTTGGATGAAAAGTACCAAACATTTACGTACCCTTCAAATTTTTTTAAACAATGTTTTAATGTTGGCCATGACTAAAATGAGGGCACGCCTGCGAAATGCTGCAAACAAGATGAACAAGAACCAAAAAACTTTTGTGTGTATGACATTTTAACATGCAGAGGCAACAAACAAGTGCACAAAAGTTTTCTGAGAACACCCTTCCGGATCCGCCGTAGGGGCATCGACCTCTAAAGCCCTTTTTCCCGGATCCATGGCTGCTGATCCCAAGTGTAAAGGATTAAGAAAGAGATTAGATTCGAGAAATTGGAGACCTCCAAAGCATACCAGTGAAAACCGATGAAAGCTGAGAAGATAACAAACAAATACACATTGAGAATTCGTGGGTGAGATGTATGATACATACAATGAATGTAATCTTACGGGTGTACTAAAGCTCATAGTGAGGGAAAAAGAACGATCTCAAACAGAAGAAGATTAAGCTTTTGGTTAAGAAGGCTACAAAAATAGCAAAACTAGGGTTACTAGAGAGCCAGCATGTACCATCTGATTAATTTGTGGTATCGCCGATGGGAAAATCCTTCTCGTCCATCCGTCTCCACAGGTAATAGGCGCCTTCGATCCAACCTGGGTTCACCAGGAATCTCTCATTTTGCACTGCCCATCTAGATTTGTGTGTTCCTTTATCGATAGAAACCACATGAGTTATCGATGGGCCTACGTCGGTGTAACAAGTTGCTCCCAACTGTTCACACACCTTCCAAATACGTTGATCCTCGGCCCGTGATTCAGATGGGAACAAGCGGCTGAAAACCACATTGCATCCTTGTAAAATTTCTCGTCGGATGTTTTTTAGTACCTGTGTGACGTTAGCACAAAAAAAAAAAAACAATGTAAGAGATGCAAAAGCATTGATAGCAAAATTTATATTTTGAGATCCAACTCAGATTTAGGATTGAGGCAACAAAAAAATATAGCATGATCTCTCATATACGAACGGGAGATGTCCTGGAGGAATTCACCTGCATCACTTCTCTTAACAAAAGGTATTGATGGATATTCATTACTTGATGATCAGACTTAGTCCGGATAGCAAGCAGCCAATACAGAACAGGTTTCCATATAACAAAAGATTTTCTTATGGATTGATGGGGGATCAAGCATGAAGCACAACATCCTTGTGGAGTTTAATAGCATGAAAAGTCAGGAATGCATCACCTTGTTCGATTTGTTGCAGAGATGAGCATTGGTTTACCTGAATGTTAGTCTTGCAAGGTGAAGATTGATCAAACATAGTGAATTTATTGATTAACTAGTGCCTGAAAACGTGTTGAATGACAGCTGTCAGATATTATTAGATCCATTAGAGAGAATATTAGATCTATATTTGTTATATATTTACTATTTGCAGATGACATAGTTTTAGTTGATAAAAGTAAGTTAAGAATTAGTTTTAAATTAGAATTATAAAGAGAGTTTAAAATTCAAAGAGTTTAGATTCACTAAATCAAAAATTGAATATATAAAATGTAAATTTAATAAAAATAAGAATAATGACAAAAGGATATACTTGGATCCTTATGGAATTTATAAGACATTTAAATACTTTAGGATCTATAATAAGTAACAATGTTGAAATTATAGAAGATGTTATTTATGAGACTAAAGTAAAATGGATGAAATGAAAAAAATGTTTTTAGAGTGTTATGTAAAGGAGGATACTTTTAAAATTAAAAGGAAAATTCTATAAAATTGTTATTCACTTAATTATACTTAATAGAGAAGTTGCATCAATTGAAGATAAGATAAGAAAAAATCAGCTTAAGTGAGTTGTATCCTTAAGAAATTAAAGAATATATTAGTTAGGAGAGAAGAATTAATTAGTGTAAAAAAAAAAACTAAAGGAAGTCAATAAATACTTAAAATTACTTAGTTAAAAATTGTGAGAAAATATTTAAATTTATGTAATTTAATTAAATATTTGACCATAGATAAAAATGCATGGAAAAAAAAGATTCTTGTGACCGAGCTCACATGGTGAGATTATGACTTAGATTGTTATTGTATTTATTATGCATGTTTCATTAGATATTCATATATTAAGATATCTTTGAATTATTTATAAAAATGCATTCCCTCTTTTTTTGAGTAGCAACAAAGTAAATATATTAAAATCAATAAAAAAATCAAGGGCCTACACAATCTGTAGACAAGCTAAAAACAAACTAACCTATCAAGCTCCGAAAGGAAACCCACAAGAAATAAAAAAGCTAAAGCCACGACACAAGAACAAAGAGGGAACAAAGACAAGCAAGAAAAAAAATCAAGGGTGACAAGTATTGAAGCCATGCAAAAGCCTCTTTATCATCCAACTCCCTTTGGGCCCACCAAGATCTCATCCATCCCATCACACATTTGAACACCTTCACTATGAAGTACATCTCATCATGATAAACAAACATCTTGCTATTCCTTTCCAGCAATCATCTCCACCAGATTTAATGAGGAATGTCATATCAAATATTCTTCTGAGACTTTTCCAACCCTCCTCTACTAGCCCATATTACCTATCTCCTACATGTCCCAAACTCAGACATCCAATCCTAACCATAAGCACCTCCAACTACACATTAAAGGACACGCAAATAATAGATGCCTTTGATTCTCATGTGCAGCACAGAATTTGCCCATGCTAGCCAAAGAGAATCCTTTTTTCTGAACCAAACACTCCATTGAGAAGAAATCATGCCACATCTAAGCAAAAAACTAGATTTTAGAGGAAATTCAATGGCAACAATGTACACTTCGACTCCCTATGTCAAAGACTACCATAGGTCAACACCTGGTGCAAGGATTCGATTGGAAAGGAGCCCTTGCTTCCCCATTGCCACTCTTAGTAGGGATTCTCTATAGAAACCAAAAAGGAACCATGAAGAAGAAAAAAAAGGAAGTCAAACTTAATGACTTTACATCACTTAAATTCATTTGGAATCAAACATCTTGCACTATCCCTACCTCAAAACACTCAATAACACTCACATAAGTGGAAGATGCAATAGAGAATATGTAATCCCTCTTTTAGTAGTGACATAATTGTTTAATAGGGTTTTGAGGAGATATATTATTGTTTGATTGCTCCTAAAAGCTCAATTGATAATTTAGCACAAAATGCCAAATTTACCCCTAGGCGTTGTTTGGATCAATGTTTTGGCATTTTTTGTCAAAAACACAAATCCATCAAACAAAAAACACTATGTTTTTTCCAAACATTGCATTTCTAAAATATTAAAAAAGCTACCACAAGAAACACTCGTTCAAGGAGAGTTTAAAAAAGGTTGACATTTTTCCATGTTTACTGCAGCTCACATCCGCAAGCTGGTGGTTTATAGTCTTATTTAATCCTAAAATTTTAACCAATCTTTTTTATTCTTAACCTAGCCTAATAATTTTTTTTTCTCAATTTCTATTATTTTCTCTCTTCTCTCATGTATATATATATTAAAATATTAAAATATCATAAAATAGCATGATAGGTCTTACAACCATATTACAAAAAACACTGCACCAACAAACACTACCATCTCTTATTTAAAAATGCTCAAGAGCGTTGGCTAAAAAATACTACACGAAAGATGAAACTTATCCAAAAATCTTTCAAAAAAATGCCAAACCAAATGCACCTCTAATATGGCTTGTATTTAGATGAATATATATATGCAAATCATTTAAATTTATAGCCCTGAAATAATATATTTTACAATCTTATTAGAATAATATAAATAATATCAATTTATTTGTTAAATAAATAAAATCTGTATAATAGATACAAAATGTGGATAATTGAAAATATGTCTACTTTATAAAAAATACACATTTTCCTAAAATAATATAAATAAAAACAGAAAAATATATTAAAATTTAAATTATAATATTGATAATTATATATAATTGATACAGAAATGTGAATTATTTAATAATCACATTTGATTAACCATATATAATGTAAAATATCAAAAAAATAATTACTTATCCCAAAGGAATATCGTATCAAATTGAATTAGCTACAAATGAGTAAAAAGGAAATTTATTTTTTGTTAATGGCAGAAATTGTAAATAACAATTGGTGGTCTTATTTACATGATTTATTAAAGACAAGATAGGGAAAAAGCTGACATTTTGGTTGGCACTTTTTAAAAGGTTTCACTTCCAATTTTTTTTAAAACTAGCACTTTTAGTTCAAAAAATGCTAAGAAAAATTTGAAGAACACTGATTTTTTATGTTTGGTTGAACTATTTTCATCTAAGAGCATTTTATCAACCATTTGTTAAAAAAATCCCAACCAAAGGCCAACAAAGTCTTAGGGCCCACTTGTTCACCCCTCACATTCTAGGCTGCTAGGCATGATCTGGTCAGCATTTTGTCCGGTAAAAGTTGCAGTCTCGTAACAGGTTGTAGTGATGTATTGAGAAACTGTATATGTTTCCATGGGGCTCATTGTGTGCCTTAATCATGCCCATTTCAGACTCTGTGGTATTAATTTTCTCCAGAGTAGTTTGGACTTCGTTGTTCATATTTTCTGTGCAGATCTTGCCTTGTTGGGAACTGTACAGCCTTTGATGACAAGTGGATCAAATATGTCACTAGTACCTCTGTAAAGCTAGATGGGAAAGACTCTCTAATGGTCTCAAGCCATTGAGACCTTTGATGCATTTCAAAAGATATTTTACCTTACACATGATCCTCCCAATGTGAATGATGTTGCATATGAAGTTTGGTTTGTCAACAACAATGCAGTGATCTCCTAGCTTATGAATATGGAGGAGAGCATCTCTCATGCTGTCGTGACGCTTAAACCAGTGAAGAAAATCCAGGACACTGTCTATATAAATGAGAGAAACATAACTCTGGGATTGCAAGATTTATGAGCAGACTTTTTTGTCTAAAGGAAAATTTGCATCTCTTCGAGCAATGCTAGATGAATTGGAAATTCATCAATTCTTTGTGGCTAACATCTCCAAAATGGAGTATCATGAAAGCTAGTAGCTGCTATGTTTTTCTACTAGCCTCAACCTAGATATTGTGTCTTATATCCATGGGCTGTTCTATCGCTGCATCCATCTTCTCTAGTTTTTTGCAGACCTTGTCTCTTAAAATTGCTACTGTTCTAGACCAGTCCACAATGGTTGCATCTACCACAGTTTTTTTTTTTTTGCAAATACATCTACTACAGTTTTTTTTTTAATATTCATCTACTCAAAATTGAGGTCACTCTTCTGAAGGGAAATGTGATACTATTGCAATCGTTGTGAAAGGATCAACCATGCCTCAGACAAGTGCCGGGACAATTTTGCTCAAGATCAATGGGCACAATGTGCAACTACAGAGACTCCATCTGATGAATAGCATGCACTAACAGTAACCGTATCTCAAGCTCATTATGACAAATTCCTCCAGTTGCAACCTAACCAAACCCTTACTACCATATCATATATCATGACCTTCAAAACAATAGTGTTTCCTTTTTCTTCGTCAGACATCCCTCCTTGAGGGGTATTTGTGTCAAGAAAATCAAAGAAAAAATATATATATAGGCAAAAGGGAATCAAATGCAAATAAGAGGATTATATCTTCTGTTTTACTCCAACAATTTATTGTGCATGCACGAAAAGGAAAGGAAGATATTTTCCTTTCAAAGTCTACCATAATGGATAGGAAAAGTAAACAACCCATTTAAAGCTTGTGGTGAAAACCAAAGGAATTTGCTTTCCAATAGAAAATAGGCACAAACACCATGATTTTGAACCTACCTTTTGGTCAAAAGAAAAATATTTTCCTTTCAATCAGTTTTGTTTGGTTTCTTGGTGAACAACCCCTCCCCCCACCCATCTCACCATAAGATATGAAAGAATGCAAACACAAACTGATTTGCACCAGTATGTTGCAAGTGAATGTTCCTATATATGCATGGCTTAATGCAAACCTGCAAAAGGTGATTATGTATATATAGGGATTACCACCTACAAGCATATCCACATGAACTAATCTACTCACATACAAATAATAATGTTGAACTAGACCTATGTTTATTATATAGATTATTGAGATATACAAATCAATGTATATTTTGATGTTTAAAACTCACCTATAAATAAGTGATTTCCTACTTAGTAATGGAATAATCATCTTTACCCCAACCCTTACAGTGGCAAAATTATACTATAGCAACATAGTAATACAATATAAGATCAAGATTTTGAATCATGGACAACACAAAATGACATCGGGAAAAAAAGAAAATACAATGACTTTTATCATAGATCCTACTTAGTGATGGAATAATCATCTTTACCCTAACCCTTACAGTGGCAAAATAATACTATAGCAACATAATAACAATATAAGATCAAGATTTTGAATCACGGCCAATACAAAATGACATTGGGAAAAGAGAAAACACAATGACTTTTATCATAGTTCATACTTACCAATCTTACGTCACGGTCTTCCAAATCAGTGCCAAGAACCTGAATACAATAATAGCCCAGTCAGAAATGATGATGGAATAACAGCAAAAACAAAGTACACCAGCAACATGGTATATGAAGTATGAAGTGGTGACTAACTGGATCAAAAAACATCTGATGAACACTCTTGAGAACAGTAAGAATGCTATAAAGAATTCCATCTGTCTCACTTTCATCTTTCTTTGTAAGTAATAAAGACTCTTGGACAGAGTTAAACTGGTGAAAACTTGAAGCAAAGTAATGATATCTTTCCATTAAAATAAGGTTTTCTCTGTGCCTTTGCCACACCTGCATCAACAAATAACTTTAGATTGCATTTTAGCAAATACCACAAATTTACAGATCTATTACACCATCACCAACAAAATTGACAGTAAGAAAACATCATAAAAAGAAGGGAACTTTTTGTGGTTTTGTCAAGCCATTAGCAATCTGCAAATATCATGGTTAACTGGAATTACTAAGAGGTCTCTATTGAAAGAGCAAGCGTTCCAGTTTGAGACAGTAGGAAATGGACTCAACATTAACTATATCCAAGGACTATGAAACTATATTTAGCTCAAGTTCATATCACTTGAATAACGAATGCCAGTAACCACTGTTGTGTGTAAAGGCCAACTAAGTTTTTTATGAACAGCAGAAATAGATATATTAAAATCAAGAAAAAAGGAGGTCCACAGAAGTTGCAGGCAAGCTAAAAGACAAAACAAACCCAAAGAAAAGGGTTTCAGAATAGAAATCCAAACAAAAGAGAGAGAGAAAAGAAAAGCCACTCAAGAAGTAACTCCTGAATGGCTACATCATAAGGTAACAACAGTCATAAGTCACACCAACACCTTAGCATCTATCTATCATCAAAGCACTCGCATGCCAAGCCTTTGTCTATTTAGATGGGCAACTAACCACCTTTTCCATGAAGTAATAATCATGCATTGAATTTCAGAAGATTTTATTATTCCTCTTTAACCAGTGACACCACCAAGCTGCACAGAGTATGGTATTCATAGCTCCCTTTGTCTCCTATAGAGGAACCTCTACATATCCAAAGACCAGGCCACTATGATAGGTTTGAGCAGAGACAATCTGGATGGAATGATTCATATTTGTGTAGGGGTAAGCTAATTATAGGCTTCATTTCTATCGGCTATTTTGTCAAATTTGCCAATTTATTACATTTTAATGTTGAGAATTCTAATCAAGGTCTCCAACAGACCAGATGGGATCATGCACCAGTTCCTATAGGCAAGAGGGAAGAGAGGTGATCGCAACGGGTATTTCTTGGTTTCTTTGTCTCCAATTTGAAGGTCCAGATTGGAAGGCATATTAGGCATCTGAGACCTACGCAAATTCAAACTGATACTGCTTGGTAAATGGTTGTGGCATTTTCCATGAGGGAGGAATGGGGAGTAGTGTTGTGGCAAAAGGTTGTACTAGCAAAGAGGTATGGAGATAGATAGGGTTATGGGAATTTAGGTGGGGCGGGGGGTGTTAAAGGGATATGGAATGAGGTTTTGGAGGTGATGGAAGTAGTTCAACTGGGGTTTTCTTAGAGAACTGATGATTGAAAAGCAGGAAAGTTTTTGAGATGATTGTTAGTTGAGTGTTGCCCCTCTAAACGTATCTTTTCCAAATCTTTTAGAATTGCAGCCATGCCAGGTGGTAAGCTTCATAAGTGTAATGTGTTCCATCAGGCAAGGTTGGTATAGAATCTCTTTTCGGTTGGTTGATAGTGATATGAGTTTTCCAGATTACACTTGTTTGCTCTCTTTGCTGTATTCTTGATGTCAAAAGGTGCCTCTGTCTAAGGTGTTGGGATGGACTATTTTCAATTAGCATGCTTTATGGTCTCATACACTATGGAGGGATACAGAGAATTTGCCAGATTCGGGTGGAATAGCCTTGGCCCCACAAAGGTACAGTTTTTTGGTTGGTTGGTCATGCAGGAGGCATTTCTAATACAAGTGGCTTTACAATAAAGTGATTGGTCAATTTGCAAGTAGATGCTGCTTTTGCAAGGCAAAAGTAGGGTCAATGTCACGTTTCTTTTTTGTGTTTTAGGAGAATGGTCGTTTGGTGGGTTAATTTAGCACACTTTATGTGGTGACCTTTTGGTGGGTCTAAGTGGTTTTGGAAGATATGGTGTAGAGGGTATATAGAAAATAGATATGAACACTTCTTCCACTAGCACATTGATGGTCCAAGTGGTTGGAGAGGAATAGGAGGGCCTTCAGTCATGACGAAGGGCCTCTCTCAGTCTGGCAAGAACAGGTGTTGGAAGCCCTAATTGGGTGGAGATGGGTCTTGGCTTCTCCAGTAGTCTAATGAGTTTTTGAGAAGCTGATTTCATTTGATGAGGTGTTTAAGTTCAGGCGGGTGTGTTTCTTTGTCAAGGTATTTTTCACTTTGCTTTGAATGTATCCTATTGTCCATTTGTTTGCTTCTCTTCACGTTTCTTTTTGGCATTGTTTTGAGTGTTGGTTTGCTTATCTTGCTGATAAGCCTTTTATACTTTTTCTGTTAATTTAATGTTTTGATAGCCTACTGCTCAAAAAAATAAATGATAACACAACTAGCTAACATGATAAGTACACGACTCAACGCAATTACCAAGTCCACCCACACGTTATAGAATTCTGAAGCTAGCATAAATGTCAGTTTTGCAGTTATAAATTAAAATAAAAAGCTTCGCCATGAAAATGTATATATGAAATTGAATTTTAGTGTCTTAAATAAAGGTTTTTGTCTGTCAGGAAAAAACAGGCTTTCCATGAAACTATTCAGACAACAATGATCTTACAGTTTCTGTGTCATCAAGGATCACGACAGTGCTTTCAGCACCAAGCACCACATCAAGACCCTTTTTATGCCTCTGAGTGCAATCAGATTGACAAATAATTTTGGAATTGAAATAAACTCCTCCAGGATCAAGAATCTTGGCAATTTCCACTGCATAAGAACGTTCTGCCATGGTATATATATGCATATCATACATGCTACTTGCTTCACTCAGGAATGTGTGCACATATGGTCTGAACTTTGTCAAGAGATGCATCGATTTTAATTCAAACAAACTCCTTTTAGAATCATCTGTATAAGACACCATAATCAAACAAAATGGAAAAAAAATACTAAGATAATAACCAAGAAAAGTTTTTTCATTATTAATTTGGAAACAATAAAAAAAATTGATGGGAAAAAAGAGCCAAGTACATGTTGGTAAAGAAAGAGAAGAAATGCTGTCCACTATACTCAGTCAACCAAAGTCAAAATGATAATATATAAGTATTCCAATTTAAAAAAGTTAAATCCTCTATAAATTCTCCCATTGAAGGCATCAGCAGCTAAATATCAACGAAAGAAAATCAAAAGTATATATCAAGCATAGAATCTCTAATCCAATCCAAGGTAAAAAGTAAAAACAGAGTCATACCTTGTGTGAAATTCATTTGTCTCAGCAACTTCCCTTCTTCAGAAGTGATATCTACAATTCGAGTTGAATTCAGTAGCGTATGGTCCAAGTCTAACACTAGAATAAGCTTTTTCATACACATTAATTTCTTCATATCATCTTCACGTATCCGATCAATTTCAGTGGTGTGCACTTTTAGACCCTGAGAACATGAGGTACAAACATGGTCGGTGTATTAATTGTCTATCATTGACCATGCTTCAGACAGAGCAAATGCATGGTTCCTCATTAGATGAAAAGGTTGATAATACAAGTTACAAAGTTTCATTGGCAACCCCCTCCATGTTAAATCTTGAAAAAATAAATTATAAAGCAAAGAACTAGATGAAGCAAAGTTTTTGAAAATGTAAGCTCTTTAGAGTTTCTCAAAACAAATTCAATTTCTTAATCTTCAATCTGCAGAACACAAACAAAGCTTCTTTTCAACCTTAGGATTTAATGAAAATTAAGTACAAGTGAACAAAATGACAAGAAGGAACAATTTGGAACCTAGAAAAAGGTTATCAGGAGATTGTAATGACATGGAAACCAAGCACTTCCTTTGAAAGTTATCTAACAGGATTTGCTTTTCTCTGCACAAAATGCATCAGTTTCCATTCTTGAACTCCATAGGATTCTGATATCTCTACAAGATCTCAAATATTCCTAGTAGATAAAACATCTACCAACAGCTAACAGCTAAGACATCTAAATCACACTGCCATCTGTAGAAGAACTGAGATAATTCCTCCAGCCTCATTTCTAATACAATATTTGCACCACTACAAATCCCCAAGATATGACATATAACCATGCCCTTCATTGTAAAAGCTCATTTTCCCATGTTTCACTTCTCTTTTGAAACAGGTATTGTTTGGTTCACATGGTAGGGAGCTCTGGATTGTAGGATGTTGACATGAGAGATGTTGAACACAATCAAGTCCCTTGTGAAGTGGTTTCATGTTGTGATTGTGTTAGAGTAATCCTCTTTGTGTTGGTTATGAGATTGTGGGATGAATTATTGAAGTTAATATTAAATTATTAAATTGGCATTGTTATTGATATAATTTAGTATTGAATGGCACTGGTACTTTGTAATTCTTGAATTACTGAAACACTGGTATTCAACTATTCATTCTTATTGGTGTGTACAGCACTCAGAAAAGTGGAAAAAATTCCTTTAGTTTATCCAAGATGGACAATACCTTTATATAATAAAAACAATGGTCAGACTATGGGGAAACTAGGGGACTAGTCATTCTGAAAATGACAAAGAATCAATTAGTCAACCTCATGGATATAGCCAAGTGCAACACCACCTACATCATCACCAATCAACCGCCCACAATCTGTGCATAAACCTTTCAAAACAACACGATGAGGACATCCCTGCTGCTGCTTCTGCAACTTCATCTCCATTTCCTGAGCTTTGTCTGCACAAGCCAATAATTATCGGACAAAGACGACTAAATAAAGAAATGAACAGCAACAAAAAATCATGGCAAATTAAATTAGTAAACATCAATGTAGTATTCACATACATCAGGCCAAAGAAACATTTGCAATACAAAACACAGAATGGGGTATGATATTTTTTTAATTTATGCTTTTTACTACCTATTCCCTTTATATTACAAATGTTCTGGTTTCTGTGTCAAGGAATGTTTTGTTTGCCTCCAAAAAGAAGCTTGGAGTATGAACCAACGGAAGGATAAATAAAATTATAAACCCAATGCATGAGGCTCCCACCAATGCTAGATCTAGAGAGGATCCAATCATATATAATCTTACCTCTATAAATGGAGAGGCTGTTTTCTAAAATTTGTACTTAAAAACTTTTAGGTCATAATGGAAAAACTTTATTGTTGTGGCAAGACTCACCCTATCAATGAAGGATAAACCTATTTTAGAAATCTAGCTATAAATGCAAAAACAAATTTGAACACTTGTAATGAGTAAAACGAAAGGCCAAGTAAATTTACATGACCCATACACAATTGGACAAAGGTATGACAAGCCTCTTTGCAGAATAAAAATGTTAGCTCCATTATGACTCTGAGCTCATGGGAAATATGTATGCGTATGTTGTGAATGCACATGTTTGGTAGGTGGACAAGATTGTCATGAACTACACCTCAAGCATGCTGAAAAACACTTGCTAATCCTTACAAAAAAGGGTGTAACATGGTAATACAACATAGTCTTATGGTCACATTGCAACAATTAGTATAGCATGAATTTATAAATGAGAATCAAATAGAATAATATTCACCAACAGTAAATCAACTTGGGGCATCAAGGAGGGGTTTGTGCCACTAGAAAATGAAAAATTTAGAACATTTTCCTAGCTTTCTTGGTCTTTATGTCATCTAAGAAAATTAAAAATTTATTCTTAACTTTCCCATGTATAAATATCACTTGCATTTCAAACTTTCAAACCTCCTATGGTTTGAAAGCTCGACTTCTCCTTGCAAAACCCCTCCTACTTGTAAAACCCCTCAACTCGTGCTTTGCCTTCGCTTGTGAAACCCCCTCAACTCACACTCAACTTTGCTTGCAAAACCCCTCAGCCCAACCTTGCCTCCACTCACTTGCGCTCAGGGCCTTACCTCCACTCACCTACATTCGGAATCTCACCTTCACTAGTCTATGCTCGCATCTTACCCACGTCATTGTCGCAAGGTTTGAAACCCTTCAAAGAAGCCTCCTTTGCTCACCTACACTTGTCATCCTTGTTGTGCCCATGCCCACGTCAGTTGAAGCCTCAAGACCTTGCCTCCTCCATTGAAGTGTAGGTAAGAATGTTTTCCAAAGTGAAATACCAATCAATGTAGATTTCCAAAATGATGAATATTACTAGTTTTTTTATTCAGTGCATTATAAATGGTGTTTTTTTATTCTAAAATGTAAAGCAATTTGTTGAGGCAAAGTTTGAGTATAATAAATACAATAATTCATGATTTATTATAAATCACTAATATTAATATTATAATTTAAGTTATTCATCAAAAACTTAAATTACATAATTTTTCTAACTTTTCAATACAGCACAAACAACCTTAAATTTCACTTTCTAGACTTTTTATTTCCTCTATTTTTGCACTTTCTAACACGTCACAAATGGGCCTCAAATATTTCACCAATCCATGCAAGACAAACAAGATGAGATTGCTAACACAAGGAAGGTTACCACAAGCCAAGCATTATTTGCTATTACACTAAGGTCTTATTTAGTTGGTTGTAATCTTAATGTAATGTAATTAAATTATACTTATGTAATCAAATTATAATATTTGGTATTTAAATGTAGATTAATTATAAGATTATATAAAGACTTGACTTTATCATTTAAACTTATATTTAATTAGTTGAATGATGTCTCAAAAAACTCAGTTTCTAATAATCAAATTTCAAAGCTTATAATAATAATAACTCAAATATTGTACTCTAATTAAAGAATGTAATTCAATTACATGACATTACATATTGATTACCGTCAACCAAATGAGGCCTAAGTGCAATCAAAGTCAAGAATTGGCAGCCACTAAACCATTTACTTAACTTGCTGCCCATCATCTTCTATTTACAAAGATCTTTTTTTTTTATTGGATCATTTTGGTTTTTTTAAATATTTTGGTAGATCTATCAATTCTCCTTAGGTCTATCATGAAAACATGTAGTGTATTGTATTTTATGCCATAGATATCCAAAAAATAGTTTTAATTTTTCCTATATGTGTATTATTGATTAGTATAAATTATCCTGAAAATTCTAATGAAATTTATAGTTTTTATTTTGTTTTGTAGTCTTCCATGATTTGACTAAACTTCCACCAACATTTCCATCAAAGTTCAAAATGTTTCCTTTTTCCATCAGACAAAAGTCCCACACAAAAATGTAGTTAAATTATTGGATATAACAAACATGGCATCTCCTCTTTGAATACATAGGGAAGAGATATTGCATTTAGCTTTGTATCGTTTTTCCAGAAATACAATGTAAAACTGTATGCTTAAATATTCGATCATTAAATAATAAAAAGATGTTAAGACTAAAAGCTATTCTATTAAAAAACTTAAATGCAATTTAAGAAACTTGAGAAGGAACAATGCAATCAATATGTAATAAAGTTTTTGCAACTGCACCTGGTGCTGATTCAAACTCATTTTCCATCTTTCGTCTTTTGACCCTGCATTTCCAACCACATGAAAATCAGTTTTTCCAAAGGAAGCATTCTATCCCAGAACTACATGACAAATAGGATCTTTCTTTTTCTTATTAAGATCATTGTATTCACAAATTACCAAACACTCTTCACACTTGCACTGCATGAAAACAGGGCATGGATTCAACCATGAAAATATATAATGCAAAATGAAAAAAAAGGAGGATACCTTAGTAAATTCATTTCACTTGCAACATGCAACTCAATTAAACTGCCAAGGCATTGACCTTACGCACCTTAGCAATGCCTCTGCAGTAGGCACCATAATTTTTTTCAGGTGCAATTATGTGCATGTAATTACGTGTGTTTGTAATATACATATGATAACATTATATATATGTATATGTATATACCATAAAAACTATAAGTTAGAAATTAAACTTAATAAACAGTAAAGCCATTTTCAATGATAAAAACTAAAAGTTAAGCAACATTAAATTTAAATCATAAACAAGATCAAAGTTCTCAATGCATGGTCACAAGGTCATAACTAAAAACAGGGAGACAAGAAAACAACTAAGATTCAGCCATTAATATGAATGAAGGTAAAAAGGTTTATCTGAAATTGGGTCCCATTTAATTGACCATAATCTTAATGTAATGTATTGTTAAGCTCTGCAAGGAGTTTTCATCTTTACATTGTTACTCTTGCTATTCCTTTCTTTATTCTTTGTTTCTGTCTTTGGGTTTTTTCTTTCTCGACATTGTGTTGGATGCTGTGCTCTAATCATCCCAACAAGCTTTCATACCCCTTTCTTTTGTTAATTTAATGCTTTGGTCATCTATTACTCAAAAAAAATTACATTGCATAATCAAATTACAATGTTTGATAATCAAATATAAACTAACTAAAAGATTATACAAATCAATTTTACCATTTAAGCTCTTAGTGTAATGAAGCCTCAACAAGCATAATTTCTTATAATCAAATTTCAAAGCTTATAGATGTAAAAACTCAAATAATGTAATCTAATTAAGGGATGTAATTCAATTACATTGCATACTAACCATAGACAACCAAACGTACCCTTGGAAAAAAATTTCATAACAAAACACATAATTAATCTTGATGTCAAAAACAAAAACCAAAGCAAAAAATAGAAAATAAAATATATTAAAGGTAGGGACAAAATAAAAGATGTATTCTATTCATTGGTGCTAACACCTTTAAATAAGACTTACAGTATGGGGTTATTATAAATCTTAATGTGAAATTACTAAACCCTTATACCTATCATGAAGTTTGTAAGATTGCAAAAAGTAAAATTTCTATAACTCTAGCACATTCTCTTAAGTTGAAACATATATATCAAGCATGCTTAACTTATTTCATAATGACATCAAAATAGTATCATCATATAAAAATGTATTTTTGACATTCAACTGATACATCTCCTAACCTTCATTGAGATTGACAAGAGAACTTAAACAAAATTTAGATGAACCACTGGAGAGAAAAAATCAACATAATCAATGCCACAAGTCTATGTAAAACCTCGGCAAAAACAAACTTTATCTATCAATGGAACCATCTAATTTGTGTTTGGCAACTAAAGCACATCTACAACCAGCCCCTACAACAAGCAGTGAATGAGATATCAACTCCTATACACCTTGTGAATGTAAGGCATTGTTAATGCCTCTAACTTGTCTTTGGGAATAGAGTTAGTAGAAATAAACAAGACAAGCTGTCAAAAGGTAAATTTAAGGTTATCACAAGAGACAAAATGCAAAAGTTGGGCAGTTATATGGCATTTACCACGACAAACAACAATCAGAACATGAAAGTCTAAGGGCTCCAAAATCTAAGGTTAAGAAATCCACAACACTATGTACAACTCCAGTCCAAAGACATCAAATAAACCGAATGTGATAATTAATATATGATACTTCCCCCTTACAACCAGTGAAAACCACATCATTTTTGAAAAACCATATTCCCCAACATATTTCATGAATTGCAAGAAAATATTTGATGGGCCACCGATGTAAGCTTTTTTTTCCACTAAAAGCAACAATCTGAGCTATATTTTCACCAAGTGAAGTTGATTACTTAAGTTGATTACATGAATCCTTTTCTTTTAAGTATTTCTATCCAATATCAAAACTTCAAATAAATTACATAAATTTAAATCTTTTCTTACAATTCATGATCAAGTAGTTTTAGACCTACCTCTACTTTGTTTTAATTCCTTCTGCATTAATTAATTCTTCTCTCCTAATTAGTGCATTCCTTGATCTCCCAAAGATATAATCAAGCTTATTTTTTACCATTATCTTATTAAAATCTACAATTCTTCCCTTGACTTCAAACAGTTGCCACCAGCACAATCCTCGTGGTCCACTTACTGCCATACATTACTGCTAACAGAGCCAACAAAGAACAAGTGGCCCGCATCCTATTGAACACATCAATTCAAGTATGTGCTACCCATCCACTAAAACCTATAACACTTCAACACCAGCTCCAATGCACCAACAACTACATAAACCCTTGACTTCCAAGGGTGACTTGCCTCTCCATACTACTTTGAAGTAAGGCCATACTGAATCATAGTGATCTTGCAGCTGTAGTTGAACTACAGTAGTTCCCAATCTTTCTAGTTTCACCATCATGCCCATCCAGATTCAGTATCATTGTTGTGGCAAGGACATGCACCAATTTAGAAAGCTCTTCAAATTCCTCATCTTTAATGCATCTTCTCAAGTTCAAAATTCAACCATAGAGTTCCCTGATCATCCATAGTGACCATATCCATTACCATCACATTAGGTTCCAACACAATTGCAAAAATCTTGGAGGACACACACAACACCCACCTATCTTACCAGAATCAGACGCATCACTAAAATAACTTTGTAACTAACATGAAGCCTCATAAAATTCTGCAATGATAGCACACTACAAGTTCAATTCAATCACCAAGATTAGTTCAAAAAATGTTTTTCTATGTTTGAAAGAAGAGACAAAAATCCATCTCAACCTGACCCACCAAAGGCTCCACAAAAATGCATCTCAACCTGACCTCGATGCTTAATGCCCCAAATTGATCCAAGGACTCCCACTTGAATACTTGATACATTATCAATCTTGTAAATTTTTTCTGGATAATATTATTATGAAAGTGACTGGCATATTAAGTTTTGGAAAAAAGGAAGCATAATTTAGAGTTATGCGCATAAGAAAGAAAATGAAAGAAAAAAGGTGTAAGTAAAACCTTTCTACTTCCACATCTTCATCTTTTTTTTCACTTGTTACATTGTCCCTCCCTGCTTTGACATCACTATACTCAACTTCTCCAGTCTCTCCATCCTGTGAATTCTCGCAAGAAGAATCCAACTCCAATTCAGCATTGAGAAATGTGGAAAATTCATCACCACTACTGCTGGATGATTGGACAGGGGATTCTATGGTGAGACTCATGGCTTCAATGAAGCTCAATATTGAGTGTCGTGGATGAATCTGTAATGTAAATGATAACAGAATGAGTGAATGACAAGCAAGAATTAGATCTATAGATACATCAAACCATTTTCATCAGTAACAAAGAACAAGATGATTGGTAAAGCTCCATACAGAATCATGAAGATGAGATGCCTGCTCCCCCAAACAGTCAAATGTGAAAATCTGGCTAAACATCATTCTTTTAATAAGAAAAATAAAAAAGAAAAGTAGATCATAGAAACATTATTTGGTTAAAACAAGTAAAGAAGATATATGCGTCTTCCTAGATGAATATTATAACACTATGTTTAGGCCCCATTACTACTACTTTCCCTCTTCTACAATGATGAGAAAAAAAGAAGAGAAAAGGAATCTCCACCTAGTTTAATTCATAGGTAAATTAGGAAAAACTTATATACTTACGCAAGTGATTGCAAGTTTTGGATACGGTTATGATTGTGTGAACTACAAGTTTAGGTAAATATTCCTAGTATGTATGAGAAAGGTGCTAGACATGCCACACATCTGAATTACCCAACCTTTCAACTGTCCCTGATAGGTAGGTTGCATTTAGGCTTTTTATGGTGTGGTCAAGCAATCCTAGAGTTAAATGCGTTGTGCAAGTCTAAGTGTAAAATGAGGGGAAAAAATGAAAGAGATGGATCTAAGTGATCCATGTGAGACGAATTGAGATGAGGACGAAGAGAAGAAATGAGAGGTAAAGCCCAATAAAGGTTAGAGGAGAAAGAGAGATAAGTTATATAAAAATTCATCATCAAGTGTAAATATGATGAGAAATAAAGTCTAAGTGCTTTTACTAAAGATGTCCTAGACATAGTGTGTACATAACCAGATAGTCTAACAAGCAAGCAAACAAAAGAACATTCATATAAAATGCAAGATGCAGGCAATGCTAAAATTTGAAATGTAAGAGGACTACAAAGTTAATTAAGATATGTTGAATATGTGATTAACTAGGGGAGGAGAACATGATGAGCCTCCATGAGATCTCCAAGTGACCTAAGAAGTTGATTGGTATATTTTAGGTGTTCAAGATTTCTATTTGATTAATGCAACTCTAAATGAAAAAGATGAGGGAAATAGACATGCAAAAAGAGATGAGAAGAGAGGACATGCATAGTTTTATCTTATATGCTTTGAAAGTCACAATAAAATGCAATCCTAGTTGGAAAAAAAATGACAAGAGGATTTTTTACCAAATCCATGTAGAAGAAGAGAGTATAGATGAGAGGCTTTGAAAAAGAGGGATGGAGAAAGAAGATAAAAGGGATTTATATGCAACTAAATCACATCCACATAAGGTAGAACATGATTGACGAAACATGTTATGATTCTTAATTCAAGCAAGCTGACCTCAAGCATGGATTCTATATGACATGTCTAAACATGGATGTAGGAAAGCGAGTAGAAACAAGCAAGAACATGAAGGTAAACAAGTGTGCATAAATGAAACAAACAAGAGGAGTGTGCACATAAGATGGTGTTTGTACACATTTCTCATTAGAAAATGAAACGACGGGAGATACAAGAAATTGTGGGAAATGAGAATGACAAGAAATAATATGTCATTTATGTATGTTAGGAAATGATAGGAATTCTAAAGTATTTGTGCACTTGCAAAAAACAACAGGAAATACATTATTTAAGAATTTTTAAAATATTAAATATTACATTTTGAAATATTTTGATATTACTTTTTGCGGTTTAACGAAAACAACTATACAAGATGCACATATAAAATAACTTTTTTTATCAAAAGTAAAATTCATTACAAGTAGATTTCACTAAAATAATTACATATCATTCTTCTCCCACATAGAATAAATAATTTGTTCATGCATTACATCAACTACTCTTTTTCTTTGTTCTACATTTAGATTACTAGTACAGCATATGTTTTCTTCTTCAACATTATGAATAGGTTCCTCATGTAATAAATGTTCGACAAGTCTGAGGGTAAATGTTCTGTCTAAGAGTATAACACCGCTCATAGCATGGGCAGCAAATATGCATTCAACAGGTAAAAAAAGCTATAAAAGATACCCTAAACTACATGCATAACATAAATTTAGCTTCTGTTTTGTTTTGCTTTTAGAGTAAATAGAAACTATACTAATATGTAACCAACTATGCTTATAGATACAACTATGAATGACCTTCTCATAGTGGAGTTGTCGTTCATCGCGAGACCACGATCTGGGTGCCAATATTATTACAGTCATATAATAAAAATAAACAGACCTAGCCCGGAAAGAGATACATAAATATTGAAATAATCTGCGCCTCTTCCAAAATGGGCAAACACACTACGAAAAATAGCTTCATTTGGGCGAAACAGAGGTCAGTCGGGGGAGAGGAAAATGCGGCGACAGAGGACAGCGTCACTGCAAACCCAACAAACGAAACAGAACGGGCGAGAGGAAGGAAACGTACGACAGACCAAGGCACCGGCGAGGGTGCAGAGGACGGGCGAGCACGCGAACGGAGAGACGGAAACTGGGCAAGCCAGCGTCGGGGACTCGGGGGAGAGGGATCGGGCGAGACACGCACACGCTGTGTTTCCGGGGTTTCCTAATTTCTGAAGCACGTTAGTTCACGGACAACTGAGGAAAAATTTTTCATTTGACATGTCATTTTTTTCAAACTCCTCTTTTAAATGTGTAAACAAGTAGTACATATGTAAACAAGATGAGATAAAGATAATAATGTGTAATTAAGCATGGCTAAAACTTGCATGCTTAAGATGTGGCTTATGCATAATAAGTATAGTTAAGGCATGATTAATGCATGGTTAATGTATGATTAATACATAATTACAAATAAAAGTACCTGATCAAAAGGCATGTCAATGTATAATTAAGCTATATATGTCAAACAGGCCGGGCCGACCTGGCCTAGCCTATTTGAGAAGGACCCGACCCGACCTAATGTGATACTTTCTGTCAAGTCAAACCTTAACTTTTGCATTTTTGAGGCCCGTGGGCTGGCCGCTACACCCATTTGTCAAAATGAACGTTGTATATTTTCATAAATGTTAAAAAATGTTCGTTTCTATAATATTTAAATAAAAATTTTATTTCTTGTATAATATAAATAATTTTTTTTATTCCAACATTATATAAAATTTTATTATACTTATTTTTTATTAAAAAATTTATAAATGTTCGGTTGTAAGCTACCCGTGCACAGCTCACGGGTGGCCCACCAGTGGCCCGAGCCCAACCCAGGCCTATGGGCCAGGTCAAGTTGGAATTTGCAAAAATACAACCCGTACGGCCATCTGTCTTCGGACTAGGCTGGGCCTGGTCCATTGACATGTTTAGATTAATTGTGATAATACATTATTAAAGTTTATTAAAATACATGATTGAGATGCATAATTAAGTGTGATACTATACATTTATGATTATAATGTATAATTAAATATGATCATGTGTGATTAAGATGCATGATTAATCATGATAATATGTGATTAAATATTATTAAACATGATAATCATAGTTAATCAACATAATGATGCATGATTAATACACTTGACAGTTGATGTGAAAAAAAAAGGGAAAATACCCCTTCCCTTGAGCATTTGCCCTTAACATCAAAGGAAGGACTCCTTCTCTTGATGTGAGTCTAATTATTCTTCACGTGAGTGACTTTTCTTCTCCCATTGAATGGAGTGTAGACAAAATAATTTTAAAAAAGAAAAAACATTATAATAAAATTATGTTTTTAAAAAAAAATTTAAAAAAAAAATGATTTAACAAGAAGAAAGGCCCCCTCCCTTGAATGTAAAGAAGACAACTTACCTTTCACATGAATGAGTTTTCTTTTCCCATTGAATGGAGTATAGACAAAATAATTTAGGAAAAAAAAATACTACATAAAAATTATATTTTTTTTAAAAAAAAAAATAATAATTTGATTTGAAGAGAGAAGAAGAGTCTCTTTCCTTTCGTAAAGGAGATTCCCTCCCCAAGGGAAATAACCCTTTCTTCGTGTGAAGAGAGAAGGAAAGGAGGAGAAAGACCCTTTGCTCCATTTTATCTATTATGAAAATAAAAATATTTTAATTGACTTATTTTGTTATGAATTATGAAGATGCCAAGCAAATCATATCAAAATATCAACGACCGTGAGCAAAATGCTGATAGAAATAAAGATCCTGGATGAAGTGATTTTGATGTTTTGATCAAGTGTTTTTAGTGATTTAATTAAGCTATTTAAGTATCTTAACTAGGTGACTCAAGTGTTTTTGGTGATTTAATTGAGTATTTAATCAAACGTTTTAATTAAGTATTTTAAATGATTTACTTAAGCATCTTAGGTGAAAGGTAAAAGGTAGAAAAAGAAAGAAGATAGGACGGTCATAACTAATGAGAGGGAGCAATCTAACATTCGACAACTATAACTAATATAGGAGTAAGGTGTTAATAAATATCAATGCCATATTTTTAAATTTTTTACTTAAACAGAAGGGAAAAAAAACAAGAAGGCCAGGAAGGGATAGATCACATCACATTGTTTACTTGACGACGAGATGCGTCAAAATAATGATGTGTTCGTCACCTCACGTGTCTAATAAAAACATAGAGCTATATAACATTAATTCCATTATCAATGCTCAAATTCATTGTTCACAAAATTGTATGATAAACATAACCAATCAGTAATTAGATTTGCATAAATCCATTTCCTTTGTCGCTCAAATGTGAAATAAAAGTCTATTTAAAAAGAGTAGAAATAGTTATAAAAATAATTTGATCTATGACATAAAAGTTACGGTATAAAGTAAACAATCTTTTTAACAATTATTCATTTATTCATCGTCTATTTAAACACAGAAAGGAAAAAAAATATCTTCAGATTTTGACACGAATGTCATTCGATTCTACCCACATATTAAAATAAAACAGGGCCTAGAGAAGAGATCGCGTTTATGTATAGAAACAGCAAATTGTAAGTGAGGACTGTGTTAAATGAAAGCAGAATTGGTGAATAAAACGAGACATGAAAGTTACAAGATAAGGCTGACAATATCAAGGAATAAGGATAAGACAAGATTAAATGGAAATTTTATGATGGCTTTCCGTGAGCTCACATCGACTGTTTTTGAAGGACTTGGATGGGCATGTTAAGAAAGAATAATGATTGGTCCCATTGAATGATTGTTACTTATCAATGAATGATGAGAGTTTGTAACATACCACAGGATGCAATATGAAACTACGATGGGATTGGGTGGAAAGGCGTCCTGCAATACATAGAAACTGGACAAGATATTCTTATAATTATACTCCAAGTATTTAAATTTTGTGGGCCTCAATCCACCCTAATTTTACCTAAATTGAACGACCAAGATTGGAGGTCTAGATTGTAAAATAACTGGATGGTGAATGATTGCCTTTTAGTTTTGATAAATTTTTAACTTTAATGTCAACCGCATTAGGCTCTAATCTTCACACAGATTAATAATTATGGAATTCTTTACGACAAATATGTGATTGAAAACTTAGTGGTGTCACACGTTATAGAAATGATCGAAGTATTTCAGGCATGTTTTGGTATCTTAAAACTTCTAAATCTAAATATCAACCAACACTTTATCATCCAAATTTAGGAGGAATTAACAAATTGTCAGAGGTTAGGAGAAGAAGAGATTGGGCAGTAGATTCAAGACATCTCTTGATTAAGATTTTATCATGAACCATTAAGCGGGAAAAGATTATTCTCATCTGACACAATACTACGCCAGTTTGGCTACATAAATTAGATTCTTAAAACATCGTTTTTGGGAATGTCATAGCGGTTCACGGGAATGAGTTAGATTCCATAAGTTTGTCATTATTTATGCTACATCAATTTCAGCACTTCTAATAGCATCTTTTATAAAGTCCAAGTGCTTACGAAAAATTTTCAGATTAAATCAGCAAAGGTCCTTTTTTCCACTCTCACAGCATGTGGAAGACGAGAAAGGAAGTGATGGAAAATAGAAACACATGCATCAAATCAATCATGCACAAAACTTCTGTTTTTTTGAGAATGGGGCGCACAGATTATTGATCAATTCCTACGGAAATTACTCAAGGCCTTTTGGTATTGTTGCATCAAAATCAACGTGCACAGGAATAAGATGAACAACGTAAATGTCGGTACATTTTGTTCACATTTTTTCGTCAATAAAAAATTACCCATCATTCGTAGCATCCCATCGGATGATCGGCTACTCTCAGTGAGCAGATAAATCATAGCACATTTAGACGTAGGACGGGAAGAAGGCAGGCAACTGTCTTCAGTCAAGGGACTATGTCACCAAATAAAAAGAAAATCACTCAACCTTTTCTCGTTGATACATTTATAAAAATCTTCGCGTAATGTAGAAGATATGCACGATTGTAGATATGTAATGGACAATCAACCCATTTTTGTCGAAGGTAAAACTAATTTCCTCACAATTTTTTTTTTAAAATATAACAATGAAGTCTATGTTTCTAACTGATTTCAGATCCGTACATGTTGGGGCATCTATTTTTTAATGGCTTACAAAACAATTTGTTACATCTAGATATATTATGCACAAATCATATAAAGAATAAAAAATGGCTGAGGGATCAACTCCCCACAAAAACAATGGACTCGGATTCGTGAGATTTGTAAAAGTGGGCTGGAAAACCATCAACCTAATGGATTAGTTTCTGTAGCAAGAGAAAACAAGAGAAGCAATATTGAAAGCTGATGAAGCATAATAAATACAACTAAAGCAGAATACAAGAAGAGATCCGTGCTGATAGAATGTATACCTTTTTGGTTAGAATCAACGCAACTGCACTCCTTTATTGATGAAGTCATTCCTGTTTTCCCGGTCTTCTTCAAGTACTATGATTTTCTGAAGGGGCCTTTGATGAGAATACAGAATTTCTCAGTAATGTCATCTACTTTCCATTTCGACCTTACCGGAGGCATTTATCGGACAGAAGTTTTCCTCTTTTTCTATAATACAAGTAGAAAGCCGTTCATCTAAGTTCCAGAAACTTTGGAGGTGCGACACCTAAGTAGAGACGACTGCAACTGCCGTGAGATGTTTTCTTGTTCCTTTTTGGGTGAATCACTTTTTCCCATCTTGTTTTCTGCATCTTTCTGAACTTTTTTCCTCTCAAGCTCAATTTGCTTGATGTTCTCTTCGTGAGCTTGTGTAAACAATCTCACGAAATTGTTAAGCGTAGAAACAACTGGAAAAAAGAAGATTCAATTGAGCAGAAAAATGTGAGGTATCACACTTGGCATGATGAGCATGAATGATTTTTCCAAGCAAAAATTTTCTACAAAAATCCGCCAGCTTCACCACAGAAATTTTTTGGTAATTGCATTAGATAAATCAAATAAAAGGATCAAATCACAACCTGAGATTAATACGAGCAAGAGTTTAAGTTCAAAAATGAAACCAAGATAGGATGCTTAGCAGCCAGCATACAGCCAAAAATTCTGGTTTTTAAGAGTTAGAATAGCGATCAAAGAATCTCTCTTCATTTCTTAATGGACTAGAATAAGTACAAGGTGTTATATAGTTAAATGGATCTAGATTTATTTTAACCCAGAGACATAAGATCTAATACATTAACACTCTCCCTCATGTTAGAGAGTACAAATTGTACAATCCAAGCATATTACAAAATTGAGTAAAATTTCTAATTAATAAAGATTTAGTGAAGATGTTTACTAATTGACGTAAGGAAGAAATGAAAAGACAAATGATAGTGTCATTAAGTATTAACTATCACACATGATGACAATCTACTTCTATATATTTAGTCCTCTCTTAGAAGGTCTCGTTACTTACAATGTAAATAGCTATTTGATTATCACAATACATCAAGGTAGGAGTGGAAACTTGAATTTCCAATTGAAGTAAGAAATTACGTATCCAAACAATTTCCTTTCCAGTGTTTGACATCTTCTTGTATTTAGACTCTACATTGGAGCAAAATACGACATTCTGTTTCTTACTTTTCTAAGTAATAAGATTGCCACCAAGATAGGTGCAATAGTTAGATGTAGATATTCTATCATTTTTGTTACATGTATAACTAGCATCAAAATAAGCAACAACTTTCAGGTGATGTTATTAAAATAGATCAATCTTTTGTCGAGACAACTTTTGATGTATGCCAAAACCGTAAGTGTTCCTTGTCAATGAACCACACAAGGAGTTTACATAAACTGACTCAAAAGTCCAATAACATAAGATAGATTGGGTTGAGTGACAATAAGATAATTTAATTTGCTAATCATGCATTTATATTATTTTGGATCTACAAATAGCTTAGAGTCTCCCCAAAAAGGAGGGTTTAGTATGACAAATGTGGATTCAAGTCTACATCCAAACATTTCAACTTCTTCAAGAAGATCTAATGCATACTTCTTATGAGATAGTGTGAGTTTGCCTTTAGCATGAGCAAACTCAATGCTAAATAAATACCTTGGTAGATCCATATATTAAAAAATAAAGGTCTCATTGAGGAAAATTTTTGTTCTAGCAATGTCCTTAGTGTTATCACTAGTTAATATGATATCATCCACATAGATGGTAAGAACATTGGTACTTGTTGATCATCTACGTATAAATATGAAACCATCAACCACACACTTCTAGAACTCATGTGAAAGCATGACAAAACTAAGTTTGGTGAACCACACTTGTGGACTTTATTTCAAGTCATAGATAGACTTGTGTAGTTAGCTTACTATGTTCTCTTTTGAAAAACATACCTAGGAGGTTGCTTTATAAAAACTTTTTCTTGTAGGTTGTCATACAAAAAGGAATTCTTGACATTAAGTTAGAGAGAGAGACCAAGAATTGGTAATTGTCAAAGATAAAAGAATTTAAATAAAATTAAGGTGAGTTACTAGTGAAAAGGTAACAGAATAGTTCATACCATAGGTCTAGGAAAAACCATAAGCAACCAAGTAAGCTTTATGTTGCTCAAGAGATCTATCAATTGTATACCTATTGGTGAAAACTCATCAATAATTAAAACAGAAGTATCGTAAGGCTGGAGAATAATGTCTCATGTTTTTTGGCCAAGCAAAAGTTTGCATTTCAACATCTATAGCATGCTTCCAAGAGTGAAGATTAAGTGTTATCTCATAATTATGAGGAATCATTTAAGATGGTATAGCAAGGGCATGAGAAACAATATGATTAGAAAAGAGATGCATAGTACAAGATCTAATACCTTTACAAAGGACAATAAGTATCACTAATAGGTCAGAATCTGCTTGTGAAGAGGGAGATGCAAGTGGAGGCACATAAGGAGTACAATGACAATGTTGATATACTTGTAAAGGAGACGTCATAACCATAGTAAGGGTGTCATCTTGAAGATTTTCTATAGGAACTATCGTTAGTTATGATGTAACAAGAGGGAACCAAAGGAACGAGTAAGACATCTTAAGGAAACAAAGGAGACTTTAGAGCTTCCTCAAGAAAAAGAAAGTAAGGAACATCCTCCTGAAAGATAACATTAACAGACACAAATAACAATGAGTAGGAGGATAATAATAACAATATCTTTTTTGATTACAAGGATGCCCAATAAAGATGCATTTAAAAGACTTAAGAGAAAGTTTATTAAGACTAGAGTTAAATTCTTCACAAAGGCCACACTCAAAAGCCTTGAGGAGAAGGGAAAAAGACTCCTTGTCAGGAAACAAGCGACAAAGAGGGGTAACTCCCCTTAAAGGTGAATAAGGCATGTGGTTAATAAGATATAACGTAGTGGTGACAACATTAATCCATAAATATTTAAGCAAATTCATCTCAACTAATAGTGTGTGAGCAATGTCAATGATATAACAATGTTTGCATTCAAACACACCATTTTGTTGGGACGTATGAGCAAATGTGATTTGATGTGTACCAAAGTTAGTATAAAAAGAAGCAACACTAGATTGTGTAAACTCTAAGACATTATCTATGTGAAACACTTTGAGAGTGATACCAAATTAAGTATTGATTTCATTAAAAAATATAATGATAATAATTAATCAAGAATTAAGGAAGGATTAGGGCTTAAAGAGAAGGAGAAGGAAAAGATTTCATTAATCCTAATTTGGGTTAAGCACCCAAATATATACAAGCTTAAATGGATCCTAAGATCTTATATAAGATTAGGATCCATATAAGACTAGAAACACATTAACACTCCCCTTAAACTGAACTATATATATCAAAAAGTTTCAGCTTACTACATAAATTTTCAAAGGCTTTTACTCCAAGTCCTTTAGTAAGGACATTGACCAATTCTTTTTTGGATTACATGAACAACGTGGATATGATTTTCTTCAAGACATTATCTCGAATGAAGTAATAGTCAACTTCAATGTACTTGGTTTGTTCATGAAAATTGAGATTATTTGCAATGTAGATAATAGCTTAACTATCACAAAACATTGACATGAGCTCACAAACATCAACTCCAAGTTCTTGCAATAAGACTTTCAACCACACCATTTCATATGCAGCTTGAGACATGATTCAGTATTTAACTTCAACATTAGCCTTAAAGACTACATTCTACTTTTTACTTCGCCATGTGACAAGATTACCACCAAGATATGTCAAAAAATCAGGTGTAGACTTCCTAGTAGTCTTCACTGACATATCCAACATCTGAGTATCTAGTAACTTGTAGATGTCCATAGTTTTCATAAAGAAATCCTTTTCCTAGAGCATTTTTGATGTATGATGTTGAATATATGACTTGAATTAGTGTAAGGGTATTTTGGTCATTTGACCAATTGTATTGTCCATACTATTTAAGCATGGACCTAAGGCACCCATGAGGGTGGCTGATTTCTTTTGTACTTCATTTGAATAAGAAGACCAAATCCTTCTCCATCTGTGGACGTACCCAAGTTGGGGAACCACGTAAATCTTGGTTTTGTGTGATTAGTTTCTATCGTTTTCTCTTTTTCCCCCGCATAACAATTGGTATCAGAGCAAAGGTTTCTTTGTAAGAGAAAAGAGAGATTATTTTTGGGAGAAAATTAGTCGGAAGAAAAGCAGCTGCCGACCGTGTGTTTGCACACACACGCATCTGCTCACGCCATCTCCGACAGTCGCCCGTCCGCGCGTTCGTCACTCAACATCCGTCCGTGCGAGATTGTCTGCGTGTGTACGTCTGCACGTATGCCTGCGCGCATACGTCTGCGCATCTATCTGTGCGTGTTCGTCTGAAAGCTAGCACCCGCACGATTGCATCAGCCTCCGCTAGCAACCGCGCGACTGCGACTACTTCCGTCAACACCCACGCAACTACGTTTGCCTCCGTCAACACCCGCGCAACTACGTCTGCCTCCGTCAGCACCTATGCGACTACGTCTACCTCCATCAGCACCCGTGCGACTGCGTCAGCCTCCGCCAGCAACTGCGTGACTGCGTCTGCTTCCGTCAGCACCCGTACAACTACATTTGCCTCTGCCAGCACCTGTGCGATTACGTTTGCCTCTGCCAGCGCCCGCGTAACTCCCGTCTACGCTCGTGCGACTGTCGCTTGCTTCTCTACCGCTCGCACGTCTACTCGCTTGCCATCCGCGAGACTGCCAACTGTGCGTCTGCCCTCTTCGTGCATTGTCCACAGTGGTATCTTCAGTCTGACACACAACACTGTGCGTACAAGTCAATACACAAGGTTGGCCATTTTTTTTGGTCTGTTTTTGAAGATAAACAATGTTTTTTGCATAGAATTTACACTTTTTGTGATGTCAACATCGACGTTGAAAGTGGATAAGTTTAATGGCAAAAACAGTTTCAGCCTTTGGCAAATAAAAATGAGGGCTTTGTTGAAGCAACAGAGCATTTGGACACCTTTAAACAAGGAGTCAACTATGGATAAAAAATCTGTGGAATATGAACAACAAGAAGAAAAGGCTCACTCCACTATTTTATTGTCTATCAGATGAGGTCATTATTGAAGTTGCTGATGAGACCACAACTTCTGGGTTGTGGAACAAGTTGGAAACTCTGTACATGATAAAATCCCTTACTAATAAATTATTGCTCATAAATTATTGCTCAAGCAAATGTTGTTCTCTTTAAAAATGAAGGAAGGTACACCGTTGAAGCAACATTTGGATTAGTTAAACATTATTCTTATGGAGCTACGCAATATTGGTGTTACTGTTGAAGATGAGAATGTTGCTCTCATTTTACTAGTTTCACTTCCACTATCATTTGAAAATTTTGTACAGTCCTTTGTAGTTGGTAGAAACACTATCACATTGGAGGAAGTGAGGTCCAGTCTTCATTCAAGAGAACTCAAGCACATGGTTACACATAGGAGCAATGATGCAAGTGCATCTGGTTTGTACGTACATTAAGGAGATAGTAGGGGACGTTAACAAAAATAAAACAGCAATAACAGGCATAGAGGAAGGAGTAAATCTAGAGGCAAGTACTCTAAGGATACTTGTAATTATTGCAAAGAAAATGGACATTAGAAGGTAAATTGTCCTAAATTGAAATCCAAAGGGAGTGCGTCAGTAGCTGAAAAAGAAGATTCAGCGTCTGAATGTGATTTTTCTTTGACTGTTTGTTGTAGTGCATATACAGATCAGCATTGGATCTTAGACTTTGGAGCATCTCATCATATGACTCCCAATAGGGAGTATTTTTATACTTATCAAACTGTTGATGGAGGACAAGTTAGATTAGCCAATGATGATGTTTGTCTAAGAGCTGGCATTGGTACAATTAGATTCAAGATGCATGATGGCACGGTGAGAATCCTTGAAGATGTATGGCATGTGCCCAAGCTGGGCAAAAGCTTGATATCCTTGATGGAACTTGATTCCAAGGGTTTCAAGTATTCAGGAGGAGGAAGTAAACTGTTGGTCTCAAAAGGCTCATTAGTAGTGATGAAAGGAGTAAAAAATGGGCCTCTATACATTCTGCAAGGTTCTCTAGTTGTAGGAGATGTTGCTGCAGCTATGAGTGATCAGCAAACCACTTCTGCAATTTGGCACTCAAGAATGGGTCATCTGGGGCAGAGAGGAATGTAGAAACTCAGTAGTTTAGGCAGACTGAATGGGTACAAATTCATTGATGTAGAATTGTGCAAACATTGCATCTATGAAAAGCAAAAACGTGTGCAGTTTGGAACAGCAGAGCATACCACTCAAGGGGCATTAGATTATGTCCACGCAGATTGTTGGGGACCTTCTCAACAACCCTCCCTAGCAGGTTCCAGATATTTCCTTTCTATAATGGATGACTATTCACGTATGACATGGGTTTTCATTTTGAAACATCAAAGTGAGGCTTTCAAGAGCTTTAAACAATGGAAGACTCAAGTTGAAAACCAAGTTGGTAGGAAGGTGAAATATTTGAGAATTGACAATGGTTTGGAATTTTGCTCTCATGAGTTTGACAACTTTTGTAAAGAAGTTGGTATCACAAGACACTACACAGTTAGAGGCACTTCACAATAAAATAGAGTAGCAGAACGTCTGAACCGCACGTTGTTGGAAAAAGCAAGGTGCATGCTTTCTCATGCCGGTTTAAAGAAGAAATTTTAGGCTGAGGCTGTGAACACAGCATCTTATCTTGTCAACAGATCTCCCTCCAGTGGTATAGGTGACAAGATACCTTATGAAGCGTGGATGAATAGGGCTGCAAATTACTCTAAATTGAAGATTTTTGGTTGTACAGCATACTATCATGTAGATAATGGCAAGTTAGAACCACGTGCCAGAGAGGGTATTTTTGTTGGATATGGCATTAGAGTCAAAGGTTACAGAATCTTTGACAGTGAGACAAGAAAAGTAATTCACAGTCGTGATGTTACTTTTGATGAGGCCATTTCGATGCAAAATGGAGAGTTGCCAATAGTGTTAGAAGAATCTAGCACTCTTGAGCAGGTGGAGTTTGACTTATCACGTCAGATTGTCTTGGAACAAACAGCTTCAGATAAAGACCAGCATTTGGACTCAGATGAAAATGCGGATCAACTTGAAAAGGAATCACAAGAGAGATGTGTTGCTAGAGACAGACCTAGAAAGGTTTCTCAACGACCGCAGAAGTATGGTTTTAGCAATATGATTGCTTTTGCCTTGCAGGCTGCAAGTGAGCTGGAGGAAGCTATTGATCCTCCAACATATGATGCTGCTATGAAGGATTTAGATGCTGTTCATTGGATGGAAGCTATGCAAGAGGAGCTTCAATCCTTTTAGAAAAATCAGACATGGGATTTAGTGAAGCGCCCAAAAGATAAGAATGTTGTAGATTGCAAGTGGGTGTTTAAAAGAAAATTTGGAACACAAGGCAATCTCGGGACATAATTCAAGGCAAGACTAGTGGCAAAAGGCTATTCTCAGCAGGAAGACATTGATTACAATGAAGTATTTGCACCAGTCGTCAAACACACGTCTATTAAAGTCCTTTTGGCCATTGTTGCAATAAAGAACTTAGAACTTGAACAGCTTGACATGAAAACAGCCTTTCTACATGGTGATTTAGAAGAAGAAATATGGATGGAACAGCCAATTGGTTTTGCAAAGAAAGGGAGATTAGATTTGGTTTGCAAGCTTAAAAAGTCCTTGTATGGACTTAAGCAATCTCCAAGACAATGGTATAAAAGATTTGATTCTTTTATTACCAAAGTTGGTTTTCTACATATCTCTTTTGACTCATGTGTGTATATCACACTTAAATCATGACACACATGTATACTTGCTCTTGTATGTTGATGATATCTTAATAGTATCCAAAGATATCAATGTTATACAGGATTTGAAGAAAACCTTGAAGTCTGAATTTGCAATGAAAAACTTAGGAGCTACAGGCAAGATCCTAGGGATGGAGATACATCGTGATAGAAGTGCTAGAAAGCTGTTTCTCCATCAGTACAACTATGTACAGAAGATCTTGAATAGATTTGGAATGACTTCTAGTAAAGCTATTGGAACACCCTATGACAGGAATTTCCGATTATCTTCAGCTATGACACCTCAAACACAATCAGAAAATGAATAGATGCAGCGTGTTCCTTATTCTCAAGTTATTGGGAGCTTGATATATGCAATGGTATGTACTCGCCCAGATTTGGCCTATCCTCTTAGTGTGGTAAACAGATTTATGTCAAATTCAGGGAAGATCCATTGGCAGGCTGTAAAGAGGATTTTCAGATACTTGAAAGGAACTCCAGATGTTGGATTGATATATGGTGTTAAACAAAGCTGCAATATGGTAGGATATTCAGATTCAGACTTTGCTGGAGATGTTGACCAGAGAAGATCTTTAACAGGATATGTTTTTACAGTGGCAGGTTCAGTTGTCAGTTGGAAATCTACACTTCAGCCTACAGTTTCGCTCTCCACTACCGAGGTTGAGTACATGGCAATGACTGAAGCTGCAAAGGAAGGAATCTAGCTAAAAGGGTTACTAGGAGACTTTGGATTACAAATCGACAGAGCTGATATCTTCTGCGACAGTCTGAGTGCTATTTGTTTGGTAAAATACAATGTGTTTCATAATCGTACAAAACACATTGATGTCAAATATCACTTTCTTAGAAGTAAAGACAGAATAAAGATTTTGAAGATCAACACCAAAGACAATCCAGCTGATATGTTCACAAAAGGGGTGATTGAAAGTAAGTTCAAGCATTGTCTTGACTTGCTCAACATATATGGATGTTGCTGACCCTTCGTGGGTCATTGTAATGGAGAGCTTTGCTCAAGGTGGAGATATAATTCAAGTCAAGGTGGAGATTGTTGAATATATGACTTGAATTAGTGTAAGGGTATTTTGGTCATTTGACCAATTGCATTGTCCATACTATTTAAGCATGGACCTAGGGCATCCATGAGGGTGGCTGATTTCTTTTGTACTCCATTTGAATAAGAAAATCAAATCTCTCTCCATCCGTGGACGTACCCAAGTTGGGAAACCACGTAAATCTTGGTGTTATATGATTAGTTTTTATCGTTTTCTCTTTTTCCCCCACATAACATATGATAATACACAAACAACACCTTGTAAATGAACTTGTCTTGGGACATGCATGAATTGGCTTAATAAGTTTACTATAAATGTGATGTTTGGTTTCTTAATTATCAAGTAGATAAGTTTGCCAACCAATTGTCTATATCTACTTGGATTTTCAAATAATAGAGAGTTTTCATCATAAAAAGAGTGATTTTGTTCTATGAAGATATTCTCTAGTTGACACCCTTTAAGGTTAGTTTCTTTCAACAAGTCTAGAGCATACTTTCGTTGAGATAAGGAGAGTCTTCCCTTAGAGTAGGCTATTTCAATCCCTAGAAAATATATTGGTTTGCCCATGTCTTTTGTAGAAACACTTTGTCTCATCAATGTCCTGCATATTACTACCTACTAGAAGCATATCATCTACATAGATTGCAAGTAAGGCAATTCCTCTTAAAGTTTTCTTAACAAAGATAGAGTGATCAACATGTTAGTTGTCAAAGCCATCACTCTGCATCATAGTGTAAAATTTTTCAAATCAAGCTTTTGGACTCTATTTGAGCCCATATGTGGCCTTATGAAGCAAATAAGCCTATTGCATCACTCCTTGAGCAATATAACCTTAAGGTTGCTCCATGTAAACAATTTCATTTAAATCATTATAGAAAAAGACATTCTTAACATCAAGTTGAACTAGTGGTCATGACTGATTAACTGCCATGGAAAGTAGCACTAGAATGGAATCAAGGTAAGCCACAAAAGAAAAAGTTTTCAAGTAATTCACTCCATATTCCTAAGAAAAATCTCTAACTACCATACGTGCTTTGTATTTGTCAACACTATCATCAAGCTTACACTTGATAGTATAAATCCATCTATAGGTGACAACATTTGTTCTTTCAAGGTGAGAGACAATATTCCAAGTATCACAAGAAAGAAAAGTTTGCATTTCATCATCTATAGTGACCTTCCTATGAATAGTGAGAGCATCCTGAAGTCCTAAAGATAAAGACTCTATAGAGATGGTTAAGGCATAATAGCAAAAAGTAGGGTAAATGTTAGCATAGGAAACAACATTGGACAAGGGATGTTAGATACAGAAGTGGGTGCCCTTCCTTAAAGTAATAGGAAGATCATCCTGTGTGGTGGCAAACTTACTATCAAGAGCAGAGGATAGTGTGGTAGTAGTTGGAGCCTATAGTCGACAACTATATACTTGTAACTATGGTGAGTCAACATGATGCTACATATAAGATTCTTCAAGAGGTGTGGCACAAGGAATCTGATCATTAAGGATACAAACAACTAGTGAAGGTGAAACCTCCATAGGAGGAGAGGGAGTAGCTTCACTAATATAATAAGGTTGAGACTAAAAAAAGGTAATATCCTTAGAAGTAATGTATCAATGAGTGGGAGGATGATAGAGGAGATACCCTTTTTGAGTACAAGAATAACCAATAAAGAGACATTTGAGTGCATGAGTAGATAATTTGTCAAGATTATGAGTGAGATCTTAAACAAATGCAATACATCTAAATAACTTAAGGGGAATAGGGAAGTATTCCCTGTCAAGATAAAGATGGTGAAAAAGAATGACTCCTCCCAAGGGAGTGGAGGGCATCCAATTAATTAAGTAAACAGAAGTGGAAACAGTATCTAACCACAAACTTAAAAGCATGCATCTACAACATAATGGTATATGCAACGTCAAGGATATGGTGATGTTTACATTTAGCAATACCATTTTGCAGCGATTTATGATAACAAGTGGTCTAATGAATAATATTAAGAGAAGAACAAGCAACCTGAAAATCTTCTTACATAATTTTAAAGCATTATCAGTACACAAGATTTTCAGATAGATAAAAAATTAAATTTTTATTTCAGTAAGAAAATCTTTGAAAACATTAAGAACATTATGACAATCCTTTAATGAATAAATCCAAGTTGCATGGAAATAGTCATCAACAAATACTACATAATATTTATGACCTGAAACAAACACAACTCTACTAGGACCTCAAATGTCGTAGTAAACAATATCAAACATATGATCAGACGACACTAGACACAACTGCTTAAAAGAGGCATAGGTATGCTTTTTAAACTGACAAAACTCACAAGTGAAGGAAGAAACTGAAACCCAAGGTAAAGCTTGATGGAGTTTTTGTCATGAATGATGACCAAGACGATAGTGCTACAAATAGAAGGTTTTGTATTGGACATACATGTAATCAAACCACAAAGTACACAATTGTGAACCAATAGGTATGCTCCCGAAGATCGTGGCCTATGCCCCAAACCAATCCTCCACCATGTCCATAAGTCTTGAAAGGTAACATGAAAAGGAAAGAAGGTAGTTGAGCATTGTAGTTGCATAGCAAGGGCACTAATAGAAAGAAGATTAAAGGAGAAATCAAGGACATAAATGACACTGTTCAAGTTTATCAGGGAGGAGGATTAGATGTCCCCTTTCTAAGATACAGAGCAAGAACTATCATTAGCTATGGTTACAAAAGTCTTATCTTGTACAGTGAATAGGCAATTGAATAGAATGGAATTACATCAAGGTGGTAGTTGTACCTAGAAGTGTAGAAGGCTATTGAGCACTCATGGCCTTAGAACTCTATCTTTGTAGTTGTAGAAAATGCTCATAATCAACCTATGAGATGAAGACGATACAACTAGTTTCCAAACTAACATTGGCATACTAAGAGGGGCGTAAATGGGGGAATTTATCCCAACACTTTTCAAATCTATGTCTCACCTTGCCACACCACTGGTATTTTAACCTTTAGCGATCATTGCGTCCTCCTATGTTGCAATCACAACCTCGTCCACCAAAGGTAACTAAAGCTGATTGATCTATAGTTGATGAAACTGACACATTAGAAGGTAAAGTTGAGATGTGCATCACTTTGGCAAAGGTTCTAATTAGGTCCAGTATATTATCAACTCCTAAGACTTACCTTCAAATTTGTGACGCAATGTCTAAATTAAGACTAGCTAAATAAACAGTGACTACTAGTTCTTCACGATATCTTTGGAAAGTGGCAATGTCAAAGGTGAGAGACTGGTATAAGTTCAATTCATTAATCAACCCTTTGATTATGCTGTAGTATTCTTGAAGACTTTTATCTCCCTGCTTGGTCTGAAACAAGTATGTTTGATGCAAGTTGTCTCACATCTCCTTTGCATTCTTCATCATGGATACACCATAGGTGATATGAGGCTCCACACTAGTGAGCATTCACGAGCTGATAGCAACATCATCTACATATCAATCCTTATATTGATCACTTTTAATGTCAAGTAGAGGAAGATTGATATGGAACTCTGACGATGAGTAGCTATAATCCTCTTAAAACTTTGTGCTCAAAGTAGATAGTTGGATCCATTTAGTTTTTTTGAAATTCTAGGAAAACTATAAATCTATAGGTTATTGCCATGTCTCTCTAATGAAGAGGCCATAATGTGATACCATTGTTTAGATACCACTATTGGAAAACTAGAAAACTATTGTTGGACTAACAAATAATAACGGTATGACTTCAGCAAGAATAGCAAATATTGCTCAAACTAACAGCAAACATTGTTTAAAACAATGGCAATAGTACTTTATGAGGCTGGCAGTAACAAAAACATTAAGGACAAACAAATAGAAAACAATACTCCATGACCTTACTTGAACAAGATCTATTCTACAGGATCGTACAACCTACTCTAGTCACATCTTTCACCATCAGATGGAATGCACGACCATTGAGGATGGAAGCTTCAAGTAGATCATGAAATGTCGTCGGCATGTCTTCAAGGTCCTACACAACTCTTGACCATAGACGAGCAACGACTCCTAGACAAATGAAGTCGTGACTTGCAACTACATGATCGAAAAATGCGTTATGCGACCACAAACATGGACGTGTATGCATGCAGAAGGGCTCAAACGGTGGTTAAGAATAGTCGATCTTCATGTGTTACAGACGAGAGGGAGAAAGAGAGGGAAGGAAGAGAGGATTTACTTTAATACCAAGCTAATCAAGAATTAGGGAAGGATTAAGGCTTAAAAAGAAGGAGGTGGAAAAGACTTCATTAATCCTAATTTAGGTTAAGCACCTAAATATATACAAGCTTAAATGGATCCTAAGATCCATATAAGACTAGAAACACATTAAGAATAGACAGACATTAACAAATATAGCCAAGAGGCACAAGAGAAACAAACACAATATAATATCGATATTCGGATAAAGATGTGCCTCGAGCAGGTCTCCAAATATCACAATGAATAATGTCAAAAGACTTAAGAGTCAACGTTAACTCACAACTCAAAAGGATAACATGAAATTGCTTATCCAAAATACATGACTAACAACTAAAGATACCAATCGAAGTCTAAGGAAGAGCTTCTTATAGTTTTTGATGCGACAAATGATCAAGAAGACAATGCCACAGGAGGGAAGATTGATCAGAAGTCATCACAACAACTAATCCCTAAGGTATATCATCACGAACTAGAGTATAAACGTCATTACTTTGCTCATGGCTTACACCAATCCTCCTTCTCGACTGCAAATCTTAGAAAACATAATGAAATAGGAAAATTTTTATGAAGCAATAAAGTTGTTTAATAATTTTACTAATGGATAATAAATTTACTAGAAACTTAGGTACATAAAGAACATGATCAAGGATAATATTTTGAGTGATAAACATAGTGTCCTCATTGAAAATAGCACAACTATGACCATTAGCTAGGGCCACAGAACCAATGTTGGGTGTGTTAAGTAAACTGCTAAACAATTCTCGATTTCCTAAAATGTGGTTAGAAGTCCTGGAATCGATGATCTAAGTAGTATTATGAGAGAAGTTGTTGTCTAATGTAGAATTACCAAACAAGAGAATGTGATTGGCACATGCTTCACTATATTATTGTGCATGGTAAATCATTAATTCATCATAGTTAGCTTGAGATATTTGGATAGAATTGGAGGTGGGCAAATCAAGTGGCTCAAACACAAAAGGAGTGGTAACAATATGAGCAAAGGCGAACGATGGAGCAATTAGACATCCAAAGTTATACCAACAACAATTAGATGGATGATTTTTGCATCCACAACGCATATAGGATTGTCTTGGCTAATTTTGTCCACTAGGTTTGCCTTTCCCATGTCTAGTTGAGTGAGTCTTTCCGTTAGTGGTTACAGTAAGGCCAAAAGTATCTTATAAAATTGTGACATAGTTGGCAGCAGTAGAGGCAGTGGTAATCCACAAAACTTTGTTAAACGCAGTCTGAAGGGATGGTAACACGTTTGCAGCAAAAATTTGACCACGTATCTATTCTGAAATTTTTGGTTTTAAACCAACCAATAATAAAGCAACTCCAAGTTCCTCTTTCTAATGATGTTGTGTCGTTAAATCAAGTGTAGGTGGTTGATACACATCTCGCTCATCTAATAGTACACAAAAACATGTATAAAATGAGTGAACAATGTCTTCTCCTTGTTTGTGAGTGAACAATGTTTCATAATTTTCACAAACTCTGAAAATGTTTTGCTTATTTCCATATGTAGCTTGGAGTTTTTCCCATATGTGTAGAGCAAGGCAAACACAAGCAAATCCACGAGCAATACTTTCTTTACAACTACTGAAAAGTCATGATACAACTACAAAATTAGTAGCCCTCCAAGCCACATAACTTTTAAATTTAATGTCTAGAGGATCTTGATATAAGCGAGATTCACACATTTAAGAGATAAAAAACACCTTAAATGCAAGCACCCAATTGTGGTAATTCCATTCAATCAGCTTAACTCCTGTGATGACTAGCTTGAGAGTAACATTATGTTTGGATGATGACGTTATGGAAAGAAAATGAACTACCAACAAAAGAGTGGATTCTCGACTAGAGACAAAGAACTCTCTGTTTACGAAGGCAGAAAACACGAGTAGATGGTGTTGACCACTTCACGAGCCAACAAATCGAGTCTCATCAAAGTTGAAAAGTCATCCATGATAGTGGGATGGATGGGAGGTGCAACAGACCTAAGGGTCAAAACCTAGCATCGTCAAAATGATAATGGTTTTATGCCAACCCTAAATGTCGACGACCCTCAAGTTGGAAAATAGTGGCATACCGAAGTTTATTCAGACCGAAGATGCGTATATTAGCAAATGGTGACATGGGTGGTGCGACCAATAGACGTAACTCCAACAAGGATGCGATGAAAGGTTCTAATGATACTCTGATACCAAGTTAGAATAGGGATTGAAAAATCTCTCTTCATTTCTTGGTGGACTAGAATAAGTATAAGGGGTTATATGGTTAAATGGATCTAATACATTAACATTAAGGAAATTAGACAAAAACAATGATGTACAGGACAACAAGAGAAATAAGTTTTCCACCATAATGAAATCTAACAATAGTATTGAACATACAGGATAGGTGACAAAACAACATATCTTTATAAAACAGAACTTATTCCATTGTGACTTAAGATCACAGATTTGAAATATAGGAAACACTTTCTTTATTTATGGAAATAAGAATCTAACATTAGACATTCTCCATTTTTGGTAACCAATTCCACATCTAAATAAATAGTAACTTCAGGACAACCCACTCCCATAGTATCTCACAGGAAGATCATTGGAAAGATCACCAGAAGTTTTTCTGGAAAAAAAAAATCAAATCACTCCTTTTTGGTTCAATGAATTTACAACAAATGGAAATTATAGTTTCATTTTCCCCTGAATACGTGAGTGTGACTGTCTAAAGTCAGGTATGCACCTCATACAAAAAGATCAACCTCCAATAGTACAGTGTTATAGGACCCAGCTGAAAACTAATCGTTAGTAAAATGAAGATCCAACCTTTGCTGATTCCAGTGGTTTTGTGACAAAATCATTAACAAAATTCTTACGGAAGAGTTTTGGTAATTTAATGTAAGTATGATAATGTTGAATATGCATCAAAAGGAATATGATATTGTTTACGTTAAACATTTTTCACTCAGACTTGACTAAAACAAGCTGGTTCTAGAGTAGTTCCTTTTCAAAGTTCTAGTGCAGTCGTTGCATAGTAGTCATCAAACCAAACCATCATGCATCACCCATATGTTTCTACACCATGTTGAGGGAATGTACCCTCAGACTTTACAACCACCTGTTGGTTATTGTGGTTAACAGCATATTTTTGAGAAATTTCTCATGATATGATTCATCTTCAAAAGCAACAAAAAAACTGCTAGAGAGATTGAATAAGTTACTCTAAATATGAATCGGGAAAGATATACCATGAATGGCAGTATGTCTGGAAGTGGGAGAGATCTAATATTGTCATGTTGTTGTTCATGATAACATGACTATATTATTTTGATATAGGCCCTAAAACAAGTTTTCAGAATTCAGCTAGCACGAATAATATTTTCCCTAAAAATATTGGATGATATCTCAATCATAAGTTGCTGAAAGATCAATATTTTGTTTCTTTGTGTTTCAGGCAATAAAAATCATACCTGAAAGTATTTTAAAAGCAAGACTAATCCTTGTTAAGGACAAAAAATAGAAAAGGCAAAGAATCACCTTGCTCGAAAGGACAACGTGCAGGGTCTTCTCCAAAATAATGAGCCAATGCATCAGCATTTCTTCCCTGTGTAACAATGTTTTATTAGGGTTTCAAGACAGAATAGTTTCTTGCATCACATAATATCAATAAGTGTTGCACATACGGCTCCAGAATAAAGTGATGTTAGAGATCTCACTTCAGCTTCAGCAGAAACAATAAATTCCTTCAAAGTCTGAAAAACACTGCAGCTAGTTAGAAAAATGCAAAAAAGATAACCAAGGGACATAACTCTTGACAAATTCATATAAAATACTTGTTTACATTAACATCCTCTTAAACTACATGTGTTGATGACAACCAATACGTACCAAAAAGGACTTGTTGTCTATGATTATTTTCATGCATTACATGGTATTATTACACAAACTTTTTAAGGTCAACCATTTGTAACCTTATATAAAGGGAGAGTGCCGTTTTGAGCTTTTTTCTTTCTAATTTTCCTTCAATGATTATATTGTATTGTATTGTATTGTATCAATGATGCATATGAACTCTCCTCTTCTAATATTTTCATGCAGTGTTAGTTACTATTCTCTAAGTAAAATACAAAATATGATTGTACAACTTCAAATTCTTTTCTTTTTCATTTTAACCCAGACAGGATATATCAGTATATATCTTCACGTTTAATGTTCCATTATATATGCGCCAGCATATCATAGATAAATCTTTAAATAAATGTATACTTCATATACCATGAAATACACATAATATTACTATCGGTGCTTAGCACAGGTCTGTTCGCTAGTTTTATAAAAAGGGTATGTGCAGTGTGTAAGGCTCTACTAATATAGGATGTAGATGGAATTCAATTGTATGCACCCTTCCACAATGAAGATTGTTTCCTAGGATCTTTTTACAGTCTACATCCAATAACTTGCTGTTTAACATATGTAGAAAGTGATTGTTATAATCAAAGATTTAAATATCTTAGCAAGCTCTTTGGTAGTTTGTGATAATAATTTTTAACAAAGGGAGTGCAATAACAAAAAGTCCATACACGGTAGATTTATGGCTTATAGGATGACCTGATTTGGTTCTCCACAAGAAAATGCTTAAAAGGCATATGATTTCCCAACTTCCTCTGTGGTATAATTTGAGCATGATTTTGGAATCTGAAATCTAAGTTAATCCTATCATGAGGAATGTTAGGACTTAGGTGAATAAAAAGAACACTTGCTGGTAAATCCAAACTTTACAATAAGGATGGCCTCATTATAGTAACAAATACCAAACAAGATAAGTAGCTACCAGAGTCTCAAATATTCAAATACTGACTTTCTGGTCTAAAAATATATCTTCTTATTGTAATAAGATTTAATGGAAAATGACCATCTTCAACATATGAGAATTACGGCAACTTAACAGTGAAAACAAAGTGAATACAGTACCAACCGAGCCTCATTAATTCCCTGAATAGGATCTATTCTATGATCCTATACCAAGAAAGTAGAACATTATGTTTTATCCACCTTTAACTTTAAAATTTTTAAACAGTTTAATCAACTACGGTACTATAATTTACACCATTATATAATTTATATCCTACACTTTGAATCGTGATATTGAAAGATAGTTAAGTTCCAAGTCTAACATGTGCTGAAATGAAACTAATTGACTGTCATAGGAAGATTACACAGAATGTCGACCATTGTGAATATTGCAAGAGAAGCACCTTGTAGAAAATTTGTGATACAGGTCCATCATTTCGAGATGATGTCAGTTCTTCTTCAACCTTGCCCAGTCCTTTGCTGATTGCTTGCATTTCTTCAGCCAAAGTTTTCAACTGTACCTGCATAATGATGCACAATATAGAAAATTTATACAACTCCTAAGCAACACCATTTCCTTCAGCATAGTTACAAAATAAAAAATACCTTTGAAGCCTTTTCCAAATTAACGAGGTCCTTTGGGAAATCAAGAAGTTCTGGCATTGTGTCAGCAATCACCTAACAAATTTTTTTAAGTAACACAAAGTCACGACAAGGAGTAAATCAATTAGCAAGGGAATAATATGTAAAAAATGTAACGTTCAAATTTTAACCTAAATTTCATAACAGGAAGCATTGGAATAGGTTATGCATAACTAAAGATTAATACAAAAATAAATAATAGTCACTAAACACTGAACTATGAAGACCTTTTCACTTACAAAATTACTTTAAAAACTAAATGCATGTGTATGGTTCCACAACAATCTTAATAAGGTCTTGGAAACTGAAATTTTTCATAAATATAAGAAACATTGTCACTGTACTTATGAAAAAATATTGATTTTGAGAAAATGTTTTGGTTTTTGGATTTCAAGATGTCCAAAGGTTAGTTTTCTAATTTTTATTTGTTCTAGAAATATTTTTCATGAATGGTCAGTAGATGTTTATGATTCTTCCAACAATTATTTAAAGAGTTATTTCTTCAATGGTATATGCATTACCTACTGTTGGGACATTTTGCTTGTGTTTTAATTATTTAATAATTGAATAGTCTTAAGATAGGAAATATCCTATTAGATATTTCCTTTTTGGTTTGTGTTAGTCATTGGAATTCTGGATCTACGCTAAATTGTGAGACCACTTGACATGGGTTATTGAGTTCCAGAAAGCACAAGGGGGATAGTCTTTGACTATTTCAACTCTTATCTTTGTCTTGTAGAGTCAAATAAATGCCACAAAAAGATTAGACAATTACTGAAATTGATGAATCCGCAAATGTTCCTCCATATTTATTCTGCCTTTGTGAATATGGATCAACATAGCATCACTCGGATTGAGGCCTCCTCTGGTCATTTTCCTTTTTTTATTATTTGTATTTAGCACATGAAGGGCCTCAGTTTCTTGCGGTTGTAGAAAGTTTGTGATTATTACTACATTCATTTTCCATAAACTTAGTTTCTAGACATTTCTAGGGGTGAAAACTTTCAACCAAACCTATATAAACCGACATCCCAACCTCATATTAAATGGGTAATGGTCAAGTGTGAATGGGTGTTAACAGATGAATTGAGTTCAGATTCACAGAGTCGATCCATTTATGATTCATGAAGTTGACTAAGTTATTTATTTATTTATTTTCCATTTCTAATTTCAATGCAAAAATAGTGATTGTGAATATGTAGTTGAAGACCATAAGTTGTTTAATTCTTTGTGAATGTTGCAAAATTAGTTGAATTTTTTATAAAAACTTGATTAAACATGTTTAAAAGGTCACATGTTGACCTTTCCGACTCGTTCATTGATCAAATGTGTTAAATGATTAAGTGGGTCAATCAGTTTGACTAATGGGTCATGTTTGTGTCGAAACCTTCAACTAGTTTAATAAACATACTGAGCTTGGCTGTCCTTAAAAGGGTTAGAAACATGAAACCAATTTACCACCCCTAAACATTTCCAAAATTTCCAAGTTCACATGACACATTTTCTATTGTCATTGTTTCAAACTAAAACGAGAATTTGATGTTGCATACACTGGATGATATCACACTTGAATGGCCTTAGTTTGTTGTGTGAACTTCCTTCCATTTTATTCCACCAATTATACAAAAAACAACAAAAATGACTTAATAGGACCAGTCTCATTCTTAATTTTTGGAGTTTAACGCCAAGCACAACAATTACATTGTTGAAACTATTAGAGTATTAAAATATTATGAGCGTGTTGTATGTGGATTTGATCCTACATTACTTAAGTTATATTTGTCATCTGTATGTAGCCTTTGTATATAAAGAATTTATGTTTATCAATGAAATCAATTCACTTGTACCCATCTCTTGTGTTCTCATATAGAAGAGGAAGGGAAGAGAGAGAGAAAGAAGAGAAAGAGAAAAGAAAAAACAAAAAAGGGAAAAATGAAAAAAATTGCATAGAAAAAATGTGTCAAGAAAATAGTGGAAGTTAAAAAAGAGTTTTCGTAGAAAAAAATATTTAAAAATGTTGTTAGTTAAAAAATAATCAAACAAATCTTCAAAATAGATCACCTCTATCTACTTATCTTCACTTCCTAAAAATAGAATACCTTTGTCAGCTATTTTACTACTTCAAATTATATCATTCGATGGTTAATTTACTACAAAAGGAGAAATAATGCTTCTTAGACTTATCTCAGAGTATTCTCATTGTTGCTTTTTCTGCTACAGTAACTATCACTGTCTTTGCTGTTACTACCCCTATAATAATTAATTTTTATGTTTCTCTATGTATCTATTATTTTCTACTATATTCAAGTTTGTTGAATTATTATTAAACTTATTGCAACTTGCAAGCAGAATGCTTCAACTTGAAGGGGAATATTAGAGTATTAAGATATTACATATATTGTATGTCAATTTAGTCCTATATTAGTTAAGTCGTATTTCTTACCTTTATGTAACTTCTATATGTAGAAACCTTATATTTGTCAATGAAATCAATTCATTTCCATCTATCTCTTGTGTTCTCACAGAAACAAAAAAAGGATAGGGTGAATTAATTGAAAAAATAATAACACGAAGACTAAATAATAGGAAAAGAAACAAAATAACCACTTAAAGAGGATCACTCCCTTTTTTAGTTTTTGGAGTAGTTTCATGCATAAGAACTAAATTATCCAAACAATGATTAGGATCAAATCAATACGTGAAAAAATGCAACATGAAGACCAAGGATAAAGGAAATACTCAATTGTATTGAATGTACATATAGGTTAACAGAAAGAATTAACAATAACACTACTAGAAAATGCACATAAGGACATGCATACAACGCAAGAATGATTATGTTTGATGCACTTAAGAAAACATTATTACAATACAAAATTTTACAAACTGATATTAGTAAAAAAAAGCATTGTAGGGCAGAACAGTAAGCACCTTACAAAGGTAATGCATGAGAGTCATCCTATTATTATGTGCACGTATATCAGTGAGTTTAAGAAGACTATCCAACCTAAAACCAACGGCAGAACCTGTATAAAATTATATAAATAAAAAATTATTAGTTACACAGGCTAAAAAACTTCAACTGCACAACATAATGCAGTTGTCTTGTACCATATGGATAAAATAAGATACAGCTGTCCAGATTTCCTTGAAAAGGGAACAAGAAATTTTGAAGTTAATGTGTGCATCTCATCTCAAATGTTTGACCGTCAAAGAAGCTTCACATATTAGAAGGGAGTCATATAACAAATTTGTTAAAGCCACGTAAGGTCTATGCTTTAATAAAGGTGTAATTGCCCCACATCAGAAGTTACGTATTTTCCCAACCATGTAATCACTATTTATAGGGGTTAAACCTTGCAAGTAATATCAATCTCTCTTGTCACTGTTATACAAAGTTCCATTGTTTATAATCTTCACCATAATGATTGGTCTATTGGACATATGGAAATTGAACAAGAAAAATTCTTGGCCTTTAAAATTATCCAATGTCTAAAATAGGTTACAAGAATACTTTTGAAAAATGAAAAAAATGACTGTTTAGGCATTTTTACCATTAACTGTCATGTTTTTAAAAATAATTGGGTGGGGGGTATGGCCATACCGGTTATATGAAATGGAAAATTTCCAGTTTTCTATTTGAACAATGATTTTTCTAGTGAAAATGGAAAAAAGGAAAAAGGGGATTATAAATAGGTTACTAGTTTATCCAATATAAAACAATGACGTTAACAATGATTTTTCTAATGAAAATGGAGAAAAGGAAAAAGGGAATTATAAATAGGTTACTTGTTTATCTAATACCAGATAATGTTGTTAATGTGCAAGTGAGAGGGAAAAATGTGATTATTTACTGATGATTAAGAGATTACACATATATAAGCTAACTAGATACTCAAGACAAACAGATATCTAATAATACAAATATGATAAACAATAGCATGACCTAAATAATAATTTAAAAAAGAAACCCTACTAATGAAGATGGCCTCTTGATTGTCAGTCTCAATATTATGATGAAGCTCCATTAGAAGTGACCTGACACACATCATATGTTATCTGATACTTTACCTCTATGTTGGGTTATGATATAACATTTTACTTCTTGCTTTATAGGTTACCACCAACATACATATAGAATCTAAAGGCGGACCCTCTACCCCTCTATCACTTGCATACCTAGAATTTGAATGTGCTTTGACTCTTAAATATTCATTATTCTTATAAATGAGATCCATTCTTGGTGTACCTTTGAGATCATCTGCATACCAATCTTCATATGTGACATCCTTAAAATCAAAGGATGGATGTGTGAGATGAAAGAACTTTCAATGAGCTACAGTGAATTTTTTAGTGCTGTAAGTCAGGTCAGATTAGGTTGGATAGAGGGTCTACACTTATTTATATCTACCTCTGTTTAAGAAGTAGCAAGTCAAATCAATACCCACTAAGAAAAAACTTGAGTATTATCTTATCCATTATCCAATGGGCTAGCAAGTTAAATGGATTTTATCTATAATTAAACAAAAAATATTTTATTTAATGAACTTATTTATCTTAAATTTTTTCTAAAAATATAAATAATTAACAAATCAAAAAATTGTGGTAAATATTAATTTTAAAAACATGCAAAAAATTAAATGACTACATAAGTCATATATAAAATTATATAATTAATGATTATTTTTAAAAGATATTATCACAATTTCACATTAAGAACCAATGAATCACCAATTCAAAAACCACCAACCATCATCTTTCATCTACAATAATTCATCACTACTTAAATATTAATATTTAGGTCATTAGCAATTTATCATAAGTAAACAACTTCATAGTTCAAAAGTTAGGTTTAACAATAAAATACAAAATATATAAAATAGCAATTGTTGTCTAGTGTTGATCAATCTCTCTAAATCAAATGAAAAACCTACAAAATGAATAAAAGAATAAAAAAATCCTAATGTTTAATTTAAAGGTTTAACTAGTTAGTGGTTACGTGAATCATATGTGGTTTTCATTTGCATATGATGATTTTTAAATAATATATTGCATGAAAATAATATAGCATATGTTTGCCATAGATATAAAAGTTGCAATGTGTTTTTCAAATAAAATGTTGTGTTTTTATTTTGATTCTTTTTTTTTGGTTACATTAGTAGTTAATTTTTATGCTCAAAAAATGTAACCTTAGACTTTAAAAATTGGAATATATGTAAAATTACATAAATGCCTAAACAGGTGATTCTAAGTAATCTACTCCTATCTCTATCTACTAAGATAATAGAGAAGTGGGTAGCAGGTTAACAGATGGTGGGCCATCCAAAGTACTCAACCCTATCCATTTTTAATGGATACGGTTGAATTGGGTTAATGGGTCTACCCTTATCTATTTACACCCTTAAATGTCTTGAAACTTTGTGCCCATAACAAATAAATCTTTCCATTTAATTTCTCAAATGTACAACAAAGATTCTTGATTAATGATTCAGAGGATGATATTATTAACTATTATAAACTGTCAAAATAAGGTCTGATCTAAAACAAAAATTGGTGTATGTAGTAGATGGGTGCTTGAACACAGTATCAACACCTTTCGGGATGCCACAGGCCACAACAATGATCTGAAGCACAAACACATCCAGACAATGGGTGTCCACAAACAAACAAGGTCTAAAAACACTGCAGTAACCTAGAAAATGGACATGATTAACAAACATGGTTATCTAAATTGTTGATCACACAGGAAGCTTCTGAAATTATAGTTGCCCAGAAATGGACAGTCAGCAGTCTACCAATAGGTGGAAGAGGGAGGCTGGATGGTGGGGGGATGACAAGAGATGTGAAGGTGTGGCAGCAGCTGGGAGAGGGGAAAGAAGAGGTGTTGGCAGAAGACAAGGGGTGGAGGGCACTGCGGAAGGCCACAGGATGGCCAGCAGCAGGGAGGTATGGCCCTTGATTGGCAGTTGTCCCCTGGTTGTTGGTGGCATCTGGAGTTGTTGGTGTTTATAAAGTTCCTTGTGCTTTGATGCCATGTGAGAATGAAATGGAAAAATGTAATTAGTCACTAAGTATTAAGAGATTACACATATATAAGGTTTATTGGACGTCCAGTACAAAATAGATATTCAATAACACAAATAAGGCCTATAAGAACATAAGACTCTAATAATAATTCAAAATACAACTCTAACAATTATGACATTGTAGTTGAGTTGTTAACTTCTTATTATTAACATGATTCCATTATTTAGATAATTTTTTTTCATTGTTTAATACTCTAGTTATTTTCCTTAACTATTTAGTTATATCTTTCATTTTTGTGACCTATGATATCAATCACACATACAAGATATATTAATCTAGACAACACTACATGTGATTGAATTAAAAATTGTTTTTTCCAACTATTTTGTTAATTATGGTGGTTTTTAATACATATAAATGTATTTATATCTATTTATTGTTGTATTTATATATTTTTTCAAAAAATACCCATTTAAACCCTTGTTAAAAAATTAAAACATTTTTACTCGTCAACATATTTAACGTCCTTTTTTGTTTTCAAAACATTGATTACAAGGAAACATTGAAATTCATAAATGATAAATTCATCAACCCAAAATAGACCATGATGGAATAATTTTTATTATAAATCTTTCCATGAAAAGAAAAACAAAAGGGCTTGCTTTGCAATATCCAAGTCAAATTATTCAAGAAACCATATAAAGTCTAAGCCAAAGTGTAAATATTCCAAACTAGTTAATGACTTACATCTTTGCTAACTAAGGAATTATTTCTAATTTTTATTTGAATTATAAAAAAATAAATACAACTGAAAGATAAACAAAATTTATATTTTGTATATAAATGGATAAAGACATAATTACTGGCAATACAAATTTCTATTACATTTTCTTCTAGAAACTACATCCATAAGCGTCCTAGGCCTTGATACTTCCAAATTTCACAAAACCATCTACATTAGCTACTAAACATAATGTGCAAGACACTAGCAGAGAGAAAATCAAGCATAACAAACTAAACTTCTCTTGCTTTCTCTTTCATTATTAGTGAATTTAAAACTGATGTAATAAATTTTTTTTTGGCATTTGGTAGTAATTAGCCATCCATAGTCTGAAGCAGTTCAAGCCATAAGAAATAACGAAATGGTGGAGTATATTCTTCATACAAGTTATATATGAAGCTGACATGATTGAGAACTGATTATCCTTTTAAGGATTCCTACCAAATTAATCACAATCATTTTGCACAGATTGAAATATGCAACTTACCTCTAGAAGTCCCCTGGTTCAATGCATTTCCAAGTGAAAGAATTGCCTGCATGATTCTTTTCAATTTGGTAGAATTTCTGATCTGTTAAGAAAGTAAAATGGATCACATTTTTTTACTTTTAAAACAGAAAATTCAAAATCAATAGTTAATCACCTCTTCAGCTGCAGAGTTTACAATGCATAAGTTTTTGCTAAGGTCATCAACCTGAAAATTTAGAAGTTTAAGGTCATTGTAGTTACAAATTTGATGCATGTAATGCAGCAAGTGAATGGGGCCATAAAAACAGAATCTCCCAACCTGAGAGCGAAAGTGAATCTTGAAAGAGAACACCCGTAGCTTGGATTCCATCCGAGGTACTTTCATTACCTCTAGGAAGAACTACAACAACAAATATCAATGACTCAATCCTACCATGTGAGGTTGACAACAAGAATCATGTCTCACTGTGATAAAAAATGAGTTCTGTCTATTAGTTGGATGACCACTATGAGAGTAATAAATTATAATAACCATTATCAATCTTGTAATTCACTTTTCTTCATGTAATCCATTCCAACTATATAAATATGATTGATCTGCATCAATTGGAACATCTTGGACCATGTGTGAGTTTACCACTCACTCTGGATTGGGATTAACCATGCTTTTCCACCCAATGCAATGACAATGAACACTTGATCATAATGTACACGAGAGATATTCCTTCAATTTCTATGATCCTAGTTCATCTCCAATCAAAGCAATATCATAGAAAAACCAAGCCACTTTATCAACATCAGAGATGAGACACTATAACTACCCAAAGATTTATCCAAATGAAGGTTAGAAACATCAAAGATGCTTCTTGGAAAGAATACTTTGCTTACTGAGCTTGATACCTAATTTCAGACTTGAGGACAAAAACTAACTCAAGGAGAGTAGAATGATAGGAAGTGATATCTATTAGTTGGGTGATCGTTTGGAAAGTTATAATGATCATTATCAATCATGTAATTCACTTGTTTTCTTGCAATCCATTCCATCTATATAAATAAGGCTGATCTACATGGATCAAATCATCTTGGTCTAGGTGTGAGTTTACTGGCCTCTTTGTATTGGGATTGATTATGCCCCTTCCACCCAACACAATCACAACCATCACTCAATCTCAGCATACAAGAGAGACTGCATCTTCCCTTGGTTCTTGTGGTTAAGGTTCATCTCCCATCATTCTATTTATTTCCACTCATCACTTAGTTTTCCTTTGGATTATCTAATTTCAAATCATTCTTCACTATTTCAAACCACAAAAGTTTTCAGCCTCTCTTTGCAACTTTTATTTCCATTTAATTTATTAATTCTGTTTTCCTTGTAGCTGCATTTATAGGACATTTTTGGACATTATCATACAAACTAAGACAATTATCTTATTCTATTTCTCAATTGGTGCAAACCCCTCCCTAATTTAAATGAACGCATGTCTTAGTTGATCTCTTAAAATATTACCATTCATTGAATAACATTGTCAATCTCTAGAAAAACTAAGAATGAGTAAAATGCAAGGAACAGCTCGGTGATCTAGGAAGAAGTGTGAACAAATAAAACATAATGATACAATTGTTATATCAAGACTCAGAAATACTCAACTTTTTTAATTTTCAATTCATAAGGTAGTTTCCACGTCATATAAACAAAAAGAAAATATCAAAAGCAAAAAGGTGTTGAATCCCTTCTATAACAGATTTATGTTCTTCAATATTTGTAGCACTATTTTCATCAACTTGGCATTCCAAAAGTGGAGGAAAGAAAGTAGCAAAGAAAATTATAACCTATGTACCTGTTCACATTTTCCCAGGCTTTCTTTATTGCCTTTGAAACCCTAGTAAATAAATGGAAGATTTATTGTTAGATGGAAAATATATAAATGTGTGAAATGAGAATTTGGCAGATATGTGCTTCAGTGAAAAATAAACTACTAATCATCACTCAGTGCTGAAGGTGATTAAAGAACATGTCCCAACCCTAAGTAGTTCCATTTCCTCCCTTGTTGGACAGGACTTTATAAGATTATCAACTTGATCTGCATCCAATATTGAATCATCCAAGGAAAGAACCGAATTCTGTCCATAACAGTATATCCAGAAAGAAAACAAGGAATCATAATCACTAATAGACATCAAGATAACAGTTACTGCCAAAGAAATAGTACAAGAACAAACAGTCCACCAAATACCATCAAATCAGGTAAAGGCATTTTTATCTTGTTAAGCACAATTCCGCAATTATTTGCACGCCTTATATCAATCTGCAATAAGCAGTGCACAATTTAAAATTAAAACCATCTCTGTTGTTACTTGATGGATAGTACAGAAATTATACTCCAAGAAACAATATGTTATAACATGAATTTTTCATTGACAGACAGAGTCTAGGAATAGCATTTACCAGATTAACTTTGTCAGTTTTCTGAGCAAGCGAGGCTCGTCTGCCTGACTTTTCACCAGAACCACCACCATCTTTACTTGATACTGTTGCTGAGAAAAGATTCTCAAGCTCAGACAAATCAAACTCAGGAGCTCTGGCCAAAAAATGAAACAATACCAAAATCTGAAAGAACATATATAAATTATGAAAAAGACATATCAATTCAGATGAGATTTGTATACTTCTTTTGTGGCTCAGCCCATAAGCTTCCCTGCATTGCTCTTGTCACTTTAACCCAATGCAATGGCTTTAATGAAGTCCTTTTATGGGTTTGTTGTGAAGAAAATGAATTCCGTGGTGGGCCCCTTCCTTTGGTATTTGGAGGAGGTGGAGGGGGTGAAGATGCATTAGGAGGTTGGGTGGGTCCAGCACATAATGGTGGAGGGGGAGGAGGAGGATATTTGGATTTACTATCTGGCTTCTTTGTATGTGCAGAGAGGTGGCCAGTAGCTGAAGAGGTTAGAGGTGGTGGGGGAGGAGGTGGTGCTGAAGATGCTTTAAAAGGCCTGATAGATACAGAATATGAGGGAGGAGGAGGTGGGGGAGAGGGTGGAGTACGAGTATCATTAATTTTCTTATTTTGGATTGAAATGGAACAAGAAGCAGACAAAGAAACAAAAGGTTGGGGAGGGGGAGGATTTGAAATCACCTTGGTGACCATGCTGTTTGGAACCATAGGATCACGAGATTTTAGAAGCTGGGGATCATGGGGTGCTTGTGCTGTGGAACTAGGAGGGGGAAGGGGAGAAGGAGGGGTAAGAGGATGAGTAGGAGAAGATGAAACTGTATAATTGCTAGCAGTTGGAGATGCAGGACAAAACTGGGGAAGGCAGGAAGCTGAAGCATTAGATATTGTAGAATCTGATAGATTCTTAGATACTGGTACAGCTGACAGCAAAGATGAAACTCTTGACAGCTCACCAACAGATCCCATTTGTTTAACATCTTCAGCTGAAACCAATAGTGGGAAAGATTCTTGTGAACAAGTTTTGTCTAGATTTCCACTTGGCATAGAATGAGATCCCTTGTTCTTCTTCGATCGTTTAAGTGTTTGAATCTCACATTGAGATGAAACTTGCAGGCCTTGCTGTGGAATAGAACTTTGCTTAGCTCCCTTTGCAATAGGATTTTCTTTAGCTGACGGAAAACACTGTTGCTTCACAATAGATGGAGAAAACATTTCTGCATTATTCTTAAGTGAAGAAATTTTCTCATTTACTTCACATATATTAGAACTAGAATCCAGTGTTAGATCATTGAATTGTGGCTTTTGTTTAGAAGCTTTGTCCAAAATCTCCTGTGAAGAATTCGAGGAGGTCATTTGTCCAACTGCTTGATGAATGGTATCCTCCTTTGTTTCTAGCCAGTCAACATTGCTAAATATTTCATGTGCATTGGAAAAGGCATCAGCTGAAAGCCCTTCTTTGTCCTCATAAACATCCAAGTCCGTAATTACCACAGAAGAAGTGTCAGCGTCCATTTCAGAAAGAAGAATCTACAGGAAAAAAACTTTGAAACCTCAAGCTGTTTTACATCAAAGAAATTATTAAAACACTAAATTTATTAAGTAGCTGAGAATTTTATACCTCTGCTCTGAATTCATTTGAAAAGTTATCCCTTGCATTCCAAATGATATCAATCTCATCATTGTTAAGAATCAAAATGTTTGACCGAATAAATGCTGTATTGAACATTAATCTGAACATCATCTGTTCACGCTCTAAATCATTACCCACATTGATGCACTCAAGGACAACATCTCCTTGGACATGGCAATGAATGCCAATTTTAATCAATTCACAATCAGCCTGCAAGAGAAGATGGGGTGGACAAAGATATGTCAACTGAAAAAAAGGTGACCCATATCAAAAAATACTAAAAGTAAAGAAAAAATTGTCCATGATAACTCTTGAGAGAAAGGAAGGCATAATTTCAGCAATTTACCTTCACTTCGTCAACCATTTGTTAGCATCTACATGAATGAAAATCTATTCCTTAGGATATGCTGTTCCTATATTTGCTAATATCTCTAAATATTTTAGATAAAAGCCATTCATCTGAATAAAAGGTTAAAACTCAACTCAAGGCTTTATTTCCAAACAAAATTGTTTTTAGCATTGAAGTGATTCCGTATCTCTCTTTTCTCTGGCATTTATTTCCAGTGAATCACATTAATATGCTATGATTCATCAGTGAAATTGTAACCAAAGCCATAAACATTAATCTAATTACGGGTCCATTATGGAACCACTCCATTCCCAAGTGTTTTCCATCCTTTATGATCCAATTCAATACCATGTAGCACATACAATCTACTTGAAATTCTGAAAATGCTTGGACGACAAATACCAAAAGTTCTGAAATATTAGAACTTCGAACTACCAAACAAATTCTGACATCACCGGCACTTCATTGCTTGAGCATAATACCAAAAAATTCCTCTTAAATGAAGAGAGACCATTTCCGCACCACCCATCCAATTCTGACTGATTCCATTATAGAGGCCAACGATTAGCAATAAATCCCCCCTAAACACAACTTACAAATTTCATTGTACTGTGCTCTTCAAGAACAATTCTCAAAATATCAAAAGGAGCTAGGTTGCCAAGGATAGATGCATTATTGGAAAAAGAAAGAAATACTGAGTTAATAGAAGCTACATATTGCAACTCTCTTTTTTCTTCCTACCAAATTCCCTAAGAAGAGACAAAAAGTAAATTGCCATAACAAAAACAAATACAAGTAGATATAACCTCCTTGTAAAATCGGACTGCCTTGCTCTTCTTGGTTAGTGAATAGAGGACTTTAGGGGTCTTGTCACTAGCATCAAAGGGGTCTGGTCCATATATCCTAAATATGGGCCTACACCCACACTCCCCACTAAAGATTGGAAGATTCCGAAGAATTACACAATCTAGAGCAAGTGCCCTGTCAAGTGGAGGCCACTCCGACCCTACATTCCTCCTTGAGACATACTGCAGATACCTCAACTGTGAAGGTAATGGGTTCAGCGGAGACAAGAGCTGCAAGAGCTCAGTAGGTGCTTGTCTGTAAATCATGTCCAAGGTCTTCTTCTCATTTGTGAACATCTTCGTATGGATCAAAAGAGACGCCAACATAAAAGCCAGCACCGGCCAACCTCCACGTTCGCAGTGCATCAACAAAACGTTCCTCTGGCTAAGAGAGAGCCAGCTTTCGCTCGATCTCAGGACGTGATGTATCATGTCCATTGAGAGCAAGGGGCAGCCTTCGTATTGCCGAGGGTAGTCCATCACGATTATGTCGTATTCCGAGAGTATGTTGAACAACTGGCTCGGCTTATTTCCTTCCCCAAAGTTGAAGACCATGTAGGAGGCGTCCGGAAGATACTCCCGGAGTTGCGCAACGACGCCTCCAACATAAGCTTTGTACTCGTCTTCTTCCAACACATCCGTGGTGAAACACGAATTGAACACTGCACGAATGGAAAGAGAAAAATAATCACCATTTCCACTTGCTTCATAGAAAAAGCAATCACCAACAAATCACAGCATCCTAATCATAACGTTGAGTCGAAAACAAAACTCATTCGCATATGCACCAACGGAACCAAAGCCATAATCTAATAAGCACATCAAATTAATCGCCTTAACTAACTTTCCTTATCACCTTGCGAATTCCATACATGTAACCCGAAAGGATTGGGAGGAGGAGGAGGGAATTCGATTCGGACGAGTAACAACAAGGTCGGAGATCATGGAGGCATACCAAAAACGCCCTCTGATAGCTCGAGGAGCCCCTCAGGCGGCTTCCGGTAGAAGAATTTCCGGAACAGGGCCATTTTCTCGATCAAGCCGGATCGCTTCGTCGATGGTGTCGGGCGGTGCGACGTGGGGTTAGTGAACGCCAGGGACCAGCGGTCAACCGGACTCCGTCTTCTCCACTTGCGAGCTTTCACGGTCAATTAACAATCCGATCATTGCCGAAGGAACGCGAACCTTCTACCCCTGCTCCCCTCGTCAGCTGTAACGAAAATTATCAGGGAATTCCTAAGGTACCAACCCTCGACGATCAGCCGGCTTGTTGGCTGGTCCACTGCATCAGGTGATTCGATCTTGTCGCTGTCAGCACGTGCGTGACCGACCTACCAGCGGCGAACGGGGACAATGGACGCTCGGTGGTACATTCCAGATAGTTATTGTTGGGATCAGTGGCGTAACATTCCTATCGTTATCTGCAATAAATATTATACCTATTTATCGTACATATTTTTCTTTTATAAATATTTTTAATTTATCTCGTATTACACGTATATCTCCTACTGAGATTAAATCATTCATAATTCATGTAATGGTGCAACTGATCCTGGAGATTAGAAGATTTAAGGTTTGAGGTTACCAATATATCATTTTTCCTTACTGAAATTAATTTTCAACCTAAATAAAATTTAGAAAAAACAATGGGATGCATTTGAGGTTAATGACATTTCGAAGTTTAGATTAAACAAATAGTATCTGACAAAGAAGGTAGAAGCTGGTTTGCAAAGACTTCTACTCAATTCCTTATCAAACATCATTTCTCAACAGCAAAGCATTAATTACAAAAGTATGTTATTGAATTCCAAGCTTGAAAGGAAAAAATCGTCGTAATCAAGAAGACAAGACTGTAGGTGATGGTGAGCACAATTAGATTGAAGAGTAGCAAGAAATAATTGATGATTAGAAGCAAATATGTGAGAATATAAAAGTGAATTAGACAGTTTAAGAAAGTGCTGGTTCAATAAAAAAATGAGATTAAAAGAATTGAAGCAAAATAAGTTCAACTTTAAAGAAACAAAGCTAAAGGTATTTAAACTAGATAAAATTTTAAAATATATAAAACCAGAGAAATTGGACAATGTTGAGACGCACAATCTTTTAGTTGTGGGTGACGTGAATCAATGGTTGAGATTTAGAGTATCATGATTGATGATGAAGTCGTGCAAGAATTGATCAACGATGAAGCCTTTTGATTGGCTCCTGTCTCCAACGCTCCCCATGAATCACTCCCTCCTTGGTGAATGATTCGAGAAGTAGGGGGAAGACAGGGGACAAGGACATAGGTTAGACGAAGAGAATGAGGTGTTCTACGCTTATGGCTACAGGTGATAAAGTACGCATGACCATCATAAGGAGAGATGTGGGAGAAGACGTCGATGCCAATGCACAGACTGAAAGGAGATGCATGGTCGAAGGGTTGACGTTCGACGACGACCTGACAGAGAAGATAGTGCCCGCAACAATTTTACTTTACTGTAAACATTGTAATTTATATACTTGTAGTTTTTTATTTCACATCTAGGTCACCTATTTACCCATCGATGTACAACATCTGTATATATGTGATTTCATCCCCAGTCATAAGGCACGAGGATTATTTACCTCTGGTTCAAATTTTCCCTTTACTCCACCTAGGATTCTAAAGTGATCTCCGCTCTTCTTCACTTGGAAACGTCAATCTTCCTATCAAGATGGTATCAAAGCACTAAATGAAGCAAGATTGGACTACTCTTGGTGAGATCTAACCTTACTTTGGGAGTTTTTTTTCATCGATTGCAGTTTTATATCCTGATTGCTTTGATTAAACTGCAATAGGTATTTCTTGAGGTTCTTCTCTTCCTGGCGGAGATTTTGCTATATATCTTTGATGACATTTCAGATCTATCATTCTTTCTGGATTTCGTCAACATTTTCTTCTTTTTCTCAACTGCATGAGCTTGAATCAACTTGTTTAGGTTATTTTTCATCTGATCAACAATTTCTTGCTACAAATATTTCTTCATTTTTTGGATTCCTCGTATACGTCACCAAATTAGAAGCATTTTCTGGTTTTCGACTTATTCACAATGGCAGATGCTGAGGAAGTAAATAAAATGAAAAATGTTGTTGAATATGATTCTGTCGACGATAATCCCTTTTATGTCAGTAGTACAAAAAATCCTAATGTTGTTCTTATTCAGAAAAAATTAAATGGAGGAAATTACCTTACTTGGGCGGGAGCAATGAGGAAAGCACTTAACATGAAAATTAAATTAGTATTTGTGAATGGAGTGATCCCTCAACCTTCATTAGATATAGATCCTAAGAAATTTCATCAATGGCAATGTTGTAATGACGTTGTTAGTACTTGGATTATAAATGCATTAGAGCTAGAAATAGTAGAAGGGGTTTCTAGTACTGATTCAGCTAGTGAATTAGAAAGTTTATATTCTCAAGTTAATGGACCAAGAATTTATGAATTAATGCAATCTATAACAAATATTAAGCAAGAGTAGAATTCTGTCACTGTCTTTTATACTAAACTTAAAGCTCTTTGGGATGAATTGGCTTGTTATGAACCAAAACCATCTTGTACTTTTGCTGCAACTTCTATTACACAAGAAAGATCAAATAGACACAAATTAATGTAGTTTTTATTTGGTTTAAATGATTCTTATGCTGCTATTAGAGGACAATTATTTGTGAATTCTCCACTTCCTGATTGAAATAGAGCTTATAATCTGGTTTTACAAGAAGAGAGGCAACGTGACATTAATCAACATTCTTAGTCTATTGAAAATATTGCTATGACACTTGTTAAGGCTGGTCAAAATATGAAAAGTTAGAATTATTTTAATAAAAATAAAAATAATAAGAAGAAGAAGCTATGTTGTACACATTGTGAGGACACAGTACATACTATAAACAAATGCTACTGGCTTAAGGGATTCCTAGAAGGACATAAGATGGATAAGCTCTTTCTTGCTAAGCTCCAAATTACTAATAAGAATGTTGCAAATACTGTTACTATTGATGTTGCTAATAATAAACTGTTTTCTATCATATAGGAGCAATTAGAAAGCCTCCTCAGTTTATTGAATGCTCTACCTAAGTGTGATCAAGATGATCAAAATGAACTGGATATCACAGGTATTAAATCTTGCATTAAAACCAGAAGTTTAGCTTTATTAGTTGGGCAATTATCTGCACTGTTTGCATCAATTGGAAAGAAAATTTGGATTATAGATACAGGGGCTACCGATCACATGTGTGGTGATAATGAAGTGCTATTTGATTTACACAATATTTCTAGTTCACAATTTGTGAAAATGCCTAATGGAAATAAGGCTCAGGTTAAAGCAGTAGGAAATTCACATATTAATGTCAATATTGCTCTTAATGAAGTTTTATATATACTAGATTTCAAATTCAATTTGATATCAATTAGCAAATTGGTTAAAGAAGCTAATTGTGGATGTTTTTTGCCACGTGATTGCATATTCCAGGACCTTCAAACAAGGAAGGTAATTGACATAGGTAAAGAAATAGTGGCCTTTATATCATTGCAGCAAAAGATGTTGAGAAGCTTGTCAATGTTGCCTTACTTGAGGAGATTTGGCACAAGTGACTAGGTCATACAGCAAATAAACAACTATTTCAAAACAATAAATTGTCGTTTGTACCTAATAAATATGGTTTTCATTGTGAAACTTGTCCCCTTACAAAATTGTGTCATTTACCATTTTAAAATAGTGAAACTAAGTCTGTTTCTCCTTTTGACATGATTCATCGTGATATATAGGGTCCTTTTTCTATTATTGATTATGCTGAATGTAGATATTTTCTTTCAATAGTGGATGATTTTTACATGACGATTTGGAGGAAGAAGTATACATGTGGTTGCCACCTGAATTTTCAAGCGAGGGGGAGAATATGGTATCGTTTGAGTAAATCTATTTACGGTTTAAAATAATCGTCATGCAACTGGTATTTCAAGTTGATGCAAAACTTGTTTGATATGGGATTTATGCAATCTCGGGCTGATCATGGTTTATTTGTGTGAAAATCTGGTAATTCATTTATTAGCCTCTTAGTATATATTGATGATATACTAATAGTAGGGAATAAAAATGAAGATACTATTCAATTAAAACAGGATCTTGCAGCAAGGTTCAAGTTAAAGGGCATGGGGATGCCTTGGACTAGAAATATCGAGATCTGATAATGGAATCATATTAACCGAACAAAAGTATGTTTTGAATCTTCTAAAGGATGTTGGAATGTTGGGCTGTAGGCCCAAGTCTGTACCATCGTATGAAGGTTTTAAAGTTGATAATAAAAGTCCTGCTTTAGACGATCCTTCATAGTTTAGACACTTGGTTAGTCGTTTAATATACATGACAGTAACACAACCAGATTTATCTTATGCAGTCTAATATTTTAGTCAGTTTATGAAAGATCCTACAGAATGTCATGGAGATTATTTACCTCTGGATTAAATTTTCCCTTTACCTAGGATTCTAAAGTGATCTCCGCTCTTCTTTACCTGGAAACGTCAATCTTCCTGTCAAGATTTACCATGGGCACCTATATGTGCATTTTACCCAACTAAGTGAATATCTTTTAAAATATGATTTTATATATAATTCTTCAACTAGGGACAGGTGACAATGAGTGCTTGATTAATGCTTTTTCAAGAGATTCAGAGTATACTTTGCCATGAGAGAACTTGGAAGGTTGCACTATTTTCAGGTATTGTAGTTATTTTTACATTTAAAGATATATTACTATCCTAAGAACACAATATGCAATTAATATTTTGAAAAAGGCTTGTATACTTGAAGATAAGCTTGTTAGAGCATCATAAACTTATTATAGACACTGCGCCTGATTACAGTGATAACAAAATATGGAGAAGTTGGTTGGTCGTTTACAGCGTATACTAGACTAGATCTTCATTAGTTGTGCAATAAATTTTGTTAGTCAATTTATGCTGAAGGAATACTATGGTATATATATTAAAAGAATACTATAGCATGTTAAAGGAACAAGTAGAAGTTTATCCATCCTAAATCAATCAACTTTGAATCTTGATATTTTTTACGATGCAGATTAAGAGATCGTCTAACTAGCTATTAAGTGCCTTCTAACTGATTTTATGTCTATTTAAGAAGTAACCATATAATCTAGTGAGCAAAGAAGCAAGCTACAATATCAAGGAATTCAAGTAAATCAGAATACAAGTCAATGCATAATGCAACTGCTGAGTTAACATGGCTTACTCAATTGCTAAAAGAGTTAATGCTACCTTCGCATACAGTACCAATACTCTAATTAAAAAGTAGATACCCAAGTCATGCAAAGTCCATATATAGAGAGAGAGAGAGATAAAGTAGAGTGGATTGTTGGTGTTTGCAGCCCCTCTTTCCTGTGATGAAGGAAGGAAGTCGATCGGTTGATCGATTTAGGAGAAACAAAAGAAGAAGATCGATCGGTTGTCTGTCGTTTGCAGCTGGTCTATCATCGATCGGTCGAGCATTGTCGTCAGGAAAAAAAGGTTGATCATCCATCGTCAAATGGACATCGATCGTCTCCTGTTCATCACCGTTGAGTACATATCAGCAAAGAGCATGTATGATCTTTACATGCTATCCCACAGGTACGTTGAAAACACTTTCTCCTTACATTTCAAATGGTCAGTAATAATCTTTTAGATCTGTTTGTATGTTTAGAATTTGAATTCTATAAAATTTGATATAAAGAATTTAAAATCTAGGTGTTTGTGCACGTAACATAATTGAAGTGAATTGAATAAAATTGATTTTTAATAAAATTAATTAATAAATTAAAGTAATTAATGAAAATATAATTAATCAAGAAATGAATTAATTACATTAATAAATAAATATATTATTAAATTAAATGTTTATATATCTTTTATCAATTAATTAAGTATATCATTATATAAAATAAATCAAAAATTACAGAAAGTGATAACTTTTTAGTTATAATACATGTTTAAAATAACAAAAGTTTAATTATAAATTCTATATTCTTCGTAATGTAATAATAAATAATTTTTTTAAAAATATAATTATTATGAAGTAAATAAATGAAAATAAATAATAAATAATTCTTAAAATATTTTGATTATAAAAAAATATAATTCTGAATATTCTATTAGTCATAAATGACTTTTAAGATTTAGTTTGTGTTAGCCAAAAAGTTAGGAAAATTATATAGTTTTTGAAAATTTGATATTATATATTAAATAATATAATAAATAATAAAATAATTATAATAATTAAATTAAATAATATTTATGATTTTAATATTATAAAATTAAATAATATAATAAATAATAATAATATAATTAATATTTTATTTTTAATAAAAATAATATTAAAATAATTAATTAAATAAAAAAATATTAACAATATATACTTCAACATAAGGGCAAACGTCGAGTCAATCTTTTGAAAAATGAATTTTAACATTTTAAATTGTAAATTCATTTTCCTAATTTATATAAATTTAAATTTTAAAACGTACAAACAACTCGTGAGAAAAAAAATTTCAAATTACATCAGATTCTAAGTTCACAAACTCCTCCTTAATGGAAAAACATATCAAACGAGTTTTTGATTTCACACAAGGTGCCAAAAAACAAATCAAGACAAGCAGTGATGAAACCAAAGACGTGCCAAAATCCACTAATATCGCGCTTCAGATGGATCTGCTGCGGAGCCCCAGGCAGGAGACCACCGTGAGGACGAGGAATGCCGCCGCCTTGTTGCCGCAGAACCTGTCGAAGTAACCGCAGTGGTTAGATTTTTCTGCGAAGGAGACGATGAAGGTGGACGCCGCGCCGATGCCGGAGAAGAGGAAGCCCACCGTCCCGATGTCCATGATGGTGATTGCAGGCGACTGTGTCTCGCTGGTGGGCGAAGAGGACCGTCGGTTCAGGATCGACAGGGGCAGCGAGGCGGACGCGTACAGGAACGCTATGGCGTTCACCGTGACGAAGTATCTGCACCCGCCCCCCAAGGAGAAACTAGCAGCCTTGAGTGATTCGCTTGAGATGGTTCGCCTGTTGACGGCCATGACGATGGTAGCGATGCACGTGGTGACGATGGCCACCGACCGGAGGATGAAATCAACCAGACCACCACCCTTACGGCTGTTGCTGCTGCTGCTGCGAACATCCGCATCAGTACCACTGTCGGAAGCGTAACCAAGAGAAACAGTACGAGTGGCATCGCTGGTCTCGCTCGAGGAGAACATTCTTCTTGTGAGAGTGAGGAGGAGAAAGAGAGGAACAGAAGACAATTGTCTACCTAGGAAGGAAGAACGAACGTGTGAAAACACTTTGGGTGAGTGTACGCCAATGTCCACGCAGTTCTTGAACCGGTAAATCCACGAGGGCAAATAAGAACAAGATGCTTACTACTTCTTTATGTGCAGAAAGAAAGACAAAAAATAATTTTATAAATAAGATAAAATTTTTATAAGTTTAGAAAAAAGAGTTTAAAAAGTAAATAAGACATTTAATGGTGAGTGTTTTGGCTTCCCCCGCGGAAGAATACATGGACGTTAATATTATTTTCAAAAAAATAAGAAGGCGTCGGCTGAAAACACTAGGACGAAAAAAATGTCTACCACTTATCAAAATAAATACCGATTACCATCCAACGCTAAACTCAAGCTTACGTTGGTAGTTTTTTATTTTTTATTTTATTCTTCCATTATCATGATCAGATTTACTTATTTCTTTAATTTTTCCTGTAGTCTTTATTTTACTTATATTCACCGTTATGGGGTTGGTCGACGTTTATTTTTCCTGTGTCACTGCAATTAAAAGATGCAACTTATATAATTTTATGTATCTAAATGATAAATGATTTTTTTATTATCGGTAAGACCGTAGACCGTAGATTCGAACCTTTGATGCACGCTCATATCGACTACTATTCCAAGGGACCGGCAATCCGTCGACCACTTACCCGCGTCCAAAACCCTTCGCCGCGAAAACCCCGGCGGGCGGAGACCCTTTCTCTTCCACATCGCCGGTATCACCTTCACACACATATCCATCGTTGGCAAATGACCGGAGTCCTCCGCTCCTCCACCGCCACCGCCACTGCCAAGTTCCCCTTCCGTCCCATCGCCCTCCTCCCAAGGCCACTCAGCTCCGGCAGCAAGAGCTCCGAGAGACCTAGCGAGGAAGGAACAGAAGCAGAAGAAGTCAGAAAGCTCGGCCTTTTGCTCCAGAAGGGGCAGTTCCGCTCCGCCACCAACTTCGCCAAGGTCCTCGTTTCATCGAGAAGGTTCCTTCTTGACTACCCCTGCCAGCTCTACCGCTCCCTCTCCCTCTCCTCCCCCCTCACGCTTCCCGAGGCCGGCGACGCGGTGGTTCTCGCTTGCTGCGAGCTCAGTTTGCTCGATGATGCCGCAAATGTGTTCTCTCTCGCCGTGTCGAGGAACTTGCGGCATCACCTGCCGTCGCTGCGTTTGTGCCGGAGGCTTCTCGATTGTTTGGTGGACAATGGGAAGTACCATAAGGCGCTTTCTGTCTTCTCGGATATATCGGAGAACCACGGGTGCTATTTGGACAGGTACGCATATAATAAAGCCATCCAGTCTGCTGTTAAGATGGGGATTTTGGATAGGGGATTGCAGTTGAAGGATCGGATGGAGCAGAGGGACCGAATGGTGCCGGATGCTTTCACTTACAATGTCTTGATTGGTGGATGCTGGAAGGAGAGGAGAGCGGGGGACGCAAGCAACTTGTTTGACGAAATGCTAAGCAGGGGCATCGTACCGACCCATGTAACATATAACACAATGGTTGATGGATATGTTAAGGAAGGGGATTTGGAGAAGGCGCAAGGATTCTTGGAAACTATGAGGGGATGCGGGTTGAAGCCGAATCTTGTCACTTATAATTCAGTGATTTCTGGACTATGTCGTGCCTGTCGAGTTGATGAGGCAAGAAAGGTGTTGGGCATCATTAAAGACAGTGGACTTATTCCCGATGGGTTCACGTACAGCATTTTGTTTGATGGGTATCATAGATGCCGGAGGTCAGATGATGCACTTGCACTCTTTGAAGAATCTTTCCAGAAAGGAGTTAGGATTGGAGAGTATACATGTAGTGTCCTGCTGAAAGGGCTTTGCAAGGAAGGGAAAGTGTTCAAGGCGGAGCAGGTGTTGCGAAAGCTTGAGGATGAGGGCCTGATACCAAACGATGTAATTTACAATACAATGATCGATGGTTACTCTCGTAAAGGAAATCTACGAAGGGCTTTATCCATTTTAAGCTGCATGGAAGCTCGTGGTCTGAAACCGAGCTCTTGGACTTACAATTCAATGTTAAATGGCCTGTGTAGAGTTCAGAAGATGGATGAGGCGGAGGAACTGGCGCGCATGATGACAGAGAATGGAGTAGCTCCAAATATGGAGACCTACAACACTCTTGTAAATGGATATGCAAGGTGTCACCAGTTTGAAAAGTGTTACATGGTCATCAAGGAGATGCAGGAGAACACAAATATAAGACCAGATGTTATTACATACGGTGCCATCATGAACGGTCTGTGCAAGAGTGGAGACCTTCTCAAAGCAAAGCAACTCTTAGGGACTATGGTAGATATGAATTTAAATCCTAATACGTGCATCTATAACATTCTTATCGATGGCCATTGTAAGTTAGCACAGTTTGAAGATGCCTTCCTATTGCTGGAGGAAATGAAAGGTAAAGGTATTTCACCAAATCTCATTACATACAATTCTTTTATAGATGGTTTCTGCAGAAATTCAAGGCTTATTGAAGCAGAAGAGATGCTTGTTAGGTTGAAAGATGAGGGTCTATGTCCAGATGTAATTACATACAATTCTCTTATATATGGTTACCAACTCAAAGGTGACATACAGAAAGCTTTAGACCTCTACCAAGAAATACAGAAAGTGGGCATCAAACCAACTCGAGTAACATATGATGCATTAATGAAAGTACTAAATCAGGAAGATGCAATGCAGAAGGTGGAAAAATTGCATGACCAAATGCAGGAGGAAAATACCGTTCCCGACAGGCTTTTATATAGTGCTTTGATACGTAGGTTTGCTGTACTTGGTGATGTTCAAAAGGCTGATGGATTACTTCAGAAAATGGTAGAGAATGGAATATCACCTGACGAAGCAACATTTAACATTTTGATGACATGTATGTGTAGAGAAGAAAGACCGCAAGGAGTATTGTGATAACATGTGATATTCTGGAATTTGGATATCAAGGAATGGGAAAGGAATTGCACAATAAAGGAAAATTTTGTTAACCTTGGTAGATGACATTCCAGAAAGAGAAATTATCCTTTGGAAAGGAATTTCACGAAGGCTGAGTGTATCGAAGGAATTAGAGAATTCTAGAACCAAAATTTGGAAGGAGATACACAGTGCTTGGCATAAAACTGACATGGTATCATGCTAGAGAAGGGGGGCTAAGAAAAGCTATAAAGAGGCCAAATGGCATCATAAAAAGGTGACATTCTTAGCTTTTTTCACAATTGTCTAAAGTTAAATTGTGAACACATTATATTGTACTATACTATACAATTCCTTGTATAAATGCCTCTGTTATTTACGCAGGAGCTTGGAATTCTACCACCTGTTGTAAGATATAGATGTACTCACCATATTCTTCTTCCTTGAAAGAGCACATGAAATAAAACATTTTGTAGAATGGAATGGAGACTCTTGAAATTGTGCAGAATCAAGCTGGAAACAGTTGCATAAGAAGCAGAAGTGGGTAAGCTTCTATGGATGTGCATAGTGTGCATATCACAATAATGGAAAAAAGTGGGGACAGTTTTACATGTATGGCATACGTTATCTTATAATGAGAACAGAGGATCGAATTCCCATGGTTCGACCATTCTACAGAATAAGGCAATCCTGAATGCGGAGTTTGTAAGTAGAGCCTGTGAAAATATTGTCCTCGTTCGAGAATAAGGCATATGACAATGTTTTGGTGCATGACTGTTTTCATCATATCATGAAGAGCTGTCCTTGCTCTTGGATAATCATTTAGAGCAAGTGCTGATTTTTATCTGTGCTGTTTTCCATTGAGAACTAATCTCTGTCTTTTTTATGCTTTTTCCTGGGTTATTTTGAATGGAACTAAAATGGAGAGAGAATGTTACTTGCCTATGATGATTATTTGGTTTTCCTCTGCTAGTTGCAGCTGTGCACACAAAAACCTTCTCATTCGGTTGATCAATGTAATTTTTTTACAGGAGCTTTTCTCTTGAGCTACATCTTGTATTTGGTCATTTTGTGTGTTGGATATTTGATATTGTTTTTGTGATGAAATATTGTATCAAATAATTTGAATGTTGCTATAATGTTTATATTTGTTCTTGTAAATTTGAAGTTCAAATATAAATGTTCAAAGTTGTTTAAAATTATAATTTGTTATCATGTTGTCTGAGTTTTGAAGAGCTTAAATTTAGATTAGTGATTGCTGTAAAAGAATATTGTGACGTCTTGTGGGAGGTGTTTTTTAGCATGTTTGGATGTGTGGGAGGATAGAATCACAACTTAGTCTAATTATAGGTTAAATAAGAAGTAGTGCGTTGAAGTTGCAGGGAGGTCGAAGCAGTGCGTGCGTCAGTCTGCGAAGAAGCATTGCATCAATTTGGAAGAAAAACCACCCCAACCAATTACACGACACTACAGTTATTTTTTTTATTTCTTGCCTTCGGAAGGCACCATAAAATTGAATACAAATAAAGCACTCTTCCCCACCACCATTAAAAACTATCGCTAATGTAGTGTACCTTCTTTCACTTCACAAAACCATTTAAAGAAGAAAATTAAAAATTATAATAAAAAAAACTAACATTAAAAAATTGTCGTTAAAAAAGAATACTCTCTCTGAGATATTATGCACGGTTGCCCGTAATCCACATAATATAATTGAATCACATTAATTAATTAGATTATAGTATTTTAATTTAGATGATTATAAGCTTTACAATTTGATCATAAAAAATTAAATTCTTCGAGACATCACTTCACTAACTAAATATGAGTTTAAATAATGAAATTTATTTTATATATAATTTATATTTTATAATAATTTAATTTTGTGATATAATTTAATTACCTTAAATTAATATGAATCAATTTGATTAACCAAAACTATCTTTAGTTAATTATAATAATTGATCATTTTTATTAATGACGATTTTCCAATTAAAAAGCACTGCCACCTTCTTGCCAACTCCTTGGCGGTCTTCCCGATATCCAGTACAGCATGAATCAAATTTTTTTAATAGTTAATTAATATTTATTTATTATTAAAATAAAAAAAAAAACCCACACCACCCCCTAGGCCCTTGGTAATAACTCCGCTCCCCACCTGACCACCATTTCGTACATTTCCTTCTCTACCAAGCCTGAAGCCCTTCTTCCCTTTTCCGCTTCTGCTATGTGATCTACGTTTCTTCTCGATAACGATGGCAACGACGAAGTACGACCATACTACCACCGGATGCGGCTTCTCAGGCAGAGTCGACGAGGGCGGGTTTCGCCTGTGGACGGCGTTCTCCGACGGCGCATTGCGCCGGAGGATCGTCGACGCCCTCGTCTGCGGTGCGTCTGCGCAGAGAAGGAAGCAAGGTCTCCACAGATTCGAGGACGATGAAACAACGTCTCCCCCTTCTCCTCCTCCCACTCCGACGTTGGAGTCCAAGAGGCGGAGTCACAGGAATCGGTTGGTGGAGCTGTTCAGGAAGGAAGAGGCGGTGGTCTCCGACCAGAGGGAGGCGGAGATAAGGAGGAAGAAAGAAGAGTTAGAAGATCTCCAAGCTGTGGTGAAGGGATTACAACGTTGCTACGAGGACAACGACAGCGATGGGCAGAGGAGGCAGGCGGCGATGGACATAAGAATGCGGGCAAAGGACGACGCGAGAGCGAGGGAGACGCTGGCAATCCTAGGTGCCATTCCGCCTCTGGTCGCCGCGCTCGAATCCTCTGATGTGGAGCTCCTTATCTCCTCCCTCTACGCTCTCCTCAACCTCTCCATTGGCAACGACATGTACTTGGTCTCCAACATTTCTGCTCTCTCTTGGTGTTCCTTCCATTTTGGTCTCTGATAATCTTTTCGTCTTCTTCTCTGTTCGGATTTTCGCAGGAACAAATCGGCAATAGTGAATGCCGGTGCGATCCGCCAGATGCAGAATCTCATCACGACCTGCAAAAGCAATCCAAATCCGTCTCTGTCGGAAGCGATCGTGGCGAACTTCTTGGGCCTCAGCGCCCTCGACGCCAACAAGCACCTCATCGGCTCCTCCCTTGGCATCATCCCCTTCCTCCTCGCCAACTTCAGGAGCTCCACTTCCTCTTCCCAGACGAAGCAGGATTCCCTCCGTGCACTATTCAACCTCTCTCTGGCTCACTCCAACACCCCCCACTTCCTCTCCTCCGGGGTTGTCCCGGCCTTCCTCGCCTCCATCGGCGATATGGACTCCTCCGACCGTGTCCTCGCCGTCCTCTCCAACCTCATCTCCACAACCGAGGGTCGCAGAGCAGTGGCAAGCGCCCCCGACGTCTTCCCGATACTCGTCGACGTGCTCAACTGGTCTGACTCGCCTCCCTGCCAGGAGAACGCGGCGTACATCCTGATGGTGTTGGCTCACAAGTCCTGCAGCAACCGGGCGGTGATGGTGGAGAGCGGTGTCGTTTCGGCGCTGCTCGAGCTGAGCCTTCTGGGGACGGCACTGGCGCAGAGGAGGGCGTCGAGGATTCTCGAGTGCTTGAGGGTGGACGAGGGAAAGCAGCTTTCGGAGGGATTTGACGGTGGCGGTGGTGCGGGCTTGGCGGAGGATGAAGTGGAGGGACGCAGCGAGGGTGATGGTGGGAGGATGAGCGAGGAGAGGAAGGCGGTGAGGCGGCTTGTGCAGATGAGCTTGCAGAGCAACCTGAGAAGGATTGTTCGGCGTGCGAATCTACCCGGTGAATTTGCACCGTCGGATCACCTCAGATCGATCGTTGCCGTTGGTTCGAGTTCCAGGAGCCTTCCCCTTTGATATGGATGGATTCTTCCTCAATATTCGATCCTTAACGATAAATGGAAAACGAAGGTCTGTATTCTTTCTTTCCCCATTTCCAACATGCTTATCCCTATTTACCTGTGACCCGTGTTTGGTATTTTTGGGTTTATTCAGTTTACCGTTGTTTGTTTATTTGTCATCGATAATGTTTTTGTCTGGATTTCCCTCTTTCGATGAAATAGAAATCTTTTGTAGAATATCGGCTGTCTTATCCTCTGTTGGTTGGTTTGCCATTTTGTAAAAGAAGTTGCAGGGATCAGAATTCGAATCGAACGTATATAACGAGACAGCCATGGTTGATTTGGTGTTGCATAATATATACGTATATGTTTTGGTTTTTTGCGTGGGTCTAAACTCACGACTTACTTCGTAAGATCAATTACATTATCCACTTGGTCGTATGTAGTGTATTCGTATATGTGTGTCTTTTGTTGTTTGTTGCATTATTGCTTTCGACAAGGGACACGGACTGGCCGCATGCATGCATGGAAGTACTCCATGTGGGTCCAATCATGTCTCAACAAATCACATGTAAATTTTCTGCATCTCATGCATTTTTCACTTTTTTTTACCGGTGCAAATCCTGCACTTGCACGGCACTGCTCATTTACCATTTTAATCATAATCTTATTATGTGGGACGAGTCACATAATTTTTTTCCCAAATATTTCTATATATTCTCAACTCTTCAGTTAAATTACATAAAATTTAAATCTTTTTTATACTTCTACTTTTAATTTTTTTTACACTAATTAAATCTTCTCTTTTAACTGGTACATTCTTTGGTCTCATAAAGACAATTAAATTACCTAAGTAAATTTTCTCTTATCTCATCTTCAATATTTGTAAATCTTACTCTATTCTAAATAAAATTATTTTTAAGTTTATCTTTTACGGTATCACCACTCATCCGTCTAAGCATATGCGTGATATTAACCTTTTGCATATATATGATCATGCTTTGTAATCCCACAATCTTAACCCATCAGTTAAGTGAATAATAGTTGTATAGAATTTTCTTTTTTATTTTAAGAATATTCTCATATTATATAATACTCCAAAAGTATTTTTTCACTTCATTCATCCTACTTTATTCTTATGAATAACATCTATAATTTCACGATTACTATTTGTTATAAATTTTAAGTATTTAAAAGTTTAACTTTTAAAAATCTTATGATCATTAAAGTATAATTTCATTGTTATTCCTATTTTCGATGAATATGCATTTCATATCTTAATCTAAATTTTTTGAACTCTAAAGTGTTTCTCCATAATTCTAATTTAGAAATATTTTTTTACTTACTTTCATAATTTAAAACTATGTCATTAGCCAATATCATACATCAAGATATTTCTTCTTGAATTTTCTTGGTTATTTCATCCATAACTAAGACAAATAAATATAAAATTAGGAAGGACTCTTAATGCAAACATATGTCTAATGAAAATTTATTAGTTTCTCATCTTATAATTTTAGCAATAGTAGCTATTTTTTCATATATGTCCTTTATAATATAAATATATCTAATAAGTATTTCTTTTCTTTCTAAAATCTATCACAATAGGTTTCTAGGTATTCTATCATAAGGTTTTCCTAAATTAATGAAAACCATATGGAAGTTTTTTTCTTAACTTTAAAATTTTTCACTGGTTGTCTAAGTAAATGAATAGCATTCATTGTTGATTTATTTGATAGAAATTCAAATTGATTTTCTATGACTTTAGTTATATTTTTTTAGTTTTTGCTCAATTACTTTTACTCATAATTTCATAATATGAATTATTAACTTAATACCGTGATAATTATTACAATTGTATGTGTCTTCCTTGTTTTTAAATATAGATATTAAAGAACTTTTTCTCCATTATATCTTCTGTCTTTAAAATTATATTAAAGAGTTTAGTTAACTACTTAATCCCTATTTCATCCATACACTCCAAGCTTCAATAGGAATACCGTTTGTTTAAAATTTCTGTTTAATAGCTTCTGTTCATTTACTATTTATTCTACATATTTTATATTTGAGTACTAGTAAGGATGTAAATAGATACGCTTCATCTGAAAATTTCTATTACAAAGAGACAAGGAATTGGCGAGAAACATTGATTATATTGCTCCCACTATGCTCTGTTCATATTAGGGGAGTTTACAACAAAATTTGTCTACGTGGATCAATTATGATATTACATGGAAAATTGGGTAACATTACATAGTAGATTCTAGGAACTCTCTTTGTTCTAATATTTGTGTATCTGTTTTTTTGGCAGAATATGTATGCACCTATTATATGTCTGTCCTGGATATGATGAGTATGACCTGATTTCTTGCTTTTTTGGTATGTAGTCATGGGTGAAAACAAATAGTGGGCTAAGGAAAATTTGAGCAAAAATTCTGAATTACTTCATATCTTAACTGCCATTTGAGTCAGATTTTTTTTCATTAAACCAAGTTAATGGATTTCAAACTTTGCTTAGCTTTTTTGGTTTACACAAAATAATTTAGTCTTTAACAACAAAATGCTTATTACCTTCCAAACATTTCCTTAGTCGTCTCTTTGGCTAATTTTTGCCTAGCAAATCTAAACTTTTTAGCGCAGGATTAGCTTTTGAGAACTCCAGCAACCTCAATCATATCCAATCCTTTGGTGATCACAGACTCACAGCAGCAGCCAAACAAGTTGTCCCTTCATTCTCAAACTGATTTTCTGGCGGTCTACACAAAAATAACGCATTTCAAGTGAAATTGAACAGGAATATGTGACGACGCACCAATGCATGGGGATTCTGGTGTGGTTAGCTGTTTTTCCATGATTAATTATCGTTCTCACCCCCAAGTACTGCTGTTGCCACCTGAAGTCTTGCAGAGGAGGTAGCCAACCATTTTGCTGGTACTTTTTGCGAATGATGTCTCATAAATAAAGCGTTTTGTCTACCTTATGTAGCATCCGTTTATCTCTCCTCTTTTCTTTTCTTTTCTTTTTGGGCCATGATGCCTAGTATTGAATCTGCTGTGTACTGGATTTGATGGTGGTTTTCATAGAAGCTTCGCTATATTTCATTTTTCTTGAGTCGTTCTGAATCTTGACAATGCAAAGGTTTGGGGTCCACATTACTTATTCTGGCATTTCCTGGAGTGGGTAGGAATGGAAGAACATGAAATGTAGGTGTACTGTCATAAAGATGAATGCATTCAACGGAATGGACCTAAAGAAGAGAACGTCTCACAGTTTTGATCTGTATCAGAAGTGCCTTGTGGAAGATTGTCATCAATTATAAAAACCCAGAACTTCCTTGAAGGGCTGAGTTACAAGAAAACTCAAGCCTTTCTTGTATTAATAGTATGTAGTGTCTTTATTGACTTGAATAAATTATAATAATTGTTGATATACTTTATAAGATAAATGAAGATAATTATAAGTATATTATTCGTTGTTGATTAATATAGTGTGCTAAGTTTGATTTGATAACGATTATTAAGATTTAAGCTGATGTTTTTCAAAAAGCAATTGAAGAGCTTAGTTTTTTTTAACATTTTTGAAATCACAATAAATTACACGGATAATAATACACTCGGTAATGATTATTGAAAATTACCAATATGTTTTAAAATGTTAGATCAAATAATCATTCTCGAATGCTTCCTTAGAGTTGAAGGAAAAAAATCAAATTCTTTTATTTATAGTGACACCTCCTGCCATGTAGTTGACTACTATATTATTGAGTATAAGTAATCATCATCTTCACATATTGGTCTCTTTTCAAACTAGTACACTAAATAATGAAACTTTTGAATTAAATATTGGCCTAATTCATCTCTTTTCTTTTCATCTCTTTTATTTTTTAATTGATGAGGACATGTAGTGATTAATATTTAAATCTTGATGAAATTACGAAGCTATTTAATTTGGAGTGTACATGAACTACCGGTGATTTTACTTCACTTTTTGTTTCAATATTTTATCTTATTCAGATGGCCCGGCTTCCCGCGGATGCTGCCGAGATCTGGGATAAAATGACTGTGCACTGGAGATTCTAAACCTCTCGTGATCGGTAATAAATCTTTGAATTTATTGACATCATCGTCAGAAATTCATATGACAAGACCTGCTCTTGTCCCTATAATTATATCGATTACCTCCAAGTCAACCACCCTACCCTTGATCATGGATGGAATTGTCGCTGTCGTTTTTTTTTTTTTTTTATCAATGTAAAAAAATTTAACGTAGGTAGGAATTTTTGATTTTTTATCGTTATTAAATTATATTTTCAAATGTAAATTACAAAAAATAGAAATTAAATTTTCTATTATGAAATCGGAGGATTCACGGATGTTCAACGATACCATAAAATGCCCACAAAGGCAAGTGAAGACATGAGATGATCAGATCGGAGTTGTTTGTTTTGCTCCCTTTCGACGTCATCTACCGTCTTTCAATAATAAACATGTTTCTTTTTATATTAAGATTAATAATTTAATTATAAATACGAATCTGAAAACTCGGATTCACGTTAATGTGATTAAAATTATTTATCATTGTTCCTAATGATATAAATACATTGATATCGCCTAAAATAAATTTCATTAATAATCTCAGCTCCTAGAGCAAAGTTTTCTGTGATTCAAAATCTTGTAAAATGTTAAGAGGATATTTACAATTTTATGTAAAAATCATGTTATTTCTATGGAGTTAAATTATCGAACATGCTGACACCAACGTGATCGTGGGCGATTTACAGCTTCTTCCTGTTTTTGGTCGTAGTGCTTTTTTAATTTCAGATTCGAATTTGGACGACATTACAAGTATCATCCGTAACAGTTAATTAAATTATTATAATTAATTGTTTAGTAGCATGGCAATTGGATCAACATTTTTTATAATTTTGCTTTTAAAAAATCATATCAAATATCGCTAACGTAATAGATTTTGGATGGCAGCACTTCATATTTCATAATTTATTTTTCTAAAATTACAGAACATAGAAAATGTTCGATTCCGATTGATTTCACACAAATCTCTCTCTCGACCCAAATCAAATCCGATTTTGAAATTGAGATGGAACTGAGAATAATTTCAAACAGATGTTGTGCGGTAGTTAAGAATCTCATGATTTTTATTACTTTGAAATCATGATTTGCGTAAAAAACTGGGCTTACAAAATGCTAATCAATCCTATTTTACTTTGTAAGATCCCTAAGGAAAAGAAATTCGTTTTGAATAAAAGTAAAATCTCTGTTATTGTAAAAAGAAAAATTATATATGATGACAATATTTCTTTCATGTTTCTCACTTAAACCTCTTCTTACCGTATGCATAAGTTAACTATTGGTTAGTTGTTATTAGAATCCGATTCGATCATGGGAATTCCAGTAAAGGAATGAAAGAATTATCCGACAATCAGATTAGCGTTGTTGAAAAATAATGGTGCACGGTGTAAGAGAGAGGGGATGACGAGTTCTTAAATGGAGAAGCATGAGTCAGCAACGACAAAGGAAATAAGTAAAAAATACATCTATAATCAACTTTCATGTTAAATATCAATTACATCATGGTGGTGTTTACGTACTCGAAAAAAGCAATAAAGGTGAAAAGAAAAAAAGTGATAAAAGAAAATTGAGAAAAGTAAAGAAATTTCATAGAAAATAAAAACATAAAGATAAGCATTTTTCTATCGTGCTTGAAAAGTGAGGAAAAATAATCTGAAATTGACATATCGTTTTTTGTACTGATATATCAGATTATTCTAAAGATTAACGTACTATCTATAAAAATGATATATTGATTTCTATATACAGTTAAATAAAGATAGAATTATTTGATGTATCATTTATAAAAATAATATATAGATATTGACGTACAATTCAACTACCCTTTGAATAATCTTCTACAATCATTTCTGTTCAACACGTGCGACATCAACTTTTAATTCAATTTTTATAATTCTTACTTAAACTATATACAACCTGAAGAGCCTTGCATTAGAGATTTTTTTTACGTAAAAAATCGGAAGCCGAGATTATTAGCCAATCATCGTAAACATGATGGAGACTCTTAATTTTTATTTATACTGGAAGAAAAGCTATTGACACATTTTCTGAGAAAAAAAAATCCATATTAGAATGGTGGGTTTGCTCTTGCGATAAATAGGTCTTACTATAATTTTATTTATACCATGGAATATTAATTAAACCGACAGAAATTAAGCAGTCTTTATTGCAAATAAACGGACTTATATATTAATGGCATACGCTTATTTTAAGAACTGTTCGACAAATAAAAATTAAATTCACGGAAAAACATTTTAAAAAATTAAAACAGGTTTTTTTTAAAAAAGAAAGAAAGAAAGAAAGAAAGAAAGAAAGAGGAACTCGAAACAAATCAACGTCTTTTTTTTTTGAAAGATAAACAAATCAACGTCTCCCCGTTCAAAAACCCGAAGACGACTGGATCCGCGTAGGACTCGTGGGCCACAACGAGCCCAGCGATTCGACCTTATCTCCGCCGACCACTTCCCTCGACCGGCCACGTCATCGAACACACCGCAACGGCTATATCGATTCCTCCGACCCCGCGCACGCGGTTCCGAGTGCCTGCGCCGCCCCCGCCCTCGACGTTCCCAGAGCCTTCTCGGAAGCTCACGTCCCACCACACCACTACTGCCCTCCACCTCCCACCCTTGGCTTGATTTCTTCCTTCCCCCCGTTCGGATTTCGCCAACAAATCTCCCCGGATCTCGAGAACAAACACATCTCCACCACCCCCAGCTTACTCGTCCCATTCCTTGGTCAATTCGTTGGTGGGCCTCTTATATATTGGAGAGAGAAGGACGGAGCAAGCCGTGGTAGACAGCTGATCGAAGACGAGCTACGATCGAGGTGGGCAAGTTCATTTCAGCAGTTGCGGATGAATTAGGGTTTTTTTTGAGGGGGGAGGTAGGAGGGTGCGGAATAGCAAGGTTGTGTCATTCTAGGGTTTAGGATTTCTTCGTGTTTGGAGGCTTCTGATATTCGAGTGTGGTTGAGGTGTTATTTGGGCGGAGGATTTCTTTATTTCCCTTTTCCGCGGAATTGCTCTCGGTGAATTGTTTGCTCTGTGTCTCTCTTCGAACGTAGATACGTGTTCTTCATTGATCTTCTTAGAATGCCAAAAATGTGTCGATTTTGCTGGAATTTGGCTGAAAATGTCGTTCTACCATTCCATCGGATGGTAGAAATTTTCTTATTGTTCCTTTCTAGATGATTCAACTGGATTGATTAGGGCACTAGGGTTTAGGGTTTATTAGCGATATCTTCTTTTGCTTCCTTTATTGGCGTTGGTGATACTACGCTGTTGTTTCCTCCGTTATCTAAGAATCCTTTTTTTCCCTATCATTGCAGGTACTGCATTTGTCGCTTTAAACCGTATCAAATCTCAGACCACTGCTGCGATTTTCTGGGCAAAAATCATCGCCATGAGTTTGTTAACGTGTTCCTCATCTAGGAGGAACTTGGAACCAACAGAGAGTGGTAGCACTCCCATGTATCGCTACTACACACGTGCAATCGGAAGAAAAAGGGTGGTTTCAGATTCCACATTTGTGTGGGCTTTCAACTTTCCTTCAAATAATTATCCAAGGAAACGTCGTAGCCTGCAGTCCAATTCAGAAATGCCCAACCTAATCGAGGATTTGCCTGAAGATCTACTGGTGAAGTCTCCGTTTTGTGAAAGAGTTTTTCAATTTATAAATAAAAATATCGACTTCTTGCCGTCTCTTAAGTTCAGATTACCATCCCATTGTGCAGATTCTAATAATATGCGGTGTTGACTACTCCGATCTCAGGAGACTCTTCTTTGTCTCCAGAACAATGAGACGAGCGGTAAGTTGTCTGTCAATAAATGCATACTTTTGATTCCTTTGCATTTCATTGATATGCCGTAATGGGCATCTTCACAGGTTTTACTTGCAAAGCAATTGCATTTCGCATTCAGGACGCCATCCAAGGGTGTGACTACTTTTGATGATAGAAGTGGCCCTCATGCTCCAGATGCACCATTGCAAGCTCGGAAATATAAATCTCGAATCAATGGTGATTGCCTCAAAAGTATTAATGTGGCTCTGTTCCAAGATGAGGAGATGGCCACCGAAGAATTGTCTTAATTTATGAGGCACCACCTTCTAACAGTAGATGCCACTTCAATCCCTTCGTTGAAGATTGTATGGATATGTGCAGAACAATAGGCATATTAAATGTGAATAGAGGATGCAGTAAATTCAGGACTAGTAATAGAATGGTAGGGTCTTTAGTGGAGGGAGCACGTTTTGGAGAAGTATCTTTTCCTGAAACACATAATCCTGTACAAACATGATTCTTAAGATACATAATGTGAAGTGTCTATTTTACATATTGGGCTTTCTGTAGTGCATGTTTCAGATTTGATTTGATAATCGTAAACTATCTATATTTAAACCCATGTTATTTTTACTTCTGGTCGTCCCTCGTGCTTTCCTCTTCTCTTAAAGAAGGGAATGACACTATTGCACATTTATAATCTGTTTAATAAGAAAGGTTTAAGAATGTGGGCGTAACGAACTCTTTTATACCTTCGGACCTTTTCTTTCCTTATTGGTCGACGTCCCGTTTTGCCATGTTTAATGATTAAATAATGACGTTGGATGATTTCGAATCCTGGTTATTTTCTTTTCAAGTATTCATGTAGTATAGAAATGTCACCTGCGCTATCGTTTGTGGGTTATATATGGTATTTTTGAATTTGCTATTTTTAAATAAAACTTAATTATATAATTAGTTAATATACAAGCTAATTGTCACGTCCCACTTGAGTTTGGCTTTCTGATGGTGCACCTAAACAACTACTGCAGTGTCTCAAGTGTGCGAAGGGGTCGCATCTAAACGCCGCCAAGATCCGCAATCAATGTAACGTTGTCAAGTATCTACCACAAGTCAAAATTGTAATTTACATCAAGGGTAAAAGAATGTGAGCACCAAAAAAGGCTTCCTAATGGTCTTTCATGTAATATTGATGTCCCGATTTATACCAGCTCACTATAATTGTGTCCGATTCTCAACGGCGAGCTGAATTCTCTGAATGAAATCATCAACCGATATTGTACCAAGCTCTCCACTAGAACGAGATCTGACAGTCACTGTTTGCGTCTCATATTCTTTGGGCCCAACGACTACCATTAGAGGAACCTTCTGCTTCTCTGCATTCCTGATAAGTTTAGGTAGACGCTCACCATGGCAAAGCTCTGCTCTTATACCAGAGGATTTCAGTCTTGCCACCACCTCACTGCAGTATTTGGCCTGGACAAAATGGCAAGTAAGAATAGCTGATTGATAACACCAAGAAACATCGATAGACAAAAAATACCAACAGAAAGAAAGTGATTGTGCATAGGTAACGTCTGCCAATAATGTAGAAAATATGACGATGCACATGGAAATAAATAATCAACATTTTTATAAGAGAACTAAATCATTGTTGCAAGACAAATAAAACGATATAGCCTTTATCGACTTAGTTGTAACTGCATTTAATAACAATGACATTAATGTAAGATAAAGGAAAATCTGGGAAATTTTGGTTACAATGAATCATGATCCTATGAAGATAGTCAACGATTTTATTTTCAACATAATAAAGAATACCTGAGCATCTGTAACTGGCAGAAGACGGACTTGGATAGGTGCAATCCATAAAGGAAAATCACCAACATAGTTTTCTATGAGGATTCCAAAAAATCTTTCTAAGGATCCAAGAACAGCTCTATGAATCATGATGGGCCTCTTTTTCTCTGAATTAGAATCCACATATGAAACATCAAATCTCTGTGGCAAATTGAAATCAACCTGTTTCAAGTAAAAAAATCTCAGTTTGAAGCTTCGAACAAAACTGTGACCTTTTTATCACTTTAAACTTCACAGAAAGTAGTGCAAGTGTAAACTATCAAACTACTGAATCAAACATGTAAGTCATTTAAGACAAACTTAATCATTTACGAAGTATCATTAGTAACACATTAAGAATAAGAAAATCACCAAGTCTTAGTAGACCAACTACCTAAGAAGTACCGACACAATTAGCAATTTGAATACAATTCCTATACCACTAAGTTAAAAGGCCTGTTTTATTCAATTCATGAATTAGTGATTTTCATTATTTGTAACGCAATTCACATTCCAAAATTCAGCAATTTACCAACACATATTAAAAACTTGAGTGGTAATTCGTCATTCACTTGTTTATTGGCAAAACAAGTTCTTTACTTGACTACCGTCAGCTTTTTTATTGTAAGAAGCCACTTCCAATTTCCAAGAATGAAGTTGGTAAGTTCTATCTTTGCAAACTTGATCTCGCCTATCGGACTTTCCCTGTAAGAACTCACCACCATTTATTGAAAATGGTGCTAGATTGCAGCCAACCATCAATGTTGCTAACAAATAATTTCTATATTGCATTTTTGGAGCTACAGCATCTGTATGTCATTTTCTAGCACTAAATGACAGAACCACTAGAAGAGAAAGTAAAACTAGATGGAAATTAATGAGCATGATAGATACATGTAATTGACCTTCACATAGATGCCTCGCATGGTGGTTGTGCTTAGCTAAACCACTTTGGATAAATTTTAAAATTGGTAAAACATATAAAAAGAAAAAATAATAATGAATTCAATTCAAGGCAATTCCATTTATCCTGTAAGTCATGCCCTAAGTACAACCAACCCTCCCTTGATCCCATGTTGATGGGAATCTCATCCATTAAGTTTGCCGAATCTCAATAAAAATGGAACATGAAATTAACATTGACAACAATAGTATTATCAGAACTTGCCTGGATAGTGGAACATTGCCACTTTCTCCCTAGAGCATCTTCAATCTTTAGATCAATTTTTGGACCATAGAAAGCACCACCACCTTCATCAACATCATATGCCCATCCTTTGTCATCCAAGGCATTTCTAAGGGCGGTTGTGGCTTTCTCCCACACTTCTTCATTGCCCACTGATTTTTCAGGCCTTGTTGAAAGGTTCACTTCATATCTTTTAAAACCAAATTGTAACAATATCTCCTCAGTGAGATCAAGTACACCCCTAATTTCATCTTTAATCTGATTATCCAAGCAGAATATATGTGCATCATCCTGCAGTAATTCGGCAAGTACATTTTTAAGCCTATGTAGATATTGTGCATTAAAATGTGTGAGCAGACCAATATTAACTTGATTATTGAAATACAAGTACCAGCAGCAAATAAGCAAAATGATGTAATGAAAATTATGATGCTTTCCTAATTGTTTGCTTCAATAAAAGCATATTTGAGAAAAAAGATTCATGCATGTATATACAAAATTGTTTTCATATTAAATATCCATCCAATCATTCAGCATCTTATAAAACTTAGAAACTAGCATGAAGCAAGACAACATTGAGCAACAAGAATAACTAACATAAAAGCATACTCCCCCCTCCCACGTATTTATTTAAAAAACGAGTACCTCCAACCATATTGTAGGCTCCAACAGGAAAAGAAGAGGTAAAGACCTTTTTTGGAAAATGTATTTATAGGTACCTACATGTTTGCTATAGACAAAAACGGAAAATGTAGGGTATAGGCTTTTCACAGCTTTAAAGGAATGTCTGTGACAAAAAGGGAAGACATACCAAGAATGATCAATTTATTTGTTCTAATTTTAAGTAGAAAAGAAAAAATAGTATGGAAGAATACAACCATTTTTGATGTGTTACCAAAGTGAGAAAAGAAAATTGATAATGCACGGTTAAGGTAGAAAAACAAAGATAAGGTGAAAGTGACCATCTACAGAATATAAATTAGTAGATGTGAAAACTAATAACCGGAAATTACCTGTGTAAATCCTCTCACCCTAAAAAGCCCATGCAAGCTTCCAGATAATTCATATCGATATACTGTACCAAGCTCAGCCACCCGAATTGGAAGATCCCTATATGATTGGAGTTTCCTTTTGAAAAGAAGAATATGGTAAGGACAATTCATTGGTCGAAGTTGATATAATTCATTCTCAATTTTCATTTGATCAAACATATTCTCTTTGTAGAAATCTATATGACCACTAATTTTCCACAAATCTACTTTCGCTACATGAGGTGTGTACAGTAGATCATAGCCACGCTGTATGTGTACTTTTCTCCATGAATCTTCAATAAGATGTCTGACTATGGCTCCTTTAGGGTGCCAAAAGACTAACCCCCCACCAGCTTCATCCTGCAAAGGCTTGTCAATTAATTATGAAACAAAACAAACCAGAGTTCTTTGAGTCAAAACTATGCAACGATACAACCATGCCAATGCAGGAGAAAGGATAACGAAATTGTGAATACTTTGACCAAAAATGACTGAATAGTACTTATTAAAGAGAAGAAAACATGGAAAAATAATGGCTCAATGACCTGGAATGAGAAAATATTGATGAAAGCATCAAATTATAGCAAATATTCAGCAATTTGTGAAATTACAATAGAGTCAATGTACATTTTTCATGGCGAAGGCAAGAAACTTCTCACACAGTATGATGAGGTTGTGGCTAGCACCTGTATGGAGAATAAATCAAGCTCTTGACCAAGACGCCTATGATCCCGACGCTGAGCTTCTTCTTTAAAGTGAATATATGCTTTCAGCTGCTCTTGAGTCTCCCATGCTGTTCCATATATCCTCTGCAGCATTGGCTTCTTTACATCTCCTCTCCAGTAAGCCCCAGCAACAGATTCCAGCATAATGGCATTTCTGTTAAGCTTTCCAGTGGTACCAACATGAGGTCCAGCACAAAGGTCCCACCATTCATCTCCTGCACAAAGAAGTGGAATTTTTGAAAAACTTTAATCTAAAAATAGACAGCATAGCTAAGATAAAGGACAGGGTATTAGAAATAACCCACCAATATGATAGATAGTGATGGGCTCTTCCTTTATACTTTCCAAGATCTCTAATTTGTATGGCTCACTAATGGCCATTATCCTTTTCTTGGCTTCATCTCGTGAAACTTCTTCTCTTACAAGTGGTAAATTTCGATTTATGATCCGATCCTACAGATGATGTAAGAAATAAATTCCGTACCCTGAAACATTAACCTAATGAATATTTTTCCAAGTTACAGGAGATAAGAGAGCATATGTGAAGTATAACATTTCCACACCATTTCCTTCTTTATTCTTTTGAGATCTTTGTCAGTCAGAGGTTCCATATCAAAATCATAATAGAATCCATTCTCTATCCAAGGACCTATAGTCACTTTGGCATCTGGGAAGACTTTCTGAACAGCCATTGCCATTACATGTGCGGACTGCAACATAACACACAAGCCATAAACAGGTTTAGTGGGGGGTTTGTGCCACCAGATTATATTAGAAAGGAAAGAAAAGGAAATTTTTCCTTTTGATCAATTTATTTTCCTAGTGTTCGTGCAACCCTTGGAAGGTAAAATACTTTTCAATGCCTTCCAGATATAGATGAAAAGTTTTCCAAAAATCTCCAAGGGTTAGGGTTGGAATTGAAACAGAAAATCTCTCACTATACAGTGTTTATTTTACATTTTCATTTCCATTTGGTTTCATTGACAAGTATAAACATACAAAATTTATTTTCCAGTTGTTTTCTACATCAAGCATAAATACTAGAAAATCAGTCAAAGGAAAAATAAGTTCCACTACTGCTATTTCCAGTTTTACTATTATTTTCCATTTTCGTTTTTGCCATTACACAAAGGTGGAATAATAAAATTGCCAGAAAATTTGAATTAAAAGTGAAATTTCCGTTAGAAATCCATCGGGGATAACATCTGCCAAAATGATAAACTGCACTGTTCCAACCCATTATGTATTTCATTGTATTCTAAGGGAGTAATTTCTATACTCTACAGTACATATTACGCCTATGTTGTTTGCGCTTATTGTAGTGCCTCCCCGTAAAGGAAATGTCTCCTTACTTCAATAATACTCCACCACCATCATCTCCCCCTTCCCTCTCACTTTTTTTGTTGTTACTTCAACTTCAGATGGGAAATATGCAATGCAAGGGAACAAAGTGGTTGTTGATCCGACGAAACACATGAGAATAACTGTGAGCAAGAAAGTTCACATATTTACATCGGAAAAAGGAAAACAACCGCCAGGTGAACCGAATTCTAGGCCTCTCAACTTAGACACTAGGATAATCAAGCGAATGAACGAGAAATTCCTCAACATTTATGGCCAAAAAAGTACACTAACAAGACACAAAGTACTAATTGACCGAAGGAAAAGATAGGAAGAGTACGGTGTGACGGATGCGGAGAAGTGTCTCGGAGGACTCGTTCGTGGGAAGAACAATCCTCTCCTCCTCCTGTTCGAGATCCTTGCTTTCTACCTCCACCGCCAGGGGCCTCTCGGTACGGGAAGCCCTGCATCTGACGGACGGGGCGCGCCTGGAGGCCGACTGGAAGCGGGGTGGGCGGTGTGCGAACGGGGAGGAGAAGGAGGTGAGGATCGAGGGAGACGATGACCTCGTGATCCGCGGAAGATGAAGGCCGTCCATGGCTCCGAAGCGTGATTGGGAAGAAGATGACACCGTGATATCTCACTTTGCCGTCATCCGCGGCGGGAGGTGAGTTGAGTGAGTGGTGGCCGCTGCTCCTCCGCTCTCCGCTAACTTCCACTCCATTCAATCGTTGGATAATATTGGGTGGGATAGTATTTTTCCTTTTTTAAACGCGGAAGAAATATAATATTAAAAAAAAAAGGTTTTGTTTGTTTTCAATTTTAAATAGAATAACTCTGAAATAAAGTAATATTATAATTGTACCTTGGAAAAATAATTTTATTAAAAAAAAGTTAAAGTTAAGAGTAACGTAAAGTAGAAGAATTTGTATATTTACAAATTTTTTGGTTATTTAAAAAATAAATAAATAAATTGATACTTGATTAGTTGTTTGTTGTTTATGAAATTATTTTATTATTGTAAATGATTTTACATATTTTGCTATTTGTTGTTTGCTAAACTTGTTAAATTAAATAAGATCATATCATTTCACATTTTCTATTTGAGTAAAAAAATTTGTATAATTTTGTCTTTTTTAAAAATAAGATAATTTTTCTTATATTAATTTCCTGATATATTAATGTGAGATAACTATTGTAATAGTACAAAATTATAATTATACTAAATAATAAATATTATAGGTAATAATTAATGCGATTAGTATTATTTAATATTAATATAATAATATTTCAAGAGCATTCTCATCAACATAATGATTGAATAGCCAAAATCAAGCTGACGATTGGAAAATCAACACTTGGTTGATTCTCCGATTTTTAGGAAATATAACATGAAATTACCGTAGAAAATGGATTCAATTTAATCAAAACTATCGAATCACTACCACTCAGATAAGATTTCAGCCAGTAATCTAAAAACCCAAAATCATAAGCAATTGGTGGTACCTTAGATCTATTTCTTTAAATACAAACAACACTTTGGATGGTGCTCTAACGTGTAAAGAATTCAATTCTAAAAATAATTAAGAAAATGTTACTCTCATTTTAATTCCCGGGAACTTAATTGTGTTTTAATTGTTTAAATATTAGAATATGTCGTAATAATTAAAGAATTCGAAATTATAATAACGATTTGCTAGCCCTTACTAATAAGATGCAATCTTAAGCCCAATCTGGTAACGCTGCTAATTAGTTTTTAAGCTCGAATTTCTTGTTCCAAATAAATAATAGATTTTTATACTTTATTTACCTTTAAACACTAATGTATTTATAGACATATAAATAAAAAAATTGTTAAGAAAAGTTAAATAGAAAAGAGATAGGATCTAGACATATATATATATATATGTTAAATTTCTTTATTCGTAATCAATTTAAAAAATTTAACGTGAAATCAAAATTCGTTTATACACATTTATTTATAAATACTTATAAGCATATATAAATAAGTTACAGATTATAGATGTTAATGAGCCCGGTTGCACCAACCTGGCCCGAAGATTTAAACCCATATAGGTTGTGGGTCGGGCTGGGCCAACCCCAAACAACAAAAAAAATTTCGAACCAGCACATACGGGTCGGGCTTGGTCGGCCCGTGAGCTGACCCAACCGTGACCGACATTTATATAAATGTCGGGTTTGGAGGTGTGGTCTTCGATCTCCATCCTAATCCCACTCTCAGTCAAAAATTAATTAAACTCATTTGTTTAATTTCGTCAATTTGAGTAGAGGATGAAGAAATCTTCTCCTTTACCAGGCAAGGCAGTGACAGAAATATGATCGAAGACCACCAACGACTGTTATTTTTCATACGTTTTTAAAAGATATATGTTATTGTTTAACGTATTTACATATTTGGTTGCATATTAATTAGTCCAAAAAGAAAAGACCTGAAATCCACTGAAAATCTAGAAGCACAAAAGCCTGAAAGAGAAAAAGTCAGTAAAAAGAAAGGCTGAAAATCACTAACCGAAATTCGTCGGCCAAGACCGAGAGGCAGACCGAAAATTTGACAACGAACAAAAGTGCCGATGAAAAGAGCGGCTGGACCGGAGGTTGACACGGTGAGACCGAAGCATATTCGGAAAATAGACCGAAAATTGACCTTCTTGTTCTTTGGTGTCAGAATTCTTCGCAGAACTTTTTTGATCTGTCTCTTCGAGAATTTCATGTATCACCGAACTTGCCTCTGGTCTAGCCATTGTGTCAAATTTCTTCACAGAATTTTTGGTCTGCCTCTCTGGGAATTTCCGGTCTCACTAAACTCGCCTCTGGTCTAGCCAATATTTTTCTAGGTTGTTGGATGTTGGAGTTGCGGTCTGACCGCTATCTTGCTCAGTTATGCCGATTCCCGTCTTCAGTCCACTGATCTTCGGTTCTTCGGTGTCAGATATTTACAATTTGCTTTCCGAAAATGCTCCAGTCTCACCGTGCTGATCTCTGGTCCAACGTTTCTTTTCACCTGCGCTTTTCGGTTCGCGGCAAGTCTTTGATTTTTCGGTTTTGCCATTTGGTCTGCCACGTGGCTGCATTCTCGGATAATTTACAATAACATCAGGTTATCATAAATCAATATTATAAGTCAAGTATTGTAGGTCACATGTTTTGCATGTAAAAAACTCGAAGAGTTATGTAATAAGTGTTTGAGTTTTTTTAGGTGTTATAGATGTAACTATTTAACAAAAATGATGACTTAGGCAAATACAACAAATCTCTAGAAGTTTGTTCTTGATAAATCTACAATAGTAGATCGTGAGAAAATACAAAATGTGGACTTGAAGAATGTGATTGACTCAAAATTTAAAAGAATGTGGAATCATGGGAAAATGTTAAAAGTGGATGAACGTGCATATCCAATTTGAAAATTATAAATAAAGAGTCTTAGCTACACTTTAACACATCTTTCTCAAAAACATCCCATAGATACATCAATACTTTTTCATACAACTTAGTGCTTATAGTTCAAAGTGTCTTAGTGTTCAAATCTAAAAAAATATTTTACATGTAGCTGAGAACTTACATCATTTTCGATTTACCTAAGGAGAAAAAAGGCTAAAAGGAATCAAAACTAAAGGAATTCAAAGCATCTAAATGAAGGATTCCAACTACTAAAGGAGAGTTTGGTAAATTCGAATGTTTACTTGAAAATCATAAGGTGCAAGTTGTTATTTTATGAGCTTTGTAAAATGGAAAGGTTTGTAAGAATTTATTATTCGCTTGTAAAAGTGTAAAAATCTTGTGCATAATAAAGAATAAGTTTAAAAAAAGGATATTTGTTATGTTGTTGTGAACATTCAAAAAAAAATCAAAGGTGACCCGAATGCCCACAAAGGACACCAACACTCCACCATTGCAAACCCAAAAAGGACCCACATTGGTGAAGAAAGAGTCACCACCTAGTCCTTTAAAGGGAGACTAAGAAAACCTACATTATCGATATCTCGTGTATCAAGGGACCGATAAGAAAAGCCCTCAAGACTCTAGGCAACTGTCACAAGTACGAATAGGAAAGGTGTGAGGCACCTTACCTGCTCAATCGAAGCTTACCTCTTTAAAAGGTCGTGCAAATGTCCTATCAAACTCTAAAACGTAAAATAAGAGATTATAAGACAATAGAAATGTTCCCCCTAGAAATCATAGGCTCATAAGGCCTATGTAAAGATCGTAGGTCTTTAGTCAAAGTAGGGAAAAATGGTCAAAGGTCAACTAGTTGGCTTTGACCACGGTCAACTATATTGATCTAATCCACTAAGGGGTGACCTATGTGTAGGATCACTCAAAAGATCTACCTAAACACAGGTCTAGAAATGTGATAAACCCTAAGCCCAAGTAAAGGCAAAAGCCTTTGGAGTTGACTTTTATAAAAAGTTAACCAAGGGTAGAAGGGTCATGTAGAAAATATGTATGACGGACCTTGGATATCAAAGTCATAGACTTGTTATCCCCCCTTGGTGTATCACAAGTCAATATTGTGGTTAGGCTACCCCAAGGGGTAAAAAGGTCTAATATAAAATTGTCCTCAATGGCTTTTATATAAAATGTATAAAAGAGACCCTCCTAAGGTAAAAATAGCTTGAAATACACCCAAACAGATAATATTCTCCCTCTGATGTATCACGTGGAAATGTGATAAGGTTCCCTTAGAAGGTTAAAAAGGTCCAAGATAAAATTATCGTTAGGGGCTTTATACAAAATGTACAAAGATGACCTTCCTTGTACACTACTCATCAAAAAGTTGCAGCGACATCGTCGTCTTCTCCAGCAAGGTCACCGAAAAGTCATGACAATGTTGCCGTCTTCTTCGACGATGTCATCGAAGTCCAACGATCGAAAACCCATAGCTATGGATTTTTGGCCCTCTCCCCCCCAGTTTACCTATGTGACGACCTCGACGCCCTTATAGAGGTTCAGGGAGCTTTCAATGGCTTCCCTGAGGTTGCACGAGGGGAGAGGTGTCCAAGTGAAAAGAAGGTTGTCGGCGAAACTATGATGGCAACTCGACTATGGGGATAATAGACATGGTGGGATCCCCTAGAGAAGGGTCTAGGAGCCCCAACTCAGGGAGCCGCATTAGGCGGGGTAGTCACAACACCAAAGGATGTCTAGAGGACCCCTACCCCAACAACTAGGGCAAGCCTCGAATGGCGGCGCCGACAGCCTTCTCCAACATCACTGTCGGTGAAGAAGGTCACCTGCTGGTTAAGGACATGGACGACCTAGATCTTGCAACGATGGGATCGAGCAATCGGGATATATTCCTGGGGTCGCAACATGGGGTCCTTGATGGATGATCCTGATCAAAAGGAGAGATCGAATGGATGATATTCATCTATCTCGATCACATAGCCCAGATCTCATAATTGTAAGATTTGACGGCCAAGAGGAGGGTGGGCCTCCCCCTGCCGTGCGAACGGTGCCACCATGTGCATTGCCACGGGCCGACGACTCTTCGACCATTAACTATAGGCACCAAGGGTCCAACCGCCCATTGGAAAAATGGCCAGGGACCTCAGAGGGGGGCGGGGGGGTGGAGGGGGAGAGTGGTTTCCCCTCCCTCTCCTAAAACCCAAGGAAAGTGAGAGGAGGGGGGCAAAACATTTGGAGAGAAGAAAGCGAGCTCAAGGTAGCAACGATCGCGAGCTACAAGAGTTGGAGAGTCATTCTCTACCTTCCTATCGAGGATGAAAACTCGAAATCTAACATCTACCCGCATGCATTCGCGATGAAAAGGCGAAAATAAAGGGACACAAGGAAGGGGATTACTTTCTAGACACGTAGATGGTCGATGATAGGCAACAGTGCTTCTTGCAATTCTTCAAAATGGCTCCTCGGGTGGCTCTGCAATCAGCAAATTGTGGGGAAAGCTTCCAACAATTGCAATGGGAGTAGTTGGAGTGGAAGCGAAGACTTCGAGCGAATGCACGTAAGTTGGGAAGCTCGTTGGAAAAATCAAGGTAGAGTGGCCACCTATAGAGAAGACGAAAGGGTATTTATAACCCTTCGTATGCGGATCCGGGTCCACTCGGATCTAACTTTGCGAACTTGAAAAAGTGGCACCATGTTAGCACCACACAGGGACTACGCAACGGAAAGGTGGGTCCCACCCCTAACACATGTCAGCACCACACAAGGGCTACACAATGAAAAGGTGGGCCCCACCCCTAACACATGTTAGGGATGTGTTAGGGGGAGGGATGGTGACAGCTAACGGTCTCGACAAGTGGGACCCACCTGCTAGGTGAGGTGTCACCACGTGGTTGGTTCGCGTGGCCAAGATAGTTAGATGTCGACTGCCATGTGGCAACGCGAGAGGGGCAACACATGGTAGCTCTACCACGTGGCCAAAGTTGGGTAAGGGTCCTCCCTAGGTAATTCAGGCATGTCGAGTTCGAATCCAGCCTTCGTTTTGACAAATTCGACTTGTAGAATGTCAAAATGGTCTCGAGAAGTCGAATCCTAAAATAGACGACTTAGATTGTCTAAGTTGATTTCAGACAATCCGGAGACCCAATTGACAATTCGATTGAAGGATTGGTCAATCAAGGAGGAGATGAGCCTTATCCTATGATCAGATTTCTCGATCGTTAGCTGGATGAGTGAAATTCTCATTCCTCACCCAAATGGAGGGCCAAGATTCCTTAGAGTTAATCCGTGAAGATCAAGGGCGCGATCAACGATCTAATTGAAGGATTGGTTGACCCGAGGGGCATTGATCATATCTAGATGATCAGAAGTACCTGATGGCAAACGAGATGGATTCAAAGTCAAAACACCTTGTACGGACGACTACAATCGTTCGAGGTGGAACTAGGCGATTGACATGCGTCAACATCGATTGAAGAGTATATCTATATGATCCAAGGTGCTTTGATCATGAATATGTGATCAGACGACCGATTCAACATCCCGATATATGCTAATCAAGATAGAGGCCAAATGGACGACCTAGATTGTTCGAGACTGATTCGGATAATCGGAAGCTCTGATTAACGATTTGACCAAAGGATCAAACAATCAAAGACAAGAAGGCCCTAACCATAAGGTTAGACGGAGGAAACTCCATCAAGGGACCAGTAGTGGTCACATACCCAAACAAGGGCCAAGGCCATCTAACACTACTCTAGATGAAAGGGATGTACAATTTCATAAGCACAATGATAGTGTACACCTCAAGGTTTGCAATAGTGAAAAATGTAGTTCCTAAGAGAGGGTAGAGATTTGGGTGTCTACAGTTGTTTTTGTGTATAAGTTTTTCAAACAATTTGAATTCATAATTCACCCCCATCTTGTGAAGTCATTTTGATCCTCAATTTCATTTATAAAATTCAAAATTTTTCATAATAGTAGAAAAATATATTTTGAACATTATGTGGATGATTTATTTTTCTATTAATATTTTTGTAAAATCAAATCATCATCAATAAAATATGCAATAATAGTAATATATCCTATTTTAATTCTACCCTTCCAAATATCAAATGTACATGTTATATATGTATTAATAGAACCTATTATATTAATTAATTTTATTCTAAGTTTATTATAAAGATCAATAACATATTGTCTAATTGTATTTCTAAAAACATTTTTAAATTGAAGATAATAAGCTTATGAAATATAATATTAAAAATATTGACTATCGCTAAAATTAATAAGTAAATTATAAACAACAATAAATTTGGCATGTAGTTATTTAGCATTCCTAAGATTTTAACATCATTGTATTATATTACCTTTTTGAGTTAAAATTAAATTATGTTTTAATTATTTTATTTTTTAAATATTTTTAAATGAATAATTATCTAAATGTCTAAATAAACAACTTGTACGATTTAAAGCTTTGTAAGAGAAGTTTACATTGCAAATATTGTAGTAGGATATCTTCAACATAGCAACGTCTCTCATATATTTCATCTTTATTATAAACTTTGACCATAAAATAGATTTTCTTTTAGATTTAATAGTAATAATTGAAGATGTTTTAACTTCCATGGTTTGAGACTAGGCTTGTTTGTGTCACCTAAAAGTTAAAAAAGTTAGAAAAATTAGGAATTAGAAAGTTAGAAAGTAAAATTTCAAGATATTTGTGCCATTAATGGAAAGCTAGGAAAATTAAATAGTTCTTGAAATTTCAATATTATATATTATATAATAAAATAATAATATTAAGTAAATAAAAATTTTATGATTTTAATATTATGAAATAAAATTAAAAAATATTAACAATAATAAAACAATTAATATTTTATTAATAATAAAAATAAATATTAAAATAATGAATATTTTATTATTAATAAAAGTAATATTAAAATAATTAAATATTTTATTATTAATATAACAATGAAAATAATTAATTAAATAAAATAATATTAACAATATATACTTTAATTATATTAACAATAATAATAAAATATATTATATTAATATACTTTAATTATATTAAAGTGTATACAAAGTAATTTTAATTAAAATAATAATATGTTACACAACGTATATTACAAAGTAATAATTAAAATAGTATATACTTTAATTATAATTAATTTTAAATAATAAAATAATTAATTAAATAAAGATAGTTCTTATATTGCTTTTCCAACTTTATAATTGAGGATAGTCTAAAAGCTTGAAATCTCTAACATTTTATATGTAAGAAAGTTAAGAATAAATTTTTAACTTTCTTGTGTGACACAAATCTTAGAAAGTTAAGAAAACTTTTTAAGTTTTCTAATTTCTAGTTTTCTATGTGTTACAAACTTTTTTTGAAGTTATTGAAGTTACTTGTCATTTTTGTAAATAAAAGTTGAGTTGAAAGTTAGAAGAAATTTAAAAGTTGAAAGTGTGAAATTTAAAAATTTTGTATGTTTTATAAAAGAGAAAGAAAATATTGAATGAATTACGAAGAAAACTCTGTATCTTTTCCTCTATTTATAGATTTTTACATCTTCTTCTTCTTTCTCTCCTTTTCCTTTTCCTCTCGTTCTTGCTCTCCCTCTCCCTCCAACGTTTGGAAAAACGAACAAGAACGTTTGTTTTTTACAAACGTTCGTACCTGCAGGCTAGCTCACAAGATGGGTCAACTCGTGGTTAAGTGGGCTAGCCCGACCTGACCTGCGGGCCCAAATCTATAACCATTGCAATCCAGCTTAACTTGATTTTTTAATCAAATTGGACCTAGTCGATTTATTACAGGTTAGATTGGACCAGCCCACACTAACTCAAGTCATTTGACATGTCTTTTACAGATAAGGAAGACATGAGTGAAGGGATTCATCTTGTAAGTTCAAGTTTTATCTCTTTTTATCCAACGCGAAGCCTGATCCGACCCATTTTCCGGGTGTTCCTGCCGGGGACAACCTCAACCAGTCCCCGGTCCTGCAGATCCCAATTCGCCGCGCCAGAACTTCCCGCTGCCGGGTGCCTCTTCTCAACGTTGTACGTCCTTCCCCCTCCTCCTCCTCCTCCTCTCTCTCCTTCTCTCTTCCTTTGCATCTCTTGCTTACTGTTCTTCAATCTCCTCTCGTCAGAATGCCTGTGCTTGCCTTCTTTTTCCCGCTGCATTGATCCTCTAAACGCTCCGAATCTGTTGCCCTGATCTATTGTAAGGTATCCCTTTCTCACTTCTCGTCCTCCTCTCCGGATTCCTCTTGCTTTTTATGCTATTTTTATTGCCAATTCGTCCACTCTTAGTACCTAGGGTTGGGGCTTTTCTTTCTGATGAATCGTGCTTGCTATATATGACCTAGAATAATTGGTCTCTTTATCAAGAGGAATAAGTTCCACATACTTTGTGGATGAAAAACAACAATATCATTCTATTTTACGAATGCTCTGTCTATTTGGGTTTCTTTCTACTCGATACTATGAATGATGATCTACGGATTTAAAATTGTTCGCTGTTTGCTGTTGAATATGATTTTTAAAGATAAATTGTTTGCTGTTAAAATTGAATTTTTAAAGATAAGTCGCCTACAAGACCTTCAACGTATCGTTCAATAAATGAACTGTAGCGTAGCTTCAGCTTTTGAGCGCTCTTAAACACGATTTTCTAGGTAAATTAATACTGCAGTATGAACAGTAGTGGCTCTTCAAGTAGTTGTGGTAGTTCAGGCTCTAGCAGACAAATGCAACTTCAGTTTTAAATTTAACATATCGAAATCCTGCAGTATTATTTTAAATACAGTATTCATGTTCTGATAATATATTTCTCGAGCTTCATTGAATACATATCTTGGTATTGGTCGTAATGCCTGATCTCCTTCCGTATTCACCTACAATAGTTTGGGAGGAGAGTTGTGTACATGGCGGCACTATGGGAGAAGAGTGAGACATGGCGATGGCTGGTGCGGAAAACACGGGACTCCAAACCCTTCTTCTACTCATTCGCGGTGCTCTGCGGTGTCGTCCCGGCGGTCGTGGGGCTGGGGGTGATGACATTCACAAACTCTAGGAATGAGCAGCTCGAGGCCCAGCTTCGCAAGAATGCCAGGCCTGATTCATTGAAGATGGGACAGGTAAATCGCGAGAGATTGGCCGAATATCTAGGTGAACTGCAACGTAAAGAGGACACAAACGATCGATATGTTGCTGCATTGAGAGGGGAGACTTTGACAAGAAATCCTTATGTCAGGATCCAACCAGTTCCAAAGCCTAACGACAATACCAACGAAACAGCGCCGATCATTGACAACAAGAAAGTGTGAAAAGCAGCTGTGCATCAAAGAGACGACTATCAATTTGTTTGAGGCAGTAGTGTAGAAGTTGAGGATAATGTTTTTCAAGTTTAAGATATTCTTACCTTTGAGATTTGAACTCATGATTAAAGGAATGGTAAGAAATTTCCTCATCAGGTATAAACATGATGGCTGTGTGTATGTTTCCTAGGAAAAAAGATGTTTTGCCCTTGCAAGTTGTCACTTTTCTTCCCCAATTTTAGTTTGCCTTGGCTGATTTCTTCGCCAATTTTAGTTGGTCTTGGCTGTCTGGCTGATACTTTGCCTTGGAGGGTAAGGATTTCTTCATACAATCCTCTTCCCTTTCATCTCTCAAAATTTAATCAGCTTACTCTGTTGTTTCTTATGCAGATTGGCAGAGATTCTATCAAGCTAGCGAACAACTTAGACTAATGAGGTGAATGGTAATGGTGTTGATAAGCCTAATCAACTGCTTAATCGTCGTTTTTGTGAGGTTCGAATTTTACATAACACAAAAATATTATCATTATCAAAAAAAAGGCAATATATCTTTGATGGGGATTATCTTTGATGAGTGGAAGCAAATGTTTCTACTCTAAATTGATAGTTATTTTTCTAAGATAATAAGATCACAAGTATCATTGCCAATTTCCAGGATTTTTCCAAACAAATATGTAAACAATAATAAGGTATTCTAGTGGATTAAAAATCTGGATTGACAGATTATATTATATGGTAGTAAGCTAGAAAGCTGGAAATTTTCTCTTTCTTATCAAGAGTCAGTCGTGTAAATAATTTCCTTCAATTTATTCTTATCCGTGGTAAATCTTTCATTAAATTATGTAGCTTTGAAAATTTCTATTAATTCTAATCAAGTAATTTTCATTCTACTTTTATTTTTTTAGTTTTGCCTAAATTAATTTTAATTTTATTATGTGTACGTATGTGGGTCATTTATACATTTAGGAATATTGCATTTGGTGAAGAAGATGAAAAATAAGACCTGCTAGGAGTAGTTTCTTCTGAAATAATTAATCAAAATAAGTTCATGTACTTAACGAAAACATTAATGTAATTAATAACCAATCCAATAAAGTCGAGGACGCCATCATGATAATAATTCTATATCAAATTTACGTTTTAAAATTGGATTGTTACTCGAGACTAATGAGCAAATATTTTTATATTATTTATTTTACAAGATTTTCTTTCAAAATCCATTAAACAAGTTGAACGGGAAAAATTGTAACGTCGTTTTGAGAAATTTTTGTCCAACAATCTTAATTTTTTTGATTAACGATGGTCCATTTGTACATGACAAAAAATTAAAAAAAGGAAAAAAGGAAAATTTAAATTTATTAAAAATGAAAAATCAGGAAGGTTTCGATTACTTTTTCAACCATTCGATCGGCACTAATAAGTTAATTTTTAACTTTTTTATTTTATTTTCTTAACGTTACGTCAACACAAATCTCCTTGTATGTGTTTTTGCCTTTAAATTTTTGGATGGCAAGTAAAGGAAAAATTTCAAAGATTTTTAATGAAAACAAAATGATTTTATTTTTAATATAAATGAATACAAACACCTTATTTTTAGTAAATATTTTAGTTAAATAGAAAATATTTTATTTTTTAATAATGTCAGCGAAATCTAAATTGTGATGATACTATACTACTCCAACCAACGCCAATGAACGGCGGCGATATTTTAGAAACGAAATTCACACGTCAGTCAACGAACCAGATTCTTTCGTTCTCTCTTGAGCCGCCCTCCACTCTTTCGGCTTGGGGGCGAAGAAAGGAAGGCCACACACGGCAGTGTGCGGAACGGAAAACCTCGGCTTCGTGGATCTCTACCTTCTTCCGGAACCCCCATGGCTTCCAGACTCTCCCCCATCCTCCGCTCTCGCCTCACCGCCGCTCTCCTCCGACGGAGCACTTGCTTCGCCCTCCCCCACGCCTGCCATATCTACCCCGCCACCACCTCTACCTCCCCCTCTTCCCTCCTCCTACGCCACCTCTCCACCGCCTCCCGCCGCGTGGCTTCTCCCCGCAAGGTCGACATTGGTGCCCGCGCCCGTCAGATCCAGTCCCGTCGCCTCTGGACCTATGCCATCACCTTCAGCTGTATCGCCGGGTTCATCGTCATCGTCCTTAGCAACTTCCAAGATGCCATGGTGTTCTACATCACCCCGTCCGAGGCCCTCGAGAAGTTCGCCACAAATCCCACCCGCAACCGCTTCCGCCTTGGGGGGCTCGTGCTCGATGGAAGCGTCGTCTATCCAGGGGCGTCGCCGGAGATGGAGTTCGTCATCACCGACCTCATGACGGAGATACTTGTCAGGTACCAGGGGGAACTGCCGGACTTGTTTCGGGAGGGGCATTCCGTGGTGGTGGAGGGGTTTATCAAGCCGTTTGAGGAGGAGGAGGAGGACAGGGGGAAGGGGGTGTTGGCGCCGATGGTGACGGAGAAGGCAAGGAGCGGAGAATGTTACTTTAAGGCCACCGAGGTCCTGGCCAAGCATGATGAGAAGTATATGCCGAAGGAGGTAGGGGAAGCTCTCGAGAGGAATAGGAAGAAGCTTGCAGCCGAGACTTCTGGTCATCCAGGGGAAGAGAATATGGCAACGATGTCCACCACAAAAAATTGATGACGATTAGGAGGAGGGATTGCTGATATTTTCCCGGGTATGCTCTCTTTTGAGACTCAGAAAAGTAGTAGTAGTTTTAACTAATCATAATTTAAAAGTGGCAAAATAAGAAGTATTGGGTACAAGCTAACCAATCCAATACCTTTCTTGTTGTTTCGATTTTTTGCTCGAGTACTGTTTTGGCTTCAGTACTTTTTTAGTTGGCAATGGCCACAGCAGTTTTGAGAACTTGATATTTCATTTGCCATATTCATCAATATGTATTTTCTTCGATGTGATTTATTGTACCTCATGTGTTATTGTTTGAGTCTTGAAAACTGATGGTCAAATTTAAATATGGAGAGCTGAATTATACTTCAGTATTCTTTGTGGATTATTGGCCCTGTGCTATTGAAGTTTATTTTACACTGTTTCTACTAATTGTTCATCAAGCGAAGCAAGAGCAAGGTGCATGAGTTTAACAACTGCAGTAGTTGTAGACTATTTCTTGACATGGTTTCTTGGCAACTCTAGTAATGGACATTTTCCTTTAAATCATAGACTTGTCATCCATGGCTCCATACTCCATGCATGTAGCAAGCAGTTCGCTGATAACCACTGATTATCAGTTTATCTCATCTAACTTCCCAACTATGAGTTTGCTTTTCAAGCTTTTGTAGTTACACACAAGAGCCATTACAAAGTTTCTATCTGGCTGGCCTGACTTTGGAGGTGCCTGTGCACCAGAAAATAACGAAAAACGTCAAAAAGTTTTACCATTTTTTAAGTATTTGTGTATTAAATGATTTTTTGTTATTTTTTCTTGATATATAAGAAAAATTTTCGATCATTTTTTGACTTTCTCTTATCTTAAATTGATGAAAAATAAAGGAAAAGAAAATATGAATTATCAGAATATATTAACAACATGTAATTTATAATTTTGATATAAAAATTATTTATCTTTAATAGATGAGAATTGATATTACGAGAGATATATAAAATAATAAAGATGTGTGAAATATAATTTATATTATAATAATTATCATAAATAACTTTATCTTATATTATCTATAACAAATTTTGTTATTTTCTATTTTGTAGATAAATATAAAAAATATTTAATTTATTAATTTTAACATTTTTATTTTATAAATAAATATATATTTTTTATATTTTATGATTTTTCGTTGTTTTCTGCTCTATACACAAATACACATATTTTAAATTCTATCATTTTCTGTTCTATACATAAACACCTTGATTTTTTATTAACTTTCTATTAATTTCTATTATTTTCCTTTCTATCATATTTCATCATTTTCTTTAAATTTCAAACACTCCCTTAATACAATACAACTCTACCTGATTTTTTCACAACTATTCAACGGGCAATTTAACATAAATGGTCATGTGCAATATGTTTCATTCCCTAGGTAACCTTTCAGGCATTTTTCACATATGAAAACAATAAAACATTACCTGGGTAAGGGGGATTCCTTGTAAAGCAATGAAAGCTATCTGAATTTTACTGAAAGTAAAAACTTGACACATTACAATCATCGCAGTTGTAATGTTCAATTGAGTGAGACCATTAACAATATGTCGTTGATTCTCAAATGCATTTCTATTTTCTTTAAATATGAAAATTATTGTTTGTCCAAGAAATTCAGTGTGAAACTCAGAATTCATGACATCTTCTAAGGCCAAAAAATTCTCTCTAACTCGGGAATTGTATGGTAGTGAACATGGAGAATTTCATCAATTATTTATGATTAATTTAACAATCTAAATATATAATGTTCACAAGTTTTCTGAAGTATATCATGTTTACTTTTGCATCATAACAGAGAACAGTCATTTGCTCATCATTTGATCTCGTTACGGTCACAGTTGTGAAAAAACAGCTATTTAAGCATTGCGCTAACACATATATTGGGTTAATCTGTCGAGATGTGTGCAAGAATGGGGAAAATGACTTGAAAAAGTCTGTTTTTCGTTTAAAACATAATTTCTCTTTTTTTTTAGGGAAAAATCTGTTTCCCATTTTTAGCCGTGGCTTTTTTATTTTTTTGCATTGACTTTTTTCATTATTTTAATAATTTATCTTTTACATCTTTATTTATTCTTCTTGTATGGTTAATTATATTTTCCGTTTCCAGGATTTGTTCATTGATAATTACTCATGTTCAAAATATTTTTTGGAATTATATTTCATGTAATTACATTATATAATTTGTTTTATTCAACTAATTTGATAACTGTGATTATTGTATTCATCTGAGTATACTTTCCATTTCTTTATTTGATGAGTCTTTTTTCTAGGAACTCTCGCGCAAATCCCTGATTTTTAATTGTGAAATGTATGTTTTACAGCATTGGTTACAATTTTCGAACAATTGAAATTTGAGTTAATGTAGTTTGCTTTATATCGTAATAACCCGTGTGGTTGGTGACGTAAACTACATATGTTTCTTTGATAATATATATATATAAACGGTATTTACGAAAATTTCAAATGAATTCAATTGATAATCTCTCTGCAAGAAAGTATCATCTGGTATTTATAGAGACCGCCTTATGAACAAAGCATCTGAAGTATCAAGAACAAGAAAAATCGACCACTCAAAGGAAAAAAATGAAAAAATCTTAATTATGTGATACAGAATTAAAGATGAAGGACTATATGCATCTAAAAATTAAGAACTACTCATTCTAAAGCAAAGTTCCACAACCAAAATCCTCACAAATCACACCATGAACATGTAACAATAATAATAGCAATGTCTGACCACACGACAGACGCGTAAATTATAAACGGCCATCCACTCGATCTACATGAAGAACGTGGATGTGACGAGGGACAGGACGAGGGAGTAGCAAACCATCCCCGCCGAGACCGGCAGCCCGACAGCCGCCTCGTTTGTCATCGGTGGCTCCGACGCCGGTGCCTCCGCGGCTTGTGCTGCCACCTGCAGCATCCCCGACGCGGCCGCCACGACTAGAAGAAGCACCGCCGCTGCGGGCGAGCCACCGGTCTTTGCCACCATCGCTCTGGATCGAGGCTCTCTATCGCACGTCGCCTGGCCGGGATTGATGATGTACCGGTGATCGATGCCAACCGGTGATCTAGCGGGGTGTCGGTATGCTTTTGCGTGTGTCCGCGTCCATATATATATATACATGTACATGCAAAGGGCGGAGAGAGAGAGAGGGTGGGGGCGTCGTTGGGGTGGGTGGTGGCCGGCCGCCAGCCGCCAACCGCGCGGAACGTGGGCAGCTGGCGACGTGCATGGCATTGCTGGGTTGGACTCCAGCTGTACTGTTCAGAATATACGGCGAGGGCACCCAATCGAGTTCCAACTCCCGCTGCTTTCGGTGGTCACGGCTACACCGCTGCTTCGACGGGTTCGGTTCGTTCCCATCTTCATGAAACTCGACAGATGGATACATCGCTCCTTCCATTTCTATGGGCTTCGCTACGTATGGGACAACGCGTACGCGTCGGGTTATAATAATCTCTTCTTTATTTACCAGCGCGTCGAAGTTAATTGGAAGAGGTTACATGTTACCAACGTGTTGGGTTATATATATCGCTGGCTGTTATATATATAAACATATAAAAACATGGCAGACTGGTGTGGTTCGGCCGGTACACCGAAGCATTTTAATTACTGAAGGCCGGCAATATTGTTTTAAGTGGGGCTGGAGCTTGCGTGTGTCGTACGTCGTTTGAGATGCATGATGAATCAAGCATAGCCAGGTCATGCACGCATGATGAAGACATATATATATATATATACACAACGCTGAGAGAGAAACATGCAGCTGTCCACAGCTTTTCCTTCTTTCCATGCATTTTATAATAATCGTAGAGGTGCGTGTGCACATGGAACATGCATGGATGTGGTTTTTGTTTTTTTATATCGTATGTGTCCGAAGAGATGGAACAGGTAGAGCATTGAATGTCGAGAACATGAACGTCAATGAACGACAGACTTAATTAATGCCATCTAAATCTAAGTTTTTTCCTTTCTTTATTGATGAAATTTTTACTTGACATATGCACCCTCTTACTTACTTATAATAATTTATTTGTATATTAACAACTAAGTGCCCACATATCATGCAAAATGTGTAATTTAAAATCGATTGATAGTAGTAAATAGTGGTCTAATATCATGTAAGTTTATGTTCTATTTCCTTTTAACCAGTGTGACGTTTTCACTCAAACACATTTCCCATCTCCTAGCTCGTCATCACAATCCGTTTCTATTGATGTTTGTGAAGCCAACCACGAAAGGGAAATGAGAGCTTGTGTCGGGCTTATTCACTTGATAATATTGTGAATAATGTTAAACAAGTGAAAGTTGTTAAATTTAAAATCTATTGATGATAAGTAAAAAAAGAAAAGAAAAAAAAGGTCTAACATTATATAAAGTTAAATTTTTTATTTTCTTTTGTATTGATGTGCACTTTTACCCAATTAATAAAAATAAGCCATTCAGCACAGCTCAAACTTTATTCCATATATGCACAATGACTGGTGGTGTTATTTGAGGTTGAATTAATTGTATGTAATCACATATGATGGTAAGTGTTGGTGTGTGTTATATATATATCTGATCATATGAACAAGCTCTTTGAAAAGTAGTATATCTAAATCTGGGATTCAGATGTTGCATGAGAATTAATCAGATGAATTCAAGTTATTTGAATGTTGTATGTGTCAAAAAAAGTGGTCAGCAGCATCCAGATTTTCTTGAAGGGTAAAGTGGGAACTGTAAAATTATCCATACCTTGAGAAAATCTAGATCTGAGATGGGTCTTTAATTCCATCCTCCATGTAATTAATGATGGGGTCTAAGATGACCTCAAAAATGATGAAAGTGCATATACATGGTGTGGACTTTATTGGGTTTTCATATATTCCTTTGCTATATATATTGAAACTTATGGGTTCAATTGAATCGATCCTTTGATTTGACTTTCCCTTCCCTCCCCCATTCCTTTCTCTATCTCTCTCATAAGGATGAAATACTCAGAAATAGGAAGATACCCATCAAAATGAAAGAGGAAAGTGTAATATTTGATCACCAAATAGATTCATCAATTCCATTTGATTCTACATGTTCATGTACCAACACATACATACACGTAAATTAAATGTGGAACGGATCCATACATTGGAAGAAATTCATTACATGTTACTACAAATTCAATTGCTACGCAAGTCCTTGCTTATGGTGTGTTTTATATTTAAAAATATTTTTTAAATAAAATCAGATAAATATATGTGAACTTTCTTTGATATCATGTAAAATTTTAACTTTGAAATCAATTAACATTAAACAAAGAGGCTCATCATATACAACCTAAATTTTGTAGACAATTCCAAACATCCATGATATATATCATGTCTTCGGCAACAAACTTTGGAATTTAGGACATACATCATGATATATACTCTAAATCTTAAACCTTTGCTACTCTTGTCGAGTTAATTAATTTCTCATGTCAATGGTTATAAAAGGCAAGCATCAATCCCATAAGTTAATATTTTTTTAGTCACAATATTACAAAATAATACATCTTCACTGGAATTCAAATTCTAATAGAGAATATAAACCCATGTAGTACTAGTCAACTGTTCAATTATTATTTCAAAATCCATAAATTATAAATTCAAATACTGAAATTTAAACACACACTTATTCATTTGTGGCTAATAAATTTAGTTACCAGCACGACCCTAAATTTTAATGTATCTAAAAATTCAGCTGATCATGTGGAAGCTAAACGAGGAAAATTAATCTATTTTCTTTTGTTATTCTGTTACCGTTGTTATCGAATCCTTTTGTATTTTTATATTAATTGTGATTTCAGAGGTGTTTGTATACTTAAAAAATAATGAAAAATATTGAAAAGAAAAATAGTAAAAAAAAATTCACCATTTTATGAGTATTTATGTATTAAATGAGTTTACATCATTTTTTGTCATTTTTTCCTAACATATAAGAAAATTTTTCTTTTGTTTTTCAACATCTGAACAACTCCAAAATTGATAATATATATATATATATATATAAATTATCACAGAATATATTAACATGTAATTTTGATATAAAAATTTTTTATCCTTAGTAGATGAAAATTAATATTATGAGATATATCTAGAATAATAAAGATGTGTGAAATATATTTTATGTTGTAACTATTATTACAAATGATTTTATCTTATATTATTTATGACAAATTTTGTAATTCACTGGTAGATAAATATAAAAATATTTAATTTATTAATTTCAATATTTTTTATTTTATAAATAAACATATATATTTTACATTTTATGATTTTTTATTCTATACACAAAATACTTATTTTAAATTTCATCATTTTCTATTTTATGCATAATACCTTAATTTAATTTTTAAATAAATTTTCATTACTTTTTGTTATTTTCTTTTCTATCATTTTTATAATATTCTATCATTTTCTTTTCACCGTATTCTAATACACAAACACCCATAATTATAGTTTTATTTATTTATCTTTTAATTTTGTAAAAAAAAATCTTTATAACAATGATCGATCATAGATAACATAGAATTCTTTTTTTTTAAATGTATAATTTTTGCATTTTAATTTTAATTTAATAATTAAAAAACCCAGTAAGAGATGAATTATAAAAATACCAATAATTCGTATAGGATGAGTGACTTAAATTTTTCAAAAACCGATAAAATCATCATTTTTCTTTTTCTTTTTTTTTTAAAAAAAAAGAAAAACCATGCGAGAAAGGACGACCACCGACGTATCGTGGTCCTTACCACCGTTCACCGACGACGGCGGCCTTCCAAGAATAAACCGACCCCGCTATTGCCGGCAAACGCCAGCGTACGACCCACGGACCATCCACCTCCCCTTCTTAAGACCGTCGGCAGCCCTCCCTTGTCTCGCCAGGCCTGCAAAGACGAGCGTCGAAGAGGACGACGGAGGACACAGGAGTTGGTTCTCGTCCGCGCCCGCCCCACACATACAAGTTCCTCTTCGATCGTCACCAAAGAACGCCGAAGATGGAAGCTAAGGAGCTCGCCTGCGCCGCCCTCGTCTTCGCCGCCGCCTCGGTGACTGCAGCCTTGGCCAGCGACGTCGCGGCCCCGGCTCCCGCACCGACCAGCGGCTCGGCCGCCGTCTGCCCCCTCGTCGGGTTGGTGGGCGCCTCCGCCCTCTCCCTCGCCGCCTTCTTCTTGCGGTAGGGCGGGGGACTCGATCGCTTGGAAGTTATGAAGTTGAAATTTCTTCTTCTTTTTTTTCATCGCTCGAAAATAAAAATATCTTTTTTTCGAGAATAAAAATGTACAATAATATTGTTCGAGGTTATTTATATATGTTGGAAACTGTGAAATAATAAGCCCTCGTCGTGGGGGCTCAATTAATATATTACGCAATAAATCAAGCATTATTTTTCTTTTCGCAAATGGAATTCTTCTGCATTTTACTTTTTCTTCTTTTTTTTAGGTAATGCTTCTGCATTGTACTTATCATCTGCGAACGCTAAAAAAATATTATCGATCCTTCATTTTATGTCTGAATAAATGGAATAGATGATCTTATATTTCTATGTATGGTCTATTACATAAAATGCACGCACGTACCATTGTAAAATTAATATTGAAATATAACAACATCGCCGTAGTAACGCAAATTTCACATTCTTTTTAATATTTTTATTACAATATTATCATCATCATCATCATCATCGTTAAAATCTGTTGTATTAATTTTACTGTGCATTTGAAATTCTTTAATAATTTTGTACATATTTTTCAAATCTTTCATTTTCATGAAATGTAAAAGGGTTGTTCACCTTGTATTATGAATTTCGTTACTTGTTACTTTTAACTCTGTTGTATTATTGTACTTCTACTTTACATTTCTATCTGTAATGATTTAGCTTGTTTTACATAAATAAATCGAAGATTTTTAATAAAAAAACTAGTAATGTCTGGAAGAGATTATCGTACATATGGTCAAATTTTAATCTAATTTCGGTATGAGATTTTTCTAACACTTACGTTTCTTTGTGATTTATTTACATGTCACAGGTAGATATGTGTATGTCATGTTAAATTCCTAACTCAAAATTGATTAATAATAAGTGAAATAATTCATTATATATAAAACCTAGTTCTATATTTATTTTTAATGATGCAAGACTTTTTGTAACAGAAATCTACAAACGAAATTTATTAGATAATCGATAACTTTTAAACCCAAATCTACGTAAACTTATTTGACACATAAATATCGACAATGTTGTAGAGGTTAGAGATGAGTTAGATAATAAAATGTCGTTATTAGGTGAAATAACTCTCAAACATAATTATCAATAAAAGGAATTAGGTTATCATAATATAAAATCTCTCTCTTGTAACTCAATGAAGGATTTGTACCACTATAAAAGCTAAGAATGAGAGACTTCAAAAAGTTCTCTTGATTTTTCTGACATTTGTGTTATAGATATACTTCATTTTCTCATACTTTTATTATCCATAGAACTTGCTTGTGTTTGAGTATGCTCAACAACAACATTTCCATTTTGCTGGACTAATTTTCTAAAATTGCATATTTTCTCATTTTCATGATTGACTTCGTTTTGTCCAAAAATACTTGTATGTATCGTCAAACTTGTGTAGAAACACCATTGAAAGATTCATTGTTATATTTGAAATATTTTTTATAGATTGCATTATCTTTAGTTGTTGACATTTTTATCCTTGTTTTTCTACCCATATAATTTCATCTTTTGTTTATGTCAAAATACAACTTTGAATTTTTTATGATCCCATGACACAACTTTGAATTTTGGCTATTCTAGCCTGTTTTGTCATTGCAGAAGTTGTTGACTATTTATAAATGTTAATTTTTATGTTAAATGTTGATTTTTAGAACTCATTTCTAATTCATTATCATTCCATGAATTTCATATAAATGTATGCTACACAAATTTAGATATTACTCTAACTTGAATGTTTTTAATGAAGTGTTTATGGAAAATCGAAGAATAATAAGAAACTTGAAAGAAACCATGTTAGCTGGAATTGTCAAAATGATGCATTATTCTTAAATATACTATGTGAGATTTTAAACAAATAAAATGAAAAGACTCACAATGATAAAGTTAAACTAGAGACATGGAAAAAAATGATTAAAAAAATAACGATGATACAATATTAAAAGAGGAAGAGGAGAAGGATAAAATCATGATATTGAGTAGCTTGTTACTTGAAATGAGAACATATTCAAGTGCTATTTTAAGAAATATCAAAAAAATTGATGATAGAAAATATGTAGAGTATATAATGAGATTGTTAGATTCCTTATTGCTTAATCAAGTTTACATAAAAATATATCGAATGAATCAGGATGTTTTCTTAAAATTGTTTACCTTATTAAAGGAGAAAGAGATTATATCAGATGATAGATATATAATAGTAGAAAAGAAACTTGCAATGTTTCTTGTAACAACTGAATAGAATCAAAAATATAAAGTAACACAATAGTGTTTCCATCACTTTACTTAGACTATTAATACTTATTCCAACAAAATTTTAAATCTAAATTACAATTGACTAGCATATTTATAACAAAGTCATTTGTATCAATTCCAAAAAAGATTCATAATGATTCTACTATTTTTCTATACTTTAATATGAAATTGATCTTTTGATAATATTATAGATGTATTTCTAATACAAAGTTTCTTTACTTTAACTATTTTTAATGACATTTATAGAATTATATTAAAGCTATAGATGACACACATGTAAAAGTAACAATTGTAGAAGAGAAAAATGTTAAATTTAAAAATGGAAAAAGTGAATTATCATAAAATATTATGACAACTTACAAATTTGATATAGAATTTATTTATATTATGAGTGGATGATATTATTTTGATATAGAATCTCTAGTAATTCAAGATGTAATTAGTTAGCCAAATGATTTTCAAGTTCCTTCAGGTATGGTACTTATAAATATTAACATTATTCTTACATGATAATTATATTATATAATATTTCTTTTGGTGGCTTTGATATATAAGAAAATTTTATTTGACTGATGTTGGTTATTCTAATTGATCAGAATTTCTTGTTCCATTTTGAGGTGTCCGCTATCATTTAAATGATTATGTTGTTGATTAACTTCTAAGTAATGCAATTGAAAATTTTAATTATAGGTATTCACAATTACAAACAATAATAGAATGCACATTTGAAGTGGTAAAATATCATTTCTCAATATTACAAGATTATATGTCATTTCCTTATAAAATATAAGTTAAGATTATTCAAACATATTTTTTACTTTGTAATTTTATTTGTAAAGCAGATAAAATAATTTTAATTGAAGATTTTCAAAATGAAGTAGAAGAAATTGAAGATTTTGACCAAGAAATGAAATTTTAAATACATTTTGAAGATGATGAGCAACTACATATTATTGGTGGTACTCAAGAACAAAGGAAAATAATAATGGATCAAATGTGTGAAAAAATGTCACAATCTACATTGCATAATATTTATTATTAAGTCATGAATAATGTTTTATAATCCCTTGATTTAAGAGTTTATTGTGATATATTTTAAATACTAGGATATATGAATTTGTATTTGAATAATTCTATTCAATTATTTTTTTTAAGTTTAAATATGTATTATAATTTAATTATTAAAAGTTCATGATTTATTATAATTTTAATAATATTCATGTTATAGTTTAGGTTAGTAATTGAAAACCTAAACTATATAAATTTTCTAATTTTCTGTTAATGATATAAATGCTCTTAAATTTTACTTTTTGTTTCATTCAATTTTTGATTTTCTAATTACTATCTTTCTTGATTTTTTAATTCTTCCATTTTTGCACTTTCTCATAATACACAAACGAGGCCTAAGAGTATCTTATGAGTAATGTGTATGAATCTATTTTGATATCACGAGCCTATTTTTGTACTTAAAAAGTGAAAAAAAGAAAATGTTAGAAAATTATAGAAAGTAACAAAAAATTAGCAGAAAATATAGGTGTTTGTGCATAGTCTAGTAAGTAATAAAAAGTAATAAAAATTGATAGAAAGTAACAAAGTGTAATAGAAATATTTATTTATTAATTATTTTTAGGTTATTATGATTATTGTCATTGCTTTCAATTATTATTATTATTAATTGCCTTTTTCTTATTATTAATTATTGTTATTAAATTTATATATTATTTATTTATTTTTAGGTTATTACTATTATTATTGTCATTACTCTCATTTTTAATTATTATTAATTGTCCATTTTCTTATTTAGTTATTATTATTAACTTTTATATATTTTTATTATTTATTTATTAATTATTTTTATGTTATTATTATTATCATCATTACTCTCATTTTTAATTATTATTAATTGTCCATTTTATTATTTTTAATAATTATTATTATTTATTTTTAGGTTATTATTATTTCCATTACTCTCATTTTTAATTATTGTTAATTTTCCATTTATTATTAGCATTATATTGTTCATAATAATAATATTTTTGTAAATTTTTACTATTTCACGCTCAACTCTGTTTGACTTTCTTGAAAGTTGAAGGTAAGATTCTATGAGAAAAAATATTCTCCAAAAAGCAACAAATTCTTTTTATCACTTTTTAATGTACACAAACGTTTGAAATTTATCAAATTTTTTTCGCTTCTTTTTCAAAATTTTTCCTTACCTTTCAGTGTATACATATTGCCCTACTTTAAAAGTTTATTTTTAAATTAATTTATAATGAAAAAAATAGAATCATTATAATATAAAGTTATTGTTTGGCTATATTTTAAACGATAGGAGAATTTCTTCCCAACACCTATATTTATTTATTTTTTATTTTGTGTAAATTTAAGTTTTATAATTATGAATTTAGTTATCCAAATTTTGATGAATAATATTTTTTATTCCATTGTACCATTATAAAAAAAAAAAATGGCATCTATAAATATTTATACTCGGAATATATCGTACATGCAACATTATAAATAATATTTTTTTTATGGAATATATATGATATAATTATATAGTATACAATATTTTCTATCTTAAGCCTTCTATGATCCACAACCCAATTCAAGATGGGCTGGCCTCGTTTGATTTACATGTTTTGGATAAAGCACAACTTGAAATTAGGGTTGGGCATGACTAACTTAATTTTATTTAAAGCAAAATCATCAATTAAACCAAAAAAATCAACTAGAACATCAAATTTTCCATATAATTGAGATGAACAAAACTAAGCTACTAAAAAAAAGTTGGATCGATTTGTTCGCGGCTTGGCGTGTTAATAAAACATCACGACAATTTAGAAAATTGAACGGGGAATGGAAGTTTTCAATGAGCGATCAGATTCCATCAAAATAATTCAATGCGTTTGTACTTTTTTTAAACAAATTAGAAAAGAATGTTTAAAAAGTAAAAAAAGAAGACATTTATATAGAGAAAAAAATATATTAAAGTTTGTTAATATAAATACTTGTGATTTTTCTTCTTTTCCATTTCTCCCATCTGAAAATAACTTCTTCTTAGACTTGTTCGTGAATCTGAAATGTTCAAAAACATCGGCATTTCTTCATTTATGTCTGTTCTTCTTCTTCTATTGTCATGGTAAAGTATTATATTTCTTTGGCTTCCTTTTGTAAAAGCGTTGATATTTGCCTTAAGTGATATCAATTTTGTACAGATTTTTGGATCGCCATTTTTTCCTATAGAAGTTAAGAATTCGTATTAGTTGTGTGCATATGACTCGATATAATTAAATCATGGTATTGATTAATGCAATATGAATGATTTACAAGCTATAAGCTGTACCTGAGTTATCTCATTTTCCTTTAGTCTAATATGATTTAGCATGAATCCAATCTATTTTTTTCAATACTTAGCATGGTAGTATTTATAGAAAAATAATTAGCAATAAAATAATTTTAATCTTCCAACCGAGTTGGCCGAGTGGGAAACCCCGACACCGGAAGCGTTCCCGCCGTGTACACACGTACCAAAAGGGTCTGTTTGGGTATTCGGAGCTCACGGTAAGCAGACGCGTCGGTGCTTGGCAGCGAGGGTTTTGTTCTCGCGCTTCCCCGTGCTTTCTGAGGAATCTTCTGTTCACCTTTTGGAGCCGGGAAAAGGAAGGGGGAGAAGGACGGGGCCGTGGACGTCGCCGATTGTGGAGGCGGGGATATTCACTGTTGGAGAATGCTCGACCCACTCGTCGTTACGTGATTCGAGTGGCAGAGGAAAAGATTCCAGTTCCCGTGGGTTGAGCCGATCTAGGGTTTTAGCTCTTCGATTGATTGATCCGATTGTTAGCGTTGTTAGGGAGGGGGAACGGAAATGTCGAGCGACGATCGAACGTTTAGGGGCAATTTCGCGGGTGACGGCTTGTCAAGGCTTCGAGGTGCGGTGAAGGAGAGGCTGAACGAATACATGGGGGATTACACGGACGACACTCTCGTGGTACTCTTTTTCTTCTCCTTTCGATTGTTCCATTCGGTTTGGTGCTACGTTGCTTTTCTTCCGATTGGTACTCTTTGTTTGGTTGACTCGTGGTGCTCCTTTCGACTGGCACACCTTGTCTTCCTCGGTTTACTATTGTTTTTTGCTTTGCTGCTAATGCTCATGTGTTGATGATGCAACCTCTCTTTCTCTGTCTCTCTAGAGGGGGGTGGGAATGGGGAGAGAGAGTTGGATGATCTATTGTCCGTGAAACCACCACATGAACGAGGGGTTAGGAGCTAATCTGAATTGGCGTAGGAACCTCAATGTGGAGAATTAGGAAGGATATGAGTGTTGAGTTTTTGCTTCCTGGTTAGATTATGATGTCATGTATATGCATGATCATTACGACTTCTTAAGCATGCCTTCTGTTAATACTTTTGCTCCACATTTGGTGATATGGAGCAAATTACCTTTGGGTTCCTTGTCATTAAATCCTCCGACAAGAGTCCTAGTTGGGGTCTTGGGGGACGAAATGCTGGGAGTGATTTATATATCAACATGGTATTCTGTAGCTCCTTATTTTGGTAAGTAATAAATTTGTTCACAAAGTTTAGTTTCAAGCATGCCTGAAGATGTCGTTTACAAAGTTATGGGAGGGCAAATACATGAATTAGCGGTTTAAAGAAGATACAGCTATTTTACTTTTCCTCTAAGTTCTAAGTTAAATATATGCTTGTTTTTATAGCTTGAGTGTTTATTATTTTTTAGATACGATTCTAATATTATTCTTATCTCTACAAGAAAAAAATGCTTACACATTTTTACATTCTTGAAGTTGTCTTGCTTATATAAACAAATATAGCTTCTTTTAAGATTGGTTTTGTATCTGCAGGATTATGTTATTGTCTTACTCAGAAATGGCAGGTGCAAAGAAGAGGTTGGGAACGAACTGAATGTATTTTTAGGGGACGATAGCATTTCATTTGTATCATGGTAAATTTATGTAATTTAATACAGTTACAATTAATGCTACGTTTGATGTATGATATCCTGATGAATGATGGCCAGTTGCATCACTTAATAATAAATTATGATAAAATTCTATACATTGTGTAGTTTTTAGTTGCTGATATTTTTCTATTGCTTTTATGTTCTCTGTATATTTTTCTAGATAGCAGATAACAACCAAAAAAAATGATAGATCCCTATTGCCATATCTAGTGTGTGCGTTACAAATCTCTAGAGTGTGCTGGAAAGAGCGAGTGTTCAATTAATTATGTATTCTAAATAAAAGTTTCCTGAACAATTTCCTAGAGGGATTTCCCTTGGAGTCTAACACATTGATCATATACTTCTGCATGAGCTGATTTTTTCCATGGCTTGTACTATAAAGGAAAACATCTTATGCATTCTCCCATGTTGAACTGTGTTGATCATAGGCATTTTCCATATGTAGAAGCATACATATCATGATGCCATGGTGCCTTGGTGGTTAGTTGGGGTTACTTGAGCACCAATAGTATAAATGAAACATAAACAAAAAACCTATATTTAAATTTTTAAACTTATGTATGGAAAATATATATTTACTAATTTATAATTTGAAATGTTAATGTGAGAAAGAATGATTATAATTTACATATTTGGCAAACATGATAAAAATAAAAAATCAAGAAAGGAGAACTAAGAAAAAGAAAATGCAACAATGCCTTTTGGATTACTAGAATCCACTGTTGGGGTTGCAAGATTTGGTTTCCAAAGTCTTTACAACAATGATAATTCGAGCCGTAATCCTACCATGTGGTGTTAGTCATATGAATTCCTTTTTTCCATGTATATCTATTTATGTAAAATCTTTAGTTAAATTATATAAATTTTAAGTTTTTTTCACAATTTGTAACTAAGTGGTTTTAGGTCTTCCTCTATATCTTTAATTTTTTTGTACGAATTAATTTCTTTCTCCTAACTAATGCATTTTTGGTCTGATACAATCAAATTGCTTAAGTTGATTTTCTCTTATTTTATTTTCATTTGGTGCAACTCTTATTCTATTTCTAATAAAGTTGTTTTTGACTTATACCTCATAGTATTACCACTCATTCATCTAAGCATACACACCTTAGTAATGCTAACTTTTTGCATGGATCATCTTTACAACTCAAGATTTTGAGTCATAAAGTACAGTTGAGCAAATAACAATTTTATAGAATTTTTATGTTGATTTTAAGGTCATTCTCCTGTCACATATCACTCTAGAAGAATTTCTCCACTTCATCTATCTTACTTTAATCCTATGATTAACATATTCTATAATTTCACCATTATTACTTATTATAGATCCTAAGTATTTAATAATCTTACTTCTATGAATCTCATGACCATTTAATTTTATATCTTCATTGTTATTTCTATTTTTGTTGACCATAAATTCCATATATTCAGTTTTTGACCTACGCAATCAAAATCTTTTGGACTCTAAAGTTTCTCCATAATTCTAATTTAGAATTAATCCCTTACTTTCATCAACTACAACTATGTTGTCAATAAATAATACACACCAAGGTATTTCTTTAGTTATTTCATTTATAATCAAAATAAATAGATATGGACTTAGAGAAGACCCTTTGTGTAAATCTGTCTATAGAAATTTCCTTAGTTTCTCCTCCTATAGTTTTAACACTAGCAACTACTCTTATGTATGTCCTTTATAATATCAATATATCCCATTGGTACTTCTTTTCTCTCTAAAACTCACCATGATAGATTTTTAGGTACTTCATTGTAAGCTTTTTCTAAATCAGTGAAAACCATATGAAGTTCCTTTTTTTTAACCCTAAAATTTTCTATTAGTTATTTAAGTAAATGGATGGCTTCCATTGTTGACCCACCCAACATAAATCCAAATTGATTTTAGTTATATGCCTTAGTCTTTGTTCAATTATTCTTTTCCTTTACCATAATTTCATAGATTAACTTAATACTACAATAATTTTTACAATTTTGTCAGGGCCCTGTGCATATTCAGAATGATTACCTTACCTTCCTCCCTCATTCCACCATGTGCGGATCTCCAAGAACATCAATGGTCCCATGTTTTATCCTCCCATGCCAACCACAGACTTTTGTTGCATCTTGGGGTATAGGCCACTGTCTCTTGTATCCATTATATCTGTTTTGGTGGCACTCATTGTGCAGGCTACAGGGTCCTTTGGAAACATGTGTGTGGAGGTTGCATGTTCATTCCCTTTCAAGATTTGGTGCAAGTGGAATTGTGAACTTGAAGTGCATCCACTGTTTCCTATGCTTAAGCCTTCATTTTGAGTGCACTAAAATCTTTAGATTTTATTGATAACAAATTAAGAAGGCTATTCAATGTTGATTGTCCTTAATGGAATTTATTTTCATTTAGAAATAATTTTAAAAAACTTTTCTTGATTAGTCTGCATAACCTTTGAGCCCATGCCAAATTTGATATTTTTATTTTTTTGTTGAGATTTTATATATATTTAATCTTCAAGTTCTGTAATAACATCCATTCTCATATCTAATGGAAAAACTGTGTGTACAAACATTATAGCTATTCTCATTTGCCAACAATGATTTTGATGGTTGTTGGCTATGCACATTTTTGCTATAACTCGCTCTCTGATTTCTTGCTTACTGAACTATTAGAGAATGCCCATCCAGTGCTTCAAGTTTTTTAAGCATTGTCTGCACACTGGAATCATCTTTCCTTGTTTTGCATTTTCATTGGCACTTTTTAGTGACGTGATCCTTAAAATTTAATTCATTATTTATTTCTTTTTGAATGGAAAAGGTAATTCATAAAATGGTTATTCAATAATTCATTGTTTATTTTACTGCAGGCTGTGGGATCATCTTTCTTCCAACCTGCATTTGTATGTGCAGCCTAGTAGTCTCTCTTTGATTGATGGAGATAAAGCCTCTATTTCAGTGGAACAGCCACAGCTAGATCTTGTGGATAACAGCTATCAGCTAGTTTCTGATCATGAAAGGGAAAATCCCAACAAGTTATCCAGAACCCGACACAACAGGGAATGGAAGAATTTGATGCATGATGAATCTGAACCACTTCTTCTTCGAAGCATTGTTAATAGTGAATCCTATTCCACAGAGGAAAGACCTTTTCATCGACAAAGCCCTGTTAGACTTTCTCCTTCTCCGAGGTCTCAAATTCACAGAAAAAGAAAATGGGAAGATGAGAAGCCTGTACCTAAGGTCAATCCTGAACTGAAATATTTTTTCTTATTGCTATTTTAATCCATTGAGTGATTTTGTCAGAAAATTAAGGTAGATATTATACAAATGAGAACAACATGTAGTTGTGCAGATCTTTTAAGGTTTTCTAAAAGATTGATCATATTTAAACGAAAAATGGCAGAAATTAAAAATAACATATAAGATTCATGTGACAACAACATTAAGAAATTATCACAAATTATAAAATTATCTTTCAACATAAGTCATTTAACTTATTTAACCATTGTTTACCTATGAGTAGGATCATTTTTATGGAAAGGAGGCAAGTGAATGACAATAAAGGTTTCCATTTGGTGGCTTGGTCTGAAACTTGTAGAAGCAAAACAGAAAATGATCTAAACCTTAATGATTTCCACATTATGAATTTGGCTTTGTTGGATTTGGAGACCCCCTAGAGTTAACTTTATGGCAGGAGGTTTTCATTGGAAGGTGGTATAGAGGATCATTAGTTGGCTTAATAGAGAATCGCAATGGTAGGTTGCTAACATATGGAATGGTATCCCAATGGCTGAAAGAGTAAGTTATGGGTTTAAGTTCAAAGCTGGTACTGGTTCCAGTCTAAAGTTTTGGATTGATATCCAGGAAGGGGCTGACCTCTGCCTTTCTGTCTTTGCAAGGAGATGAGGCTTTCACCAGTGTTTCTTTGAGTTCTATGAGGGATCACTTTGTGGAATTCTGTGTGATGTGTGGTTTTGGTGAATTCTTGGTGATTTTGAGTTCACTAAGTACTCTTTGTTTAGTAGGTTTGATAATGTGCCGTGTCTCTTATCTCTTGTCTAAAGGTGCTGATCCAACTGAATCACGATGAGGGTAAGGATGGTCACTTCATGGTCCGACCCTGTGATGAAGGGAGAGGATGTTTAATTAACCTATGCATCCTATATTTGGAACTCTAATCCTAACCAAGACCCTATTCTTTGCATGGTATATGCTACATCAAGGAATGCTCACAGAAATAGTGTTGATGAGGTGTGGTTATCAAGTTATTCATTGGCAAGTAGTTGCCAATTTTGTGACAATGTACAAGATGACTAGTTACACTGTGACATGTATTTTTTTACTTGCCTATAAGTCAGCCTGTGTTGATGGCCAACGGTTGACTACCTTCTCTGTCATGCCAATTGAATATTTTTGGACTCAGTGGATAACATGCAAAGCATTAGACATTTCAGATTTATATGGTTGCTTGCGCCACATGCAATCTGGTAGTATCAGTGGTTGGAAAAAAACATGAGAATATTTGAGCATTGCAACACTGATTTTGTGAGCTGATAATACTGGTTTGGAATGCATGGATCAAAGCATATTGAGGATAGTGAACCATATCTTTTGAGCTGGCTAAGGTTAGGTGCATTTTGCCTTGCATTTAGTTGTTTTTTGCTTGTCCTTTATTTCATTTGTGGTGTTTGTTCCATCATTGGATCACCTTTCCTTTATCCCATCAGGGTGCCTTCCCAGAAGTCAGAACTCCTTTTGTTTCTTTGTATTTTGTTTGAGATTTAATAAAGTTTCCTTTTGATCGGTAAAAAATTAGAAGTGTAATCACCATTGAATCACGGCTTTAGTTTTGAATCACCATTAAAAAAAATAAATTTCAAATATAAGTAAACAACATTCTAATTATATAATATCCACTATCAGTTCATGCAAATATCTATATAGAAGTGCTCACTATCAGTTGTTTGCTAGTAGAATGTTTTTCAGATCTCCACAAATGGGGAAGTATAAAAAAAACCTATACTTGGCCTGAACTGCTGTGGATTCACACACATGCTTGTCAAGAAACTGTTGCAATAGATATGGAAAGAAAATGTAATCTGAACAGTGACTAATAAATGTTTATTTAATTCTTGCTTGGTTTGAGATATGTTTAACTAGATACATGAGAATCATGAAAATGAAAATTATGTTTTCAAAGGTGGACCTTTGGCTTTAGCCTTTTGTGTTTCTTGCTATATTTGAACCACATGGATATTGTCTCTTGCCTTTGTTGGCAAAATGTCATCTTCTCTACATCTCTGTCTGTCCCTTTGGTAGTTAATAAGCTTAATGCTTTTATAGTTGTAATGTTTCTTAGAATTGTTTTCTCTAACTTATTATCTTATTTGACTTGTCAAATATTTATATAGTTTCTTTTTGGGAATTTTAAATCTTGTTCCTCCTGCTAATTGCTTTCCTACTATTTTGTGTCAGAGACAAGTAACTTCCCGTCCTATGCTTGATGCACCCCGCCGACTTCTTCAGTTTGCTGTTAGAGATGCTGTAAGAACCGTGAAACATGCTACTTCAAGGCAAGAACCTACATTAAAGCGTCTTTGTTCTGTGGTTTCCTCTTCTGTAGAGGATGCTTATGCACCTGACAAACCTCAAAGAACACGATCAGTAACTGCAATAAAAGCCATGGCAGAAGCAGCTGAAGATGTGAAAGTTAAATGCCCTGGGAAGGTTTTTGACAGGTTAGGACATAAAAATGACATTGACAATCCACCATCAAATCGTAGAGAAGATAGCCTAGTCGGAGATCATGAGGCTTTTGAGAAGGTCTCAAAAAGTGAATACCCTAAGAGACTGACAGAAGGCATGACAATGGTAGATAGGAACAATGGAATTGCATCAGATTCTGGGTCAGATTATGAGGGTTACGGTAACATTGGTAATTTAAGGAGCATGGTTGGTGAGGTATCTCAGAGTGCTTTATCAGCAACAAAGGGCAAAGATTCTTTAACAGTTCAGTATAATGTTTCTCGGAATGAAAGTGAAGTAATGAAGAAGACAATGATGACAGACCAAGAACCACCTAATACTGTAGCTGCAAATGCATCAAGTAAGGTTTTGAATATTTCAGTAAATGTAAATACATGGAAGCCACAACATTATGAAGCACCTGCTGAAACCAAAGATGTTGGCAATCTAATATCTTTGGGTCGTAGCCAAGAGGATGTAGGAAATGTTCAGACTCATTTGTCCAAAACTAATGAAGCTGCCATGTTTGGCATAAAGAATGTAAGTAGAAATTTTAAATGATCATCTATTTACATATATCCATTCAAAGTCTTTTAAAATTCGTTTGAATAAACTGCTTGCTATTTTACTGAATTTCTTGACGTTTTTTCTGAGGCCTCTCTTTTAAGTAGGATTTATGAAACTGACAAAAATTACAACACAATCTTCTTTTTTTTGATAATTACCATCTTTTGTGGAAATAGGAAAAGAAAGATATTGCAGATGTAAAAGAACGTAAAGAAGGAATAGAAGAAAAAAGCTTGAATAGCACCAGGGTACATAACCAACAGAAGGCTATGATTATACAAAAAAATCAAATTATCTTTCGGTGGGAATAAAAAACCCCAAAAATATAACTAAGCCCTATGATGAGATGATGACTTCCAAGGGTAGGAATAAAAAAACCCGAAAATATAGATAAATGGCAAATCTATTAGATGAAGCTTTCATGGTTTCACCAATGTGATCTCCGTAAGGATTTAAATGTATATAGTCTTTCTTTCCATAAGTGGTGAAGTTGTTTCTTATCATTCAAATTTGTGACCTTTAGGTTACAATGAATGGCTTTAGGTAGAAAATATATATAATCTAGCTAAAATATAGATACTCCAGTTAAAAGTTAAATCAACTTTAGAATATTCCCTCACCCAAACATTATACCAGCTATTCCCTCAAGCCTTTTGTACTTAACTACTTGTATAATGATCAATGACCTTAACTACTTGTATAATGATCAATGGCCTTTATGAAATTGCCTTGTCACTTTGAAATTGCATTGGTAATGGAATGGCTGGTGGTTTCAGATGTCAAACTCTTTCAAGTCCCTCTCTGTCAAAACATTTGTGTCTCATTTGTAGTTCAGCTCTCATGAGTCCCGTCTGACATTAAAAAAAGTCTTTACTATACCACACTGCTTGTATGTATTGTGCAGGAAGTCATCTGCCAGTAAGAGGTGGTTCCTTCTTTGATAGTTTTTCAGCAAACTTTTTAAAGTGTTCTGATTACAATTTATCTGGTAATATCACCCTCTGAGTGGTATTGTTATGGTTTTAAGAGCTTATGCTGAACATTCATGCCAACCATGAGTCCATGAGGCTTTCCACTTAATCCACATTTCCACGAGTTTGCGATGTCTCTCTTCCTCTTTTTCCATGTTCAATATCTTGGAAACTTTAACAAAATTGTCTATCTTTTCATTCCATTGGAGTTTTTTACTTCTAAGATCTGAACACCATTTATTTTAATTTAATTTCTAGCTTCACCTTCATGAGCACAAGGTTCTTTCTTGAACAAGAATTTAAACAGCTTGAGCTCTTTTAACATCTCATGTTGTCCAGCTGGAATACAACCTGACTTCTGTCATGCTAATCAAATCAAACTCTCTACCCATCCCTTTAGGACCCATTGGTCTTTCCAGTTTGATTGGATATCCTATTCATTTTTTTTAAACATTGTACTGATGTCTGTTTTTGAAAGTCGATATGGAAGTATAGGACATGCCATGATACATGGTAGAAATGTTGCCTTCACTTCCTCCATCATCAAGCTTTGATACCACCATGACTCTCTAACTGAGCCCTCATTGCTGTTACTGCATTTTTGGGAATGACACTAGCAGTGGATCCTTTCTCTTGATGTTCCTTTTTCTCGTCTTGCATCAATCATGATTACTAAAAGAAAGAAAGACGCTGTGGCTTGCCATGGCACTTGCTATGGTGCCTTGCCACCATAGGTGACCTGGAGCCAAGGCAGAGTGCAATAAAAAGTACACTTTTTCTCAATAAAAGCTCATGTAAAAGCTTAGATACACATACACAAACGATTTATGGTAGGCCAACAAATTGATAAGATTTTCTTTCTTTTATTTGAATAATTTTATTCTTTTATTTCACCACATATTACTGGGTCCATCTAATGGGTTGTCTGTATTTAGCCTTTTAAATTCCAGTAGGCCTTTCTTTTAGTAAATAATTTGTATGTTCGATGAAAAGTATTTAATTAATGTGGAAAAGAGGGAAAATAGTTATTTTGTATCACTTTTATCTAATATAATTACCACAAAATGTACTTGTCATATAATTTAAATTTTTTTATGCCTATTATGCTATCACCTTGAAAGCTTGAATGCTTAGGATGAAAATCAATTAAGAAGTGAGTTAAAAGAAGTCTGTGGTCGTTACCTCAGAAAAATAACACATTTCTTTGCACAGGAAACAGGCAGTTCAGGTGGTGCTGTGAAAGATGCACAGAAGTCTGTGGCAGCACTTGGTGTGTTTCTCGCCTATCTTATAAATTAATGTTTTTTACATGTTCTATGATATGTGATTTTTGATCTGCTTTAAGTAGCTTTATATTTTTAACATGTTTTTTGCAATTGTTTCATATTGTTAATGGTTCATTTTTTCTGGTTTTCACAATTTATCAAGTAATTATCATACATTACTAGGGTCATATACCAGCAGTCGTCCTTCTGAAGATACCAATTCACGAATTGTATTTGTTAGCAATGTAAGTACCTTTTTTCTCTTTTTAGGTTAAATTTGGGATCATCCAAATTGCTTACATAGGATCTGCAGGTTCACTTTGGTGCAACTAAAGATACTCTTTCTCGGCATTTTAACAAGTTTGGGGAGGTGTTAAAAGTCATTATTGTGACTGATGGCACGACTGGACGAGCAACAGGGTAAGATTTTAAAGTTTTATTGTAAATATTTGACAAAGTTTCTGGCCTTAGCATTAATTTTTTAATTTCCCTAGAATAGATCAGCATATGTGGAATTCTTACGAAAGGAATCAGCGGAGCTGGCACTTTCTCTGAATGGTACATCATTCATGTCAAGGATTCTTAAGGTGACTTTCTTTCTCTACTTTTAGATATTGAGGGTTTGTTTGAAACTACTCCTAAAAACAGATTCAAGGTAACCACACAGACATATCAGGAAATGTTAACTTTTGAATAACAAGTTCTAAATCTTGTTTGTTTTGTGATAATCCAAATCGCCAATAGCTTCTACATCAAATAAAATGATAAATAATAAATGAAATGACAGCATCTGGAAGAAGTTGCCTTAAAGTAACTTTTGGGAGAAGCTATGATTGTAATGTTTTCTCCCTTACTAGAAGTTAGGTGCTTTTTATAGAATTTTCTTGAATACCCCGTTTTAGATAATATATTTGATAAAATAGCTTATGGGAGTATCTATGTACCAAAAGCCTAAACGGATCGTAAGTTTACAATTTTTGCTTATGAAATGATTCAGAATCATGCATTCTTTGACTTTGCATCTGTGGACATTGTTTTTGGTTTTACTTTGATATTTTCTGGTGTCATACAGAATATTGCTTTTCATCAATCTTTGTTTTTGGTTGATTATTTTCTCTTTTATTAGTGGTACCATAAGTACATCAAATTAACATGGTTCAAGAATCTCAAGAAAAGATATTAATCTTTTATGTTATGCTTCACTTCATTGAGTTTCAGGAAATATTGCTAATAAATATTCTGCATAGAAAGCATATCTTAATTCCGGTTATCCAATATTGGGGCTTAGGAAGTGCACCATAATGTGAACTATGGTCTTAATTGGAAATAATTTTGCTCCCGATTCTTGTTCAAAGCAGAAGTGGATTAGGCTGGAATCACTTCCCAAATCAAAATTTTCCATGGAAGAGCTTTGTATAAAAAACTAAAAAATGATTTTATGTAGTTTTCCTTTGATCAAGACCAATTGCTCATCTTAGTGATATTGATTGTAGACCAAGTTGGTTATTCATGTTCAATGTCAGACTTGAACTCAAACTCCCTTTCACAGGAACGCCTTGAATATTTCTATCAATCTTCCATCAACTTGTAAAGATTATTTTCTTTATTCAAATCCTCAGTTGTGACATCCATGAAATTTGTTCTTGTTGCTCTTTCTAATTACCAATATATTCAATATTATTGTTATTATTTGATGTTATATCGTCATTATTTATTATTACTCAACTTCAATGTTGCAATGTTTTCATTCATAATCAAATATAATATATTCTCCCCTTCATTTCTTTGGCCTTAACCTCTCCAATTTTCTTGGCTTTTGTACTTATCCACTCTTTCCCATTGTTAGAGAGTAAATAATGTATTAGAGTTTTCTGTTGTAAATGAGTTTGATCTCACGTTGCTTATGGTGTCTTTGCCTTCTCTATGCAACTTCCACATATAAAGGCCTTATTTGCTTATAAATGATATAACTTTCACTCATTTTTTAATATTCCAACATTGTATTAGAGCATTGGTTTTGAGAGCTCAAAAAGTGTAAAAGATTTTCGTAGGGAGGAGGGAAACCCTAGTCATCACCCTCCTCCCTTCCAACCACCATTGTCGGTGGCCCTTGTTGAAGCCGCCAACATTTATCCTCATCTTCTATCTAGTTCCTTTTTTTTGCTTGTTTCCAAACTTCTCTCTTAGGCCTGAAACCCTAATCCAATACCTTGTAACCATCTCCTCTGTCAAGATGACAATGACGTACAACTTGAGGGTTTTCTCCTCTTGCCACAAAAAATCGAAATGCTCCCTTCACTATGCCATCCAACGTCTTCATATTGATATTGTTGTCGTTCAACTTTTGTGCATGGTACAATGTTTGTTCTATGCCTGATGTCACAAATGTCATTGCTCGTCAGCCATTCCCTTTTTCATGTTGTCATTGGTTTCTTCCTGTCGTCACTGCCTCTTCTCCTTTGTCACTATCCATTGCTACCTACACCCATCACTAGGGCTGTAGAGGGGGAGACGTGAGGACAAAGACAAGAGTGGGAAGAAGAAAAGGAAGGGGGAAAAAAGGGAAAAAAGGGGGAGGGGGGGGGTGTGTGTGAAAGGAGGAAGGAAGAAAAGAAAAGAAAAGGGAGGAGAAAAGGGAAAGAGAAAAAAGGGAGAAGAAGAGGATGTAGAGAGAGAGAGAGAGAGAGAGAGAGAGAAGGTGGAAGTTCAAAAAAAAGAAAAAAGAAGAAAGACAAGGAGAGAAAAAAGGTTGAAAAAAAATTAATATTTTGTTATCTATCACTAACCAATTAGTTATATCTTTTCTTGTGTGAGTATCTACATTGTAGTAGTATTGTTTTGTCAAAGTTTGAGTCTTCTCCACGAGATTTGGGGTTTGTGGAATATCACAAGTTAACAATCTACAACTTTATTAGATGATTGATGATATTTGTATTGTAGAAGCATGCATGCAAATCTTCTTAACATGTGCAGGTGTATGGATGTTGTTTTAGTCCAATGACGTCAGCAATGTATTAGTATCTATACTTATTTTAGTATGGTCAACTGGAGTTTGATCAATTTTCTTGCTTGCATAGTATTACTATTGGTTATATTTGTCTGGCACATATCTTCTTGTTTATTTTGTTCTAATTTACTTATGTATGAGTCTGTTACAAGTTGAATGTTTCAGCTTAAGGGAGAGTGTTAAAGTAAATATTGTATTAGAATTTTTTGTGGTAAGTTTAGTCTCACATTGCTTATGATGCCTTTGCCTTTTTATATAGCCTTTATATATAGAGTTTTTACTTGCTCATAAATGATTCATTTCTTATGTTTCAACACACCATCTTGTATTTGTTCACATCTAATTGGATCACAATGGGAGCATAATGATAGCATACATAGAATCCATTTTAATGATTGCCTAATGATTTCATTGACTCGTTAAGCATTTGCTAAAAATGTCTTCAATTTTCTTGACTTTATGATATTTAGAAGTAGTCAACATAGTCTCATTCCAACATTACCACATCACACTATCCAAAATACAATTCTTTCTCGTAATGGTTATTATGTGGTCTGTAGTTTCTGCTTGAGGATATGGTGACCTGAATTAAAAAAATTGCATACGATAGCACTTTTTTGTGTGATGGGATCAATCTTTTTGTACAAATCCAATTAACCAAATACTTTCAGACTGTAATTAGCCACTTACAACTAATATGCTTGCCATCCTAAAATTCCAATTATCTGCATTTGTTTTCTTAGTTTTGACTAGATGACAATTTCTAACTCAGCAAATGTTTCTATAAAGTAGGAAAGAAATCACTATCTTCTAGCTTCATGATTTGGACTTTCAGAAGATTTCTACATTGCAAGCTCAATGGTTACAAGAAGTGTTCACTGAAGAGGAGATTGATAGGCTATTTCTGCAATGGTTGGTGACAAGGCTCCTCGTCTAAATAGTTTTCCAATGTTATTCATCCAATGGTATTGGGACTTAATTAAAGGAGATGTCATGCAGATCATGGCTGACTTTCATCAGGATGGTGGCAATATCTGTTGTGCTAATAAAAACTTTTATCACCCTGATTCCAAAGGTTTTGGGAGCCTCAAACATTACTGAATTTAGACCTATTAGTCTCCTAAATGCCATTATAAGTTGTGGCTAAATGTTATGGTGGATGGACCAAAGCCATTGTTGCTCGATTTAGTTGAGAACTACGAAACTGCTTTTGTTGAAGAACATCAATTCTTGGATAGCTTTTTGATATGACATAATGCATAAAAGCTAGATGAAGACAAAAGAAGGCTGGTTTAATTTGGGAAATATTTATAGAAAAGGCTTGCGATTGTGTGTCATGGAATTGCTTGGAACAGTTTGTGTTGCATGTGCTTCAGTATCAAATGGTGAGCTCAGCTTCGTTCTTTGTTTTCATTAATGGTAGTCCCACAGGTGAATTTGGTTGTGACCAGAGTTTTCATTGTCTTTTGATGCATGTGCTATAATATTGAGTCCAATGCCTCATCATGGGATTCTACTCGAAGATGGGAGCCCTAAGGGTTAATCACCCAGTATGTGGACAATACTATTGTTTTTTTTGATGCAATCCAATATTGGATTGAACATCTATAATGCTTACTGGGGCTCTTTGGAATTATTATCAGCCTTAGGGTGAACTTTTAGAAATCCACAATGATTGGTATTACACTTTTGAGCTGGTCTAAGTAGCATCAAGTTTTATGGGCTGCAAATTAGAGGTGTTTCATATCAAGTATTTGGGACTTCCTTTGGTGGTTGAAGTCCTAGGGTTATTGGACTGGGCAGGTTGATTTCTTCTGTCGTTACATTTATACCAATTCATTATCTCTCCTTGTTCATTGTCTTGGTAATAGTTGCCAATCGTTTAGAATGCATTCAGAGGCAGTTAATATTGGACAAGTGGGAAGAAGGTTACCTCTTCTGATCTTCAGCTTGTGACTTGGCATAAGATTTGTTGGCTAAAATTTGAGGGTGGTCTAAGCCTATGGTGCTTCATGAATTTAGCTTTGTTAGGCAACTTGCTGTGGAGGTTTCAGGAGAAGGATGTTCATCTTTTTTGTGTGTGGATATTGTTAAGGTGAAGTGGTTTGTGGTGTCTTTTAAGGGTAGGGATGGATCATGGAAGTTGGTCACCTAGGGGTTCTACCTTGTAGAGAGGTATTCTAGAGGTGAATGAAGTGGGTTAGGTGTGGGATCAAATTGGTAGTGGGTAATGGTTGGGGTCTCATTTTTTAGAATGATGTGTGGTAAATGATTCTCTTTTGGCTCTTGAATTTTGGTGTTATTCTCAATTGCATCTTCCTCACCATGTAGGTATGGTTGAGTGTTCTGCAATAGAGATTTTCTAAGGAATGTAGCTTCTTTCATTCCTTGATAACCCTCCCTTATTTCTGTAGTCTCCTTCGTAAGTGCAGCCATGGCAGAGTGATGGATCTTTCACAGTCAAGTCACTATATTGCATTGTTATGCATGGAGGGTTCGGGTTTAGAGAATTGAAGTTCTTTTGGAGGACTTGGATCACCAAGGTGTCTTCTCTTGGCAGATTTACTATGATGGCATCCCCACCGAACTTTTGCTCTAAAGGAGGTGGGTTTCCCTGGCTAGCATATGATAAATTTGGAAAAATCGGGAGAAAGACTTTTGACATTTGTTTTACGTGTGACCATCAATTAGTAAATGGTGGCATTCCTGGACAGGCTTAGGTACGAATCAGGAGCTTGTCATCAGATCTTTTTGGGAATGGTAGATGGTTAAATGAGGTCGATATAAGAATAGGAGGAATTTATGGAATACCCTCCCACATGCAGTTTGGTGGTGCTGTCCGCTTGAGAGAGAAATAATAGGATCTTTCAAAATTTGGTACATGATTATCTTGGCATGTGAGTTCTGTAGTGGTGATGTTTAATTGCTGGTGGCTTCAGTCCCTCAACTTTTCTGGAGTTCTTTTTTGGGTGTGTATTTTTAGCTTATTTTTCCTTCTTATTTTGTCAGTTTCTACTCTGAAATGTTTTTCTCTGATTTGTTTCGCTTTTCCAGCTTGCCTATGGCTTGTGTAGGTCTTTTTTTTCATTTTTTAATGTATCTCTTGCCGCCACTCAAAAAAGGTTAGCTAGATTTAGACATTTGGATACCTCAGCAACAATGTCCATTATCACTGTTGGTTTGTAAGGCAATGTGGCCCCAATTGATTAGAGAATGTTGCCACAGGCAAATGAATGCCCAATCCTTTGACTGGATGTCATAATAATTTTCCCAGAATTAACCAAAGTAAAAGAAATCTAACTTCTTTATTTCCTTCTTTTTTGATCTCGTCAGGGGCTTATACCCTGTTTGTGCACAAAATTCGAGCAATTGAAAAGGGATATGTCAAGGGGGAGAAAGTACAAAATAGAAACATATGGAAAAACAAAAAAAAAGAGAGGACCTTATGAGAAGTTAGGTCCAAAAAGTGAGAAATTAGAAATCCTGGCGGAATCACATGATGTTAGGTCAATGAAAACAGTAGGCTGGACCAGGTCAATTCATAAATGAAATATGAATTCATATTCTCATAACCTATCCATATCTGTTGCTTTAGAGAAAATGTGAAGACCCTTACATTCCATCTTTTCTCATCCCATATTTCATTCCTTAAGGTCCTTCTCATAGTACATTTCTGTTAAGCATATATGTAAATTACAGAAATTCAAAATTGCACTTTTGCAATAAAGGAAATTAATGAAAACCATGTATTATTAATTTAATCTTACAAAATTACTCATCAATAAGTTAACTAAAAATTGCAATTAATTCATAAATCAAATCTTTTGATAAAGAATTATTTGACAATATATTTAGTAATATCAATATATGCTCATAAATAAATAAAGTGCAATAAACTACTATTTGATAATAAATTTCATTAAGCATTTTATAATGCATAAATGAAAATAATTTTCATAAGAAAGTTGTTTGACAATAGAAACTACCAGGTAGTTTTTATGTAACTTAAAAAATAAGTATTATCATTCAAAAAAACGAAAATATGAATTATTACTAAATAATACACATTATGTACAAATATATTTACATTTTAGTTCTGAAGTAATTTTTTTTTTGAAATAGAAAATGTTTTCCAATTTATAATATTACATTCTTTTTAACCCATTGTACACGTTATAAAATATCGTACTATAATATCTTATTATATTTATTTATATGTAAATCCCAAAATAATAACCATCAAGGTACAATTTTTATAAGATTTTAGCGAGCTTATATTCTGAAAAATCTTGATCTTACAACAAAACTTGATCTAGGAAAAATCATTGGATCATAGGATACTGCACATAATCTATTTAGATGAGAATTAATGTCTCAGATTTTGACATGAAAATCGATGGTTAAATGATGATTTTGCCCATGCATATTTAATACTTCAAAATAAGTGTGAATATTGTTATTTTTTAATATAATTGTTAATATGAGATAACTATTATAATATTATAATAATGATTAAGATTAATATTATATATTATAATTAATAACCAATATAGTTATTATAAATCACATTATTTAATACTCAAGGATTAAAGGGTATTTGCATCAATATATAAATTTCATACCCAAAACCGTTATTTTTACCATTTCTAGGACTTTGGCAAAATGAGAAGAAAAATATCGCAATCCTCGTGGTTTTGTATAGAAGCTGTCATATTGAAGACGGTTTGTCTGTGATTCTCTTGACAATTGAAAACGTGTAGAATCCATTATGCTAGACTCCTACACATGAGGTACCTAAGAAAATTTTATAATGAAGAATCATTTATCTATATAAAAAATACGTAGATGGAAATGAATATATAAATCTCATAATTAAAGATTCCTTTGAGTTCCTTTTAAGTCCAGGGGATGGGTAAGAGAATGGACACCATTAGATTTATGTGTTTTAGACAAGGAATTCACTCTTCCGTGAAATCATTTTCTTCATCATCCACAACCATCATGATTTTGATATCTAGCAAGAATCTCAATTGCTTTCCAATATTCCTGTGTTTTTTAACCGAACAAGCCTCCAATGGCTTAGGAAGTTTTAGTGAACAAATGGGCTCATTCTTGTTGTATGTTTGCCCAATCTGATGAGCTTATTTCCCTTGCGAGTTCATTAATTTTAGCCTTATGAAATAAAAGTCTTCTCCCAAATGTACATTTGTTTTACATGTCATGATAAGGAAGATATGCTGGTTGGCTAATTTGTAAAGATGTGTCAGAATTTTTATTTAGTGTATTATCATAAAATCATACAGAGATAGAGTAGACTCTTACATGCATTTATTTTAGTGGAGTAATTGGATCTCACTCTCTGAAGGCTTTCCATATAGCATCTATGTTCCTTGTGACTGTAAAACTTTCAAATGTTCGGACACATGCCCCATGAATGGTTAGACGAGTGTTGAAATATAGACATCCAACTTAATGGAGAAGTCCTCTATATAAATGTAAATCTCGAATTAATTTTTCCCACTTTAGCATTGTCTTTTTAGGTTTTACAAGTGTTTCCTTTTTTAGACTAGATGTGTGAACTTTGACCCTTTTTTAGATTTTTATTTCAAATTAAAGATTTGGAGGGCACGTATAACTTGATTTTTGGACTTTTGTATTATGGTTCGTTGGTTCTCAGACGAGTTTTCAGTTTATACCTTGACTTCATCTTGGGGTTTCTTCTTACATTGTCGTTTCATCTCTAATTTAGATACAATATATCACCATCATTGAGGTGGAATACATGCTTTATTCATGTTTTTCAAATCCAATATGCATATCATTGGACTCTTCTAACAGCCGTTTCATCAGGTTGTTCGAGGAAGTGCAGCCACTCATGAGGCTAATGCATTGATGCCATGGCCCCGAATCACTCGAGCTTCGGCATTTGGTCCTAGGCTTGGAAGAGTGCCCTATCCTAGAGGACTTATGGCAAGCCCCTTCCGTGGCCGTCTGCCTGTAAAATCTGGTGCAAGAAGCCTACAGTGGAAGCGGGACTCTCCCAGGTCTCAGTCCTCCGAGGGCACAAAAGGTCAGTTAGGCAACACTGCGATGACCACAAGTGGAAGAAATCTGACCTATATACGGTCTGAGCCTAAAACTTAGGCAATGTAAACATCTAAACATCTTATGACGAGTTGTATACTGTCACGAGGAAGGAAAGAAGACGAACAGCATACGGAAGTTTCATCTGCTTCTTCTGGCCAGAAGCTTCAAAGCAGTGGATGACTTATGGCCAGTCTAAAGGGAAGTTAACCAAGGGATGTTTGTTGCAAGGGGTAAAAGGATTAGAAAATAATTTGGGGACCGGTATAAATCACTTTCTGTTTATCTTTTCTGGGTTAATTGAGCTGATTTATTGTCTGTTTGCCCATCTTGGTGATATTTTGCTGAAATTCAGGTTTTTTCCCAAAGGTTTTCTGAAAAAATGTGTGAATAGTTGTTGGTCTCGCAAGAATAGATTTTTGATTAAAATAGTGTTCTCCAAACCAACTTTGGTCCCATCATTTTGCGCCGAGGAATGATTATATTATTGAATTGTAAAATGATCGCATTCTTCTGGTTTCTTTGCTCAAGTCTCAACGTATTTGAAGAAGGCATTCGGTTCTAATCTTTTGTACTGGGCCAATATGATATTTGGCATTTTGCATTATTTCTTCATATTGCAGGCTCTCAATTGATATGTTTTTCTAACAATGGAAATACTGGAATTCAAGTCTCTTTTCTTTAGAGTGAAAAATTAACCGTGCACCTGACGTTGGGGACTTTGCTGCTGGAAAAATGTATTCTTTTTTTGTAATTGCAGTCGGAAAGATTGTATTCTGTCGATTGCATTCTTCTAACATTGTGTGTTCATAAAAAAACTAGGAGAACCAGAATCTTGGAAGGAAGACCGCTATGTTGGATTGGACAATGGTAACCTCTTTTTTTGATAAGCTAGTGGGAAAATGTCAGATTTGCAGAAAAAATTTCAGTGGCCGGATGGCCATGCCAAGGCTTACCAAACAAAAGATGGTGCAGCTGTTTTTTTCTGGGAATGAAAGATGGCAGATCTCACTTTGTAATTGGAGATTTTCCGTGTGTCCATTGGTTAAAAAAGCACGTTTATCTTCGTAATGCTAGCTAACATCAAAATACGTTTATACTTAAATGTTTTCCCAAAATCTTTGATCCTAGAAATTTTTTATATTGGCTTTCTATTCATTCTAAGTTGTTTATGTTTTAATCTTTAGCTAAAAGTGCGAAGTTAATCTCTCGGTTTTTTAATGGTAATGATTTTTGCATTTATGAAAAATTAAATCTTGATCAAGAGTATCGCCGTTTCGATCGATTGAGTGGTTCTGGTTGAGTTGAGAGAAAGAGTCCAAACGGAAGTACAAGGCCACCATTATTTGTTCTCCTCTTGACTGAGATGCTGCTGCCCTTGGCGATGACCATAGATTTGCAAAGAAGGAAGGGAGTCGGTAACTGAGAAGAATTAAGGGCAAGATGCGTCGCCTCTGTATTCTTTTGGGAAAAAAATGATTTACGAGGAGGCTTATCTCTCGGTCATCGCAGACTTAAGGAAGCAAAAGGGGGAGGAGCTTTTTTTCTCATAATAGTTGAATGGTGAGAGTATCTTGGGAGCGTTTGGCAACATGCGGGAGCCACGTCCGGCCTATTTGGTGCGGCAGTGGTCTCGCATCATGCAAGAGTCACTCCTGACACCGGGAGCGATGATGTTTGGTAAATTTTAGAGCCAACTCCTGTTTATGTCATTGAACTGTTCATTGTGAGGTTTGACGAAGGGGTTTATGCAACGGAGTGATTTCTACGAGTGGAATAGGCAACAAGTGGATTGATTTTTGGAAATGGCAAGTGTGGTGAGCAGAGTGCTTCATGCAGGTCGAAAAAAAGGGTGAGCAGTGAGTGGAGGGTACAATGCCAGTGGAGTGTAGCGTGTAAAGTGATTCCCTACGGTCAGTTTGTATTAGAGAGATCTCGAATTTGTGCTTCTAGAATTGTCAGGCAACGATGTGGTAGTGGGGAGATGAAAAAAGACCTCACTCTTTCTCTAAATTGAAAATACAATTCTCTAGTGAGCAATACCAAATGCATTACATCCACGCCTTACATTACGTGCCGTGCGGATGGAAGTACATCCCCCCAGTAATAGAAATCGATGGGTGTGTTGTTGAACACCGCCCTAGATTATATTGACCTTTGTTACCAATGAAGGTGAAATTTTAAACTTTAATATATATTAAATTCAATATACGCGCATAACAATTACTGAAAGCAGAATGTATATGTCGAAGTGGTCTGTGACTTCCATCCAAGTCGTTGCGAGTTCCTCTTCGAAAAAAACACACAAGTCGTGGGGAGTTGGAAGCGTACGTCACGGTTGCCGCTGCAACTTCCTAACTTCCCCTTCCATAAATGCCAGAATTACTGGTTTTAGTTGCCAGTTAATTCTTCACTGGAACCCAACTTAATTTGAACCGTACGCCCAGAGACACTTGGGATATGTGTACGTCGCAGGAAATTCCGGGAAACGAGAAAGACACGTTAGCTTGTTACCGGAAAAAAACAGCCCAACGCGTCGTCACCTTTGCCGAGAAAGCTTCAAGTTCGCTTGCATGAATATATACATACATGCCCACAAACAAATATATACAGAGAGAGAGAGAGAGAGAGAGTATGTGTCTGTGTGTGTGGTACAGTAGATGAGATGAGTTAGCTGCCGACACTGACTGGGTTAGACATGGGAGGAGTAAGAGGAGGTGGTGTTGGCGGAAGTAGACCCAGGACTCGGTCAATCGGAGTCGAAAAGACCTGGCAAACTTAACCGGAAGTGGCGACGCAAGGAACGGCATTCAAGCCTATACGTCAATCACATGGATCCTCCGATCATGGCTTCCGAAGATCCGAATCTGCGGCTTTTCCGCGACTTGTTACGTCGATCTATCAGATCAGCCTCCCTTCCTTCTTTCTTTTTTTTTTTTTTTTAATCCTCTTCAAATTTTTATAATTAATATACTCCGAAGAAAATTTTTATCGTATACAAGTCCTGGTTCCGTAATCTACGTGTAGAATAAAATCCGTCGAACCGGACGTCAGGCTTTTTCGTACGTTGGATTTTTCATTTCCAAAAAGTGTTTGTTTGACCTGAGAAATAATTTCACTTGTATCAACGACAATGCCCCCCGAATAATATAACCTGAAGACCTAAGATATTGTAGAACGAAACATTGGAAAAGAAAATCATTAGGTGTAAGACGAGGACTTCTCAAAAGGTGGTCTTTTGGACTTTCGAAGAATACGATCATATCGTTAGAACCTGAAAGGTTTACTGTAGAAGGAATAAATTACCTATTATAGTTGACGTTAACTGCCTACGTTGTCCACATATTATATGTAGATTGTTTAATTACGCCTAAGAACCTCACGGTAGATTGTTTAATTGGCACGTGGGGGTAATGATTACGTATGTAATCTACAGGCGAAATGGTATGGTTGCCCTTTTTCTTTTTTTTTTGAAAAAAAATTAGATAGTATTCGTGGGCCCGGGATCACACGTGGCTTCCTCGGGAAAAGTTGCTGAAAGTTTAATTATAGTATCATCTTATAAATACTTCTTCTTCTTCTTTGATGAAGAGGATTATCTTATAAGTTCTGCAAAAAAATACGAAAACTACGGCTCTGGTGGTGTATTTAAGCAAGATTCCTTTTTGTTTGAAGATGATTTGATTTTTTAGTATGATTTCTTACGCTCAGATGTTAAAGGTTTGTTCTTATCGGTTTATTTGTTGCACATATGGGGTGGGGTAGATATAATTATTTTGTACGCATTACTATAGATATTTTTGGTCCATTTATGCATGATTGATTATTAATTAAATTACATTCTCAAATATTCGGGAGATGCATGTACAATTATTTCTAGATTTATGTTTATGTGTTTAACAAATTTATTTGAAATAATAAATACTTCTTCTTCTTCTTCTTCTTCTTCTTATATATATATATATATATATATATTGCACTTTTTAATATTACGTTGGAATAACTAACTAAATATTGTGTTAGAATAAAATTATATTTATTATTTGTACAAGTGTTTCAAAGTGCCATTAGATTAAAGTCTGTAATATCATTCAACTCCCCAAGTGCAATTCAAACATTAGGGTTTACCCTTCATCATAACAGTTGCTAATTATATATAAAACAGTCTCATGCTTTACAAAAGCTAATACATGATGATTTAAAACATAAGGAATAAAGATTTTATTTACAAAGGTATGCTACACAAATACCCTTTTATATAGCATAAATCTTTAAAGACTAAAATAATGTAATATGCAAATATATATGGATAAATTAGCACACAAAAAAAAGATGGTAGAGAGAAATCTAAAATAGTAGTTGAAAAAGTGGTCGCCTCTCTTGTCTTTCTCCAACCATGAATTCAAAGTTTTTCCAATAATCAAACCCTAATATCATCATCATCATCATCACTTTTTCTATAATGGTGATGATATAGGCCATGAAGATCAAGAATTACATGTACAATTGTCATTGATTAACCTTAACCACCACCTCAATATATCACTCATGATTTCCCTCTCCTCCCAATCTTGCAAATCATAACCTCCTCATCCAAAAGAGTATCATAGACCAACTCCTCCTCTGAGATCATCACCCTACTCTCGTCTACTTGATCCTTAATTTGATGTTAGAACATGCACTTTGATGGTAAGAAGATGTCCTTAATTTCATTGCATTTTGATTTGTCTTCCTTTCTTCTCTTTATCTTGAATCACAAATGATTTTGTCCATTTCATTCTTCCCATGGAATTCTTAAAACTTAACCTTGTATGATTATGTTTGAATGCATGAACGATGTTGTTCCTTCACATTATTTTTAATGCTTGAAGAATCTTATTCCTTGAATTCCTACAATCTATGATAAACACACACACACACTCACATATATATATGGAAAAAATATGTTTCTTTGACACATCAGATGTTTTGTTGGAAAATTTATTTGTTCAATATTAGGAGGTTTGTGCATTCTGATAAGATTAAGAAATCTTAATAAAAGAAACATTGGAAAAAGATTTCTCAAGGTTAAGGGTGTTTGTGCATGATGGAAATCTTAGGAAAATATTTCTTAACATTCACAAAAACATTTCCCAACTTTTTTGACCTCCCCTCATTTGCTTTCACTTGCCGCTCATCACTTGGGCTCGTCGCTTATTACTCACCACTTGAGCTTGCACACTCACTATTTGAGAACAACACCATAGCTTGCCCACACGACTTTGCCACACTCTACTTGCCTTTCTGCTCTTTGCTCGTGCGACAAACTCAACTACCATAGTTTACCAAATTCTAGTGAACGTTGTTGGAGGAGATAGATAGTTGATCGTGAAAGAAAAGAATTTTGATAAAAGAAATAAAAATTATTTGTGAAAAACAATGAAACAAAATAAAACTTTTTAGAGAAAGGAGGAAAAATGGGAAAGAATGAAAAATAGACAAAGATAAACATTTATGAAATAGTAGTATATGAATGATTTAATTATTCAAGGTAAAAATTACATACCTTGTTAATTGATTAATGTAATTAATTAATTACATTTTGACTAATTATTTTAATTCATTAATTAAAAACTTAATCAATAAATTAATTACAAATAATTATACTACATTATTATCCTTTTGATATATTTTATTTTCTTCACAATTGCAAGCATAGAAAATTAGTTATATGTATTTTTGTATGTTTGTGATGAAAAGATTATTCATAATAAAATAATTGTGTACTATATATCATATTATTTAAAATTATAATTAATATATACTATATTATTTAAAATATTACTTTTAAGTTGTACTATTATTTATTATTTCAAAAATTATTAAGAATTTTATTTCTCATCATTTCCTATAATACACAAACATGTTAAAATTTCATATCATTTTCGATCATTTCATTTCCTATTTTGCACAAATATATCAAAAATTTCTATCATTTTTTGTCATTTCTCAATGTGTATAAATGTTTAAACTTTTGTCATTTACCAAGTTTTTCATTTTCCAATATTTCCAATAATTCTCGTTGTTTTCTTTTGGACAAAAATTATGTACAAACATTTTAAACTATTGCTTGTATTATATTTTTTAGTTTATTCCAATGTAAAAGGTCACACATCGAAAAATTTTAAGATGATATTTAAATTAATATATGATGAATTTTTCTATTCATTACTAATTCATATGATATCAAAACTATTTCACATGCATTTACTTGTGAATACTTGCAGGTCTATAAATAAATTACAAGTAAGAAGAAGTGTTAGAAAAATTTTACGTTAATTATATCAAGTGCGAGGTTAGCTTTTATATGTATATATATAAGAGATAGTATGTGTGGAAATGATTTTTTTTACGTAGATCACTCAATTTAATTTGTCTGTCATATGCTAAAATAAATATTCCAAGTGCAAATAACAGAGGTTTTTTTGTGAGTCAGCTAAATATGACGTAGATACTGTACGTTTTGACCACAAGTATTACATATTTATTTAAGCGCCTGTAATGGCCGTGACTTGTAATAATACTTTGAACCCCATATATATTTATATATGGTTGTAGAAGTTGTACGTATAATAAATTAAATAGCCACGACTTTGCTGGCAATAGCTAAAGCCCTGTTTTGGAATGATATTATAATTTAAATGATTGAAATTGCACGTACGTACAAAACGGCAATCATGAAGACGGTCGCATTCCGAAATATATCGAATATCGATGATCGAGGGGATGCCAAATATCGAAAAATTCCACGTCACGACAGAGAATTTTTCTCGTAAAAAGCAGAATTTTCGGAACACTTGTCCGTTTATTTTTTACTTGCATATCGCCCGGCCCGGGTTATGATTACACTGTTGTTATGGTCTAAATCTAAATTTAAGATCTTAATGATATAAGAAGTATGTGGTAATTGAGACCACGTCACTTTTCCTTCCCTTTAAAAGAACGCCTCATCTGCCTTCCTCTTTCAAGAAACTGCAGGGAAGAATGGAGGTAGACATTGGCAGCTTGAAAGCAAGCAAAGTCCTCGGCCGTGGCGCCACCGGCACCGTCTTCCTCATCACCTCCACCACTCGCCACCGTGCCTGCCCTCCCCTTCCCTTCGCTCTCAAAGTCGTCGACGTCGACGTCGACGTTGACGAAGACGGCGACAGGGACGTCACCAGGCGCGCCCGATGGGAAATGACGGTCCTGTCCCTCCTCTCACACCCTTTCCTCCCCACCCTCCTCGCCCGCGACGTCTCCTCCAGTCCTCGTTACATCTCCTACGCCCTTCCCTTCTGTCACGGCGGCGACCTCAACTCCCTCCGCCACTCCCAACCGGACCGCATCTTCTCCATCACCTCCCTCCGCTTCTACGCCGCCGAGATCCTCTCCGCCCTCTCCCACCTTCACCGCCTCCGCCTCGTGTACCGGGACCTCAAACCCGAGAACGTTCTCGTCCAGCTCTCCGGTCACCTCACTCTCTCCGACTTCGACCTCTCCCTCCACCTCCCGTCCGAAAGCTCCAACCCGCAGATTCCCGCTTCCTCCACTTCCTTCGTGGGGACGGAGGAGTACGTGGCGCCGGAGGTGGTGAAGGGGGAGGACCACGGGTTCGCCGTCGACTGGTGGGCGCTGGGGGTGGTGACTTACGAGATGGCGTACGGGAGGACGCCGTTCAAGGGGAGGAACAGGCGGGAGACGTTCATGAACGTGGTGGTGCAGAAGCTGGACTTCCCCGGGAAGAGGAGGATGGCGTCGGACCTGACGGACTTGATATCCAGGTTGCTGGAGAAGGACCCTTTGAGGAGATTGGGGTCGAATGGTGGGGCAGAGGAGGTGATGAGACACGTATTCTTCCGAGGCGTCAGGTGGGACTTGCTCGCGGAGATGGCCAGGCCACCCTTCATTCCGCCGGTGTGGGAGTCGCTCGAGGAAGACAAGGGCTTCGACGTGCGGGAGTATCTGAGAAAGGAGAAGGAGAAGACCAGGAAGAAGAAGGAAACGATGTCGGAGGTGGAGTCGCCGGAATCTTCGTCATCGACGACCTCGGTTTCTCTGACGGAGTGAACGCCACTACCTCCACGACGTCATCACTTACTTCTCTCGTCGTCGGCCATCGTACATTTCGGCCTGTTTCCGTAGTAGCCTTACGTAGTTTGCTTAATTGTCAAGAGGTCTTGCTAATTAGCTGTTATGTTAGGAAGCTAACTACAATTTTCCCGTATTTATTTATTTATTTATTTTTGGTTTGTTGAGTTCGTGGAACAAAAATGGAGATCAAAACCGCCTCCGCGTTTTTTTTTCTTTTTGTCCGACCACCGTTAAGTAAACACCTTAATTTTGTTAATACCTTCATAATAATTTATCTTTCTTATAGATAATAAATGCCACAACACATGTATCTTGCTCGTCAAGCTCCACCTGAACATGCATGATCCACACAAGAGACATGCCCATCCTAAGACAATCTCAGACTTTGTAATCGAAATGAAAACCAACTCTTCTTCTCTTCCCATCCTCGTTTTAGTAGATGTCATTCTCATGGAATCCTGTTCATGCCAGCGTATAGGAACCCCCCCACTCTCGACCAAACAATCAAAACTCCTCATGGACAAACACCATGATCTCGATCGATCGCTACAGACGCCTCCTCATGGGCTGGTAATGATGATATCATATGCATGTTGTCTTCCCTGCAATAATAATAATAATATGCTGTCGACCAAGGTTCTGATATTGTGAGATTCCAATGATCTCGTGAGATCGGCCGCCATTTCCGGATATTATGATTTCCGAAGAAACGGCATCTCTCCCCAACAGTGATTCTGTCGCAATGGGTCTTCACACTATGCCGGAGGTGACGTTTCGTTGCGATGTCCTCTAGCAACCACCATGGCCAGTCGGTGACTGCTCCGCATCTCCGAGGTGTTGTTGGTCGTTGATGTGATCCTTATTTGCAGGTAACATGGATATGATTATAGGATACCTTGTTGGGTCGCCGTCCGCTGAGGATTTGTCTTCTGCGGGAGACAGGGATTGTTGGTGAAGATGGAAGATGAAGACGAAGACGGGAGGGGGACGGCACTTTAGAGGGTAAATTTTTTTACCGTGCCATCTGTGCCTGTGCGTGGTTTCACATCAATAATTGTAGAGATGATGAAATGAATAACATTTTAAAATCAATTTGCAAGTACACGTAAATATATTAGAAATGGATGTGTTTTCATCGATGCCAGTTATAATCCATCCTACTTCTAAAAGGTAAAGCTTTCTTTCACGCAAAGCAGACCAGAACGGAACAGACACCCCACGCTTGGGCCGGTGGTTTTTCCTTTTTTTTGACGGTGTCGTCCGTCCGCACACTTTTCCGGCAACCACTGCTCACTTTAGCCGGACCACCTTCTTCCTTTCCAAGATAACAGACAAACGGCAAACCAGCAAACAGCTTTATCCTCACAGAGAGAAAAGAAAAAGGAGAGAGAGAGAGGAAGAGAGGTTTGGGTCTTCGAGCATGTCAGAGAGGCGGACTGATGGCAGCAGGTTAATTCAGTGGTGGGACGAACAAACTTCAAATGGAGAGCTAGATTTTTGATTTCACAGGTGTCAGGGGGGCATATACAAGCCTGCAAGCTGTCATTTCTCCCACCAACAGCAAGCACTGGAATGGCAAGGCGAGCTAGGAATTGGGCTAGCAGGGGCAAGCGGTACTGCCGAGCTCGCCTCCTCTGCCGACCTCTTCCTGCATGTGGATCCAACCAACAGCCGGGATTTTGTTATCCATCCGTCTGCTCCGTAGGGTACAGGTCTAACCTTGGGCTACTTAATTTTTCTCCTGCCCCTCTTCCCTTCCTTGCCTTCGTCGGCTGGTTGCTGTGACCCACGAGGACAAGTCAACTCCAGGGCACGGAGGATGATGAGCCCAGCGACGGCGACGTTCCATCTCGATGTCGATGGTTTGTGTTTTTTTCTCTATCAACGTCTTGACGGTATTGTGTGTGTGTGTGTGCGTTTTTTTCTTCCCAAGTTTTTGAGCTGGACGCTGAGAGACGTCTGGTCTGGTCTGGTGTGGTGTGTCCTCCTCTGGTGCAAAATATATTTCCTTAAAAGAAATGTTTGTTAGAATTAATAAATTACAAGATCTCGGAGGAACGACAGATCCGTGAAAATTTAGCTACTGTTTGTTTGATGGAGGAGCTGCAGCGCTTATTGTTTCAACTCCATTCAGTGAAGTTAGGGATTACTTTTATTTTATGTCTTGTGCATTTGCTTCTCTGTTTTTCTTCTGTCATAACATCCTCTGTTTCCTCAGGACTTTACCTTAACGTGAAGATAATATTCATTGAGATTGGAATTTCGTAACCATGTTTCTCATTTCCTCTTTTGCACTCGATGATGCTATGATTACGTGAGCCGGGGATTTATATTGCCTGGACTATTCGTACGATCGATACATTTTGATGGGCTAACATGAACATTTTCTTTTTAATTTATATGGTCCATGCTTTGGAAGATCTTATAGGATCGTTAAGGAAATGGTTGTCTTTATTGCAATTAATTAAGATGTCACAATTGAATGTGACAAGGGAAAAAAACAAAAAAGCAAATTAACTACAGAAACTGGAGAACCGACGAGGCGCATACCAAACTTCCAAACACAAGGATGGACACCTGACGGATGGACGGCAGACACTAAACACAAATTTGTCCACATTTAAGCACAAAGGATTTGACAGGTTTAATTCAATTAAGCATGCAAATCATCGATACAACACATGCATGCGACAAGAATCATATTATTCATCAATAAAAATATTCGATGGTGCAGAAGACATTGATGATGGAGCAGGTAAAGTGGGATGTTGTGTAACACATGATTGATTAAGGGAGGCGTGCCAATCGATGTTGAATGAGTTTATTTGATTTGTTTATAAATGGGTTGTTTTTGTTTAAATATCAATATTTTAGACGTCTGTTCAATTACAGGACGGACCATTTAACTTTTAACCTGCTAACCCCGGAATGGGGTTGAATCGGATCATAACTTATAACTTATAACCTGAACTTGAACTTGAGGTCAGGTTATATGTGAAGTAATAAGGTTAGGTTATGACTTAATCCGATTACACCACCGTTTATTGAAGTAACAAGATTTAGCTTGTGAATTCTGAATCTGAAAGAATAAGAAAAAGGGTCCGGCCGGCCTCCAATATTTGAACCTATTGCCACCCCTGCCGGCGCGGAAACACAGGAAGAGTGGTGTCGGAGGATGAAGAGAGGTCGGTTACTTGGCTTTGGGTGTTGGAGTTCGTGGAGGAAGCCAAGGGACGATAGGAAGAAAATTGGTCAGACGTCTTTTCTAACGTACATGGTACAGGTTTAGATGGTTTAAGGGTAATTTTCAAACCTTCAAACAAAAATCATTATACAGCCGAATCTGGAATTTGTAGATGAAAATCACGGTGATGGATTAAAGAAAGGAGGAGGATATGTAGCTAATGTGTCTCTTGTGAAGCATGCCATGTTCCTCTTGACTTGAACATGACGATGTCAAATCTGAGCTCCTTCTCGTGAACACAGTTCTTCTCTGCGTCCCACACCCCATCTGCTCGCTTCCCAAGCTTTTTAACACAAAAGAACAACGGCTGTACCTGCTGGATTTTTCTGTAGGGGACCCAAATCATGATCTCAGAAAGGGAAGGTTACCTCTCACCAACTACCCAACATTATTAGTACCGATCAAGAGTGAATATTTCACCTTCCCATCAACACAAACTTACCAGCCATGAATATATGATCCAGATCCCTGCAATTATTCTCCTTCTGCAAACCGCGTGTCATGGGTTTTACCACATGTACATCTGCTCCTGCTGCCTGAAATGTTTCTTGTCATCATGCAAAGGGAAACGATTTGAAGTAGCTAATTAAATTGGTGAAGATCGATCGATGAGTATAATTAATAAGACCGCTGAATCTTTCTTCCATCGGTTGCCGTCCCGAAAGAGAGAGATTTTGGTTAAGAGTAGGCAAGAACCAGGAACGAAACCAGCGTTCATGTGGGTGAGAGGCAGAAGGATGGTGATGGGAGATGGAAGAACATTTTTTGAGACAGATGATTGAAAGGGAGGTGTGGGGTAAGACAAAACATGACAATAGCAGATGGCAACGCCGATATGTGTACAGTAGTACAGTACAGTACAGTACAGTCACAAACGATTCGTGTGGAAAATGATTAGGTAGTCTCGCATCGACGCTATATATGAACATGGTCACCGTTCTACACTGGAATGGTCAGAGTACAGTTCGAACTGATCTTAAGCATCGCAACTACCGCCTTCTGTTTCATTAAAAACGAACAAGTCCGACGGCAGAGACATCAGGCCCGCCATAGAATTCGTGACTAGTTTTATGACAAATTTGAGAACCTACTTTTGTAATAAATCACTTTTTGCAGTTGAAAAATTCGTCGAACAAATTAAAGCAATACAGGACCTGTATGCCGTAAACGTGGTGCCATAGGCGCAGATGGGCGCAAATCAAACGAGTAATATGATTATGGCTTCTCAGTGGCAAGTGCTCATTATACTCAAAACATGCATTTTTGCTTCTGTGGACGATCTGTATTGAAAATGGAGAAGCCCATGATCGGTTAAGGACCTCAAAAGGATGCAATCCGACGGCTGGTGCTGCACATGTTCCTGCAGTAGCACACCCCCATTTCCAGGAATCTGTCAAGGGCAACGCTTGTCGATCCCAAAGCCCAGTGATAGAGCACTTCTCTTGGGTCCATCTGATATATATATATATATGCTTACAAACGGCAGACGTTTACCAGCCTGTTAAAAAGATTATGTACGGGTTTTGTAATTAGTAATTAATGTTGAGTATATGACAACAACAACAACAACACCAAGCAATGCCTTAATTCCCGTTGGATCGATCACATAAATTCTTTCCTTCCATTTATCCATAAATCTTTTTTCCCTGTTTTCACCTATTAATTTTTTATATCCCCTCTCTCCCTCTTTCTTTCTTTTTTTTTGGAATGCTATGGTTATTTTCAGAATGCTCCCCTCCCCTTGCTTTTTTTATTATTTAAATTTTACTTAAATTAATTAATTCTTCTTTCTCTGTAACGCGTGTCTAAACCTTCTAGCGACCAAACTCCCATCTTATTTTGGATGAAATCATTTCTTCTCTAATCTCTTATATTGTCACCGATCATTCATTTTAACATTCAAATATTTGAGTCACGTCTTTGAAAGTGTACGACAATCACTGTAATATTAAAGAAAAAAAATACATATAAATAAAAATTTGATACGTGAAAAATGTTTCCCTTTAATATTACAATTGATAATTGTTAAAGAGTTATAATAACAAAAATACATAATATAATATATATATATATAGAGACTTGCATCAAAAGTAACAAAAGTTATTTACAATCTGATTTTAAATAAAAAAACATAAAATAAGAAAATAAGATACAAATCACAAAATCTGTTATCTATAATATTTTATTGTAATTAGTCAAAAAATAATTAACTCTTCTTATTCTTCTCATGTTCCTCCAAAATATCTACTATCTCAAAAAAACAAACACATGAGTTAAAGTTCAATAAGTCATTCTACTATCAATCTAAAATATAATAATAATATGTTATGCATGTAAAAGAAAGGTTGTACTATCAATACAATAATAAAAAAGTATATATTTTTGTTATAAATAAAAATACATCATGTAAATTACAATAATATCTTGAGCATTAATATCAAGACTATTTATATATTTTAATATTTAGTTTAGTTATGACTACATATTTATTCTTTGTAGTAGTGACCAATTGTCACATATTTCTTTATGACTAGGATTGGATACCTTGAATGCTTGAGACAAGGTTAAACATATCCTTTATTTTTATTGTGTACATTATCATAGTACCATACCCTCATGACCAAGTTTATAGCAAAACATTCATTTATTTTAATATATATTAAATTTCACTTTAGGCCCAATAAAGATATACACTAATCTTAAGAAATCATGTAAAATCTTAATATTTGCATAAACACATAATTATGCTATAATTAATATAAATTTACAATAACACTAATATGTGTATGCTTATAAATTTAAAATGTATACCAATACCAATATAAATATATCCATACATTATTTTAAAATACATAACACTAATGACAAGTATTTATGAATATAATTATATAACTTACCATAATTACCAAAATCATGCATAAATATCAAATAAGATTATTTTTAGACTAAATAAAGAAAATTTATCTAAAAAAAAAATATAAAAACACAATAATATTTCGTATTTTCCTTTTTTTTTTTTTTTCTTCTTCCTCTTCTCTCTCTCTCTTTCACGTTCGGTGGTGAAAATAATTCACTGCCATACTTATATAATAGTTAAATATATAAGTGAGGCGGTAGATGTTTTATTCCTCCACCGCCTCACGTGTTTTTATTTTAATTTTAATGACGTCACCTATGACGTCACAATTTGTTTAAGAAAAACACTTTGCACCGTATAGTACAGCTGGCACTCTTTTTTCATAGAGCACTTCTAATGCATTTATTTATTTTATCCACCCTACTATAATTTTTGAACATCAGCTTTTACAGCTTCTCTGTTTTGCTCGTTATAAATCTTAAATATTTTGAATTTTTTTCTCTTCGAAAACCCATGACCGTTACATCGTAGAACTAATATAATATGTATACATGTGGAGAAAATCGTATCTATAAAAGCGATCGACTTCTCGCAGTAGTGGTCGAAGGCGAAGGCAATGGCACCGGGAAAGTACACGGACCGCCGAGAGTATCGATGGATCTTCTTCATGTCCACCAGCCAGACACCGGCAGCAAACGACGGCGGTGGCGTTGAACTTGCCTTCCACCACCGGATCTACATGGTTGTGTTGGAAATCATCCCTGCATTCGGTAGAAGTACCCGAGTTTTGAGGTGGAATTAGTTCCGACGTCGGCGAAGAACTAGCTTGGTTGTCCTCGCCGCCCTCTCCGACTCGGGCCGTCGGAGCTCCAAAGTCCACGTCGGCAAGAGAGAAGAGTTGCAGAAGCAACGCCGCCGGCGTCTCCGTCTTCATCGGCACCGGCTTCCCGCCGTTGCATGCATACATGAATGCTGCTGACGGATTGGGTATTTATTATATCTTGTGGTTCCAAAGTTGCCGAGGATTTATTTTATATATTGTCGTGTGAGTTGTTGCTTTGGTAAATCGGAAGTGGATTCATTGCATATAAAAATAAATATTTGGTTTTGGTAAACCTGTGTATTTATTTATGCAACAGACCCAAAGAAAAATAAATAAATGGGATGGTGTCTCTGAAAATTTATAATTCCAAAACTATATTTTGATGTTATATATATATATATATATACGCACACACATGACACACCAGTCGTTGATGATTAAAATGTTAATTTTCGCGACAACTTGTCCTAAAGAAATACGCACGTTTGCAAGGACATACGAGGATAAGGACCAGAACACGTCATTCCCTCCCATTCGCGAATTCGAAAATTTGAATTTATTTAAATTTCCCTCTTGTTCCTTCCCGAATCCAGAGAAGGAGAGGAAGAAAGAGAGAGAGAGAGAGGGAGCCAGCCAGCCAGGGTGGGTGGAGTGAAGAGTGGGTGGGTGGTGTGCCAATGCCGCCGCCGCCGGGGGAGAGGGCGAGCAATCCATCGCCAAAGAACGATCATAGCAATGAGATCCGGAGGGGAGTAAAGCGGCGTTTGATACCAGTGCCGTCATCTGTAAACGGAACGGATGAAGATGTTGGGGCGCAGCAAAAACCGGACGAAGATGGCAAGGACGGCGAAAGAAGTCGTCACCTGCCGGAGGACGCCGGTCCTTCCCTGCCCCATCCACGGAAGAGTACCAGCAGGGAGAAAGGGAAGAGAGTCATTCGTTGCCGCCGCCGTCGCACGCCCCTCCGTGACATCACCGCTTTCGTCAACGTAATCTTTCTCTCTCTCTCTTTCTTTCTTTTTTTCAAAAATATTTTTGTGGTAATATTTGCGGTTGATTTATGGTAGTTGATAGATCTGCTGCTACAGTTGTTGTTAGGCCAAGAACATGGATTAGATCTAGTCGCAAGTTTTGGTTTATTTTCCACAACTAAGACAAGTGTTCAAGTAAGGTTTCTAACAGTATAAGATCTTTGAGGAAAGGAAGGAAGCGTGAGAATTTCTTAACCTCACCCTGCCTCTTTTTGATAAGCGCCTTTCCTTGTTGCGTGCCTGAAAGAAAAGAAGAGGAGTTTCGTCATCTAGTTAGAGTTATAAGTAGGTGGCAATTGGTATGTGAGGAAGTGAGCGTTAATTGCAAGGATGGTCATTCCCAGCTTGTTTTGAGTCATCTGATCAATTTTAGGCAAAAAATGACATCTGGTTTCTCCCATTATAAAATTTGATTTGAAACTAGGTGGGTAGTGTTTTTGTCTCAGTATCTGTAGGATTTTGCGACTAATCTAGAATATCTTGTCTTTGTCCAAGAACAAGTGTGAAGAATGCACCACAGAGCAAGTGTGAATTATTCTGTGACTAACTTTTCGTTTTCAACTATGTAGGTGTTGTTTAGAAAACATAATTATGCCAAACTCAAATAAACATATGTACTTCGGCTTTACTTGCTTAGGTTGCTCGGCGTAGATTCATGGGTGAGTTTGCCAAGGCAATCTCAATTTGCTCATTTTGAAGTTTTAACCATTGGACTGATCAATAAGCTTCTGATTAATAAACTAGTTGGTGTATGTTACGGGATTATAGAACATTTCATTTTAGCATTAAGTAGCTATCTAATAAGGAGTGTATATGATTACCTTCTGTGATAACTCCATGTCCTAATCTACACAACTAATGGCATTTGATGAACTTTGTAATCATATAATAGGACGATTGTTATGTCATGTAAGTGAAAAAATACAATCACAGAAGGTATCTTTGGACTAATGGTCAAGAAGCATGACGATAAGCATTATTGATAATTTTGTTAGTGAATACTAGAGTTATCGATAATTTTATTTTTGGCCATAGGTTGTCTTATAAACTACAGAAATGAGAGACTTTGCCGAGTCTTGGTGGCAGTGTTGCTTTTCTTTGTCGATGCCCGATGAGCTCTTGTAGGGTTGCATTTTTTTTTTAGTTTGTAAAACATTGATTTTACTTCTTTCTCTTCATGGAGTGGCAATCTTCTCCATACCGTTGAAAAAATGCATTATGCACCATGGTATGGTGCATGCACGATATCCAAGCTTCTCAGAAATTCAACTAGGGGTTAATAATGAATGTACTTATCGTTTATTTAATTGTCATTTTATCAACTAAAATGCAAGTTTGACTGCTCTAAGGGCAGCACAATGAGAAGAATACAGAGAGAATTCTTTTGGGGTGTATTTTTTGACCATCAACGTCACTAACGAATTTTAGAAAAAAGTTTTTGTTGTACACCAGACTAAGTCTTTTATCCCGTCTTGTGGGGAATGCTAACATTTTGTACCGATACTATTTGATGATAGTCAAATATTTTGCTGTGCTTATTAAATATGTATTAATTCAAGATTTAGTAGAAATAAATACTTCTAAATAAAAGCATTAATATAAATCATTATGTCTAACATTGGTATATACACATTTAAGCTTTTATTAAAGCATCTATACAATCTTTGATATTGCATGGTATAATGGGAAAGACGAGGCATACAGATGACATTTCCTATAACTAGATCTTAGCGTGCAATATGAATAATGGATGTAGTTTAGGATAATCCTAAAAAATTAAAAATTTTGGTTTCTACCAAATTTTAGGATCTTCACAATTTTTCTTTTCCAAAAACAATTAACTATCCCTAAAACCTGGTTGATGTATCCCGTTTAGGATGGAGCTTCTTGAGATTTACTGCCACCATTCAACATTGAGTGACTTGAGAAGTCCCATCTTAATATTTTACGTTCATAATTGTTTATTTATTTATTTTTTACAAAGTAATCACCATTGGATTGAGTAGTCGGTTTTTTGCATTTTTTCTAAAACTAACAAACACATTGCCGTTGTCAAAAAATTTTAAATGTCCAACCCTAAATTTGATGTTCTTGCCATGGAAACCAAGCTTAAGTTTCCTTAAAGAATGATGTTGAGATTTACAATTACAAGGGTATTAGTTGGCATTGACCCACTAGGGAAGCTTAATTGTGAAATGCACTCATTGGTATGTCTAACGTATATTGTGTGAAATTTTACATTGGAGGGCTTTTGATAACTCACGGGAAGATATTATGGCGTGTAAAGCTCGGGAACATGTCATTCTTGTTCATCCTTGTTATCCTTATATTGGTCCAGGCAATGGACTGGAGGATGAATCTGAGGTCAACTGCTGGTCGACAAAGGGAGGCAGGCCTCGATCCCTTGGAGGTCCCAAGCATCTCGGTGGATGGTCCGTTGCAGCATGAACCAAGTGGCCCGAAGGACAGGCCACCGAATTCAGCTTGCAACGTGGTCTCCGATGGACCGCCGGCAATCAAGTCGGGGGAGAGACGGAATTCCACAGGTGACTACGGAAATGTCGCCACGGGAACGACGAAGGATGCACCAGAAGAGACCTCGAGGAAGCCCAAACGGTGCAAGACGTTGATGTCCATGCGGTAGGTCTTCGATCATTGTTCATAAACCACTCCTCCTCCCGAGTTTGCCTTGCCGTCGTCGCCAATCGATATCTGGTTGAAGCTGCTGGGCAAGGACGGGGGTGTGTCACATATTGTACAAAAGACACGGTGGTCGTCGTTCCTGGTTTCTTGGATGCAGACCTGCTGCTGCTGTAAATATTGTCCTGTTAAGGCGTCTGTAACGTGAGCCGGAAAGTTTGTGACCGAAATAATTCCACGCCTTCTTCTTTATTTTCCCAACCGTTTGGGGCAATGGAATCGTGAAATCTTCATTCATTGCTTTTCATTTAGATGTACGGTTGCCTCGAAGAAACACCGTTTCAAAGTCGAGAAGTAATTCGTCAGTCGGCGGGGGATTTATACACATATTTAATGCTGTAATGATGGCGCAACGGGCCTTTTACTTAGTAAGTCTGGGAAGGAATGCTCATCAAGCTAGATCTCCCACTGCTTGCATCGTTAAAGTCCAGATGGGCTGGAATTGTTGACCTTTGAAAAGCACGTTTTTGTTGAAAATTCTTTCACGATTGAAATTTACAAGAAAACGCGGTGCCTCCAACCTCGCTCTGTCCTCGATTTATTCTGGAAGTAAGAAAAACGTTGGATTTAAATTCCAACAATGGTCGAATTGGACTACGGTCAAAATTCTTTCATACGTTAATAAAACAAACGTTGATGGGAGATAATGAGCAAAGGAGACCCGACTTTGTTGTGATCTACCTTTTTTTTGTTTTTTTTATCTTACGTGGCAGAAATTAAATATTGTTTTCTTCTAAAAGACAGGTGTTTTAATGTTAAAAGATGTATTATTTATCATAAAAGCTGCCCTTTGTCAGAAATTGGACTTTTGATATGTATAGGACAGATCCATCGTTGATTCCTGTGTAGAGAGATGAATCTTCAAGGAACCTTTATTATTATTATTATTATTATTATTATTATTATTATTATTTACGCATGAAGCGACATCGATGGCGAGTCCTGAACGTGCTCGCGAATTCGGAGGCAGGCAGGCTCCTCCCCGCAAACAACGCGTTCATTGGTCATAAAAATAATAATAATTATTATTGATATTGATAAAAAAAATTCAATTTCAATTTTAAATTCAAAGTTTGAATTTGAATGATTACCGAAAATTGAATAGAAAGTTAATCCTCTCAGCTTATAAAAAGGAAGGATTAGAAGAAATTAATACAAATGAATCGATAAAATAAATTGATGACTTTGAAATCATCATCGTCGAAGTCCCAGACCATTCTTCTCGTCTCTGTTCACGCGGTGCAACATCGCAGTCTACCGCTCCACATCTCTGTCTACGGCACCTTTGGAGTTTGGTCGTCCTCTACCATGTGCCTTCGTTGGGATTCACCTCAGTCGAGATCGGTTTAACTGTTCGCTTGTCGGTAATTTCTTACAGTAATAATGATATATTATTATTTCTTTTAGAACTCAAAGCTATCGTTGTTATTTCTAATCGCCTTGGTTTAGATTATTGACGCCGATTTGACGAAAACAGTGTCTTCGACAAATATTCCACAAGTTACAAGACAATAACGTGGTGTGCTTCAATTTAATTATTATATTAAAAATTCTCACTCGGTTATTGTCGGCTGCAATGCCATTCTATATTAAAAAGTACATAAATTTTAAACGACTGCGGAATAAATTTTTAACAAGAATTGATATGTTTTCTCAATAAATCATTTGCACTCAGTAAAAGTGATCACATTAGGTACAAACGAGGATACGTGTGAATGCCGCAGCAGAGAGAGTACTGTTAATATGGAACATTTAAATGCAAAAATGGAGAAGAAATAATCGAAGAAATTTACAGTCAATGAAAATCGATTGTAATAGATTTAAAAGAGTGGTTAGGTCTATCATCACTGTAGGTGTTGCTTTCGTCCGCTATCACAGATCCTAATCTTCTTGCTTGCGCTATTGATGAAGATAATAAATGTTAGCCTTTTCCAGATAGAATATCGAAGGTGTATGTGGAAATCATTCTTTACAATATTATTGACGTGTCCTTATTTCATAAAAAAAATAAAGTATTGCCAAGTTGGGGCCGAATCTTGGAGGTGGTTCGGTACTGAATTCGTCTGGGCCCCACCTTCTTATATTGTCGACTTTTGATCCGCCGCCCTGGATGCGAAGTCAATCCACTGAAGACGGCGGAATCCATCCACAGTGGGTCGTGGCAGCCAACGGTCAGGATTCCTCGTCCTCCTCATCCTCCCCACCCACGTTCTTCTTCTTCTTCTTCTTCTTTTCTTCTTCCTCCTTTCCCATCTTGTTAGAGTCCTCCTCCGGTCCTTCCTTCCCTACTTTTCTACCTTCCGGGGAAGATTTGGACCAGCTGGTTGGAAATTCAGGGCGATTGGAAGAGGTGAGGCGCGTCGTCATGCCTATGGACCAGGGTCTCTTGCCGGTGGTGGCGATCGAGTGCGCGGCCGGCAGCAGCAAGGCCGACGAGTGGAGAGAGGACATGCTCCAGACCGGGGACATCGTCCAGGAGATCCGGATCGGCGATAACCCCATCGTCGCCAGGTCGCCCTTCAAGAACGGGAAGACCGGTATCAAGAAGCTCCTCCGCGACTCGTACAAGCGTGGCGACACGTCCATCGTGGTCCAGGCTAGGAGGGGGACGGAGGACTTCGTCGAGCTCCAGGCGTGCATCGTTCCCCACGAGTCCGGAAGCGGGCGGAAGTCCTCCTACGTGCTCCGCTCCATCCACGATCCCAATTACGCCATTGGATTTGTTGACCGCTTGGAGAACGAATGCCTCGAGGTGCAAGGTGTGTGTTCTTCTTCCCCCTCCCCTGTTCACCAATGCCCCTCGTCGGTCGGTGGTGGATTTTGACTTGGGCTTTTCGCTTTTTGTTAGAGAAATAAAGATTCTTCCGATTTCTAGTTTTCATTCACACCACCAAGCCATGTGAAGAACTCCTACCTCTCTTACTCGATTCATGTGCCCTCAAACTATTCGACGGAATTACGAAACCATTTCCCATTCGAATCTTACAGATTCAGCAAAAGGATGGGTGGAGTGAGGGAACATTGCTGTATTAAAGAAACATGTTTGATTGATCTATGTTCCTCACACCAAGTGGGTAGATTAAGAAAAGAAGGTTGCCATGCCATTCCCAACAAACTAAAGTAGAGGATTGGAACTGCCGCGAACGAGTAGAAATGAGATAGTTGATGGATGTGTATTATCTCACTTTGTTTAAATAAAACAGGGACGAGGAGCAGCAGGGTTGCCACCGCACTGAGCATGCATCAGCTGCAAGATGGGTACGTGTCGTACCCCTGGGAGAAGAAGATAAGGGAGTCGTTGCCGGTACCAGGCTCCAGTTCCTTGCTGTCGATCCTCTTCTTCCCCAAGGCCATAGACGCCATCCACTCTCGCTACAACTCTCTCGAGGACACGCTTGCTCGGGCGCACACCTGGCTCCGATCTTCTCAGGCCTACGGCGTGCCCATCGTGTTCATGAATGTCCAGTCCGAGGCCTTGCTCACAAAGGTGTGTGTGTGTCTATATATATAATAGCTTTATCAATTGATCAGGAACGCAAGTGTTTGTTTTGGACAGATCTCTGGGGAGACGGCTTCTTCCACCGTGAATTCTGGGTCCTTGTCCGATATTGTAAACCTTGCGAACGCAAGCTTGTATGGATTCGAGGACTACCATGGGGTCGACATAGGTGTCATGAAGGCGGTCCGTCTGTGGTACACGCCTGTTGCAGGGGAGTTCCCCGTAGAGATCGAGATCGTCGAAGGCGACGCTAAGCTTGGGTTTTCCATCAGCCGCACCGAAGAGGTTTTTAATTAAATCTCCACTGCAAACTCCACTGTCAAGCGTTCTCCTTCCACTGATCGATTAAGCGCTCTCTCTCTCTGTCCCTCTCCCTCTCTTGTGCTGCAGGGTTTCATATACATCTCTTCGGTGGAGGACGAGGGCAGCGGCGACCTCCCGTCATCTCGCTCCGGCCTCCGAGACCTCTACCGGGAGGCAGAGAGAGAATCCAGGCTGCTGGTCATATCTCGCGTCTCGAACGAGAAGGTACTCCCTTGGTTGGTCTCGCCGACGGGAGCCATCCGGTGCTTCGACACGCTCTCCATCAGCCACAAGCTCTCCCTCCACCGCCACGCGCTGCGGCCAATACTCATCCACTTGCTCATGTGGGAGAGACAACAGATGCCATCTCCTGCCGTCCGGGGAATCCTGGCGCCGCCGACACTGTCTGCGGAGGAGCTGATCAGGAGCATATCCTTGACAGACAGGTCGGGTGCCACGCTTGCACGGGACGCCGCGGGTGAGGCATCCTTCAGGTTCCTTCAGGTTTAACCTTTTTTCTTTTCTCTCAAGCAGCTGGGTTTGAGCGTCGATCCATCCTTCCCCACCCCTACGTACATGTGTATATACATCAATCATAGTGGAGACATACAGATGAACGCCTGTAAGTTTGTGAACCTGAAATATAACATAAATGTAAGGAAAATATTTTACCATTTATTAGATTTGATTCAAGCTAGTTCCACGCCTGTAATAATGTCCACCAATGAATGATTATTTCCTTTGGAGAAGGTAGAGTTGAAGTCACAAAAATGATACGGTATGCAAGTAGCCACATCTTCTAATAACCAACGTAAAATATCTTTACCACATGTGCTTTTCGTTTTTCTTTCTTTCACTAATTACCATTAATCTGTCTTGGGTGTATTTATATGTTAAATTGAGTTCCGGCTAAATTGGGCTTTGCTGGACTCATATATCTTAATTTTCATACATCTTTTCTTATGAAGGGACAATTCCCTCCTCCTTCACAGTGATAGTTGTTGTTGGTACAATATACAACCAATGGCCTAATAGCAACTACCCTTTGCTCATCTAATCGTCATATTTTCATTCATATAACTGGAAATAGGAGCAGCAATACCATAAAATTGCACACCATATCTGTGTTAGAAATATATAGTAAGATAAACGCTCATCTAATGGTCATTTTCATTCATATAACTGGAAATAGGAACAGCAATACCATAAAATCGAACGCCATATCTGTGTTAGAAATATATAGTAAGATAAACAATAAATCAAAAGCAATTCAACATTCTATCTTTCTTTTTTTATTTAAAAAAAGTAACATTATATAATATCATGTTACTGAAAAACATTAAGTGAAATCTTAATTGTCTGGTAGTCAATGGACTATGGCTTTAATACAAAGGGCCACGTTAGTATCATCACTTCCATTATAATGTGTTTTATTATTACATGGTGAAAACATCATTCTTAGCACTTTGACGAAACCAACCCTAGACTATAAGATTTGAGCTGATCACCTACGTACGATCTGTAACAGTCAACCATTAGTTAAGACCCTACAACATGCATAATTACATTGAAATTCATTTCTGAAACATGAATTTACCACGCCAAAACTTTACAAGGGAGTTATTGTTCATAAATTCTACTCATAAGGGCATGAAAATTAAAACCACAGCTGTTCTACTGAAAAGTTTCGTGCGGCTGTCTAAGAACTTAAACAAGCCTAAACGCATCTCCATTAATTTTAGGACTGATTAAGAGTATAGTTTTCTTCACATCTATCACCACACCAGTTCTTCATGCAACAAAGCTTTTTTCAAACCCTTAATTCCAGGTGAGAGAACTCCGTAATTTTTCTCAAGCTCTTCATGGTTTTTGTGGTGAAACCCTAGTTTCTAGTTGGAATCTTAGTATGGGAATACTACGATCTAGAATGGCCAACCGTTCGTTCAACTGCTAAATCACCCCAATTTAAAGGTCATTGTCTCATTCATTCCATGCACATATTCTTTTATTCAATCCAACTTGTTCTTTGTTTGTGGGACTCGATCCTACAACCTCCATCTTGTATGGCTACGTTAAAATCGTCGACCTACAGCCCATCAAATTAAAATAAATAAAAAAAAGAGAAGAGAAAGATTGAGAACAGGATAGTAAGGTTAATTAACATTGAAGTAGGTTTTTGGTTTTTAATCAACATTAGATGGAGGACAGAAAAAGAACAATCCTTTGTCTTTTCAATATTGTAATAAATCTTTAGACCAAGGAAATATAAGCAATTAAAAAACTATATATATATATATATCCCTCTCTCTCTCTCTCTCTCACAGTAATCCAATGCTTCAACTACATCAAACAGTTCTTCTCAACTACACTGGGAATGACAAGAACAGTACCATCTTGTGTTGCATGAATGAGATGGGAAATGAAATGTACCACTCCCTTCTATATAAACTACCACCATGAGCTGCGCTTTCTTCCATCCACACAACCATGGAAGAAAGCTTACCCCTTAGAGCATGGCTGGCGCTGACGCTGCTTGTGGCGGCCGCAACCTGGTCGGCCGCCGGCCAGAACCCTCCCGTCTGCATGAGGACCTACTTCTCGACTCTGCGGCAGTTGGCGCCGTGCCGATCGGCTGTGGCGATCTTCAGGCCCACGCTCCCGACCGAGGCCTGCTGCAACGCGGTCAGGCAGGTGGGGCAGCCCTGCCTCTGCCACATCGTAAACGGCCCGCCCATCAGCGGCATGGACCCGACGCTCACCATGCAGCTCCCGGAGAAGTGCATCGCCGACTTCGAGCCATGTCGATCTCTGGCCATGACTGCTACTAATTAATCATGAACTCTCTCTCTCTCTCTCTCTCTCACTCTCTCTCTTGGTGCGGTTGTGTTGCAGGTGATACCGGACGTTGACTGGTGCAGATCTGAGGTGGTGGTAATAAGGCTACTCCATCTATATCGGAGCTCCATCTGCTGGTTAATTCATGCTGCGGTGGTGATTTGCCCACCAACTCCAGCTACCAACTGGGCTGGAATTGAAGTAGCAGATTCTTACCGGCTACTATACTTTGTTGATAAATGTCTAGAATTATTTGATAAATGCTTACATTAACGTTCATCTTTATAAATGTTGCCTTCACTTGTATATTTTTATGAATCGATAGGAGGAAGCAATGGGAGAAGAATATCCAAAGAGAATGAAGTGATGATATATAGAGTTCAAAGATTTTGTGTGGTATAATTCTGTACCCAAAGGATCGAACGAACAAAACATTGAGCTCCTTGGGTAGTCACGTGTTTTGATCAAATCTTTAATAAATGATTATGAGCGTAGATAGCCAACTCATAAAGTAGAGCTTACAACATCATATGTGATGACAAGAGGCGATGCTGGAAGTGACAAGACATTTTTTTTTGGTAACGTTGGAGATCATAAAGGAGAGTATTTAATTAAAGGGAAAAAAGCAAGTAGGCGTGTTGAGTGTCAATCAGCAACTACGTTGAATAGGAAGAAGTTGTCCATTCCTCACATGTATATGGCTTGCATATATTCTTGTATAGGGTTGAGTGCTGAGAAGGTTTAATATTGATTGGTGGCATCTAGTTGCTCCAGATCGAGTCCAAACATCAATTCTTATTGAAGCCATTAATCTGCAATGGAAGGTGCAACCATTTTTTCTGTAACAACGTCGATAGAGTAGGCAAATTCCAACGAGTGGTGGGGTTGCTTAAATAGGGATTGAGGTGTCGGTAGAAGAGGTGGGAATTAAGGTGGTGGGTGGTTAAGTGTTATTTTCTGGGGTAGTAGTTTCCTTGTAGAAAGAAGGGTACACGGTTGTACTGGTAGCCTCAGCCATGACTGTAGCATCCATAATTGAAATCGTTTCCTCTTCCGCGCATGATGGTTGATGATAGGAGCGGAGCAAAGCCAATATGTAGTAGAGGCAGTACTTAGGCTGGTTTACCTAAAGACATCCTATCCTTTTGTACTAGAAGATCATGCATATCATCAAAGTTTAGTTTAGGTTGGGTTAGAATAGAGGTTTCGAGCTAATTAAACTTTGAACTGATGTATGTCATCAAGAATGTAGTCAATGAGTTCAACATCCAATTAAGACCAGAACTCTAGCGAACTTTAGCCAGTTAATTCGGGCGTGTCTATAGCTTCGTGAGAATAATCATGCATCGTTTGAACTAAGTTCTTTCTGACACTTTCAAAGTTTCTCTTAAGGACAGCGTACGTAACCTATATTGGAGGAGAGACACATCCAATACTCAAGTAGCAGCGACAACCATTCAGAAGCTGTCCGCGGAGGTAGCAACACACCTGTTGAATGGAGGTCGCATTAATGGCTGTGGAAATCTAGCGCAATGAGCTTATCAACCTTCTTCTACTTGTACGCAAGATTGCCAGATTGATGTGTAAGTTTGGTTGAAGGGTCAAAGGGGAGGGAACCTATGGCTTAAAAAGAGCAAGGACAAGGTCATTTCTTCATGGGTAAAGAAAAACCTAACCCCCAACAACGGTTTTCTTCGAAGAAATGCAGGCGTCCACATGGTGCTAAATGGATCAAATGATTCCACAATGAAAAAGCAAGAAACGACTGAAATATTTTTATAACCCTAGAACAACACGATGGTTTGCTGTTACCCAAAACTGAATAGTGAGCACAAGACAACTCGATTCCAGCATGAAAAACAAGTTGAAAACCACAACGAAGTTTCTAGAACACCAACTCATGAGGCTTCATGCCGGACCTAAGGGTAAACCGAGCAGCCAAGTAAGGCTTCAAATCTGGAACTGCTTCAATGGCCTTCATCAATTGTTCATCAACAGCCTTCTGGTCATCCTTTTTATCCTGTGGAAGTGTCTTCTTCTCCTGTACCGATGAAGAGAAGGAAAAATGGCATCAGCACAGAAAAGAAGATGAATCCAACAAATGGTGTCTCCATACAAGCAACAAACCTCTTTCTCCGCCTCAAAAAATTCTTCCTCTCCCTTCTTTTTCTTCTTTTTTGCTTCTTTCATGAAGTATTTGTCCTCAATCTTATCCACGTTAACACCAGAGATATCAATCTTAGTCGATGTCCCAATTACATATGACTGGTTTATACGCCTCAATGGAACACCATTGACTCTAAATGGGCCTATATAAAAATACAAAAAAAAAAGAAATCTCAACGCCACAATAATGACTAATCAAGCACATGATTGAGAGAACCATCAAATTTTGCTCGAAAAAATAAATAGTAAGAGTGCTATTAATTTAAAATTTATGACCTCAAAAACAACACCATGGCATCAAACCCAGACAAGAGGCTAGCGAGGAAATGCATCACATTTCCATGCTTAGGCAAGCAAAATTTCCTACACATCTATTTTCCACTAATAGCTACTTATCACACATTACTAGCAATGCTTTCACTCGAAAAAGATTAATACAAAGAGAAAAAAATAAGAATGATATATAGTGCACAATAAAATATATATATTGCATTAGAGAACATCTACCACTTTCAAAATTTGAACATGGAAAAAAGCTAGGATTAAAAAATTCATTCCAGTTTAATTTTAAAAATTGTCCACATGATTGTGCAACCATTTAACTTTAATAATTCCATTTTTTTTTAAAAGCAGGACTTTAGCAACTCCATCAACTACTGCATATTGCATAAAAATAATGTGGTAATAGACTTAATTGGAGCATCAAAATAATAATAAAGATGATGAACCAAGTGACAAGAAAATTGAAGACAATCTGCAGAAACAAAAAAAATTCAATCAACTACATCTAATTCTATCATTCAACCAGATAAAAAATCTACCTCAAATCCAAAAGTACAGTCATGTTTCATGTATGTGTAAGATAATGATTAGATTACAATACAACTATATAGGACGATGCTTCTGAAAAGCAATAACAAAGATTGCGCAAAATCATCATGCAGAAATTGTGTTATCGTTTTCTAACATTATGCTGGAAAAATAGTTACATATATGGCACTTGGATTTGACTTATTTCCCACAAATGAATATAGAACTATAGAAAGCTAAAGACAAATTTTTACTCTTCTGCTGCTCAGAAAAACAAGCAATATACAAACCGTGCATAAATTTTGGTAGATATACCCAGATTGAATCACTTTTTTGAAGGTCAAAGACTCGATGATGAAAGGTAACGTTGGGTTTACTCCTGGCTCAATGTCCACCCACCATGGCTAACGGTGTTGGGTTTGCCTCTGGCCCAATATCGCTCATTGGCAAAGTGACCAACAAGAAAGCTAGATGGGTCAAGTGAGTCATGTCATACACAACACACTAGAGTGCTGCAGACTACTTAAGAGAAAAGTGTTAGGTCTTGGGGGGGAGAGGGATTGTTGGGTTTGCCCCTAGCCCAACATCCACCACCTATCGTGGCTAACAATGTTGGGTTTGCTTCTAGCCCAACATTACTCGTTAGTAGAGTAACTGACAAGGAGGCCAGATGAGTCGAGTGAAGGCCAGGTGAGCCAAGTCACACTCAACATACTAGAATGTTGCAGACTACTTAAGAGGAAAGTGTTGAACCTTCATTATCAGTCTAGACTTTTAGTGCGACACCAATCCTTATAAATAAGACCATATCTTGCCAATGAAATTCCCTTTACAACCCTAGATTGCCTAAGCCAGAACAATTATCATGCACCAAATGCAAAGGATGATAAACAAACTCATTTAAATCAATAGTTTACATGGGGTATGAGTACCCCAATCTCATCTTCAAAAATTAATCCAAAGATAAAAATGGGCAAGTCAATATGAGTTATCCACACTACTACAATTGTAGCTTGACAGGGCCATTCAAAAGAGCGGAACCTTTCCAGATTTAACCACCCCAAACAACAAACTAATAACTCAAAAAAATTACATCATCTAAAAACATGAAATGAATAGATGGTATAAAATTTTGAATAAAATGGATCCAAAACATACCACAAAGTTGGTCCATTTGCCTAACACAATCATACAAACAATGAAATTACAATCGTACTTTTTATGAAAAGCACTAAAGAGGTACCTAGACGCCCAAGAATGGCCAAGTCTCATAACAAAATCTTCCGTTGAATCTATTTAATTAAATATATGTTTTAAATTTTTCTTTACAAAAAACTTAAACGTATATCTTTTGATGGAATATTAATGAAGAATATATAATTATTGATATGTATGCCACATTTTAGTACTATTATACTATGTGGTTAGATAATAACTTAAGATTATTTATGTGTCTCAATGTTATTTAGTTAATAATAGAGCTAATAGTATATACATTTCTATTAAATATTATAAATATGAATAATATATGCATAAAAATAAAATAGATATTTAAATGGGCACCTAAGCATCGCCTGCGGGCCAAGCTTACCTCAGGCATTTTGATGCCTTAAAATGTATGCTTACAATGGATCAGCTAACGAAACAACGAGAAAATAAGGGTGTCGAATATATCAATAACACAATTCTGGTTCTATAAACGTGAATCTAAACTATATAGAGGTGCACATTATAGTGCAGCAATACAACCTCCAGCAAAATGTAGCAGCCAAACCGATCGCAAGAAATTAATTCCGGAAAAAGCAGATAGCAAAAGCAACTATTCAGAAGACAGACAAAAATAATCTCACAGAAACGGAAACTGAAATGAGGCAGAAATTTAGAAATTAATTCCGGAAAAAGCAGATACCAAAATTATATATTCAGGAGATGGTCAAAAGTAATCTCACAAAGCCGAAAACTTAAATGAAGCATAAATTTACCGGTGATAAGAAGCAACCCTGACGGAAGCTGCTTGAGAAATATGACTCTCTTCCCCATAAATCTCCCTGCCAAAAGAATCAGAATGGTCCCCGGTGTGATGCTCTCCCTATTCCCAACAAAGGAAAAAAAAAATCATAATCATAAGAGATCTGGTAGGAGGAGGAAGAAAGAGTTATGTACCTCAGCTTGGTAGGTTTGTTCTTGCGCTTGACAGGCCTGCGGGTTCGGATATCGTCGGCCGGATAGAACTTAGGGGGCTTCTCCTGAGGCTTAGGCTCCGCCGGCTTCTTCTCGTGGCGGGGGAAGACGCCGGCGTGCTTGGCCTTGATGGCCCAGAGGCCGCGCTTGTGATACATCTTCGACCGGGAGTATTTCCTGATCCCGTGGGCGATCTCCGGATTCCTGGTAGCCCTGGGCTTCGCCGCCGGCGCCATTGCGGACGTCACTGCGGTAGACGAGGGTGGGCGAGAGAGATTGGGATGGTGGCGGCCCCGGCTCCTCTGCGTGTCAGGACGAAACCCTAGCGGCAGTGATATTATAGATGTGGGATGGTAGCAGTAGTGCTAGATTGAATCTCTACCGTTGGAATATGTTCTCCATCATCCGACCGTCTATAATATCAAACCAATTCTCGTTAAATTAGATGATCTGACCATGTTTCGTATTATATTTTTGTACTAATTTGCTGATAACTACGTTAAGTGAATTTCAAAAAAATAAAAAAATTTAAAGATAAATGAAGCTGCTACAGTTTATTATTTTACGTTAAAAATCAAAGATTTTTTTAAAAAATCCTACCATAAGCCTTAAAGTCCTAAATCTTAACTTACATAAATATAACGGAAAACTAAATAAGTGGGATTGATATGATGTATTTTTCTAAAAGAAAAATAAACTGTTTGGTGGTGTCGAATAATTTAAAATGATTTAATTAGCTAATATTTTCTATAAAATTATCCCGAATCTCTCGGTAGGCTACAAGTTTGAGATCATGGTAAGAGGATTCGGCGACGTCTTCGTCGTAGATAAGCTCTCGAATTGTCATATCACTCAAATCGTACCACAGAATATGATTGAGCGAAACAGACACGGACTTGACGAGGTTACCATTAAGAACGTAACTTCTTCTCGGTACATGAAATATTAAACCACTTGGCGTTTCGGTGATAAGACCCAACAAAAATATGAAAAGCGTAAATTAAGATGTGTGGTACTTCAGGGTGACGGTACGCGCAGAACATGTTCCGGCTTCCCCAAGAAATTCGATGGAACACAAGCTCTCTCAGAAGCAGGAACAAGAGTTTTAGCAGAAGAAGAACGGGGAACTGACTTTTAGGGCCTGTCAGTAAATAATGCAAAATTATAACGAAAAAGAAAAAAAAAAATTATAATAGATATATTTTTTTTTTTTTAATTTTTTTTTAATATAGGATAGAAAGTTTTGATGAAAATTCAGATTAATATATGATGAAAAATTTTGATGAAAATTACGACAAAAAGGTTTAGTATATGATAAGAAAGAAATGATAATTTTTTTTTTTAAAAAAAAATTTAATTCTTTAATACAACTAATATTCAAAAAATACAAAAAATTTCAATTATAACAAAAAAATTTCCCAACTCCAACGTTTAACGAAAAACTAAATAAATTTTAGGCTAATTTTGTTGGGGGCAGAATATTGTTGTATGCATGGAGTCATTAGAATTTGGCTCGTCGACAATAAAAACACAACAAAATTCTATCTTGTGGAAATGAAGAATTGTAGGTTACAATAAAAAGTTCTGATGTGTATGATAATGCTTGATTCTCCACCAGAGATGTTTTCATAAAACTAAGCAATATATAACCCTTTTCAAAAATGGTCATCTAATGATAGAGTTTCTATGAGAAAACAAAAATGAGAGAATAAATAACGCAGGAATTCTTTGAGAGTTGTTAAATGAAATTTGTACTTGATACCAAAGAGACTTGATTTGAATTCCTGCAACAGAAAGGGAGGGGTGGGGGGGGGGTTCCCACAGGGTTAATAAGATGTGAAAGAATTCAATTTCAGTAAGGGAAGAGATCCATTTGATATCTCAGTAGGGTAAAAGCAAAGTAAATCCAATAGATAGATACCATTTCTAAATTTCACATATACCTAACTAAATTTAAAACATCACAAGATTGAAGGAATTTTAAAAACACGAGAGAGAGTAAATATTAAAAGCAAGGAACAACATGGGAGAGGGTAAGAGAAAAGGAGGAAAAATGTAAAAAGAAAACATATATATATATATATATGTGTGTGTGTGTGTGTGTGGTGATTTGAGGGAAAATATACTTATGGCAGATTGTGTTGATTAAAGGAAAAAGACATTTCATAGCAAAGAAGACGGGCATCGAATTTCATAACAGACAATAGCATACATATTAAAAGCATCGTCTCTAGTACAAAACACTAGACGCGGGCCTCGGCAACAGTTTGATTTTGTTGTTGAGTGGGCAATTGAATCTGGAAGAGTAACCAACACCCAACAGAGGAAAAGCATTGATAGTTGTCAATCCATCTTCCCACGAGTCACCAACTCCAGCAAAGAGATCACATCACAGCATGCAGTCAGTTCTTGCAGGCAACCTCCTGAAGAAATTGAGCGGAACTGAGGGTAGCTTGGCACGAAACCTGGGATGCCTCAGCACGTACATGCCCCAAAGGAGGCAAACCACACGAAACGGGGTAACATAGAGCACGATGGCAGCAACCAGACAGAAATTCAAGAAGAGGGCAGTTGCCCTTGGGTCTCTCCAGCTCAAAAGAGATTGCAGTCTCTCCCCTTGTGTGGCCAGGTCCCCGACCACCGTCTGTACTCTTCCAGCAACACTTCTCAGACGATCATACCTCATTCTGACCATATCCGGTGGCCTAGATGTTGGGAAAGTATCAAATTCTTCGTCGAGCTCGTCGGGATGAACATTCTCTGCATGGGAAAGTCGGGTGTCCATGTGGGGAGGCTGCCTCGGCCTCCACCGGAAGTACCAGACGCCGATCAAGAACAGGTACAGAAAAAGTGTTGGCAGGACCAGTTCAGGGTACAATACCAGTATTATGTAGAGGATGTGGATCAGTATCGTGGTCAATGGATTTCTCCAATTGCAAATCTGATCAAACCACTTTCCCATTGCGATCAGTCCACTCATGACGCCCATAATCCGGAAAAAATTAGCTTTGCTCCTCCGCATGCTCCACATATGAGAATCAACATCTAACATGTACTCCACAACCTCTCTTCTCAGCGGTGGCTCTGCACGGCTCATTCTCATGGAGACAATCTGCGTGGCCTGATGCCGCAGGCTATCAAGCTGTGTAACGGTTAATGGATGCAGATAATGCATCTTAGGGAGCAATGGTTGAGAATAGATATGCATCATGTTTAGCAAAGACGAACATGTAAACCTGATAGCCAGCTGAACCTCTCCCATTTTCTTCACACCAGAGGGATGCAGAACTAACAGTGGGTAAGAATGTGTGTAGACTTTATCGGCCTCAAGCGTAGAAAGCCGAATCCTCACCTTTCCAATTCTGGAATCCCTTGAGCCATTACCCTTGTCACCTTGTAAGTGGCAGTTATCGAAAACACCAACTGTGACCACAGTACATGGATCATATATCTCCCATGTATACTGCTCATTCCACTTTGGAGTGAAACTGTCGATGATGGTCCTTGTGCGAACCCATTTCTGCCCATACTTAGCAACACAGTAAGCATCGGTGGTTCCTCGTCCATCTTTGGTCTTCATGGGCAGAAGCCCTTGAGCTGTAAGTATACCCAATTCCAAAACTCCAATGCTTGGTTTCCAGAGCTGCTTGACAGTTGGCCTGAGATCACTACTGTAGTGCGTCGATTCGTCCAAAACATGGTAACCACCATCCAAACAAATCCTTAGATGAATCCTGCTCGAGAACTTGATCTCCTTTTTCTTCTCGCCATCCATGACCTCAACGTGCTTTTCGATTGTATACCATCTGCTATTTACCACCCTGTGATCCCACCTTCTGTCAACATTGTACAATGCTATAGCGGTCTTCCCCAGTACCTCATCCTTGTTGGGACCTACCCTGTCCTCCACACTGAGAATCAATGGATCCTCAAAGGGCTCTGCTGCAACAAACATCAAATCCTCATTCCACATCGGATTATTGCTCCTACTATGTGATATGCGAGTTCTCAATGCCTGATTCCCAAGAATAGCCTTAACAAAAACTTCTGGGTACCTACCCTTGTCCAGAAGCTGCAAATCCTGAGCTTCTATGACGTTAACTCTAACATACCAAAGTTTGGGAGACAAATAGACCTTCGACCTTATACTTGCAAGCCCATCACTGGGGACGGTAGCAGCATCCGAATGCCATGCCTCTGGAAATGCCTCATCAGCCTGTGTGCCCATCCAAACAGCGAGCATTAGTTCTCCTTTGACCTTATCCCCCTTGCGATCATCTAATCTATACCACTGAGGTGCCAAGGGACTATCTGGAGGTACACGCTTTGGAATCTCAGCAAGATCAAATGATGCACGCCCAATAATGTCATCCTTACCATAATCCTTGTCCTTGACTAAGATCTCCAGCATCGAGGCCTGGATGCGGTCCTTCGAAAAGGCAAATACCTGATTCCACTCAGGGTTAGTCTTTTTCTCATAATATCGTGTCGTTCCCTTGTAGTTCCCCAGCTTCACTTCAACATAAGGATCACAACTTCCAGTGACATCCTTGGCTGGTAGGTCTTTGGCTTTGACCACACGGACGTAAAGATACTGCATTTGCTCAACAAGATCATAGGTGCTGGAGGGCTTGTCTCCAGCATGTCCTCCACCAAGATGAGGAGTTGTCTTTTTTAGAGAGTAATCCTCTGGAGGGAGTGGCCGGTGCATCATCATGATCTACTGGACAAAGAAAACAAGTAATCAGATAAGGAGAGCAGTCAAGATGATATGAGAAGGCAAGCACATACAACATAAACAAAATATACTCCAGAATATGAAACTCCAACAAGCTTCGTCTTTGTTTTGAAGAATAACAATATAAAAAGGAAAGTTACGACATTTCTCCTCTGCAATGACCTAACCCTCCGATGGAAGTCTTACCAACCACCGTTTGAAACTTTGGCACCTCAGAGGAAATGACAGAAAAGCCCAATATAGAACCGAAAGATCGAAACTTTTCCACACTAGCAGGAAAAGGAAAATCCAACCGATGGAGTCCAACGTCTACGCTGTCACCTCTAAAACAAAAAACCAAATGTGAAATATCTTAAGGGTAAGAAGCAGCTTCGGATTTTCCATCCTCTAAAAGAGCAACAATATTCTACAATGCCTTCCAGAACGTAGAAAGACTTGATAAAACCAGAAACCCTAAAAAAACCTAGATCCTTAGCAGCGGAAACCCGAAAAAAAAAAAAAAACTAGATCTTTAGCAGCTGAAACCCAAACATCGGCCGAGTTAAGCACCAGAATACCAAACATCCAAAGCGAAACACTGGAGGTGACCACCCGCATCACACATTCCCGTCCACAAAGAGAAACAGCACATAAACAAAACCCCCAAGCAACGAAAATCGTCGGAAAAGTAAGAACCAGAGCTAGATCTCAAAAACTAAAGCAAAGAAGCATAGTAGCAGAATCCCAACAACTGAAACACTGCAGCTGCCCTGCTGTCGCGTACTCTCAACCATCCTGCCAACGTGGGATGACGGATGGAGGAGAGGTGCAGGAGTTGCCTTGATTCTGGCATTCCACCAGCCGTGCAGGAGTCCAAACCCACCACCACCACCGAAACAATCCAAACCAAGAAGTAAAGACCTTGAAGGATTAAAAGAAGTGAGATTGCGGTTGTCAGTCTGGAATCAGAAACATGGTGTTCTACTGCCCTAACAAATCTTGGGTTTCTGCTGTACATTTTGATCTTATAAATTACAACGTGAAACTTCTTGCATCTCTTCAATAGAAGGGTTTGCTTCAAATCAGAAAAAAAAAAAAAAAAAAAAAAAAAAAAAACAGAACCCTAACATCTCCAGATCCCAACTGGAAGAAGTATTTCGTAAAAGTACTGGAAACCAGCACCCTTACATTAGAACTAGGAAGAATAACAAAGAAAAGAAGAATGTAGACCTGGGACGGTGGAGAAGAAAGCGGGAGGAACAAGTGCGGTGCGAAAGAAACGAAATGCACAAACCCTAGAACGCCAGAGAGGGGATGGAACGACAACTCCGGAACAACACCCACCGTTTTCTTTTTCTTTTTCCTCCTGCTCCTTTTCACAGCATTGCACGCAGGACTTTGTCTGCCATGCTTCTTTGCCTTTTGTTTTTATTTGAAAGGACACATTTAAAGAGTTTTGTGATGATTTCTTATAATAATATTAGTTGACGCGTCGATCAAAACGACGGAAAAATCATCGCATATTCCATTGTCTACCGTCTCCCCTTCCTCCGACACCGCACTTTCCGTATCGACGAAGAGTTCTAAAGCGCTCCCACGGACATCTCCATTGGGCTGGGTCGGCGTTGTACAATCGGCCCATATGCGTCAGTCTAAGAAATTTTAAAAGGTGTTTATATATTTAAAAAGTGATAAAAAGAAAATTCTAAATTTTTATACGTGCTCAATAATTCGAAGGAAAAGTAAAATAATATAATTTACTTATTTTACTAATACATTTTCAGCCACTTTTGAGTTTGCTTATTTGGATTCTTCCTTTCCAATGTACTGCTTTCGTATTTGACTTGTTGATTGTGTTTAATTTCAATAATTTGATTATACCTTTAGAATTCTAACTTTGCTCGCATCCAATGTGCCCTAAATTTCATTCTTCTGGTCGATACACCGCCCTCTCCTCTCTCTAGAGACTGTGAACTCAACTACCATTTCTAATGAATTTGCCCCCATGTTTGAGTTGCAAGCCCTTTTCTTCTGCTTGCTTCTTTTGCCTTTAATTTTTGGCTAGGAAATCAAGAAGTCAAGTGAAAGTTAAGTTTTTCGGCCAGGAGATGGCCCCCGCAAGGGTTTTCGGCCTGGCACATGGGGAGCGACTGGTTGGGTAGCAGACGATGCACAAATAGTGACGAAAACGTTAAAAAGATGCACATGGAGGGCACAAGAACAACAGTTGAGAGATCTAACAGGTTTCGAAGGTTAGAAGATTTCAGATGTCGAGGGAGGTTGGGTGAAAATCATCTAGGGTCGGACGCAAGCATGGGGGAGGTCAAAGGATAATCTTACACTAAAGTCGTCAAATTGATATCTGATAGACAAGATATAAGCTTTACTAGATGTTGTAAGGTTCGAACTAGAGAACCTTTAAGATTTGTTTGTGTATCTAAAATTTGAATTTCGTAAAATTTAAATTCTAATAAAATTTGAATTCTATAGAATTTGATGAAAAAAATTTAAAATCTAAGTGTTTGTGCACGTTTAGAAATTTGATAGAAATTTAAATTTAGGTGTTTGTGCATATGACAGAATTAAAGTAATTTGAATAGAATTGATTTTTAATAAAGTTAAGTAATGAATTAAAGTAATTAGTGAAAATGTAATTAATCAAGAAATAAATTAATTACATTAATAAATGAACATATTATTAAATTAAATGTTTATATATCATTTATTAATTAATTAAGTATATCATTATATAAAATAAATCAAAAATTACAAAAATTGATAACTTTTTAGTTATAATACATGTTTAAAACAACAAAAGTTTAATTATAAATTCTATATTTCTCGTAATGTAATAATAAATAAATTTTAAAAAAATATAATTATTATGAAGTGAATAAATGAAAGTAAATAATAAATAATTATTGAAATACTTTGATTATAAAAAAATATAATTCTGAACATTCTATTAGCCATAAATGACTTTTAAGACTTTGTTTGTGTTAACCATAGAAAGTTAGGAAATTATATAGTTTTTGAAAATTTGATATTATATATTAAATAATATAATATAATAAATAAAATAATAATAATAATTAAAGTAAATAATATTTATGATTTTAATATTATAAAATTAAATAATATTAATAATAATAAAATAATTAATATTTTATTTTTAATAAAATAATATTAAAATAATTAATTAAATAAAAAATATTAACAATATATACTTCAACAGGCGAGGGTGAGCATCAAGCAATCTTTTGAAAAATGAATTCCAACCTTTTAGGTTGGGAATTTATTTTCTCAACCTTTACACGAACTGTTAGGACCTTAATGCTTACTAGATGAGGGAGTTGAATGGTAATAACTCGTTTCTTAACCTTTTAGAAGTAGTTTAATGTAAAGAGATAACAAGCACAAGATAAAAGAATTCACACAGAGATTTTTTAGGTGTTTCACTGCTAACGGCTAGTCCACCCTTAAAGAATACTTGGGCTTCACTAAACTCTTGCAAACTTACAATCACTAGCTTTAAGGTTTAAGCAAGAACCAACCAACCATTCACTTGAGCTTCATTGTCGAAGCTTCAATCAATCCTTTCTTTGAAGTTTTGATCCGTGTACTTCAGTAAACACTAGCTTATGAGCAATAGAGTTGAGTGCGTGATGAGCTTCTGAAATTTAGTTTGTAAACGTTGAAGATGATTTGATTTCTAAAGCTTTTCTTCTGTTGAGCTTGGTGTAAGTATGTATATAAGAAAAAGCTATCTAAATCTGTTGTCTGTATCTTGTATATATACCAAACATGTGTAACGATCATATTTTCTTCCAACAGATGTATTCTACTGTACTTGATTAGACTTCAGTCCCAAATATGGTAAGTTACTATTCAAAAAGTTATTTCAAGATATCCTTCCGATTTTCTTAACCTTTCGAATAGTTAGTTGTGTAACTCTCTGAAGAATATCTATAACTCACCGAAAGATCACTTAAACCTTTCTACCATGTGGGATTCCAGAATATATACTGCGAGCTATCATTCAATCGAATACTTATAACTGTAATTTACCGAACAGTTATTTAACTATTAGATAGCTGGCTATAGTAACCTTACGTTAACTTTTTGATTGCTTTAATTCAACACGTGCATAAAAAACTGACTTAAGTTTCGAATGGTTATCCCTGTAACTCACCGAAACACTTCAAGATTTCAGATAGTTATCTTTCTAACTCTCTGAAAACTTATTTAAACTTCTCTCTAGAATTCTGCATGTAGAAAATTCAATGACTTAAGTTTCGGATAGTTAAACTGTAACTCACCAAAACTCTCTTGAATGTTTAGATAGTTATCTTTCTAACTCTCCAAAATCTTATATGAACTTCTGTTTGAAATTCTACACGTGCGTAATAAGATGACTTAACTTTCGAATAGTTATACCTGTAACTCTCCGAAAAGTTCTTTAAACTTCTAGATAATTAACTCTTTAACTATTCGATCATTCAATCCTTTCATAACTGTCCGATTTTTTGTAGCAACACATTCTGAAATTTAATGCAACCTACTTGCTGCTTCGATTTGTCTGTCTTCTGATCTTTTTACTATACTGACTAAACCTGATAAATGCAATTCAAAACCTTACATTGATCTTTATATTATCAAAATCTAAATGTCCTTTTATAAACACCTAATGACTCAGAATCTAACAAAATTGTTTTCCTTGTCGCTGGTTGAAGGCCATCCAAGGCAAAAATGGGGTAGTTAGCCTTCAAGGGCACGATTCTACAAAAATGGATGTCTGGTTAGAGAATGGAGTTAGAAGATTTTAAAGGTGGTAATGCCACTTCAGTGGTTTTCCCAATTGATTTCACAAGCTCAATATAAAAAAATATACGATTGCCTACATGAAATACCAGCAGCAGGAAACTTTCGGCATTTGAACAAAATGGAAGTAGCATATGCGTACAACCCACGGTTTGGTAACGTTTCAATCTAAACAAAGACAACGCCAGCGTACATTTTCTGAAATGTGCAAAAATAGAGTCCAACGATATAATACTCGTCACGTTTTAATTATGCAGCTAGATGTTTTATATCACTTAATCAGGATTGAGACCTACATCTCAACAATTTCAAAACAACCATATAAAATAAAGCCGAAGGTGATCGGCAAATGGTATTCGGCAGCGAAATTAACAAATATTTCCAGAACACAGAAGCGTCTGGACGATGGAGTGAATGCTTTTTAATTTTGCCAGGCTAGAAAGGCTGGGACGGTGCTTACATGGTATTTGATGCTTTTAATTCTAAAAAAACAGCCCTCCTCTCAAAAGAAAAAAAAATCAGTAACTTGTTATAGCAGTCGCCGCTAGTAAATTACTGGTGACTTCGGATGCTCTCATGTATTCTGTCATCTTGAAGTTCATGGTTGAAGCGAATGTAGGCATTATTCCTGCACCTATCAACTTACGAGTGGAAAAAAGAAAACTCTAGTGACTGCTACCTATGTACATTATATCATTCTTAGAGATCGGCATATGCCCCTTGTTAGCGCGGTTACTTCTCTGATTCGAATCTGATTGGCCTCGCTGAAACGAAAACATAATAGGGGCACTGGTTTATCAGAGTGGCATCAGATAGAGTAAAAAAAAAGATTGACTGGATTTATCAGAAGCAGTGAAATCAGTTATTTAACTATCAAGCTACCTTTCGTAAGACAAATGCTAAATACAGATACGCAGCTTCCCATTCATCTGGAGATAATGTGCCTGTATTTTATTTGGGTAACAGAACATGTGCTGATCATATATGAGATCCAAATGCAGGTGTGGACCCTATGCTAAAGAAAGTAAATGGAAAGAAAGGGGACATAGATCCTCAAGTGTAATATTGATTTTAATTTAGTGGGGATATAGCTTACTGTGATCTTGATTCCCATCACCCAATGCACCAAGTCTGCGCATAAGCTCAACATATTCTGGCTTCCTCAAGAATTCGTCAACAAATTCGTGAGAATTCTTCACAAAAACAAGCTCCAAATCATACTAAGGGGCAAAGAAGCAAAAACAAGAGTTAGCAGAAGAATGGGGAAAACCAACACATTTTTAGTATCATTACAAATTTCCCAACTCCAATGCTTAAATGAAAAGCTAAATAAATTTCATACTGATTGCCATACTAAGACATCTTGTCATGGTGAAAGGAAATTAGAGAATGGCGTACCTCTTCTGCTAATGATTTGAAAACATTAAATGGAACAATCCACTCGGGACAGTCGACAGCATCCTGTAACAGTGAGATGCATAGAACAATTTTACCAGTTCTACGGCTAAATCATGACAACTAAATAGCTTATAGGAAAGGACATAAATTCCAAGTGCCAAAATAAAGTTTTCAAACCTTCCTCTCCTATGAAAGTTATTTATGATTTGGTTTGAAATCCCATGAATTTGAGAAGAAAATCAAATGGGATTAATTACTAGGATTACACCAAAATATATGTAGCGTTTGGATAAATGGATATATAATAATCCTAACATGCACAATAACAATTAAAAATAAAAATACTCGACATTCCCTTTCAAGCTAGAACATATATATTAATCATTCTTAACATGCTACAAAGACTATCAAATATTAACACTCAAACCTAAGACAAAGATGTTGACTAATTGCTCTTAGGACTAAGTGTACAATGTGGAAATAATACTACACCAAATCCCAAATGTGGTGCAAGTCAACCTCAATTTCTCCAAGTGTTAAATGTGGGATTATTTACAATGAATATATTTGCCTAATTGTCACAATGTATTGTCGTTGACGTCTCCACAATAAAATCGAGTTTAGTTAGGCAAAAGATTTATGCCACAGTTTTATATTCTACTTCTACATTAGACCTCAAGACAATATTTTACTTCTTACTTTTCCATGTCACTAAATTCCCTATAACATATGCATATCTTGAATTTGGGAATGCCTCAACACTTAGGTCATTTTTCTTGCAGATAAAGCCTTTCCCTAGGACAATAGGCAAGCACTCATAAAGTTTTATTCTAATGGACTTGTCTGTACTTATGCATAAACTAAAAAAGCATACTGACTACATATGCAATATCTAGTAAAATAATTGTCAAGTAGATTAAATTGCCTATCAATCTTATGTATCCACCTAAATCCTTCAGCAAACTTGTACTATCGCTTTAGAACTGTAGACTCTACTCCATAAGTGTGTTCTCATACTTACAATCCAAGAAATCAATCTTCTATAACAAACAAAAGTATACCTCCTCTAGGACAATGACATGCTTCCTCTAAAATAACCAACCCGATACCCAAGAAATAAGTGATCAGCCCATATCTTTAGTGATAAAGTGTGTCCTACAATATCCCTTGGTTTCTATAATGCTTGCTGAACCTACTACAAACCATCTATAGAACACAAAATGATCTACTACACATCTTTGAAAGTCACTTGTAACAACTTTGTTGATCTTTTCAAACTAGGTTTGTGTATTGTGTTAAGGTCACAAACAGCCTTTTGCAACCAACATATCCAATTCTCTCCTTGTGCAATGTATTCAGGAGGTCACTCCATTAACACCTACTTATTCAGACTACCATATAAATTTTTTTTTTACAAGTTCATACACTATCCAACTCTAATATATAGTAATGGATAAAATAACTCATATAGAATTCAACATGGTAACAAGGGAGAATATCTTAACATAGTCAAGACCATTAAATCCATGTGCTATCGCTCAAACTTTGTACTTATCCATTGTACCACCTAGTTTACATTGCAAAGTAAATACCAATCTACAGATGACTACATTGGCTCCTACAAGTTGGATTACCAAGTTTGACATGCCACAACATATCAATGCAAACATTTCTTCATCCATTGTTACCTCCCAATGTGCTACAGTCACTACCTCTTGGTAGTTTCTGGAAATAGTCTTTAACAAAATGGAGAGTGTAAAACTACGAAAAGGCAATGCAAGATAAGAAATAAAATGAGAAGTAGAATCTCTTAGCAATGGAGGCTTAGGTGGATTTGCAACCATGGTTCAGGAATGCTCAACTGTAGGAGTTGTGCTGTCTAACACATGTGATATACCTACAATGGATGTGGATTCTCTTGTTTTGCATTGATTAAGTCATCCTTACGTGTCTTTGGCAACACAACTAGATGTGATGCAAAATCTCAACAAGACCATCAACTAATTGATAACATGATTGTGACTCAAAAAAGTAACATCTGCAAACACTAAATAACACTTAGTAAAGGAATAAAAACATCGATATCCTTGTATAAAAAAAAATCCAATAAAGACAACGCTTAATAGATCTAGTAGACATTTTTTCAAAATTAAGAGTTAGATCTTGTACAAAAACCACACACTGAAATAAACTTTCAAGGAAAGAGAGAATAGATTTGTGTCATGACAAAAATGCTTTAAGAGAATTTCACCAACAAGGAATGGAAGGCATCCTATTTATCAGATATAAAACAGGCAAAAACAATATCAAGCCACAAATATTTTGGGATTTTCATCTGAAGCAAAATGGTATGTGCAATATCAAGTATGTGGTAATGCTTTTACCCAGACACACTATTTTCCTAAGATGTGTGTAAGCATATCTAGTCTAATGTATTACTCCAAAAAAAGAATAGTATAACTAAATACTTTCTTGAACAAAATATAGTGCATTATCAATGTAAAAATACTTTGAAAATGATTTATTATTTCATTAAAAAAAAGTTGAGTACAATTAAAATGTCACAACCATCTTTCAACAAATGAATTGTTATCAATGAATATAATAAAATATCAATTTTCAGACACCAACATTATATTAGCAAGACCTTAAACATCTTAATGAATAAACTTAAACAAATTTTGACTTGAAGTTAAATGTAAATGATAAAAGGCAACATGATGATACTTATCCAACTAATATGACTCACAATCAAAAGAAAATACTAAAATCTAAGGTAAGTTTAAACTCTCAAACCCTAAACTCACAATATAAATGATGAAAGGCAGCACAATGGTGCTTATCTAACTAATATGACTCACAATCAAAAGGAAATACTAAATCTAGGGTAAAGCTTGCTACAACCTATGACGAGAAGGATGACTCAAATGGTAATGCCAAAACGTCAATGGCTTGAACGTAGATGTTGCAAAAGCTAGAACATGAGATATCCCATCATGAACTAAAAGATACACTCCCAACCTTTGCTTATGACCCTAACTAATCTTCCTAATTACAAATCCTAAAAACTATAGTGAAAAGTAAAGACAATAGTAACAAAATAATTGTTTAGTGATAGCACCAATGGATAGCAATTTTAATGAAAAATCAAGCACACAGAGGACTCTATCTATGGTTATATAGGAAGACACTTGTACAAACACTTCTCCAAACACTAGGCAAAAATGGCTATTGGCAATAGAAACAGATTGAATATCAAACAATTAAAATAATCAAATGAAAAGGCCGCAGTACCTAACATATGTGAAGAAGCACCAAAATTTATAATCCAAAAACTATCCTGAAAGCAACGAAGGTACTAGTATTTGAGGTGCTAATAGCATGTGATGCTATGGCAATGATATTAATAGCCTAAACCCATATGAAATGCTCATAATCAGCCTGAGAGATGGATATTGTCTTCTCAGCTGATGATGTAAAAGATGTGTACAGTTTGGAAGATGTAATTCATATCATTCAATTTCTTGGATGTGTCTGTAAGATTGATTCTACACCAATGATTCTCTTAACGTCATGGTTGATCAAGACTACAAACAGTCCAAAACAATTATTTTCAGATCTGATCAGTCCAACAGGAGTAAAAACAACGATGATTTCAATGCAGAACATATCTGGATACACAGCCAAATGGTCCAGAGGCACCAACAATTTAGACACATGCTGTACACACAAACAAGAGAGATCTATGGTTTTGGTGGTCTAAAACATGGCAATGATCAGCAAGGTGGCAACCAATGCTGCTGCTGATCACAGCCTAGAAGAACCTAGATGAGTAGGTTGCTGGTAGGAGTGGACGGTGGGCTCCGCAGTGGTGAAGGGTTGTCAGTGGCAATTTTTGAAATGGTAAGTGCCGACAGCTAGGCTTAGGTTGGCTTGAGCTCTAATACCAAGTTAGAGGAGAAAATCAAATGAATTAATTACTAATGAAGGATTACAAACAGATATACAGGTCTTGCATAGATGGATATCCAATAGCTCTAATGCATAATAACAACTAAATATAGAAACACTATAATGCCAAGGAGAACTATAAGCGAACTATAAGTATAACTTTTATTTTATCACATCCAAGAAGAATTTGATTTTCTTAGTATTTAAATATTACCAAGGGGTAGATTGGGATTAAGTTTGAACAATGAAACTGCATATGCAGTTTTCTATAATCACATCTAAATTGACTTATAAGAAAATTATCAAGTATGGTCTGGAGATAACAACGTTGAAAATCTTTTAATTTTTGCTTTTTTCAAGTTTGTTTTTATAGTTATATTGTACTTATAATTTAGGTTATGATAACATTTTTTTAATTTATTGAAATTTTTTAGTTAACTACAATTGTGGGGATGTCACAAATTTTCTAAACTATTCCAACAACAAATCTAATCCATTCTTTTTTAAATGAATGGTTGAGATGGTATGGAGATACAATGGGATATCATACCTCCATATTGTTCTTGACTTTTTACCCATGACTTATGTGCAATACTTGATGTCATGGCAAATATCCTAACCTATTTTGTAGGTTTCTGCATGTAATTATGATATACATCACATGGCCTTAAAGAACATGACTAACCTCCCACTTAATATGCGGCAAACACAATGATTGGCTGAAAGACCTAAACCACAGCTTCAAGACACGACAAGAAAAAACAAAAAAGAAGGTTCGTATCAGATGCCATCATACCAGTCCTTCCCCCAAAAATTTCACATAATTCAGACACTATGGCATCATCTTTCTACACAAATAGTATAATTTCTAAGCTATTTACAATATTAAGACCACAGCCAAGAGGTTGCCAAATTTCTTTCCAGTGATTATCCTTAATCTATGGCAATTCAATAACCTTTGTTTCCCGTGTCCCATATTAGCACCAAAAGGATTGGTGAAAAACAATGAATTTCATATAACTTGGTTTGGGGGTCTATCTAATAATACTGCACAAGCCACAAGTATAAAGTGGCATTTGCCGATAAGAATCATGGAAGTTGAAATCAAGATTGAGAGTATGAAAATTAAATAGCTAGCCCAACAAAATTCACATCCTATGAACAATACTTTTTAGCATTTGTTTCCAAGTTGCATCAGACTATTCAAATGGGATATATGTATATATCCCACATGATTGGAATTCATAAGATTTTAGGCTCGTCAAAAAGTGCATTAATATTACCTAGTTTATGCATGCTTGATGCAGCTGTCTCAATCACATAGTCTATTTGTTGGCTCTGGGTTATTATATACATGGAGTCATCAGAATTTGGCTCATCTACAGTAAAAACATAACAAAATTCTATACTGAAGAAATGAAGAATTGTATAAGTTCATGAAAAATCTCTGAAATGTATGATAATGCTTGATTTTCAACCATAAATGTTTTCATAAACTAAGCAATATAATCTTTTTCGTAATGGTCACCTATTGGCAGAGCTTTTGAGGAAACAAAAAAAGAGAGAATAAATGACAAATCATTTTTTTAAGAAGTCAAGTCATTAAGCATATGTTACCTCCAAATGAAATTTGTACTTAATACCAAAGGGCCTTGATGATTTGAATTTCTGCGACAGAAGGGGAATTCCGACAGAGTTAATTAAAAACAATGAAAGAATTCAATTTCAGCATGGGAAAAAATTCATTTAATATCATCAATAGGGTAAATGTCACCTTTTGAGAGTGCTCTTCATCAAAGCAAATCCAATAGACACTGTTTCCAAATTTCAATCCATCAGCTGCATATAAACAAGCCCTTATTGACTCAGCACGTGCAAGCCAACATAAGCCAAAATGAAAAAACTGGAAACTCTTATTGTTAAGATGAGGAGAAAAAGAGAGATTATTACTACTAAACACAAGGGATAGAATATATACAAGTCCCTAATAACTTAAGTGATATAGATATCCATATAATCATTAACTTATTTAACACTCACCTTCACATAAAAAACCCAAATACATTGACAACTAATCTCCTAATGATAATGTAGGAAATCTACAATTTCAAAAAACTTAACTGTCAGGATTTGTAACACAAATTCCTGATCGGCGTAAAAGGCTATAAAATGGTAAGGTCAACAGATAATTTACTACAAATTGGTTATTTTAAAAAATTCATATTAAGCTACATTAGGGATTATATTAAGAACACAAGTATCTTTATAAAGGTGTTTGTTGAAATAACTGAAATTTATTGCTGTTTAGTTGTCATCTCCAATAGTATGGACCCATGTATTATTACATCATTAACATTGGCAGGCTTAGCAACATGCCAACTATTTGTTATACTGCCCAGCGTAAGCATGTTCAAATTCAAACTAACAAGATCAACATAGAGATTACAAAGTCTTTCAAAAAACATAGAGATCATGGCTGCTAATTCCTTCAGCTGGAGCCATGCAAAGAACATTCAACAACAAACTTCCAGGATGAAAAGAAAATACTATGATAAATAATGACACAAGAACCAAACTACAACATATCAATGTCTTATTGTCACTATGTAGGATTGACTGAAAACAAGAGCTATGTACCGCATAATTGACATGTATTGATTATAGAAGTTAAGTAGATATTCTTTATGTTCATCAGAAAACAATAACTTAAAAGATTCAATCTTCACTAAATGCAGCCAACATGAAGATTCAACAAAAGCATTAAAATAAAGAATATTGACGAGATACCTTCTCTAAGTTTTTTTATAATAACATTTGCATCGGGTATTGTTCCAATAAAAATGCCTCCTGGACGAAGCAACACAGATATGTTTGCTAAGGCTTGCCTTGCACGAGTCTCTGTTGACCATGAGTAATGCAATGCAAACTGCAAAAATGATACAGCATTATATCATCTAAAAGCAAGATCGAATAGTGTATTTCTCTGCTATGAAAAGAATAGCTTATTTTCAGACTATAAACGGTATGAGAGACTAAATTTTGAAAAGAGAAGATAAAAATAACAAAAATTGAGAGGAAGACCAGAAATAATCCTAGTTGTCAGTCACTCTCCACCAATTTTGTTTCCTCCTACCAGGCCTGAACAGGCTTTTTTTCAGGCACCAATAGTACCTTGTGGTGCTGCCACTGGAAGTTGTCAAGCCTCCAATGGCCAAAATGAACATTCCAATCCTTCCTCCTCTTATCTCACTGGAGGCCACCAACAGGCCCTGCAATACCACTGCCATCCCTATCCAAGCCCTATAGGGTTGCCACTGCTCCCGTCCAGGTCCTCCAATGACACCACTGTCCATGTCCAGGACCTTTAGAGTCGTCACTTTCCCAGTCCTTCTTCTTCTAATCTCACCATAGGCCACCAACAGGCCCTACAATACCATTGTCATCCCTGTCCAGGTCCTCCAATGCCATCATCATCCATATGTCTAGGTCCTCCAAGGCCAGTGTTGCATTATCCAAGTCCTCCAATGCCATCACCATCCCTGCCACTATCCTTCAAGGAAATCTATGATTCTGTCCAAGTCCTCCAGCACTGCCACCACTACCGTCCATGACCTACTGTGTTTGTTGCTCCTGTACTACCCCTGTTGAGGCCCTCCAAAGCTATAGCCTTTGTCATTCAAGTATTCCAATGATGTCAAATTATGGTTTTCCTCTTTCAATGGTCTCCACCAATACACCTTTATTGTGGTCTCCAACTGTGTTGTTTATGCCCTCTACCCTTACCATGTGTCTTATCAACACTGACCAATGTCACTCCCTTGATGTAGGGAAAGATTGTTCTCAACACTGGATAATGTTGCTTTATTGATAAGATAATATGGATTGTTCTCAACATTAGGCAGTATTGCTCTGTTGATATGATGGTTCACATTATTTATAATGTTGTGGAATGTTGCTCTATTAATATTGTAGAGTAGGTTGTTCTAAATGTTGGGCAATATTGCTCCATTAATCCAATAACATAGGTTGGTTTCAATGCTCTAGTTATTGTTGACGTAATGGCGTAGATTATCAGTCAGGTAATGCAGATGGTCTTCTCTGGTGTGTGTTTCATAAAATGGGTGTTGGAAAGGAAGAATAAAAGACAGAGAAAAGAAGAAGGCAAAGAAGTTTCAACCAAAATGGAGAGAGAATAAAAAAAAATAAAAAAGGAGAAACGATAAAAAAAATTGTTTTATTTTCAAAAAAGAAAAAAGAAAGAAGAAAAAGATGACAAAAAAGGAAAAAAAGTTCAAGTTTGCAGGAAAATACACATGTTTGCAGTTGCAGCTATCCTTATTTAAAAGAAGTCATATTCATTGTTTATGTTTGTCTGCTACTACATGTTTGTTACCGGCTACTATACCTATAGCAAATACTATTGTTCCTACCTGCCTGATAGCAAAGGGTAAAACTTTGACATATGCAGGTGACCTGACACATGTCGAAAATGAGGGAGGTCAGCATGATATTCAATTGAGTATCTGCCCCTTCATTATATCATTTTGTGTGGACAAAGCAATGTATTTTGATGCTGTGGAATCACAAGTCAGACTGAACTTTGGTAAACTATGGTCAAAGTTCATCTCTGCAGCACAACAGCTGTTGCTACTCTCTTTCTTCTTTCCTGTTCCAGTCATGGAAATCCAAGCAGCCACCTCAGAAGTTGATCAGAACAGTGAATTCTCACCTGTTGCAACAAGATCTTCTTTGTTTCTTCAACTTAGTAGGCATGCTTACTTGTTAAAACTTCTATAAACGTTGTTTTTCTTTAGATTTCAAGTTTAGATCCATAGATCTAACGTTTCTATAATTTTTATTACTATTTTTTCTTTTTTTCTATTCCAACATATTTTTTCATAGATTTAGATCCAAGCTATTTTCACTTACATAATTCATGTTTTGGTCTGGACTTCATGTTGTACTGCCTTACTTTTCTTTGATTTCTTTTACTGATTTCTTATATTTCAGCATATTTTTAATGAGAGGTAAGATATATTTAATTGTATAATTGATTTTTTGTTTAGATTTGAATTTGTAATGCTTAGAAATCATATTTTCACTATTTTATGTATATTTGAAGCTAGTTTATTCTATTTCAACTTATTTTTAAGTAGATCCAAACAATGAAATCCTATATGCTTCTTTGTTTTATAATTAGTTTATTGTACTCTAATACTATAGTTTGGTAATATAATGGTTTCTTAATTTCATAAATGTCTAGAATATTTTTTGATTATTCCTAAATGTGCATCTTTTTTATGACTTTGTCTTAAAATTTCTTGGTTAAATGTGTATATTCTCAACATTTTTAAGGACTTCTATTATTTTATCAAAGTTCAGTTGAAATTTCTACCAAAGTTTGACATATTTTCTCTTTTCATCAGTTAATTAGGGCTTGAAGAAGAAGATGGAGAGGAAGGAGAAAACTTCATTCACACTAATCTAGGTTAAACACTTGTATAAATGTACAAGACTAAATGGATCCTAAGATCCATATAAGAACAAGGTTCATCTAAGAACTGAAAAACACATTAACACTCTCCCTTAAGCTAAACTATATATATTGAAAAGTTTCAACTTATAGAAATTTTCAAAGGTTTTCATTCCAAGTCCTTTGGTAAGGATGTTGGCCAATTGATTTTTGGATCATGTGAACAGAGTGAATATGATTTTTTTCAAGACATTATCTTAGATAAAATGACAATCAACGTCAATGTGTTTGATTCATTCATGAAAGATGAGATTATTTGCAATGTAATTAGTAGCTTGATTGTTACAAAACATTGGTATGAACTCACAAATATCAATTCTAGGTTTCTGCAACAAAGCTTTCAACTATATCATTTCAAATGTAGCTTGAGACATGCTTTTGTATTCAACTTTAACATAGCCTTAAAGACTACATTTTACTTTTTGCTTCACCATGCAACAAGATTACTACCAAGATATGTCAAAAAACCAGAGGTAGACTTCCTCATAGTCTTATCACCAACATATCCAGAATTTGAGTATTTAGTAACTTGTAGATGTCCATATTTTTCATAAAGAAGTTCTTTCCTGGAACCTTTTTGATGTATGATAGTACACAGACAACACCTTACTAGTGTTCTTGTCTTGGGGCATGCATGAATTGACTGAGCAAGTTTATTGCAAAAGTGATGTCGAGTTGGCTAACTGTCAAGTAGATAAGTTTACCAACAAGTTGTTTATATTTGCTTGGATTTTTAAATAATGGAGTGTTTTCATCATAAAATGAGTGATTTTGTTCCATGGAAATACTCTCTAGTTGACATCCTTCAAGACCAGTTTCTTTTAACAGTCTAAAGTGTACTTCCATTGAGATAAAGAAAGTCTTCCATTGAAATAGGTCATTTCAATCCTTAGAAAATATCTCAGTTTAACCATGTCTTTTGTAGGAAAGTGTTTATTTAGGAAACACTTTGTCTCATCAATGCCTAACATATCACTATCTGTCAAAAGTATATCATCTATATAAATTGCAAGTAAGACAATTCCTCTTGAAGTTTTCTTAACAAAGATAGAGTGATCAACACAACAATTGTTAAAACCACCACTTTGTATCACAACGCAAAATTTCTTAAACCAGGCTTTTGGACTCTGTTTAAGGTCATAGATGGTCTTGTGAAGCAAACAAACTTGTTGTGTATCCCTTTGAGCAACATAACCTAGAGGTTGTTTCATGTAGACAGTTTCATCTAAATCACCGTAAAGGAAGACATTCTTAACAAGTTGAACAAGTGGTTAGGATTGATTTACTACCATAGAAAGTAGCATCCAAATAAAATCAAGGTGAACCACAAGAGAGAAAGTTTCAGAGTAATCCACTCCATATTCCTGAGAGAAGCCTTTAACCACCAAACGTACTTTGTATTTGTCAACACTACCATCAGACTTACACTTAATAGTGTAAACCCATTTATAAGTGACAACATTTGTTCCTTCAGGGTGAGGTACAATACCCTAAGTATCATGAGAGAGAAGAGTTTGCATTTCATCATCCATGGTGGCTTTCCAATGAGGAGTGGTGGGAGTATCTTGAGGTCCTGAAGGTAAAGACTTTGTAGAGATGGTTAAGACATGGCAAAAGGTAAGGTAAATGTTAGCATAGGAAACAACGTTGGATAAGAGATATTGGGTACAAGAATGAGTGTTCTTTCTTAATGTAATAGGAAGATCATCTTGGGTGGTGGCAAACTCACTATCAGGAGTAGAGGATGGCACGACAGTAGTGGAAGCTTGTGGTCGACGACTATATAAACTAGATAAATTGTGATTGCAAGTTCTTTACAGTATCTTTGGAAAGTGGCAATGTTAGAGGTGGGAAGTTGATATATGTTTAGTTCATTGATCAATCCTCTGACTATGCTGTAGTGCTTTTGAGGACTTCTATCTTCCTTCTTTGTTTGAAATAAGTCTTTATATACCTAAAGAATCTTTAAAATATTTTTGTCATGCCTATACATCTAACATAAGTTGTCACGCATTTCCTTTGTAGTTTTCATCATGGAAATGCCACGAGCAACATGAGGCTCCATACTGATAAGTATCCATGAGCTAATAGCAACCTCATTTGCATATTAATTTCTATATTGATCACTTTTAATGTTAGGTGGAGGAAGATTGAGGCGAGACTCCTGAAAAAAATATTTTAACTTTAATGTCAGGTGGAGGAAGATTGAGCAACAATAATCCTCTTAAAGCTTTGCACCCAAAGCAAATAGTTTGATCCATTTAATTTTTCTGAAATTCCAAGACAACTACAGATGAGTATGTCACTGCCACATCTCTCTAATGAAGAGGTCATAATGTGATACCACTATTGGAAAAGCTAGAAAGACTACTATTAGACAAACAAAAAAATCATCGATATGACTCCAACCAATAACCAGGCTACTAATGAGTCATCATAGGAAACAAGTCAACCAGTAACTCATCATGAAGAGCACACGCAATTGGATAGATATAGCACCCGAGCATGAAAGCTTCACACAACACTCTACACGCCATCAAGGCCCTACACATCTCCTGAGCATAGACAGGCGATCGCACTTGGACAAACGAAGTCACAACCCATGACTACACAAATGAAGATCACATCACACGACTGCAAATGCAGACACGTATGCATGCGAGAGAACTCAAACAGTGGTCAAGGGGTTGCCGGTCTTCAATTACAAATGAGAGAGAGAGAGAAAAGGAAGAAAAGCCCTAATCAAGGATTTGCTTTGATACCAAGTTAATTAGGGTTTGGAGAAGAAGATGGAGAGGAAGGAGAAAACTTCATTCACACTAATCTAGGTTAAACACCTACATAAATGTACAAGATTAAATGGATCCTAAGATCCATATAAGAATAGGGTCCATCTAAGAATTGGAAAACACATTTACATCATCAAACCAAAGTCTAACATGAAATTAAGGTTGAATTCCTCACTTGGCACTCAATAACTTTTCAGTTGATTTACTTCTCTTTTTGAGTTTATTGCAAGTTACGCATCTTAGAGGTTCTAACATAGAGGCAAGTGTTAGAGAAAATGACATAAAAAATGAACCCCTGTATAGATCCTTAATTAATGTGTTAAAATAATAGTTCTACGGTAACAACAATTATTGAGTAACAAAGATTATTGAGCTTACCCTGCTGTACAAAGATTATTGAGTAACAACAATGCCTCTCTTCAAAGGTAACATTTTCATAGTCAAAGATAAAATAAAAATCATACAGTAAGATAGAAGCATAAATGTCAAAATCATGATAAAAAGGCCTTAACTCATCTATATGAGATCTTGAAATAGAAAGGTATGCCAAACAAGATTTTGTGAAGAAAAATAGAAAGTTATATAAAATTGTAGGCACCATAGAGTTTTTTATTAATAGGCCAAATGAACCAACGATTCTCACTAAAATGGAAAAACTACATAGAGTGATTGTAGATAAAAATAAACCAAAACATTTAGACAATTACAGAAAAGTGTTAACCTGACAGCTGCAAATGTCAAAGGGTGCATCATCCTGCAATTCTTCATCCAAACGAACCTGAATATCAGATGCAGAACAATGACATTAACTGTAGAACAATACTAAGGAGAATGACAACATAAATTGTGAATTTATTATGAAGCTGTAACATTGAATAGAAGTAATTAATGATTCTATTAGCATGTTGCACAAAAAAATCAACATATAAAGGTGAAACAGAAGCTTCCGGGGACTATTTGTACTTTTCACCTGCATGGCAATAACTAATTCATTATGTGCATAATTATTTGGTGTAATGAAATTCTCCCAAATTATTGAGTGGCTGTTTGTGCTAAGAAAATCAAAGGAAAATATACAGTCAAAAGAAAAACAAAGAAAAATAAGTTCATGGGGATTTTATTTTCCATTCGACAACAACAGTGTATTTATGCATGCATGGAAAGGAGAAAGAAATATTTTTTATTCAAATTCTACATTAATGAATGGGAAAAGCAAACAACTCATTTAAAGCTTATGAAGGAAACCAAAGAAATTCAATTTCCAATGAAAATAGGTACAATTCACAAACACCATGACTTTGAGCCTATTTCTTGGTCAAAAGGAAAATATATTCCTTCTCATTGATTTCCTTTGATATCTAGTTGTACAAACTCTCCCTAATATACATGCCAAGATCCCACAATCCATTATAACATATTACCTCAAAGCAATCTCCACATATAAGACGTGCAGGAAATGTGAACTTCTTCCTTCGAGGATTTTGATCTGCATCACCATTATAACGTGTCCTACAGTCTTCTATCTGGTGACATTGTAAGGTAAAAAGAAATATTGTATAAGACATCAGACAAAATATAATTTGGTTTAAAATGGTAAATGTAACACGAGTATCAAGATTTTTTGCTTCTTTTGACGTCATCTATAGGTTACTTTTCACTGGAATGCCATATCATGCACTCAAAATACCTTCTCCACTCAGTTACTAAGTAGCTGCATGCAGGAGAAAAATGGTAATAAGAAAACAACAAACTAAATTTTGAATAACCCATAAGGGTATTAGAAAGATAAATTGCAGAGATGGCACCTAGCCATCATACTCTCTCAATCAATCCTATATGGGGCTTTCAATTTCTTAAATAGAAAGTATGAGCGTGTGACAATAATTGAATATATCATCTATGGATAGGCACATAGATAAAAGTCTACGACACAGTATGAAAATGTTGCCTATGCTTGTTACTTTGCCATATTGCTCCAGCAAATTAATTTGCTCGGACTTTCAGTTTACTTCTTTCTCCTTTTTTAGTCCAAATGATGGTTGCAGTGTAAAACTCATCATTTTTTGCAGTTAAGGAATACAATGCCAATTTGTTCTTTTCTAAACAAAACACTGTTTGTGCCAAGTAAAATGCAAAAGGTACAGGAAACACACTCACCGAGCCTTCAGCTATGTCTACACCCACATAGTATCCAATCTTTGCTTTGTCCCATTTGATTAGGTCACCACCCTTCAGATAAGAATAAACAATTTCAAATGGTTTACCAAAAAATAGAAACAAAAAACCAAAACCATAAAAATGTACAAGTGAAGGAACCATGTCAGGAATGCAATAATTATAAACAGCAAAGCAAAAAAAAAAAAATGTATAAGCAATTTCATCATTCAAAAGTTGAAAAATCAATATACTACAGTAGAAATGATTGAAAAACAAAACATTGTCAACCTTCCCACAAGCAAGATCAAGAACAGCATCTCCTTGATGAGCATACAACTGAATCAGAACACTTTTGATCTGTTGCAACAAAATCAATAGTTACATATGCAGTTTCATTCAAACTAGGCTGCCAATCAGGTTAACAGGTAGACCCCAAAAAATGGAAGAACCTATATTCATTGCATCTCACATGAAAGAAACAAACACAATCATGGAGAGGAAGGAATGGTTCACAAACAACACGGAACAAATACAAAGAGAGAGCTTGCAAGAGTGCATAAAACTCAAGGGCCAACCTAGTACAGTAAAAACATTTTTAACTTGATTTGCAACAGAAACAAGTAAATTAGCAATTCAAGAAAACATTAAAGAATGAATTTCATGAAATCGTAGTCAAGGAATCAACAAGTGATCTGAAAAGTTTATAACCACAAAAAGACTAACAAATCTCAAAATCTTAAACTTTATCGATAAGAAAACTGTTCATCTTTAATTAAAACAAAGCTCTTTAGATTGTGAAAACAAGTATTGAGATCTAGGATTCCTCTCCATCTCTCCTTCATTCACCACCTTGCCTATTTCCAGCAACCAGTGCCCTACCTCTCCGTCCTTCCTCTTCCACTCCACCATGCCATATTCTCTATATGTTTTGAAGCCCCTTCATAAATCTCCCTCCTGCAGAATTCACTATCCCCATCTTGATGTCCTTTGCTGGTATTGTTATCACTAAGTCTACCTCTTCTATTGATCATTGCCACAATGCCACACCACCACCATCATTGCTAGTATCCATCACATCCACAAGTCCTACCTACACATTCTCCTCCAACCTTCTCTTCTTCTTCATCATTTGCTTGCAACAGATTTCCCAACATCCATCATCGTCTTCCACCCATGGGCCACATGAAGAAGCAACAATGAATTGTCATCATTGATGGATGCAATGTGAAAAGATATGCACTAGTTTAGATTGTTAATTCTTCTTTTTTCTTGTCATGAATTTAAAATTTTTGTTTGGCATTATTAGCCAATGTGATGAGAAAGATGTAAAGAATTTTGGTCTCGTTATGGTTTATTTTAAGTATTATTTCTGGATTTATGAAATCCACGGTAATTGATGCGGGCACCTAGATGTGCCATATGGGTGCTAGGCATTACAATCAATGCCTAGCTTTATATTTCTTATATGGATTCTCAAACAGATCTACATTGGACCCAGCATATATTCATTATTTTTAAGGGAAAAGGTAGGGAAAAACAACCCTACTTCTCTAATTCTTCCAATTCCTCTTCCACTAGTCTGAGTAGCCTCAGAAAACCACCAGGCTTCTCACCAGCAACCAGAAAACATCCAACAGCTGCTTCTGGCGACTTCAATACTGGAAATGAATCTTCCAATGAACTCTAAAAGCTTCTCCAAATCCAGCAGCATCACGAAAGCTTTTTCAACATGCTTTTCTCCTTGGACACACTAATCCAACCTCTCATTCAATTACTACCAACAAAGTAAGAAATTGTTACATATATTATCATGTTTATTTAACTCTAACAGCTCCTCCATACCCAATAGCACATGTAGCAGCAGCATGACCTTCTCCTCTGACAGGCAACTCTAACCTCTCGTCCAATTACTACTAATAAGGTAAGATATTGTTACATATAATATCATGTTTATATATTTCAGTACTGAATATGTTTATACATATAATATTGCTGTACTGTTTATTTTGCATTTTGTTGCGAATATCCATGAATCATGACTTTTTCACGGTAATTTCATAATGCTACATAATTTTCAGTTTGATTTTGTAATGTTCTGCATCTATTTGCTATTTAGCACCTTTATATCATTGTTTAAGTTTTCATTTTGTATTTCATTGACAATATCCATGAATCATGGTTTGTTCATTACAGTTTCATAATATTGCATGATTTCAGTCTGGTTTGCGGTCAGAATTGCATTCATGGTTTCAATCTCATATTAGAAAAATATTAAGCAAGAATAACCTCTGATTTCAGTTTGTTAAGTATATATACTCTCTGATTACAATGTTAATATTAATCGATTTCAATTAATGATTTGTCTTTTTAAGAATGTTATACATAATTATTGAGTCCATGATTTTCACTATTTTACGTTTATCTATCTGATAAAACTTGTTATTGTTACCATTGATATCATTATGATTTATATCTAGATAATTAGTTAAGTTTTTGGACATGTTTGTAAATTTTGTTTATGTTGTTGGTGTTGTGATAACGTGTTTTTTTATTTCTTGATGTTATTTACAGATATCTATTGTTCAGAAATGATTTTGTGTACAAACAAATGATGATGATGGTGACATGGTGCCTAAGCACCGTCGGCCAATACCATGATGCCTCAAGAAGTATGATGAAATCCAGTTTATTACCAAGTTGGAAAATACAGTTTTGCATGGATTCATCTCTTATAAAAAAATCCGTTCTTCAAAATCTACTTGTTATCTTCACCGCCTTCTTCATCTTCTAATTGCAAACTTTGGTTGAGAAAGGGAAGAACAAAAACTAAAAGTTGTAGATTGTCAACCCCAAGGTTGTAAGTTTTTCAAACTGGTGTTGAATCCACAATGAATAGAAAAAGTTGTTTAGGAATTCAATTCTGGTTTAAGTTGTAGCATTTTGAGATTCGACGGTAGGCAAAGTTCTTTCTCTCGCAAGTGAAAAGAAGTATTTACTTACCACATAGAATTAGCTAAGCAGCACTTCATCCTAACAGCTATTTGACTGCCAAAAAGGTACCATACCACCGAAAGCAAAATCTATCGGTAACTTCTACCGCATTGAACGTACCCAGTTATTTAGCTTCTTTAGATGAATAATTGGGCTTGCCTCCCGCTCCTCCAAAGTCTGGTTCGTCCTGGCACTATAATGGTCAGCGACTTTCCGTGTATACTTCTTAGTTGCCTCATCTTCTTCGTTCTGCATTCCATCTTAACGTACACAACAGGTCCAAGAGAAAAAAAAAAGGCATTCAAAATCCTTAAGAAAACAACTATACAGTTCGACCGTCGCTTCCTTCATCTAAAAACGGCGGTACAGATATCTACGGAGATTACCGTATGAGCAGAATCTATGCTTGGACGAGGGCGGCTCAAAGGGATTGGACGCCGAGTCCTCGTATCCTCTCTTCATGCTTTTGCCGCTGCTTCTTCTCCTTCCCTCTCAAAGATCACACCTTTCTGGCGACTTTTCTCCCGCACAACAGTGACGCAAAGTAGCAATTCAGAATTGGAACCTAAAGTCTCGGGAAGAACGATCGGGCTTTTCGGCTTACCCCCGCTCTCAGCAACAGATGGCTCTTGGATGACAACAAGAAGAGAGGAGGAGATGGGAAGTGCAGGGAGCCGACGGTGAAGGGTTGCGTGGCCTGCACGGGGTCGTTATAAATAAAGAGGAAAAATAATTTCGGAAAGGGAAGTTGCAGAGGTAATTTTCATTGAGAAAGTAAAAAAAAAAAAAAAAAACGCACATTTAAAATCTAAAAACTTCAACTATTTTGAAAAAAAAATTACACAAATTTTCCAACTAGTTTTTTATTTTTATTTTTAAAAATAATAAAAATAAATTATGTTTATCACTTTATTGAGAATATTAACTTAATGTTTGATAACATAATTTTTTGTTAAAAATTTTAATTGCAGGATCCAGAGTAGATATTGTTAATGATGTGAAATTAAACTAAAATAGACTTTTACTGTAAATACCATTAGGAACGTGATAATACTAATACTGAAGACTTTGTGCTAAGGATTGAAATAATGTTTTAATTAACGGTTTGAATGTAAATTACTGATAACATAATGTTAAGATTCTTTAAAGGTTATAAGTTCGAATCTCACCAATTTACTTTAAAAAATAGAGGGATGCTTTAAAAGAGGAAGGAAACAATTGATCTGCTCTTTCTTTTGCTTTCTTAACCTTGAATTTCATTTTACTTAATATTATTGTTTGTTCTCTCGATCAATGTATTTTGAACTCTTCACTAATTGTGGTCACATAATTGGTATTTTACTTTCATTTAATCTATCATCTCGTTGTCAAAAAAGAAAGAAACGAATAAAATGTGGTTACAAATAATATATATTTTTTTAAAATACAAATTAATTATGTAGTTAATTGATAATATAATCTAATATATATTTGAGTTTTATTTCAATGATTATTGTATCGTTTGAGAAGGATTCTGACATGTTGATTACATTAGAATCGTGATATTGCATAAAATCCAAACATTTGAAGAAGCAAATATGCACTGTATTCATTCCTAAGATGAGAGACTAATATGGTTAATTTACATCAGCGTCATGAAAACACCGAACTATCTTTATTTCTAAGAGTTTGTTTGTGTAATTAAAAAATAGTGGAAAATATTAAAAAGAAAATTAATAGAAAAATTTTCTATTATTTTTCTTTTTGATATTTATACGTCAAATGAATTTTCATCATTTTCTGTTGTTTTTCCTTGGTATATAAGAAAAATTTTCTTTTATTTTTTGACTTTTTGGTCTCCAAAACTAATAAAAAATAAAGGAAAAGAAAATGTAAATTATCATAGAATATATTAACAACATATAATTTTGATATAGAAATTATTTATATCCTTAGCATATGAGAATTGATATTATAAAAGATATGTAAAATGTATTTTATATTATAATTATTATTACAAATGACTCTATCTTATATTATCTATGACAAATTTTATTATTCTCTATTTTGAAGATAAATACAAAAAATATTTAATTTATTAATTTCAATATTTTTAATTATATAAATAAATAAATATATTTTATATTCTATAATTTTTCGTCATTTTCTATTCTATGTACAAACACATGTATTTCAAATTCTATCATTTTTTGTTCTATGTACAAATATATTGATTTTCGACTGACTTTCTATTATTTTTCTTTCCATTGTTTTTTATAATATTCTATCATTTTCTTTCCACCATTTTTCAATATACAAACATCTCTTAATTTGTAACTAATTTTCATCTTATCTTCTTCAATAAAAAGAATATCATAAGTGAATGGTATATATAAAAATATTTTTAAATTATTTCATCCATAATTAAGATAAATAGATTTGAAGAAAATTCTTCACGTAAACCAATATCTGTTAAAAATGCTTCAATTTCTCATCTTATAATTTGAATACGAGTGACCACTTTGTACGTATACTTTGTAATATCAGTATCATTTATAAGTGTTTCTTTTCTTTCTGATACCTCATGCAATAGGTTTTTAAATACCTTTTCTCTATGTCAATGAAAATTAATTGGAGGTCTCTTTTAGCTTCTTTTGCCATTGGACGGGAAAGCTAAGTGAGCACTCTATCTTCTCCCTAGTCTCTCTTCTTCTTGCACACAATGCAAAATAAGTTCATTAGGAGTCTCTATTTTTCCTCTCATAGTTAAACTTAACCTTGAATTAATTAAATTGTATAGAAAGAGAGACCCAAACCATGAACAGGAACAAATAATTAGTTACAAAATCTTAGGGTCCAAGAGAAAGGAGTTACTTCTTTCTATGGGTTAAGTTTAGACGCATGTATAGGACAATAGTCATGACTTTCCCTCTTTTTATCATGTCTTCAAGAAAAGAATGACAATTACTATAATATTAAAGAAAAAAAAATCATGTTTAAGAGAATAAAGACACATGAAAAACTTTTCTTTCCTAATATTACAAAGCTAAGTATCTACTAAAAATAGGCTATATCACCAAAAATCCAATGAATACAAGAGTAAAATATCACAAGGGAAATCCACAATAATGAAATTCATCAAACATACATACAACCTACCAAATCAATTATGAGTACATGTTCATCATAAGATCTCAAAATATCAAGGTGTGGCTAAGAACCCAAAGTATATCTCAAGGTGAACACACTACATATATCATCCAAAAACATCTCAAAGAGCTACCGTAACTTGACAACAAAACAAGCAACTAGTATGTCTTCTCTTACTCACACCTAACTTAAAGAGTTTATAGAATAACTTAAAAACTGTAAACCATAGGTGTAAACTAAAGTCTGATAAGTTAATTTATCATAAGTCTAAAAATAACATAAGAAATGCAAATACACAATAATAAACTTGAGTTATACAACCATTATCCTATACATATAAATGTAAACCATATCTAGTTACAGTCACATTTTACCACATATGATAAGATCGAAAAGCTACATATCACCTTATGATTGGAACATATGGATATTTTAACCTTGAGACGAAGTCTAAGTGTATTCTATCTCAATTGTGTATATAATACTATAATATTAGTCTTCTATAGTCAAATCACGTAGGTAAACCAATTATCAATCATTTACAAAATACCATCATAAGCCCCAAGTTATCATTATTAAGCATAACCAACAATAATGTCATTTCTAACCAATGCAATACATACATCATGAACAAGCCTTCCATGCTCATAATCAAATGCCTATATAAATGCCACAAACCTTCTTAAAATGCATGAAATATGGAACATTTCAACAATACCAAGTCACACATAGCTTTCGTCAACAATGTATGTCATAACTATGATTTTTATGCATAAATCAACACGTACATGCAACAATCATGATATCCATGAAATAAACATAAATGTGCCATAACCAACATACATATGCACTAATCATCATATATGCACATGTTCTAATATCAAGGCTAATCATCAATATACATGCAAAATATCTCACAAATGATGTATAAATCATAATAATCATGCAAAAATCCTTACATTTCTATTTTATTAGACGTAATGATAGAAAAACTTACCCTAATAGCCTAAGTGTAAAAGGCCCAAAATCACGCCCTTACACTATCCTCCCTTCTTCCTCTTCCTCACTACAGTGCACATGAGCACCCAACCAAATAGCACATTGGATCTCCCACACGTACCCTACGTGATGCTCTACATGCCACATGTCATGCTCTAAAAGAGGAAATAACAATCATCGTAATATTAATGAGAAGAAATTATACTTAAATAAAAATAAAGGTGTATGAAAAACTCTATTCTTTAACATTACAAGACTGATATTTATTAAAGAGATATAATAACAGGTAAAAAAGAAAAGAAAAACTAAAGTATCATAGACTAATATTTACAATGAAAAAACATTACAATTTAACCTTAGTCAAAATTACACAAAAATAAGGTATAAATCACGTATTTCATCTTGTTTAACTTTTAAAAATACCTACCACAACAATCAAAATGGTGACTTATATGACCTGTCCTGCTCACACTCTCCTTGGGAGTGTACCGGGTATCCTAAAAAAAGATAACAACAGCAACACATAAGCAAAAACCTAGCAAGTTAGTCTATCATAAGTTCAAAATTAAAATAACAATGAAACCAACATACAATAGAAGGACCATAATCAAGGGTTAGAGGAAAAATTTGTAGTGATAATTTTTATAAAACTTTGATTTATTACGTTCTATTCCCCTTAAAAATAAGTTTTATCTGCAAAACTTAAAATTATCTAAATCCTCAAAAAGAAAAGGATATTTCCTCCTAACTTCTTCTTCCAACTCTCATGTGGCTTCACACTTAGAATGATTTTACTATTGCACATTGACATAAGAAATAGTCTATCACCTCAAAACTTGTTACTTAATGTCAACAATATGAATAAGAACTTCTTTGTAGGTCAAATCTTGATGAATGAGCATACTCACTTGCTCAAGTATATGAGAGGAGTCTATAATGAACTTCCCTAGTATGGAAATATGGAAGACATTTTGTACTTTTGACAAAGTAGTTTGCAAGTTTGATCTATATGTCATGGGTCTAATATTCGCCAAAACTTCAAATAGTTCAATATATCAAAGATTGAGCTTATCTCGAATTCCAAATCTTATGATGCCTTTAATAGGAGCTATACGAAGAAAGACTTTATCTCATACTTGAAATTCCAAAGGTCGATGTCCACAATCGACATAACTTTTTTGTTTACTTTGAGTAGACTTTAGTTGCTCTTTGATCTGTTGGACATTTTCTTGAGTGTTTTGCACATATTCAAGATCTAAATGCCTACTTTCATTGATGTCATCTCAACAAATGGGAGATTTGTACTTTTTTCCATACAATGTCTCATAAGGTATTATCTAGATACTTGCCTAAAAACTATTATTATAAGCAAACTTAACTAATAATAAATGCTTATCTCATGAGCCTCGAAAATCAATAACGCAAGGTCTCAACATATCTTCGAGTGTTTAACTAATGCATTCCAACTGATCAATTATTTGAGAGTGAAAGACAATACTAAATTACAACTTGGTTTCTAAAGCTTGATGTAGACTTTCCTATAATTTAGAAACAAATCTCGAGTCATAGTTAGAAGTAATAGGCACCCTAGGGAGTTTTCTCATCTCCTCAACATAGAGCTCTATCATTCTACTTAATGTCAACCCAACTCCATAAGTTAAGAAGTGAGTAGACTTAGTCAATCAATCAATAATTACCTAAATGGCATTGTTACCTTACATAATCTTTAGTAACGTAATCAGAAAATCTATAGTGATATGCTCCCATTTCTACTCTAGAATAGGTAAAGGTTGGAGTGGGTCAGGCAATCTTTAATGCTTAGCTTTGACTTATTGACAAGTCAAGAAATAGGTGATAATGCTTCTCGTCATTTGGTTCTACTAAAAGTTGTCTGTCAAGTCTCTATACATCTTGGTGTCATCAGAGTGCACAAAATAACTAGAGCAATACACCTCTAAAAGAATTAACTATCTCAACTCTGCATCATTAAGTATATACAATCTATTAGAAAATCTCAAAGAGCTATCATTGTCAATCTTGAAATATATACGAAGGCCTTCTGCTACCTCCTTCCTGAGCTTCTATAATTCTAGATTTGACATTTGTCCATCCTTGATTTTTTGCAAGAGGGTTGGCTCCAAATGAATGTCAACTAATAAAACTTGTTGTTCTTAGCAATAAATCTCATCCTCTATTTATCTAAATCCTCAAGAAGGAGTCTTTGCTACGTCAATAAGGCAGTTACAAATCTATATGATCTTCTACTTAAGACATCTACCACTATATTAGCTTTTTATAGGTGGTATTGAATGGTCAAATCAGAATCCTGTAGCAACTCGAGTTATCTTCTCTATCTCATATTCAATTCCTTCTGAATAAAAATGTATTTAAGATTCTTGTGATTAGTAAAAATCTAATATGAGACTTCATATAAGTGATGTTTTTAGATATTGATGCTAATAATAACTATTGTAAGCTCCAAGTCATGATAGGGTAATTCTCCTCATATGACTTCACCTGTTTAGAAACACAAATAATTACTCTTCCCTACTCCATTAGCATACAACCCAAGTTTTTCAAAGAAGTGTTGCTAAATGCAATAAATCCAACATCCTACTTCGATAGTGCCAAAATAGGAGTCTATATGATTGTCCTTCAATTCACAAAAACTACGCTCATAATCTAGGGTCCAGTCAAACTTCACTCTTTTTTGAATCAATCTAGTTAAATGTTTCGCTAAAAAGAAAAATCTTTCAATAAATCTCCTATAATAGCTAGCAAGACCCCATCACTAAGGTTGTTTTCAAGTACTAATCACATCCATTTTTTTGGGATCAATAGAAATCTTGTCTTCAAAAATCATGAGTCTTAAAAATGTTATACAATCTAACCAAGATTCACATTTCTTTAGCTTAACAAACAATTTTTGCTCTCACTATACTTGTAAGACAATCTTCAAGTGATTCTCATATTCAATTATGTTCTTAGAGTAAATCAAAATGTCATCAATAAAAACTACTACAAATTTGTCTAATGTGGTTCAAATATTTTGTTCATTAAATCCATAAAAACTACTAGTGTATTGGTCAAATCAAATGACATTACTAAAAACTCATAATGCTCATATCAAATGCAAAAAGTAGTCTTTTATACATCTTTTGCTTTGGTCTTCAATTGATGGTACCTAAATCTCAAATCAATCTTTGAAAATATCGAAGTGCTTTACAACTGATTAAATAGATCATCCATTTTCAAGAGTGGGTATATATTCTTCACTATCACCTTATTCAATTCTTGATAATCCAAACAAAGTCTCATGCTCCCATCTTTTTTTTCACAAAATGAATTGAAGTACCCAAGGAGACATGCTTGAATGAATTTCATTTCCAATAAATCCTACAATTGGACTTTCAATTCCTTTAGTTCCACAAGAGGCCTTCTATAAGTGTTTTAGGTATTAAATTTACTTTTAACAATAAATCACTATCAAACTCAACTTCACGATCTACTGGCATGCTTGACAAATCTTAGGGAAAGGCATCTATGAATTCCTTGATAATTGATATATCATCTAAATTAAGGGTTGCTTTACCTTTTGATAATACAAAAACTTATGTGAGGATGATTATGTAATTCATAGGTTTAAAGATAAGTCAAAGAAAAGAGCAAAAGGTAGATAAAGGAAAGAGCAACAACTATATTCTAGAAGCATTGTTATAGAGAAATAAAAAGTTTAACTTAACTATCCAAGAATACTAAAGATGGATGGAGAGTTAAAGTTTGACTATTTGGAAATATCAATATAGATGGACAAAGAGTTAAAGCTTAACTATTTAAAAATATTAAACAAATAGATAAGACAGTCCAAAGATATTTAGAATGAAATGGAGAGTTAAAACTTAACTATTCAAAAATATTGAACAAATGGAGAGTTAAGATAGTCCAAAGATATCTATAGAGAAACAAAGAGTTAAAAGCCTAATTGACTAGAAATGCCATATTGATAAAAACTTAAGATGTTAAGTGTCTGTTGGATCGAAAAAGTTAAACAACGATGGAAACACAAAAGGTTAAGCTTCTGAAGATTTAAAGAATATTTGGAGACTTAAGATGTTAAGTTGAAAAATGAAGTAGTGATAGAAAGATAGGAGGCTAAGGTTCTAAAGATTCAAAGAATATTAAGACAGTTAAGAAGTTAAAATAAAGTATATAATTCTATCACAATAACAATTAATTATACAAATTATAATAATAGATTAGACCACTATATCAAATCTACTTATACATTTTATTATTTAATTTAGCTATAATTGAATATTACTACTTACAACAATCTCTAGTTGTCACTTATCACATTGTGATTGGAACTTTAGAAACCTTGAATGCTCAAAACTAGGTCAAGTGTATCCTCTTATCTTTATTGTATATACAATATTATAGTTCTATGACCTATGGTGAGGTTTTGATGCGGCGTAAGGTGTGGAGAATGAACTGTTGGTAGAGAAAGAGAAACGAAGAACTCTCAAAATCCACTAAGAGGTGGGAGTGATGAGGTCTTCGGAATCTACAAAGGAGAAAAAAGGATGCACCAGGAAAATGGTGGAACTTGATTGATTCTATCACATTCAAAATTGATCCCTCTACACATATGATCCTCTCTTATAAAGAAAAGAGAAAATAACACTAATTACGACAATTAATACTAATAGGAAAGGACAACGCCATCCACGTCGACAACTCCTCATTACTGCTAATAGGAAACGTCGCTTGTGCCGCCAACTCCTCGTCTCCTCTCTTCAACCTTAAATGAGATTTCTTGTCATCTCTTAATTGTTGACGGATTTACTTTCCTCCATCGAATCTGTAAGATCTCCCTCCATTGGTCCTACGTCATATAGCCAAATGTTAAATCATTATTAATACGTGTCAATTTCTACATTAGGCCCAAAGTTATAATAATAATATGCATAACCTACAATAATTTCTCTCATTTTCAAATAATCACTTAAAAAATAAATAAGTCTTCCATAGTCAATAACGCATATCCATGCCATGCATAAATAATTATGAATTTCTTATAAATATTGTAATATCAATAAATATGCACCATCCTCTAAATTATGCAAAATCACAAATATTTATATAAACACATGATTATGTAATATTAAATATAAGTATGCAATAAATAATAATTTACATGTACTTAAGAATATAAAATGTATATAACGCTATAATCATACATTAATCATAAACATAAGCAGGCATAAGCAGTATTAATAATAGTCTCTTTTAGGATTTAAATTCTAAACAACGCACCCACAAATTAAAAAAAAAAAAAAAATCTAAACAACGCAGAAAATACTACTAAACTTCATCTTTCCTAAACAAATTAACAACATGTACTGATCGATATATAGATCTTTAATTCATAATACATTATAAGCCAGGAACAAAAACTTCTTCCAAACCAGATTAAGACGATCAAAGAAGATTAATATTGCGTCTTTATTGTGTATATAATTTCATCAACATTGATGTGATCGTTAGACGTACGTGAAGAAGCACACTTGCTTGACGTAAACATTATAGTAAATTGGCAATATATATTTAAAGTCATCTGGTATATGGGTGATGGAAAGGAGATTTCAAATTATTTCCTCTTTGATATTTTCGTGATGTACGTGATCTTCGCTTGAGCAGCTCTCTTGGAAATGAATCAACCTTATCTCAAGGTTGAGTTGAAGAAGATCATTCAGATTGGAGAAGGTGAGTAAGAAGATCAGGTACGAGAGAAGATAAGGTACGAGAGTAAGAAGATCAAGTACACGAGAAAAAATGACTATTGATCATCCTTGAGGTTACATGACTCAAGCATATTTAAAGAAGGAAAAACACAACTACCACCTTACTAACGTTTTCCGTAAACTCAGCAAAAAACAACAATAAGATCCGATATACAAGACACGTAACATATAAACTACCTAACATAAATAACGGATCTTGATCAATTCAAACGACACATACGTAAATTAAATGAAAACTGAATCACGAAGAATAGGATTTAATCTTTGAAGCGTTCAAGAAGCTCCTTGAACCAGAGAGCAGATTTCTTGGGGTACCTCCTCAACCCATCGTTGTAGTCGACGTAGTTGAGACCGAACCGAAGCGTATACCCATTGATCCACTCGAAATTATCCAACAGCGACCATGCGAAATAACCTCTGACGTCAACTCCTTCTCTGAGAACAAACCCGGCCCCCATGCGTAAGAAACGCTAATGGGTGGGTGCATGCATGCAGAACAAGCGTACTGGAAGGTTTGCGTGGGTGTGGGAATATGTACGTACCTGATAGCTTCCTGCAAGCGCATGAGATGCTGCCTGTGGTACGATATCCTCAAGTCGTCGTCCAGGGCTTCTTCAAGTGGCATGGTGTCGTTGTTGGCCTCGTTGACGCCTTGAAGAGGGGAGAGGTACGTACGTGATCATCCATGGTTTCAGAGAAGACGATTCACAGACGTCAATTATATATATATATATCATCTTAGCTTTCGATATTGGATTTTATACCATTTTCAGTGACGTAGATGACAGGATTGTTGTAACTGGTCTTTATGTAGAGCAGCATTTCTTTAAATCCCAGAGGGTACACGAAGAGCCAGGGCGAAGCAGCCTGAAACAAAAGGGGGGGGGGGGAAAGACGGAAACAAATGCTTCAATTTGCTTTCTTCATCCGATTCATATATATGTCGATCGATCGAACAAGCATGCATGAGAGAAAATTAAAGACACCAAATCGATCACTGGGCACGTTGTTGATTACCTTTGGACCGATGGGCTCTCCATTCCGGAATGCTGCAATAGATCTGTGTTATATATTCTCGATAGATGTGTATGCATCAGTTATATTTTTTTGTGGAATCCACAAAATATATGTACGTCCACAGCTATCTTGCCTGTGGTAGTGACTCTAGAATCAGAAAGATAGGATGCATTGATTTGATTGGAGAAGGGACGAGCGGTCGCGTAGTTTGAAGTGTAGTAATTGAGCCCAAGGAAATCGATTGAGACTTTGATTGCGTCAGATTCCTTCTTCGTGAACTTCGGCAACCGATTCCCCACGAGTCTGCTCATGGTTGATGGGTAGTCTCCGTATGTCAAAGGCTCCATGAACCTTCAATAAGTAATAACGATAATAATGATAATGATAATGATAAAGAAATTACTCTTCTCTCTTAATTAATTACCATCCAAAACTGAAATCAAGAGCTCGATGGACTGCCTGAACGTCGGACATGTTGGCCTTGCCGCCCAAAGGAACGAACCAAACAGAATCCAGCGTTATGCCTACCAAACCTCCTTGCCGAAGCTGCACAGATCACGTCTATTTATAAGTAGAAATCAAAGCCTCCATCAGAATTAAGATATTATACATAGAAAAGGAAAACTTACCAATCTCACCAATCATATATATGATGATGCATTTATAAATTAATTTACCTGGTATTTGTCCTTGTACAACTTCGCGGCGGCGGCATGGGCTAGCAGGAGGTTGTGGCCGACGGTGTACGGCTCCCTGGCGGAGTCCCCCCCGAAGCACGTCTCATCGACGAACGGCGAGCACCGGCCGGGCGGAGACCTGCCATCCGCGTAGCTGGCGCTGCAGAAGGCGTGCGGCTCGTTGAAGGTGATCCAGTGCTTGACCCGGTCGCCGAACTTTCGGAAGCAGACGTCCGCGTAGTCACGGAAATCGGCCCTGCATGTGGGGGAGAATTAATTGATTGATTAAGTCGTTGGAGTTGAAGTAATTACTAATTAATATTGAGTAAGTCGAACGGTGGGTGCATCTCACACGATGCTTCTATTCAAGAAGCTCCCGTAAGAATCCTCCAAGGCTTGGGGTGTGTCGAAGTGGAAGAGTGTGACGAACGGCTGCAGGCCTGCACGGGAACGCGAGAGTACTACAGCTAGCACAGAAGGGTCGGAGATATATAGGAAATAAAGGTGGTCGATGGAGATGAGCACCTCTGGACAAAAGGTAGTCGATGAGATCGTTGTAGTACTGCACTCCTTCTCTGCTGATCCCCCCACTTAAGCTTCCATCTTTACACGCGTATCGTCGCAATATCGTACGTGCGTGGAATATATATGGCAAAGGTAAGTGAGCTTGTTGGTGTACGTGTATTTATTAATATTGCTAGCGATCGAAGAAGAAGAATGAGAGATTAGAAAGTGTTGTGTTTAGTGTATTAGCTGGAGAGGCTAGTAAGAACTAACTATTAAAGATTGCTTACTTGGGAGTATCCTGGACCAAGAGATGGAAAACCTGTACGCGTCCATGTTCATGTCCTTCAACCTATTCACATCTTCCTGCAGTGAAAATAATTTACATCTTTATATACATAGATAAATACATACATACATACATACACAGACGCAGCTTGATATACGTGTCTTCCCTCGCAATATACATACACATTTACCTTGTAGCGATGGTAAGAATCTGTGGCCGTGTCGCCGTTACTTCCGTCCAACACCCTTTCTGGAGGAATCATTAAAAATTGGGTAGAAATTTTTGAAGAACATGAATCGGAGAACGTGTACTTGTACGTATATAGCTCGACGTATACCTGGATGATCGTGAGTGAATGTGTCCCAAATGCTCGGCCCCCTCCCACCTTCGGCCACTGCTCCCTCGATCTGTCCACGTAACAGTGAAAGAAACTAAAAAGGCCGCAGCAGCAGGAGGACGCGCGTCGATCGATGGCCGGGGGAACGGATGATGGAGGACGTAAATTAATTAAATCGATAGCCGTACGTACCTGGTAAGCCGCAGTGGAACACCCAAAGACGAAGCCTTTGGGAAACGATCCCCTGCGGAGGGTCGCGTCGTCCATCTCCCTGGAAGACGACGGCCCAGCGTCGACCACTGAACATGTGAGGAGGACGGCGACGGACAGGAAGAGCGCCGGAGCCTTTCCCGAACGAAGGTGTCGCGACGGACATGAACACCGAGCTCACACATGTATGTAGAGGAGAGGCACAACGATCGATGAAGCTGGCAAGGTTACGTAGGTCTCAGGCAAGCCAAGAATGGAAGTAAACGGTCCTACTAACACCGCCGAGGATGAATGTTACTCCGCGTTTCATGTTTCGACTCTTGATTTCTTTTCTTTTCATAGCTTCACATAATATATGTTTCTGATTGAAGAGGTTTTTGAAGTCCTGAATATGGAGTTTACGAGAAATTCTGCAAAGGCTTACCACCAATATTGATTTCATTGCGCAGGAGACGGGAAAAATTTTCATTGCTTGCACTTTGTATGACAGCAAATGGTGAGAATTTTACATCAATTTAGAAGGCATGATTTTATATATAATGCTATTAAATTATATATATTTTTTCTACAGTGCTTGTATTTTATTGCACTTGCCTTTTACGGTCATCCTCAACTATACGGCATGCCCTTGGCTATTTACATATATTCTCCCGTGTATTGGATGTATAGCTTAATTGATGGAGTGACTAAAGGTTGAGGCATCTTGTGTTCGTCTACCTCACGTCAACACACGGTACTCGTCTTGACTTTGTTTGCCTCATCGGACGGTAACTTCCACCACCTGCTTAATTGGAAACGTTGAATGCCAACTTCGATATGTCATTTTTACTTAACTCTACTTATAAAATAACAAGAGACGGACAAGTATATCAGTAAACATTGATGACTATGTTGAGAAAGTCTATGTAATCGTAGGTCTATTCTACTTGTTATTGATTTATGAGTTCCAGCACAATCTCTTTTAGAAAGCAAATTTTCTGTAGTTTACCATTCATCTTTCCAATAGTTTCTTTAACTACCACTTTGGCGGCTACTCTAATACGTACCAGATTAATCAAACACCTAGATATTTTTCAGTTCTTTTCATTTTTTCCACTCCTAGCTATAGAAGACGATAATTAGAGGATGTAATTGGCATATTGGCTTATTCAAACCACTAGTCATTTACCATCCCCCGCTCTTGTTTCCCACACCAACCATAGATCTCAAACTATTTTGTATTTTTCATTTTTTAACATGTTTGACTTTTATTTTTTAACTTTAATATAATCGTGATGTACAAACAAACCTTTAATGTTTAACTGGTGGCATCGTTCATCTTAATCTCATTAGAAAGTGTCTCCTCTTAATTCCACTTGATAGAGGATGGCTTTTTTTTTAACGTACAATGGCTTAGAAATTGTAGGCAATCTTTGTATTTTTGGATTATAAGATATTTCATGTTCATAATGTTTCCATCGTGATGTCTTATGAGAAATTTGTCTACCAAATAGTCATTTTCAACTTTGATATTATATGCTTATTAGCAAATTTCACCTCCTTTATCCTTAAAAAGAATTCATGTTAGAAATATCGATAAGATCCCCCTTACAAAATAACTTCACATGTTGGAATTGTAAACTCTAAATTGCCAACGAAGAAGAAAAGTTCTCGGTGAAGAAAGAGAAGGTGAGATAATCCTTTTGAGGTTATTCCAATACCTTGTTCTCTTCCTTTATTTATAGTGGAACCTCAACTCTTCACCTTCCTTCGCCTCCAATGACTCCTTCCTCACTTTGTGATTGTTAGACATTAAATTCAACAATTCAATATAGAGGAGGGGAGGAAGTAGACGACCACTTCTTCCTTCCTTGTACTAACTATGCCAAGTTTATGTCAAAATTTTATTTATATATATTTTCTTTTCTTTAATATTACGAAGATTGTCGTATCTTTTCTAATACATGATGATTGACATAGTCAGTTTGTATTAAGTAAAGCTGACATGAGTTGACTAAACCTAATCGACACTTCTAAAGTGTAGATATTTAAAAATTTAGGAAGAGTACATTGTTAAAGTTTAAAAAAAAAACTAGTGTCACATGTCTTAATCAACGATAAAGCTAATCATGCAATTATGCCACGGTTCACCTTAAAACCTAGTTTGAATATCTCAAAAGTTGTATCCAAAATTCTAGATAATTGAATAAAGTGTTAATTAAAAATGTTATTATATTTGATGGAATTTAAACACGTGACTTCTATGATATTTTAAGATGGTAAGACTACCAACCTACAGTTAAATTATCATTTAATGTTAAAAAAAATATATCATTCATTAATTAAATAGGATATAATAATTGTATTTATTAAATAAAAATTATATTACATAAGTTATAAATGATGGAAAGATAAATAAATCATTTTTAAAAAAATCGAATAAAAATTAGATTTTAATTAACGATTGGGCCTGACCGTTTAATTAACTGTCACATTGTAATTTTTTTAAAAAATAAACGCTTCAATAAAATCCAACTAAATTCTCTCATTTTTCAAAATTTTTAGGCTTTATATACGACGGTCGGTGCGAAAACTACCGTCCCTTCCCATTTCTAGAGATACCTCGCACCCTTCGGAACCCCGCGCGGCAGTGCACGGTGCACCGGGTACCAAATTCAAACGTCGCCCTTTACCCCGACAATCGCCTTCCCGCTGCTTCTCAGAGCCCCCTTGCTCTCCGTCCTCCCAATACCGCGAGCCACTTCCTTTTCCTTCCTCTGCGGCTGAGCGAGCGACTTTTACGGGCATGGACGAAAAGCCACTAGTCGCCCTTGATGAGAAGGCATTCGATCTGCAAATCAACCTGTGGGCGATTCGGATTCCCCGTGAGCTTTGCACTCGTGTCAGTCGAGTACTTAATGGGTAGCTTCCTTGAGCACTGGAATCTTTATTGTTGAAAGTTTCACCCCAATATGAGAACTTGAAGGGGTGTAATATGGACCTGGATATTCAGATTTAATTCTGATTTTTCCGAATATAGATATTTATTACGCATATTTGGTCAAATACAAACCTAGATACTGATTTTTTTGTGAATTTTCAGGATTCAAATACGGACGTGGATATTCTTAATTATCTTTGGATAAAAAATATTAATTTTAAAAATATGTTCTTTGTGGAATTTGAACACTTTTACATGTTTTAACCTTCAATTTTTTTAACAATTATATCCACAATACATTTAAGTCAAAGATATATATATTTACACATAATGAAATTATCGTACATAAAAATATTATAATCATATCAAATAAATATATTTAATTAATGTTGATTATTATTTTAATGTTATAAAACATTAATTTAATTTGCCAATATTATCAAGGTAGGCGCCTGGGTATCTAGGAGTGAGTTGGTCACATATGGACAGCTACCCTTGCCTTGTCTTAGTTGGGAGGATATTCTACTGGGTTTGTTTAATTAAATATATATTTTAAGATTTTTCATTGCAAAAAAAATTATATATATGATGGAATATTCCTGAAATATGTGTAATTTTGGAATACATAGTCATACACATTTCTGAAATATAAATATTAAAATTATTATACTTTTTATTTTTAATGTTATCTTAAGACTTTTTATGCATTTCAATGTTATTTAGGAAATAATAAAGTTAAAAGTATACATAATTACTATTAAAAATTTGTAAATATGTATAAAAAATGAAAAATTATATGAGCATTTAAGTGCCCTGGCTTATTACCTAAGCACCTTGGCACCTTATAAATAATAGCTATGTGATTTACACATATATAGTTAAATTTGGTTCATAAATAATATTTTTTTTTAAAAAATAATTACATCCTATCATGCAATCATTATATAAGTATTTAAAAATAAAAAATATGAATATAATTTATAACTCAATATTAGTTTATTTTTAAACATTCTTAATTTAAAAATATCTGACAAATACTTGAAAAAATCCATATCTAATTTTTCCCAATGTGATTGTAATTTTCCTTATTTGACATATATTTGTATTCATATTCAGAAATTGAAAACAAATATGAATATGGTAAAGGGTACATCCAAAAGGTTTTCACCTCTAAGAAGAAGTGGATTTTTTCCTTTTTATCCAAACAATTACCAACCACTCTTACTATATAGTTTCAAAAAAAACCAACTCTTACTATTGATTCTGTGGCACATTTTTTCATCAAATGATGGGCCATTTTTTCCCCTAAAATTTTCCTATAATATTTCAAAGATAAAAGTTCACTTTTTTGTGGTTATCAGTTAATTGTTTAAGTTATTACACTATTACTTGTACATCCCTAATACAAAAGTAGTGTTATGATTCTTAAACTAGGACTTATTTAGTGATTTATGTTTATTGATTAAGGGTCCATTTGAATCCACCTATTTACATTAGCTTAATTTAAAATGAGCTGTGTTTGAATAAGTATTTCCAAGTGTAACTGCTTATCCAACTTATGGAAATAAGTAAAAAGGTGCTTAGCAGTTCTTGACATAGCTTTATTCAAAAAGCAGTCTTTGAGCAAGCTATTCAATAAGCCATGTTTTTGAATAAGTGCTTCTTCAATAAGTGGTTCCAAATGGGGCCTATGTAAGCTAGTTCAAAGAAAATGTGTTACTTTTCACTTTTTTTCAAGTGTTCTACAATTGCTTTTCTTCATTCTTTGTGATTTGGGTCTTTTTTCATTCCATAGGTACATCCTAAACAAGCCTCGTATCAAACATATCACAGAAGATGAATCCTCTGACAGAAATCGCTTATTGGTATTGTCTGAAAAGATTCAGGATCCTCGTAAGAAAATAAGCACCTTTTCAGATCATTGCATCAACCATCATAAGCAGAAATTCCAGCATTAGAACAATTTGATTGCGTCAATTTTTTGCATTAGCCATTTTCTGTTGGTTAATATTCATGCATTTTCTTCTAAAAATATTTATGCATTAATCATCTGTTTGATTTATGTTTTGGTTTACTAGAGCATAATTTCTTCCACTTCTTAATGAATCGTTTTAAATCATATCCAAATCATAATTTTTGCACTAGACATTTTGTCTTTACAATATGTATGCAACAATAATTTGTATTAATTATAGTCCTGTTGACTGCAACACAATTTCTTTCAGTTGTGATTTTTTAATGTAGCATTCAAGTGAGGTAGTGAATAACCTTGCTGGTTTTTTAAAATTCCATTACTTTTATGTTTTGGCAAATTCTTTGTTGATGTGGTTCCAGATCAAAAAATTTTGTACTAGTTGATGGTTCTTCCTGTTTGAACATGTCATTTGTTTTATGTTATTGAAATAGTCAACTTGAGCAGAATTATCTGATATTCCTGTTGAAGTGCTGAATGAACTGAAGAAGTTATGCAATATTGAAATGGTACCGTATGCCCTGAAGCTAGGATATTCATACTGGAGTGCAGGTTAATATATTTTTTCTACTATCTTTACAAGTGCTACATGTCACATCCTTCTTTTTCATTACATTGTGTGCTTCTTGATTACTCCTTTTGTTATTGATGCTTATGTTAGTGTGGCTGATGGGTGTGCCACTTGTTATGGTTTAGGAGAAGGCATCATGCAACCAAACAAAGGACAAAAATTGCAAATTGGAAAATGAAATTGTTGTTTCCTTACACTTGGGAAAATTTTTTGGATTATTTTTTTCTATAGTTCTCATAATCGCCATGCACTTTATTTAAGCACTTCAAACCATGTTCTCATAATTATTTTTTGAGTAATTTTTATACAAGTCCTTTATTTTTTGGTTTATTTGAAAATTTACCTCATTCTAGACAATGTTCTAAGCATCATTTTTTGTGATTTATTTGAAATCTCTCATTATCATGCAAAGTACAATGGATGATTTCAAAAATTAACATAAATATCTAGGATATTTATATCTATGACTAATGGCATTAGTAGACAAACCTATGAAATCCAATCCGATGGGTGGATTACAAATTAATCATAAATAGAGGCGTGCCTAAAATATTTTTAAGTAAGTGATCAATTTTGAATACAAACTTTTAGGGGGTTTATATAAAATATTTTATTCTATTTACTCAAGTTATAACAAGGATGCAATGCCTAATAATGCATAAAATTAGGATATGTATCTATGATTTAGGGCTGCTTCCTGTATGGAAGTCTCACATCAAACACATGTTAAGAAAATGTTTATCATCAATGCAGGTTTCAACTCATCCCATGTAACAAGAATATTCATTCATGTCAAGAACTAGTGTTTTTAGCCATGCCATGTGATGTAGATACCATAATCTTTTGCTTATTAAGTTCTCACTTCGGATTTAATCTTGGTCTTGTTCCAACAATAGATATGAAAAATTGTAATACATGATTTTCTACTCATGTCTAAAATATTTTAAAATGGGAAGGATTGAGGGATCATGTAAAATTACTCTATTCTATCTACTTTAGTTACACAGTTGTCAACACTCCCTCCCAATGCTTGAGGCAAGTGGCAAGGTGAATACCTGATTGAAGCAAGCAATGATTTATGAAATTTACGTAAATAAATACTAAAACTAAGCATCAAATCATTTAATGCATCAATTGATAAATTAAATATGAATAAAACAAAGAGTTACATAGACATCTTAATGACAAGTCAATGAAAAAAAAGAAGCAATGATCTTCGTCAAATATCAATTGCATCTGAGGTTTACTCAACACTAAGTTATTAACATATGAACATCAAATTTCAAACAATGTTCATAAAAACTAAATGTGCTAATGCACTAATCTATATACCGTAAGAAACTACAGTCTAGATGAATAGATAGAAAAATAAAGCATCTTTCTCTTCTATTTTAGATTAGTTGAAGTCCTAAAGATTAAAAAATTTAAAAAATCATTAGATTTTTTTGGAAGACAAATAAGATGGTTTTCATTATTAAAAAAAGCATCATTCTTATAAAAATTTGATCAAGAAAAATTAGTAAATGATTAGGAAAAAAATAAAAATGGGGAAAGTTAATATATTTTGTACTTGAAATGACCAAAGAGTTGAAGCCAAAGGATGGCCTCCAACTCTCTGAAGGATGGATGACAAGTAGGTTATTGGGTGACTATTAGAGTAGAAAAAATCAATACCAATGTTAAAAAATACTGTGTCTTTGCTATGCTTATCAAGGTGGGCAGCCACACCAAGGTAACAGAGGTAGGTGATGTCCAATGCTTTAAAAATGGAAAATAGATATTATACGGATTAAAGGTAAAATGTCCAAGTCTAAGCACAGCATGCTCTTGATGATGCATGCAATCTGCTGTGCAATCTGGATGTAAGGAAACATGTTGATTTTCAAGCAAGCTCAAGTTTCAGCTGAAGATATTTCAGCCATGGCTAAAGGGTTTTTTGTAACTTGGGACTTGGGAGAATGCTTTTGCTTTGAATCTTTTTGTTGTTCCCTTTGGTTGATCTTCTTGATCATTCACTTGTACTTGTATGATTTCTTATTCTAATAAGATTCATCCTATTCTTTCTCAAAAATATTTATGATCTTCCATTTCTACTTGGATGAGTTTTCATTCTAATAAGATCCAGCCTCCTCTTTCTCAAAAAAGTTGTATTTTAATTCTTAATTGATGAATGTCACATACCACCTGGGTGCAATTCCTGTAGAAGAATTGTTTCTTTGCCCATATAGCACGTACCTTGGAGTTGTAATGCTCTTTGTGAACTTACTAATGCCGAGCCTCATAAAATTTTGCTATTGTTTAGTAATCATGTTGCTTTGTATGCATAATTAGGAAGCAAAAATGATAGAATAGTTTTCACAATTGCTTATGTACGTTTCCCAAGTAACAATCATTTTTTAAGTATTTTTTGATCTTTACCAGATTATATTCTGAAGAAAGTGTTGCCACCTGGAGTAGAAGCACCTTCTTCATTTGAAACAATAGTTAAGTGTTCTCATGTTTTATTTTTATATTGTTTCTCTTTTTAAGACAGATAGTTGGACACCACCAAGATTTTATTGATATAATGCATCAAATATTGCTAAAAAATGATAGCATATTAGATTTTACATCAAGCTTATGGAAAATACTTATCACTCCAAGGGACAACTTTCCCCAACTACAGGGAGCATAATAATTCAAGGAAACAGAAGGAAAAGCACATGCAAAAATTTCAGTTAACTGGCTTTAAGTGCCCATTAGTTCTACTAGTGTACGCCTACCTATGAAATGCTTAAAGCTCCGTTTCTCTTTAACCTGATAATGCATGGTTGTTTTGGATTTATTGCTTTTGTTTCCCAACAGAGCCCAACAAGGCAAACCTGTGTTACTTAGGTTGATATTTTGACCCATTCTCTCTAATAGAGTTTTCTTGCTGGAACTGCAATCCTGAGACAGATTTGTCATGTTTTGCCATATCTTACCATGTGGATCATTTCTTCCCACTGTTTGTATTATCACAATGATCATGCAGGTTATTTTTGCATCTACCTTTAGATTTCCATTTTGTTACCCTACTAATATGTATTTTCTTCATATTCAGGTCACATTGCACATTTGAACATAACTGAAGATCTTCTTCTCTACAAGAATATCATTGCAAGGGTCATTTATGATGTATGTATATGTCATTTAGTTCTCAAGTTTGGACATTAATAAAATTATCAGATTTTTCTTGGGTACTCTCAAAAAATTCAAAGATTTACCTTTTGAATATAATATTATCATGGATACATTTAAAAAACTTAAAATATAGCTACAATACCTTTTTGGTTATATTAGAATTATATCACAGCTATGATTTTAGGATGTTAAGGGTATCTAAGATAACACTATATTTAGAGGACATATGGGCTATTTTGAAAATATTGAAGCAAAAATCCCTTAGTTTTTACTCATAATAAGCTTATTAGGTGATGACAGATAAAAACAAAAAGATGATAAAAGTACTTTAGGACAAGGTTGCCAAAACAAAAGGAAATATCAAGGTAACATAATTTGAAAACACTTGAGGTGGGAGGTAAATTAATTGTAGTAAGGTGAAAAGTTAAAAATTATAGTGTAAAAATAATGATGCCTTAATTCTATTACATGATAATATAATCAAGTGCTCACTAAACCACAAAGTATAAAAGATATAATATAAATGCTTACGTGCTTTTTTATGGAACCCTTCTTTAGCCATATTACACAATAACAAACATTTAACATTTTCAATGGACAGAGATTTTTAATAATATTATTAGTTTCTTTTGTATTTCTATGTATAAAAAAACATGAAAAGAAATAAAAATATGAAAAATTTTGTGTATTTGTGAATATGAAAACATGAGCTTACGTTTTTGTGTGAAAAATCTGAAAAGAAAAGTAAAATGAAGAAAAGATGAGATGATATAGATGGAGAAAAGAGAGGGAAAACTTAGTTGTTAGCCACCCTCATCCCTTTTCCTTCCTCCTTGAAGGCTTTTCATCATATCTTCCTTGGTGAGATTAGTTCTTGTCTCCATTTGTGTTGCCATTGTTTGCATCATATGTCCCCTTTCTGCTTTTACAATTGTTGAGAAAATAAGTCTGATGTCACCCTCCCATGACTTTCCTCAAGCTCATTGCTGTGCACATGGTCAAAACCCACTTTAGTTGATGTGCAACATGTGTCTTATTTATTGACAAGCAATAAAACATGACAACTATATAGCACCCTCACATAATTGGTGACTTACACTAGAGCACCTCCACACAATTGGTGACTCTTACCTTGGAGGAGCAAAAGTCGTGTAGAGATGAATTGACAATTCATTGGGAGGAGAGAAAATGATCAAAAATTCTAAGATAAGAATGATCAAAAAATGATCCCCCATGCTCTTGCTATATTTGTGTTGGAGGTTTTGATGGAATTCTAAGATATAAGTATAAAAGCTGCAATTTGATCAACCATAGCATCATATTATTGATCCCAAAGAAGTTGAGAGTTGTAGACATTGATGAGTTTTAACCCATTGACCTTATTTATCCTTGCATGAAGATCATTACTAAAATACTCACCAATAGACTCTTATTGGTGATGGACAAATTACTTTACCCTACTCAAATGAGTTTTATCAAAGGGAGATGCTTGGTAGATGGCTTTAACAAAGCATTTAACACCATCAACTCACATCTTTGTTGGACATCTTGGTTCTGTATGACTTTTTGGAATAGTGGCTGAAGTGGATCAAAAACATCTTGACATTAGTGTGTAGTTCTATGCTTATTAACAATCAATCAAGGGAATGTTTTCATTTTTGGTAGTGGAGTTCAACAAAGTGATCTCTTGCCCTCTCATTCTTCAATGTTGAAGCTAATACTCTTGCCTTTATGTGTGACAAGTCTCTTGTGGAAGGTTGATTAAAGAGTGCAATATTGGAGGTGACAATGCCACTAACCATACTCTGGTATGCAGATGATATGGTCTTATTTTGTAGATCCTTGATAGAAGAATTACAAAATATGAAGTTTTTGTTGAGGCTTTTTGAAATGTTAATAGTTTTAAAGATAGAGCTGTTGGAAGGGAGAGATGGGTTGAGTCGGGCTAAAGTTGTTGAATTGAGGCTGCAAATTATCTTTCATTTCCAAAATATCTTTATGTACAATGAAAGACGTGACATTAATTTGGTAGTCTCAACCTGACAACTCTGACTTAATCCAGCATATCTCTTAACTCATCTTTTCCTTTTAAATTATTTCCACGCACAACGAGAGATGTAATAGTAATTTGACAGTCTCAACCCAACCTAGCCCATCTCCCAACCTATTTCTCCCTTCCAAACTATTTTCACTCATAGCGGAGGGCATGTCGGTAATCTAACAACCCTAACCTAGTAGCCTCAGTCCAACCCAACTCATCTTCTAAACCATCTTTCCCTTCCAAACTATTTCCACACACAACGGACGACATGATGGTAATTTAATAGTCCCAGCCCGACAACCTCAGCCTAACTCAGCCTATCTTTCAATTCATCTCTCCCTTTCAAACCATCTTCATGTACAAGATAAAACTAAAATAATCATTGAGTTCATATTCTTCTCATTTTCCATTGATAAACTATCCAAAGATTGGGTGGAACTTACTCTTTCAGACTAGAACTACCTAGAATGAATCTTTATTTAAGAAAGTGTGATTGGGAAATAGCTCTAAATCCCAAAAAGTTTGAAATTCACTAATGGAGATTAAAATACCATCTTATTTAAGTTTTAGTGAGCTTGATTCTGTTTCTCTCTTAAAAAAAGATTAAATAACATCAAAGTAACATATGATCAAAAACTGATGTCAAAATTTATGAAAATGATGACAAAATATATTGCCAAGTACCAGGTTAAACAATGCTGGCCTTATATTAGGATAGATCTGTGAGTAGTCCAAGAGAACTTTTCAAGAAAATAAGAAAAATATGCAGAATTTAATTATGATCCCCATCAAATTAAACTTATTTTTTAAAATCTATCATTAGTAATTCTCTTTCAACAAAGAGTTACTGATATTCTTGCTCATCATGAGTTTTTTGATGTAATTCATTTTATGAGAAAAATTTATATAGAAGTGATGAACTTTTCTGAAAAAACTTGATCAGATTGGTATTTATTTTTCTATTTTTTCTCTATCCACATTGAACAAATTTGCTGACATCATCTTTTTATTGACATCTTATTACAGAAAAATCAACCAAAAATCAAAACAGTTGTGAATAAAGTTGGAATGATAGTGAATGAATTCCGTGTACCAAAATTTGAAGTTTTAGCTGGGAAAGCTGATATGGTAACAGAAGTCAAACAATATGGAGCCACATTTCGTCTTGATTATGGTTCAGTGTACTGGAATTCAAGACTAGAACATGAACATATTCGGATGGTATCAAAATTTGAAGCTGGACAGACAATTTGCGACATGTTTGCTGGTGTAGGTCCATTTGCAATACCTGCAGCACAAAAAGGTTGTTTTGTGCATGCTAATGATTTAAATCCAGATAGTGCGCACTATCTACAGGTCAACTCTAAAATAAATAAGGTGGAGGATTATGTTTCTATAAATAACATGGATGCTAGAGCATTTGTCCATCATATAATGTCCATTCCCGTTGAATCATCAGTTAACTCAGCCAAAGCATTTGGCATATGTAGCCCAATGAAAAATGAAAACAAGTTTTCAGAGGATGGAAAGTCAGAAGGTATTATTCATGTCTAATCTTTTCTTCCTTGTGTTCACTACTACAACAATGATGCTAACATATCTTGAAATTAAAATTATATAGGAAGTCATGGCACAAAATTGGAGCATGCTACAAAAAGGCGTTTTGGAAAGTTTGATGAACGTAGGTTCTAATGGACCATAGATGCAATATTTAGTAGGCATCTGATATTTTCATTACATGCATAATGACTTATAATTTGATTTTTTTACAAATATTCTTGGTTTTATATGTTTGTTTCTTTTATCCTGTTAGAGTGTTAAGATTAATTTTACATTACTTAAATAGTACTTGTCCTTTTTATGTATCCTCTATGTATAAAGACCTTATGCTTGTTAATAAAATTAATTCACTCCCACCATTTCTTGCTCTCATATGGTATTAGATCTTAGGTTTTTAGAGTTAAAAAGTGAGAGATTTAGGTAGGGAGAAGGAAAACCCTAGTTATTGGTCATCCTCCACCGCACCCTAAAACCTTAAGAGAACCACTACCCAAAAGCACTCTTGTGAGCCTCATCCATTGTCACTGTCAATTCTTCTTTGACGTTCTTTGCTGTAAAGCATGACTTTAGGTAGTGGTTTTCTCTTCTCGTTGGTGCTGCTAGGTCATCAAGTTACCAAACTTTGTTTCCCAAACAACACCCCTGGTATGAGCTTGTTGACCATTTTGCCTTCTTTTGGTCATGCTCTGCCACTATTGCCATCATGACTTTCATCTTGTAACTTGCTGTCACTACCACACTCATCAAAGTTGACCACTTGTGCTGCCAACAATGACCACTCTTGCTTGCTTCTTGTTGCCACCTCCTCTTGTTTGTTGTTCACTAATGGTTGTAGATAGAATATGACAAAGAAGGGGGGAGGAAGGTGGGTTTGAGAGTAATGTGAGTTTAGGAAATATGAAAGAGGGAGAGAGAGGAAGTGAGGCATGTGAACGAGGAAAAAAAGAGAGAAAGGAAGGGAGGGAAAGAGTAAGGAAAGAAGAGAAAAGAAATAAAATAAAAAAAATTGTAGAAAAAAGTTTCAAAAAGTGGTGCAAGTGGAGAAGGAAAGAATTACAAAAAATTCCAAGGATAGATTACATCTATCTACCTATCTTTACTTCCTAAAGATAAACCATCTTTGTCTATTTGTTTTATTGCTTTGAATTGTTTCATCTGATGGTTAATTTACTATTGTTTAAGGTATAATGCTTCTTAGACTTATTTTAGATTATATCTATCGTTATTGGTTTATCTATTATAGTAACTACTACTACCTTTTGCTATTAGTATTGCTCTAGTAATTGGTTTTTTATGTTTTTCTATGTTTCATTATTTTCAACTATGTTTGAGTGTTTCTTAAATTTGTTGCAAGTTGGATGTTTTAACTTAGAGGGGAAGTGTTAAAGTATTAAGATATTGTGTGTGTGTGTTATATGTAGATTTAGTCTCATATTACTTAAATAATACTTGTCCTTTCTATAGCCTTTATGTATAGAGATCTTATGTTTGTCAATAAAATCAATTCACTTCCATTATTTTTTGCTCTCACATATCCTATTCTCCATCCTAAAATATCCTACATATATATTCAAATGTCACTAAGATCAAGGAATGCACCAATTAAGAGAGAGGAATTAATTAGTATAGAAGAAGGTAAAAGTAGAGTTAGACTTAAAACTATTTGGTTAGGAATTATAGAAAAAGATTTAAATTTATGTAATATAATCAAAGATTTGACTATAGATGGAAATACTTGGAAGAAAAAGATTCATATGGTCGACCCTACATGGTAGGATTATAACTTAGATTGTTGTTGTTATTGTTATCACATCTATGGTTATTAAGGTGGGTGCTTAAGTGTTGCTTATGTACTTAGGTGTGATTTAGTCATGCCTTGGAGTCTCACTTTGCCTTCTTTCCATGAGATGGATCTTCTATTGGATCCTTTTAAATAAATATATATTTTCAATTTTTTTAAGGTTGCATTGCCTAGGTGCTTGGGCATGATTTGTCACATTTTGGAGGCTTGTTTCACCTTCTAATGAAATGTATGTTCTATCAAATCTACTTAATTAATTGTATTTTTAAGGGTTTTCCTTGCAATTAATGCTTAAATATATTTTTTTAATGGAATACTATTTAAACACATATTATTATTGAATTATATAATTCTATATATTGTTGAAATATGCATATTAGCATTGTTAGATTCTATATATTTTTGATTTTAAATGCATATTTAGGATTAACTACTTATTTAAATGTTATTTAAGAAATAATAAAGTTAAAATATACATAATTGCTATTAAATATTTATAAATGTATATAACATATGAGGAAGAAATTTAAAAAGTGCATATTTAAATGGGTACCTACTACCTAGGCATTGTGTAGTGCTCGAACACCTAAGATACACTTACCACTTGGGCACCTATATGATCATAAGAACGGCAATCAGGCAGTGGTTTGCATTTTTTTAGTGCCTTGGGGAAACTACTGAAGATTGCGATTTATTGATATTTGTTCTCTTTTCCGGCATCATTCTTCTACATTTGATAAATAAATAGAAAACTAATGGATAACATTTTAGATGATAGTCTCTGAAATTGGTGAGAATAATTTTGATCATGCATAGTTGGTTTATGTTTCTGGTTTTACTGTATTTTCTTTTTTGCTTGAAATGATTTGGTCTCATAAAAAATGCCATTTTCATGAGAACAGAGCAACAGCAGAAAGGTAAGAGGATCAGAAGCTGCAAGATGTCCAGCACAAAGGCCTGGGAGCATGTGGATCATGTGGTCATGAATCTACCTGCAACTGCCTTGCAATTTCTCGGTAGAATATTCAAATTAATTTGTATTTCATTTAAAACTTCAAGATATTTTGTGTTCACTTGCAACAATATTTATTTATAATCATTTTCTCAATGCTTAAAAAAGGATGACCATTTTTCTTTAGTTTTTACCGCTAATATTTGAGTCACTGCTATCAAAATATGGTAAACTCACATTTTTCGTCAACCACCACTTCTTTTTTCATTTTGTATTCAAGATGAAGTATACTTGCCTTTTTACATTTTCTATACATAAAAGTTTTTTATATTGTTCTCTTTCATACCTTCATATTTTACATATTATGCCTTTTTTGTAGTTCATTCATTGTACTTATTGTACTTATGGTACTCCATACAATGAGTTTCACGCTTGTTCATGATCATTTATACCTTATACATCTTGAAATTTTGTAAAGTAGATGATCTCTTGTTCTGTTTGTTTATAAGGACAAGGAAGATTCCTATTTATCAATCAGCATCAACCAACAAAAAGAAAAGGTTGGTCAACTGAAATCCTAGTAACCCAATTACATCAAAGCACCAAAATAGCCCCCGTCTCAATGCATTCAGCTTTACAGCAAGATTTAACCAAAAGGAAAAAAGATACATCACATCATACAAGATGTCCTTGCAGTCCATTTTATACCTTTTAAAACGAGATTCATTACTTGCCAGCCATATATTCCAACAGATGGCATGTATGACAAGGAACCATCTCTATCAAGCCTCCTTGAACTACCTTCATAGAAGCCTGATGCCATACCCATTTAGTATAAGAACATCTGAAGAAAAGGTTGTTGTCATCTTTATCTGCAGAGTCACAGAATGCATGGGAAAGATTGTCATGAATATCTACTTCAATAGCTTTTAGCAGCCACCATCCCATGAAACATGAGCCACATGGAAGCTCATATCTTGAAAGATGAGATGCACTTCCACAACAACATTTTAAAAGGGCCAGGTGGAACTTGAATTTCCACAAATCTTCGTGTGGTAGTCTCTAACTGTGAATTGCCCTTTGCTGACGTTTCTCCAGAAAAGGATGTCTGGTTCATTTACAAGAGGGAATGTGATAGCCTATCTTGTAGCTGGGTCATTTCAGACAGCTTATCATCTTTGATGTGTCTTCTTAGTTTGAGGTCCCATTGAGTAGCCATCAATCCTGATGGCATCCCTATCAACGGTCAATTCAGCCATTGAGGTTCAATTGTAATAGCAAATATCTTTGGAAAAGCAAGATCTTTTGATCCATTATCAGCCTATTTGTAAAGTGTAAGTTCTTGTGTTGCAATTAGTTCCTTGAGGTCCAATTAAATGCATATATTGAAAAAGTGATATTTCGTTTTGTTGAAAGAAGTAACATTGTAACAATTCATGTCAGCAAAATGCTAGTGATTGTTGTATTTTCTGTTTCTGTGATGGTAACATAGGAAAATATTCTTTGTATTCATCTTTCTTTTTCCCCTGTTTAGCTTTTGAGGTCCAACTAAATGCATATATCAAAGAAGTGATATTCTTCTGTTGAAGCAAGTATCAATGCATGTCAACAAAATGCTAGTAAATATTTTTTGTTTTCCTTTTCTCTAATGGTAACCTAGCAAGATATTCTTTGCATTCATCTTCCTTTTTCCTAGTTCTGTTCTCTAGCTTTTGATGTGCCTTTCTATTTGTTTTGAAACTTGTGGTTGTCCTTGTTCGTCCTGGCATATCTCCTGGATAAGCTTTGTAACTCTTTATTCATGACAAATTTCCTTTCACTCAAAAAGAATATAGCAATATAAATAAACTTGCTTGTATGTTAAGTTTGATTTTGGAAAAAGGCTCAACTTGTGCCTGTCTATTCTATTATGTTTATTCCAGCCGAATGTCAGTGACCTGCATCCCCTACTTTGATAATTCTATTGGAACATATATGGGCAGATGTTTTCAATGGTCTGCTTGGAAGACATCACTGGAAGGGACTTTTGCCTTGGATACATTGCTATTGTTTCATGCGATCAACTGAAACAAAAGAATCAATTCTAGCTGTAAGCTGGCTTGAACGTATTAGTATTTGATTTTCGAATTTCACTTGAATAATATTTTCTTGGTGGTTATTATTTATCCTAGTCTTTTCTCATTGTTGGTCATGTGTGATACTACTTCCTCTACTATTTGAAACTTTAAATGCAATAGACTATCCTAAGGAAATTATATGGTTTCTGCAATACATTTAATTTAGCAGTTTTAATTTAACTTCCTTTTTTGTATACCTTTCAAGCTATGTCAAACGAGGAGTCCTCAAGTATAGTTTATGAGATTTTATTTCTTGTTGAAATGGAATTCTTGATAAATCTGCATGGTTGGATAATGTTACTAGATGCACAAAAGCCTCTTTGAATTACAAGCGAATTTGCAACATTAATAGTCATCATTTAAATTGACTAGTGTGTTCATCCACGTGAATCCTTTATATTTGTTTTTATTGACTGATGTTGATTTAGATTGATGCTCATTGTACGTGTATGTTTTAAGCTGGCTACCTCTACCTACTACAGTACTTAATCTGGGCTTGGCACCAGCTGTTAGGTTTTTGGATTTAGCAATGAGAATCAAGGCATTATCCACAACCACATTAGCATTGAATTTTTGCTACATTTTCAATAAAAAGTAGACAAATTTCTATTGGCAAGATTCTAACTTTTGGCTATATTCTTAAAGCTGAATGTAGCAACAACAGCAGGTTACTTCGCGATTCCATTACATTTTAGTGGACTAGTTTTGGCCAGTTTGTGATAGAGGATGGAAAAATTTAGGTTGTTGTATATACCACAATATTTCAGTTTACTTGGTGATTCTATACAGATCTCACCTTTGAGCTTTGCTTGAATTCCGTTGTCCTTACAGGAGATGCTAGTGTAGCTTTCAGTTTCTTTCTCTTTCAATTTTTTCCCAAATTGCTATTATATGCATGCAACTCAATGGCATTGACACTCATAAGTGTCGGCGTTAGTGGTAGTTTTTTTTTTTGAAATCCTTATTAGTGATAGTTGTGCTTGTATGTTAAATAGAAGTTAGTCTCTGGTAGATTTTAAGTAACTTACAATCGACTATATCAGAAGTATCTGTAATTCTGTACATGTGGATGTGATTGCCATGTGTTTGCTCTTCCTATTAGGCTGCCTAATATACCTCCGTATTTACTAAGATCTATTTCTTTTCAGGAGGCAGAATCTGCTTTAGGTGCAAAAATTATAGAACCAGTCTTTCATACTGTTAGAGATGTTGCTCCTAACAAGGTATTTTTATTTATTGGTTTACCTTTTCTGAGTTACTTTTCTATCAAACAAGGTGATTTCTAAACAAGAATCTGGATTTATATTTGATGGCTTGTAATGAATAAATTATTGTATGAAATACTGCCTAATGAAGCTTGGTATCTAGCAAGCAAGAACACTATTGTGTATTTGATCGAGCAGTGAACAATATGTTTCACATTCTACTAGGTAGGATGTGGCTGATGCTGGTTCTTCATTCTTAAAGCTTGGATGCCTTTATGCTTCTTGCATCCCTGTTGCACTTGTGTTATTTCAATTGCACCCGATTTGCCAATAGATATGAGGATTGCACCAGCTGCATGCCTGCATCTTCCTTCTCTTACAAAAGAAAGGGGAGCTTCGAATTATAATTGGTTTTTCATTTACTATTTATTCAATATATTGGTTTTGCATTCACTCTCCATTTGGTATTGGTATTGCATTCATTCTATTTAATACTATTGTCTTTGCTTTTCTGCCAAACCTAACTCAACCATTCTTAACTATCTGTTGAGGATAACGCATATACACCTTTTTTTTTTTTTTGAAAGTTAAGCATATACACTGTTGATTTTTTATGAAAGAGTGCTATGAACCTAAATCTAGTGTCAACATGTTTTCTTTCTTTGCAGGTTATGATTTGTTTGAGTTTCAGGCTTCCAGAGGCATGCTTCAAGGATGATATCCCAAATGGGCATGGGTCCTAGAAGGGATAGCATACAAGAATTTTATGCAGTTCAGTTTACTTTCTAACAAAAGCTACTATGCCATCATTCATAATCTTAACTAATGGCAAGCCAAGTTAGCTTTTCTGTGTATCAGTTACAGCAGGCATCTGATGCAGTTTCGGCATTTTGGTTGTTGGGTGATGTGGCAGACATTAACCTTACAATTTCACCTTGATTACCTCCAAGATTGGCCTGAGGCAGATGTTTAAACTAACAGATGTAATTTCTCACGTGCTTTTGTTTTGCTTCCAAAGGTCATTTATTATTATGACAGTTTTATCTATTGATGTATCTTAAAGTGTTCATTGTATTGTTGTTTCTTTGCATGAATCAATTCCATATGTGCTATCATATTGCTCAGATTCTGACAACCTTTTTCCAAAGTAAAAGATTTATCTTGCAAGTTGCAAGGGAGAAGAATGACCGTGATTAATTCACTGATGGGGGATTAAAACTAGTGTGGAAGCATTAGACGGTCGTAATCCGCTTTGATACCATCTCGTAAGGTGAATCGAGAATTAGAAGTAGCAATTGTAATCCCTCTACTTAGGTCTTACATAGAGAAATTAAGAGTACTAGGTAAATATGTTCCTGATACTCTCTCATCTAGTCGGGAGCAGCAAACTTATATAATGTACAAAATAGGTCAGACCAACAATCAGGTAATCTGACCAACATGTATATACAGTTACAAAAGAATGATGTAAAGAAATGTAAAAGCAAAGATGAAAAATGTGAAATGGCTAGAAACCTTTTGTAATGGTTATTGAATCATCGCCGTGCAATTGAGTTTAATGGTTAAATAGATTGGGATGCTGTTAGAAAAATGGTCTGTTGTTTTGTAACAAAAGCGATACTGGTACCAAAAGTTGTATGTCATTTTTTGTGACAAAGAGTGCTAAGTTAGATTCTAAATCATGTCTTGTTGAGAAATTTTTTTAATACATCCATAGACTCTTTACGTATCCTAATGAAGTTCCTAACATGAAAGCTTTTCAAGGATTTACATTTAACTCTAGGACTAAAAAAAAAAGAAAGAAGAAATTTCAATAATATCACAAAAGCTTATGGAAATCATAAAAGATGAGGTTGGAGTCCTCTCTTTTAACAAAACTAAATCATACATACTTCAGTTGGATAGAGACCAAGATAGTGTTGGAATCCACTTATGTTAGCTTCTTTTATGACAAGTACTTATTTGACTAAGTTCTTTCAAACAAATTTTTTAAGGAGAAAATGGGATGGTGGCACTTACAATTGAAAATGTTTTATGTATTTTTATTACAGTTTAGATATATTTACTTGAAATTTATTAACAATGTGAATTGTATTGGAAGCAAATGGATGCCTTTTATTTGTAAATATTTATTTCATGTGTAGTTTTAACCACTGGAGAATTTTATGTTGATGTATTTAATAGAAAGAACTCATTTTTTAAATTTCACTTATCTGATTAAGTTCCCAACAGTTTACAAATGCACGTTGACAACTCATGAAAAGGCACCAATCTCACTTCCAGCCTTTTCTGAATTATCCCTGTCATCAAAATGGAATTTACTACGCTTGGAGAGGAGGACAAAATGGTTCAGGAATTTCTTGAGTTAGAAGTTATATCCGTCATTAGTTGATGAATGGATGTATTGTGGAAATGGGTGAAATAAGCTCATTTCATAAGCACCGAGCTTGTGAACAAGTTAGCTTATTATAATAAGGTGCAATACATTAAGCACATCAGAACATGTATTAAACCTCATTATTATAGGTTAAGAGGAAAAAGTATGAGAGTGCTAAGAGATTTACCTTTGACAGACACTTAAGGTGTGTTTGTGCATGATTTCCATTAAGAAAGGAAATAATAGGAATTACTGGAAATGTTGAGAATTAGAAAACTTGAGAAATGATAGGAGATGACAGTAAAATTTATGTGTTTGTACAAGTCAAGAAATAATAAGAAATGATAAGAAAGTTTGACATATTTGTGCAGAACAATAAATGAAATGATTGAAAATAACATGAAATTTTTATATATTTATACATACTTCAATTATTTTTAATAATTTTTTGATGTAGTAAATAATAGTACAACTTTAAAGTAATATTTTAAATAATAGGCACATAAATCAATTGGTTTTATCAAATAAATGCAACATTCACAGAGTACTGATTGCATAGAGGAAATGTAAATAAATTGGGTGAGGAAATAGTTTACCAGTGAAGAGTAAGAAAGAATCAATGAGAAAAATAGTTAGGGTCGCGAGCGTCGATGTCAAGGTCACGAGCATCAACATTGCGATCGTTAGCATTAAGGTCGTGAGCGTCGATGCCAAGGTCACGAGTGTCGGCATTAGGGTCGTGAGTGTTGACATCAAGGTCATGAGCATCGAGGCCGCGAACATCAAGGTCAAGGTCGCGAATGTCAATGTTGGAGTCGTGAGAGTTCGTAAGAGGTCAAGATCAGGTTTTTTTAGAGATGATTTCCCAACCTTACCGAGGGGGGGTTGGGAAATCATCTCCCAACAAGTTATTTAAATTAGAGACTTTCCCAAGATTTCTAAAATGTACAAATACACAAACCTTAGGAAAGTGTTTTCCAAGATTACATTTTATGACATTTTTTGACCTTTCTAAGAAGCACAAATTCCATCATCCTTAGGAGTCTTCTCCATCACATTCTCTCTCTTTTTTCTTGTAATTTTGTGAAGTCCTCCTTTGTTACATCTTTTATTTCTAGGTCCTGATGTGGAGGATTGGCATAATGGCAAGAATTTGGATGTTGCATGTAAACAACAAAGTTGTTCACCTATCATGAGATTAAACATTTTCACCAATATCATGACCAAATTTAAGGAGTCTTCTCCCATAATCCAAGGATTAAAATTTTTTACCCCTAATTTGAGGATGAAGACTCACTAAATCCAACAAAAATGAAATTATTGTTCCTCTTCTCATTTGTGCCATGTTGGTAATTCAAATCCATAACAATTTGACCCAATTTGCTTAGCTAATATGTAGTTAGTTAATGACATAATCAAATTATATTAGGAAAATTATAGTGACATTGGAAAGTTTAGGAAAATTTAGAAAATGAAGGAAACAAAAACTTGAAGAAAGTTAGAAAATTTGAAGGTGTTAGTGTATGCTTAGAAAGTTTAAAAAATTTGAGAAATTTAGAAAATTTGAAATTATTTATATACATTCAAAAAGTAGAGTAAAGTAAAAGAATACAGATTATAAATAAATAATTTTTATACTTTAAATTTATTTTTAGGAAAATAAATAAGACTAATATTATTATAAATAAATAAATTTTATACTTTCATTCTCTTCTCTTTTATTATATTTTCTTTTCTTTATTTACTTATTTATTAATTTTTCCTTAAAGAATTGTCAACTATCGAACCTTCACATATAGAAAAGAGCTTCTTTATGTAAGTTTTGTAGAAAAAGCTTTTTACAAATATGAGTCTCTTTTATATTCAGAGAACTACTGCCATTTAACACCAGAAAAAAAAAAAAAATCTCTTACTTTTTTTTTTAATCTATTTTTCTCTATTTCTGCACTAATTTCTTATATATCTTATATGTCGTATGTAAAAATAAATTTAAGCTTCATGGGTAAAATTTTAAAAATGATTTATGAAGCGAACTTGATGTCATGAATGCATTATGATTGGCTTTCTAAAAAAAACACATTTATAAATTGGTCTTGGAGTCCGCCGTTTTCGCGTCCCCTATTTTTTAATTTTGTTTTTGTTCGCACGGCTACTTCGCCCTTCGGCTCGAGAGACTTGTAGTTCTCGATTCGATTCGATTCGATTCGTTAACGCGCACCATCATCCTCGCAAATTCTCCCTTCTCGATCTTCGCTCGCCGCCCGAATTTGGTGGATTCCGCGCCGACGACTCTGCAGGAAATACTGCGTGGAGGACGCGGTCGATCTTGGAGGACGAAGGGGAGGTTGGAGCTCCTGTTCGCTGCTTGCGGTGTACTGGCTGGGAAGTTTGCGGTGTGGAGTGAGTTGTTTGTGGTTGGCGGCGTTGCCATCGGAGGTTGAGCGAGGGCAACCCCTTGATGGACTTCGATCCGTCCGACAGCAGCGGTAGGTCACTGCTCCGTTCCTTTCACTTACTATTTGTTTCTTTAGGTTTAATTGTGTCCATGCCATTATTTTTTTAGGGAGCTTTTCAATTATTTAGATTTTTCTGGACTGTTCTGTTTTCCCTTGTCCATTCTTTGCAATCTTGTGTGTGATAGCAAGCGGTTGATGAACTTAGTGCAGGATTAGGGTTTAGGCGCTTTATTTGGATTTGGGGCTTTCTAAATCGTCGAATTTAAGTGATAAAGTTTTTTTTTTGCTGGAAACTTGAAACTATAACTATCATGGCTGGGGCTTGCGTCTTTCTCCATTACTTTCTTCATCTTTTGGAATTTGAGAAAGTTTAAATCTTGCGTCTTTCCTTTTCGTCCAGAGAAACAGTAGGCCAGCATTTCTATTTTCTGTCATTTTTTTCGGTAAACCCCACTTTTTAGCTTGTCCAAAATCAGGTTGTCGATGAGAAGTTGTAAATACGAATCTCAAATAATTGTTTCTAACAGGTTTTGTGTCAAAATTTTGAAGTTTGCTTGCTATCTACGATGGGCTTTCGGTGCAATTATGTGTGCAAGTTTTTATTAAAAAAATTGATGGAATAATACTACGTTGATGAAACTTAAAAAATAAAATATATAAGTAGACCGCTTCTTTCATTCTCAGTTGGTTTTAAGTTGGCTATCTATATTTCAACATAATATAAGAGCTTAGGTTTTCTATAGGGAAAAAGAGAGTAAGAAAATCTTGGTTATCATCACTATCTTCATGTCGTGGTGGCAATAGACCCTAAACCTTGGCTCTCCTCATCCTTCTCCTCCATCCAAAAACCCCATGTTTTCTAGCCATTGGAGGAAAACATTAACAATATGGTACTTCTAGAAGTGTCAATCCATGCTCCTCCCTCCCACTTTTGGCAACAACCTTCTCCTCTCTTCCAACCACTATTTCCACCCTCCCTTCAAACCCCCCTCCCAAGTCATTCGTAGGAGTAGGCTCTTATAATGCCACCAACATCGTTGGTAGCTATCACCTTATCTAGTACCACTTGTACACTTATCTTATCACATCCTCTTCTAGATGTTGCCAATGCCTTTGTTGGCACCTCTAGCTACCACCATCTCCTCCTTAACTTGCCACTTGGAGCTCCCAGCCCCAGCCCCAGGCTATTCTTTATGTGACCCATTTTTGATGGGTTCACACAAGAGGATAGATAGAGACAAAAAAGAAGGGGAGAGGGGGGTGGTTGATGGGAATTAGCTTCCTTGATCAACCTCAAAAATTACATTAAGAAGAGTATATATACTCCTCTTATATGGATATCCATTTAACACTTAAATGGATCTTATAGGAATTAATACAAACAACTCTAACACTCCCCTTAAAGCTGGTATATATCTTTTAAGTTCAGTTTGTTACAAAATTTTTCAAACACGCTAACTCTAAGACTTTTAGTGAGGATATTTGCAAGTTGATCTTCAGAATGAATTTATGGAGTAGATATAATCTTTCTCAAGACATTGTTTTTGATGAAATGAATAGTTTCATGCTCGTCGTAAGGTTGTCCACTTACACATGCTTAGTTGAAAGGTGGGGTTGCTGGCTAAATAAATAGTAGTTTGGTTGTTGCAGTGCATAGACATAGAGCCATTGACATTAATTCCCATTTCTTGAAGTCGAGCCTTCAGTCATATTAACTCAGAAGTAGCATTGAACATAATATGATATTCAACTTCAACACTAGATTTTGAGATGACATTCTATTTCTTGCTCTTTCAAGTGATCAAGTTCCTGCCAAGAAGGGTTAAATAACTTAATGTGAATTTTCTATCACTCTTGTCTCCAACATATCTAGCATCTGAGTACCTTTCAATTGTCAAATGGTCACTCTTTTTATACATGAGGCTCTTACCAGGAGCTTTCTTAATGTAAGATGGCACTCAAAGAGCTCCTTGTCAGTGAACTATTTTAAGGGCATGCATAAATCAACTAAGAAAACTAATAGCATAGTAAATATCTGGTCTAGTTACAATTACATATATAAGTTTTCCAATAAGTTGCTTGTATTATCCTAAATCTTCAAACAGTGGTGAGCCTTCATCCCAGAAGGAGTGGACATGCTCAATGGGAGTACTTTCAGGTTTGCAACCCTCAAGACCAATTTCTTTTAGCAGATTCAATGCATATTTTCTTTGAGATAGAGATATATTCCCTCTAGAGTATGCAAACTCCACTTCTAAAAAATACATTGGGGTCCCCAAATTTTTGGTAGCAAAGTATTGACGAAGAAAACACTTGGTTTCTTCAATTCCTTGGTGATCACTTCCTGTCAAGAGCATGTCATCCACATAAATTGTTAATACAATAACTTCACTAGATGTCTGCTTGATAAAGAGAGAGTGGTCAATCTTACAACTATCAAAATCTCCACTTCACATAACATTGTTGAACTTCTTGATCCATGCCTTTGGACTTTGTTTTAAACCATAGATAACTTTATTGAGTAAACATATTGTGGACTCCCCTTCAACAACATATCTTGAGGTTGCTTCATAAAAACTTGTTCATCCAGATCCCTATAAAGGAAAGAATTCTTCACATCAAATTAAGTTAAAAACCAAGAGTAATGAACACCCAATGCAAGAAGAATACAAATAGAATCTAGGCGAGTCACAGGAGAGAAAGTCTTAAAGTAGTCCACATCGTATTCTTGAGAGAAATCATGGGCAACTAGACACACTTTGTACCTGTCAATAGTACCATCAAGATATCTTTTAATTGCAAAGACCCACTTGCAAGTAACAACATTAGCCTTTGTAGGGCAATGAATCAAATCTCAAGAGCTACAAGAGAGCAAGACATTCATTTTCTCGTCCATTGTTGTCTTCCAATGTAGAATTTATAATGCTTTGTGATGACCCTTGGGAAGAACTTCACTAGAGATGGTTAAAGCAAACTCACAAAAAGGAGCATTAAGGTTAGCATAAGAAATGAAGTGAGAAAGGGGGTGATGGGTGCAAGAGAGAGGTTCTTTCCAGAGAGCAATAGGTAGTTCAGAGGAGGATGAAGAAGAGGACTCACTTTGAGGAGGAGAAACCAGTTGTGGGGCGATAGCTAAAGCTTAGCGGGGTTGATGACTATATACCTACAAGGTTGGAGGATCAGTAAGATTATGCACCAATGTCCTTAAAGAAGTAGAATTAGGAGAAGAAGTAGAGGTTATAGACTCCACAGGACAAGGAAGAGGGGTAGAGGGGATGCCAATCATGGGTGTGGAAGAGGAGGTACTTACAAAGAATGATGCACACTTGACACATTAGTGGTTGTATGGAAGTTAAATTATTTCTCTTTACTTCTATGTGAAATTATGACAATTGACAAGGTCACGTCAGATGCTCTTATCTAAATAAATTAGGCTTTATTGGATCAATAAGTTAGGTCAATGCCAAAGATCTTACTAAATAGGCTGTTTGCGGCTCAAAAGAAAATCAAAAAAACTTTTATAATAGCTATATAACAACAATCAAAGTTATAATCTTATTATGTAGGATTGGTGACATGAATTCTTTTCTTTATGTATTTTTATGGTCAAATTTTTGGTTAAATTATACATAAACTTAATTTTTTTTCTTACAATTCTTAATCAAGTAGCTTTAGGTTTATTTTTACTTATTTTAATTTCTTCTATATTAATTGATTATCCTCTCTTAACTGGTGCATTCTTTGGTCTCCTAAGGATATAATCAAATCACATAAGTCAATCATCACTCATCTAAGTATATATATCTTAGCAATACTAACTTTTTGTGTATGTTCATACTTAAGTAAATAGCAATTCATATCTTAACATTTTGAACCATAAAATTTTGTTTTTAATTTTAAGGGTATCTGTTGATCACATAACACTCTAGAAGTACTTCCACTTCATCCATTCTACTTTAATCCAATGAATAAATCCTCTATAATTTCACTATTGTTACTTGTTATAGATCTAAGTATTTAAAAGTCTTACTTTTATAAATCTTATAGCCCTAGATATATACTTTCATCATTATTCTATTTTTGTTAAACTTGCATTTCATATATTCAATTTAAAAGTCTTACTTTTATAAATCTTATAGCCATCTAGATATGTACTTTCATGATTATTCCTATTTTTGTTAAACTTGCATTCCATATATTCAATGTTTGACCTACTTAATCAAAATCCTTTAGATTCTAAGTGATTTCTCCATAATTGTAATTTAGAGTGAATTATTGATTTACTTTCATTAACAAATAGCATATACATGGTATTTCTCCTTGAATTTTCTTAGTTATTTCATCTATAACCAAGACAAATAGATATGGACTTAGAAAGCATTCTTGTTGTAAACCTATGTCTATCAGAAATTTCTTAGTTTCTCCTCTTGTATTTTTAATGTTGGTAGTTGCTTTTTCACATGCCTTTTATAATATCAATATATCCAGTGGGTATTCTTTCTTTTTTTTTCTAAAACCCATCACAATAGGTCTTTAAGTACTCTATCATAAGCTTTTTATAAAGTAATGAAAACCATATGGAGGTCCTTTTTCTTAACTCTAAAATTTTATATTAGTTGTCTGAGTAAATGAATGGTTTCCATTATTCATCTACTCAACATAAATCCAAATTGATTTTCTATAATTTTAGTTCACTGCCTTTTTTTTCACTCAATAATCTTTTTCCATAATTTCATAGTATGTCCCATTAACTTAATACTACAATAATTATTATACTTCTGTATGTCTCTCTTATTCAATAATTACTACAATAATTTCATAGGCTACATTTGTTTAAGGGTGTGCCTGGCTCTAATCTGTGATAGGAGCCAAGCACACTTGCTCTTAAAAAAAAATCTGTGATTGGATGTGTTAGGTGCGACACACCTACTCTTAGTTATGGTAACATAATTCATTTCTTGGTGTAGGTAGAAACTCGTGCCTGGATTGGAGTGGATGCTCCAACCTAAGATTTTACCAAAATACCCCCAATTGTTGCAAAACCCAACCCTTTGTCAACATGCCTCCCTATCTGCCTGAGTACACCGTCCACGTAAAGTTTCTGTGTCATCGTGATCATGATCCAAACCTAATCATGAGCACCATCTGTGCTTGGATTTGCTTGAGATGATCCAGCATCCTCTTCCTCCAATTGCATGTTTCCAAGTGGGAGAGGAGTGGGTTCTTGAATACAAGATGGATGTGGGCATTGCTGGTTATACCTGCATCCTTGTGAAATAGATGGCACACGATGGAGAGGAAGAAGATTGATTGGTTGATTCAGCTCAGCATCCGTATCTCACACTATGGCAACCCCAGCCCTAATACTTCCTTTCCACAATGACTTTCTAGAATCCATGGAGATCAGCTGATTGTCAACAACTTGTGGAGGGATTATCCAATTCTTGAAGTGAGAAACCAACTCCCAGCTCCAAAACATGAAATCAGGCAAGGAGGGGGAGGAGTTTGAAGTTTTTCGAGAACATGTAGACATTTCCAACACAGATCAGGGCTTTGCAGGTAAGACATCGATGCTCATAACAAGCTTCTCCAATTGGAAATGATGGCATGTAACAAGCTTGGGCTGTGGGTTGGAGTTGTTATCAAAGAAGAAAGGGAGTGTTGGATGGAAAAACAAAGAGAAAAAAGAAAAGAAAATAAAAGGAAAAATAATAAAAGAAGAAAAAAAATGAAGAAAACAATATTAATGGAAAAAATAATAAAAAAGGAAAACATGATGAAGGAAAGGACATGATTATACTTTATTTTCTATCTAATGTAAATGCTATAAATAATTATGTTCGAATGATGTCAAATAATGAATGAAATGTGAATAGATTAAAATAATGTTGCAAATTTTCTTAGTTATGTTTAATACATAAATTAATTTTAAAAATTATGTAATGGTTAATAACGTTATGTGATTAATTTTCTGTTATGTTCAACGTGTATACTCAAATTTTGACCAAAATGTATATAATATATCATAATAAGATTATATTATAAAACTTGAAAAAATAATTTCACAATATAAAATAAAAATTTTATCTTTTAAATATCTATTGTTTCATATCATATAATTTACAATATTACAATATCAACAAAAATAGTTACAACAAATTAAATATTAATTATAATACTCACTTTCATCAAAACTGAGTCAAAGGCAAATTTAAAATTTTGTAGGTTGTCACACTCTAATAAACAAACACCACTTCTGCTTCTCCCTGATTGAAAGTGATAATCTCAGTATGCTTCGTGAGATCTGGTGTTTAATGCTGGCTGTGATTCCAACACCATTTTTCTCATTTCTAAGAGGCAAGAGGCAGTGTAGTTGACTACTTTCAAACCTATAAGTTTGATGAATACCTTTTTTTATAAGAGTTCATCCTTACCCTTCCTCAGGAAAAAGTTTGATGAATACCTGCCTGAAGGTTATCGTCAGGGGTTTTATAAATAGGTTGTTGAAAATAATGCATAAACTCATACATCCTGCCCAAGTAGCTGTCTTGCACAATAAAAGGCTTGGTTCATGTTTTTGTGGCTGCTCCAGAAGCTATCACAGATTATTGGAAAGGGTAAACCTGGGATCATGTGTAAAATTGATTTTTGCAAGGCACCTGATGATTTGAACTGGAATTTTTTGTTTAGCTTGTTGAGAGCTTTTAATTTCCCAAACAAATGGATCGAGTGTCTTAAAAATGTGCTTGCATTGGCTTCTGCTTCCATTCTAAGGTTCAATCTAGGACTTACTAGCTTTGGAAAAGGCATGCATCAAGGTGATCCTTTGTCACCACTTTTGTTCAGTCTGGGAGCTAACGCCTTAAGCTGTGTGACTCTGCTGGACAAGATGGGTGGTTAAAAGGTTGGAGTTTCAATACAGATAGGACTCTTGCTGTGCTTCAGTATGCAGATGATATGCTAATTTTTTGTGACAACACTCCAACTGACATTACAAGATGGAAATTTTTGCTGAGAAGCCTCTAACGTAGTGGTCATCTTGGCTACCCTCTCATACACTCTTGTGTCATTGGTCTTGGCCTTGTTGCTTGTTGCACCACTAGCATTGCCAATATTACCTCCTTTCAACCATATAGGGACTTTACCACTGTTGCGTAGGTCGCCAATGCTACTATAGTCATCATCATTGTTTGTTGTCATCAAGCTCATGTTGCCGCCCCCTCTCTTGTGCTTCTCTTATTGTTAGGGCCTATTGGCTCCTCTCATTGTTGTCAACTCTCTTTCAAGTGTTTTGTTTTTCACAAGGGATGAAGAAGAGAGGGTAGGAACAGTGGTTGAGAGGAACATGAGTTAAAAAAGGAAAGACATGAATGGAAAAAAAAGGGAAAGGAAGGGAGAGAGAAAGAGAGAGAAAGGAAGAGAAAACTATGTTAAAAAAATAATGAAAGTATAAAAGAAAAAGAAAAGAAGTAAAAAAGAGAAAAATCCCATGAAAAAAAATCTTGTGGGTAAATCATATCTATCTACCTACCTTTACTTCTTGAAGATAGATCACATGTGCCTATCCATTTTACCATCTTGGATTGTATCATTTGATGGTTAATTACTATTGTTTGAAATATAGTTCTTCTAGACTTATCTCAAATGTTTGCTATTATTTTTACTTTTACTACGACTACTACTTCCTTTTTCTACTATTTCTGCCACAGCAAATATTTTTTATGTTTCTCCATGTATCTATTGTGTTTTCAGCTATGCTAAGTTTTTATTAAATTTGTTGTAAGTTGGATGCTCCAGCTTGAGAAGTGTTAGTGTTGTTGGTTTAGTCCTATATTGCTTATATTATACTTATTATCTCTATGTAAAATGAGGTCTTATGTTTTGTTAATGAAAATCAATCCACTTCTACCTTTTCTTATTTTCACAAGCTCAATGGTTTCTGATATCATGGATTGATCTTTCTGTAGATATACTTATTTTTCATGCGGTAATATTTCTGTAGTGATTTATTTCCAGAATTTAGTAGTTAGGTCGTATTTGTTTCATGGAGTTAATTAAACTTGAGAATGAAATTCCCTTTGGAAGGGAAATGGGATGCTTCTGGGAATGAATAGCAGTTGCATTCCTTTTCTTTTGCTTTGTTACAACGTGAATGGAATTGAATCTTGTTACATTGCTATAATTTAAATATTGATGGAATTTTGATTGATTTTTTCAAAATTTTTATTGAATAATGAAGTTAACATGCATTCTAAGAATGTTTTGAACTTTGAAGTAAGCTTGCAAATCATGCTTCAATTTTGTGACCACAGGAACAGATGATGATTTAGCAACAACACACCAGAACAGGGGTATTAGGGGAGGCCGTCCCACTGGGAATGGGAGTACTGTAATAAGCGGCATGCCCTATGTCAGGGCATATGATGACATGGAAACTCAGATTCATTTGCTCGAGCAAGAGGCTTATCATGCAATAATTCGAGCATTCAAGGCTCAATCAGATGCCATAACCTGGGTATGCCCAACGACAGAAATGCATATGTTGGTAACATTTATTCTATATTTTTTGCATCCCATTTACTTGTAGGATAATTAATGTTTTCAGGAAAAAGAAGGTTTAATAACAGAAATCCGAAAAGAACTGAGAGTAACAGATGATGAGCACCGTGTACTCCTTGGCAGGGTAAATGCAGATGACATGATTCGGAGGATAAGGTGTTTTGATTGTTAAATATTCTTAGATTGGCAGATATTTTTAATAGCGAAGCATTTCAAGACCAAGCTTTTTCTTTTTTTTGTGAACTAGTTGGATTAGCATGTGTTTTGCATGTGCTAGTTGAAGCAGGTGGTAGCTAATTATAGTTGTATATAAATTATATGCTAAGCTGAAGAAATTGTCCTTCACAATTGTTACAATATTCCAAGTCAAATAGAGGAATGGTGGTGTAAAAAAAATTAAGGATTGCAATAAAAAATAATCAATTTCCAACTAATTCAATCAGTAAAGATAATTCAAATAAATCATTTTTTCCTAATTGACTCATTCCTTGTCCTCTACAGTCAAGGAAAAACATTTGTTGGTAAAGCTTTGATATATCGGTGGCTTGTCAATGGGAACATGGGAAAGAAAAACATTATGTCTTAACTAAATTATTGTATCAACAAATTGAAAAATACGACACATGTTGGAGAAATATTGTCAACATGTGTTGATGTTTGATTCCATGTCTACAACACAACCAAAAGGAGCATCATTAACAAAATCAAAACCAAAGTCAAATGTAGAAAATGAGCTTTAATTATCATAATGAGAAGGTGGCAGTGGAAAATGCCATATCACTTGAGGACATTGTTGAAGTTAGAGATTGATTAGCACTTTTTGGGTGAAACCCCAAAATCTTCTAGGTTTCACACCAAACAAAATTTTAATTCATATATAAACCAACCCAAAGTTAATCCAAAATCTTTTGTAAGAATCCATGTAAATAATGAAAATCCAAACCCAAGAGATTTACCATGTACATGGAGATATGAGCCAGTGACATCTACATTGTCCTCAATTGTAGAATGGTTGGAAACATGAGGTGGCTTGTGTAATATAAATATGAAAACTTCAAAGTTCAAAATACCTAACACTTTTTTTTTAAAAAGGCTGGTTAGTTTTTGTAGAATGGTTACTTATCTTATGCTTGGAAAAGTTTTCCTCTAAAACCAAACCAAAAAGTTTGAGAGAAGGAACATAATGATTATGGTAAATATCAGGAAATCTAAATCCAGTGATCTGCTATGTTTCTTTTATCGTAAGGGTATGAAACTGATTCTTGACTTACATCAGGGAGTGGAGGCAAGCGGGAGGTGGTGTTCACACTGGCTTTCGTGGTAATGTTCAACATGTTAATGATCCAGTCCCTAGTTCCACTGTTTCTGTACCCCGCAAGAAGTCAAAGACATCACAGTTGTTACCCTCATCCTTGGGTGGACCATCTCCTGCATCGCACTCTCAAACGGCTGCTAATCCTTCGCAGCCATCTTCAGTTGCAAGATATGCTACTCTACATGCCGGAGTGAAAGGCAAGAAGTTAAAACCAGTATGTTGTCCTTCTTGTAGACAAATATATTGAGATTACAATTCGGTACCCTTTTCCCCTTCTTCTTGGTATTTAATTATTATTATTATTATTTTGCAGGGTTAGCTGCTGCATACTTTGTCGTCAATGCACTGAATGGAATTTCTGGTTTAATTTTCAATTATTTCAACTGTGGTGGGATGATTTATTAATTTTTTCTGGGGTTTTTGCAGGGAGTGGGCCTGCCGAAACTGCAATTTTTGATCCACTAATTGGAAGGAAAGTCATGACAAGGTGGCCTGAGGATAACAATTTCTATGAGGCTGTTATAACTGATTACAACCATAATGAGGTACATTTAGTTCTTTCATTATTTTATTTATCATATTCGAAATTCATTTGATTACCAATTTTTTGTATTGTCAGGGTCTACACGCTCTTGTTTATGATATGAATACTAAAGATGAGACATGGGAATGGGTCAATCTCTCTGAGGTGCTTTTCTTCTACTGCTGTTAGCTGACCATATTTCATATTGGTTCTTCTGCATGCCTAACATTTTGCAATCTGTGTATGTTTTCCTTGAGATTTGTTGTTTAAATTGTTTCTTTCAAAATGCTCATTGCTAAAATTGTATGCCTAGCATTTTGCAATCTGTGTATGTTTTCCTTGAAATTTGTTGTTTAAATTGTTTCTTTCAAAATGCTCATTGCTAAAATTGCATGCCTTATTTTCAAAATTGCATAAATATCTCTGTTGAAGGTCCTATAGAATTTCATATTTGTTAAGCTAATGACTTTATTAGGGTGATATCCTAATGTATTCATAATCTTTTTGTGATTCCAAATTTGGGTTTAATTTGGTCATGGAATTGATAGTTCTAGATCAGAATAAAAACAGGTCGATTCTTATTTAAATCAAAGTTATAATTGCAAAAAAAAGATGGAATTGGATGTAGTCTAATTAAAAGTGTTGGAATATAAGGAATGGGTGGAAGTTGTATATATTATTTATTAGCAAACAAGGCCTCCTTATATAGAGGCTACATAGAAGAGACAAACATTACTTATTGCAATATGAAACTAAATCCACTTACAACACAAAACTCTAATACAATATTTTCTCTAACACTCCTTTTCAAGCTAGAACATCCAACTTGCAATAGACTAATTTAATAACAACTCAACAAATATAACAAGAAATAATAGATGTATAGAGGAATATATAAAGCAATTGTTGTAATAGAAGTAGCAGTAATAATAGTAATACGAGAATTTTATCTCGGTAATACAATAAACATTGAATAATACAATCCACAATCCAAGGCAGTAGGATAGATAAACACGTGGTTTATTTTTAGAAAACAGGTAGATAGATGGGAACTAATCTTATTTTAAATTCTTTTCCTTTTTTCTCTTTCCACTCTTTCCTTCTTCATTCTTTCCTTTTCTTTTTTTTCCTTTCTCTTTCTTTCTCCCTTTTTTTTTTCCTTTTTTCCTTATTTTTTTCTTTCTTTCCCTTTGCTTCTCCATCTTCCTTCATTTGCAACTCATTTGTCTGTAGAAAATAGAAATTGGCAAACTCATGGGCATTATGGAGGCAGAAAAAAAAAGGTGATGAGACATGCTCCACTCTCAATTGTGCTTGTTAGGAGGAGAAGGGTCATCAGCATGGCTTGTTGCAGAGAAGGATGTTGTAGCTGCCAACCCTAGGATGGCAGCAGGAATTGATTGGCCCTAGAAAAGGAGGTTGGATGGCCAAGCGGAAGGCCTAGGACGAATCAACTAGGTTGCAAACCTAGGAAACAATGGTGGTGAGTGGTTCTAATGGTGACAAAAGGATTTTACAACTATGGAAGAAGCATGGGTGAGAGTTTCTAGTAATTGTTGGTTCGAATGTGGAAAGAGGAGATGGTGGAGAAAGAGAGGCAATTAGCACAAGGGGAGAGGAGATGGTGTCAGCATGAAAAAATGTAGGTGGCACTAGATAGCTGTAGCCGCATGGAACAAACAGGATATTAGTGGGACGAAAAAAGGGTTGGCCTAGGCCAATGAGTCTAACGACAGGCAATGGTTGAGAGGGAGGATGGTGATAGAGGAGGTTGCAAACCTAAGTTTTCCTCTTCTCTACCTAGGATCTTTTACACTTCTAGACTCTTAGGATGCTTCCAAGTGTCATGCCAACCTTGCCCACCCAGGATGGGGATCTACCATTACACCCCTCATTCTTTTATGTCAATTCTTTGCCACTTTGAACTTTCTTGTCCCCAAACATGGTGTTCATGGTTTCACAATGCTTATATAACTATAACAGGCATGAGCTCCCTCATCCTCTCTTTTATGTCCATATGAAGGTATATGCAACAAAATAACCATCATTACTATATCAATAAATGTATATATTTTCAATAAATATACAATTTTGGATACCATTTCTCTTAATAAATGTATATCATTGTTCAATCATTGTATTTAAATGTGTGATTTACTGTTTTCTTCTTCTCCTTTACATTTACATATTAAGGTACACAACTGAAAACAATCATCATTATAGTGCAAATCATAGTTTAGGGCTTGATTAACAGGGGGATTTGTGAAGAAAGAGGAAAAAGTGTTATTTTCATTATAGCAACAATAGATAAGTACAAGAGATAAATGGGTAAGGATCTATTTACCATACAATTTGTATTTTTCTCTAACACTCCTCAAATTGGAGAATGAAGATTATACATTACTAACTTGGTACATGATTGAGTAAAAATACTAGTAGTAAGAGTCTTAATGAAGATATTTGCAATTTGTTGAGAGGATGGAGTAAAGGGAGCGTAGATGATCTCATCCAATAGAAGCTATTGAACATAGTGACAATCTACTTCAATGTACTTAGTTTTTTCGTAGAATGTTTGTTACTTGCAATGTAGATAACAATTTCATTGTCACAGTACATAGGTATGGGTATAATGATCTTCACATCCAATTCCCTCAAAGAAATTAGGGATCCATACAATTTCTTGCATCGCATTTCACATACCTCTATATTTTGATTCACAACTAGAAGTGGATATAAAATTTTATTTCTTGTTTTGCCAGATAACAAGATTTCCTTCAAGGTAGGTACAATACCTTGATGTTGATTTTCTATCTACTTTATCTCCAACATAACTAGCATCTAAATAGGCTATCACATTCAAGTGTGGGTTGTTAGAGTAGATTAATCCATTCTTTGGACCATTTTTGAAATAAGCAAGAACATGTAGGGCACCTTTCCAACGAACTAGTCATGGCTTCTACATAAATTAGCTTAGCAAACCCATAGTATATGAAATATCAAGTCTAGTAACAGTAATATAAATTAAATTTTCAATTAATCATCGATAACTACTAGAATCATCCATAACCTCAATAGTATCATCCTGATAGGGAAGATTCCTTTCTATAGGATCTTGTTTTGACTTGCATCCAAGCATACCTATTTTTCTTGAGAAGATCGATGACATACTTTCTTTAGGATAAGGCAAGCTTTATAAACTCAATTCTAAAAAAATATCTAGGCTTTTTCATGTCTTTGAGAGAGAAGTTCTTAGCAAAGAATATCTTAGTAAATACAATACCTATCACATTATCACCTATGAGAAGTATATCATCAACATACACTAGAATGGTGATTCCAGATGGTCATCGCCTAATAAAAATAAAGTTCTCTACTACACATTTCTTAACTAGTTAGCCACCATAATCAAGCTTAGCTTGGCAAACCAAGCCTGCAGACTTTGTTTCAAGCCATAGAGAGATTTTTTAAATTGACAAACCTTGTTCCAGACCTTGAGCATCAAGCCTCAAAGGTTGTTCCATGAAGACCTCTTGAAGATCTTCATATAAGAAGACATTACCAATGTCAAGTTGAGAGAGAGACCATGATCTCGTCACTGCAATTGAAAGAATGATCTAGATGGAGTTGAGACATGCAATAGGTGTAAAAGTCTCTTAATAGTCAATGCCCTTAGTTTGAGTAAATCCACATATGACCAATCTAGCTTTGTGACACTCTAGTGTGTCATTTGGTTTATATTTGTTTGTAAAGACTCATCTACAATTAACAATAGGTGTTTCTTGAGGTTTACTGACCAACTCTTATGTACCTCTGTCAAGCAAGGTCTACATTTTCACATTGCATACTTCCAAGTTGGAAGAGTAAGTGCTTCTCTATAATGCTTTGGAATCAATTTTGATGTAGGTATAGAACTTCTATATACAAAATTGGAAATAAGGTGAGCAGTGCAAGCACAAGTACTTTTTCTATAGGTAATAGATAAATCAAGGGATGTCTAATGATGGAGGAAAAATCGATGTGGGGTTCATGAGCGTTGAAGAGGTTGGGCGAGGATGTCGTCTTTGATACACCTGTAAGGAAACTAGTTGATGTCGATCTCTTTGAGCATCTTGCATATGCTAAACTAAGGTAAGTGGTGATTGTGGCATCACTAGTGAGATGTAAGAAGTATCAACAAGCTCTATATGATCATTTGAGGACAAATGAGGTGTAGTAGAGTCATTAGAAGATGAGAAATAAGGAACATCCTCTTGAAACATAACATCAACAAAGGTAAAGTATCAACGTGTAAGAGGATGATAACATTGATATCCCTTTTGACTACGAGGATAGCCAACAAAAACACACTTGATAGAGCAATGAGATAATTTGTCAAGACTAGTAGATAGATTTTTGACAAAGGTTGTACACTCAAACACTTTAAGGGGAGAGAAAATAATTCATTATTAGGATATAATTTCCTTAAGGGAGTAGCTCTCCCTAAAGGTGTAGATTGCATACAGTTTATCAAGAAGGTAGTAGTGGACATTTCATCAAACCACAAATATTTAGGTACATTCATCTTAATAAGTAAAGTGCGAGCAACATCTAAGATATGGTGATATTTGCACACAACCACACTATTCTGTTGAGAGGTATGTACACAAGTAGTCTGATGAAGTATACCATGATCAACTCAAAAGGAAGCAACATTAGATTTAGTGAATTCAAGAGCATTATTGGTATAAAATATTTTGGGAGTAACATCAAATTGAGTTTTTATTTCATTGAAGAATGTTTTGATAATGTCAATAATAGAATAATGATCCTTCAAGAGGTACAATCAAGATGTACAAGAAAAATCATCAACAAACACGATTTAATAATGGAAACCAAATATAGATGTGATCTGAGAGGATTCTCAAATATTATAATGAACAATATCAAAAGGCTTTGGAGTTGACGCTAACTCATAATGAGTATAGGTAATATGGAAGTGTTTACCTAAAATACATGATTGACATTGAAAAAACTCGATAGACACCCATGACAATGCCTCTTGGAACTTCTAATGAGATAAGTGTCGAAGACGATGATGCCAAAGAATAGATGAATCACCAAAAGACACCATAGCAGAAAGACCTCTTGGAACATCTTCCTTAACTAGAATGTAAATGTCATGTCCACACTTAGGGCCCACACCAATTTTCTTCCCTATTTGTAGATCTTGAAAAATACAATGGAAAGAAAAGAAAGTTACACAACAATAGAGTTGTTTGGTTATCTTACTAATAGATGATAGGTTGATAGGAAATTCAAGTATAAGAAGCACACAATCAAGGGTCATATGGTGATTGATGAGAGTGGTGTCTTTGCCAGTGACAGAGCACCTATGCCCATCAACTAAAGCAACAAAATCGATACTAGGCATATCAAATAGTCTTGTAAAAAGGTTAGAATCTCCTGCAATATAGTTAAATGTGTCAAAATCAATTACCCAAGTGGCATTAGAGGTAAATGCAAGTAATGACAGATTACCAAACTGGATAACATGATTCGTCATTGTCTCACTTTGTTGTTGTGCCCTGTAGATCATTAGTTTGTCATAATCTGCCTAGGTCATTTGATAAACAGTACTTGAGCTTGAGCTATTAATAATGTCGGGAGAGGGTTGAGCTATTACAACATTGGCAAAGGCAAGTGGTCATTCGAATTTGTCCCAACACCAGTCTAGGAGATGATTTTTCTTACCACAATAGCTACATAGTGGTCGTGGAGGATCACGTCCACCTAATTGTTTTTGGTTGCAACCTCCTGATGAAGTTCATCCACTTGAGGTAACAGCAAAAGTAGAGACTTCTTGGGAATCAGCTAGAATGGTGGACTCGAAAGCTATAGCAACCTGCAGAACTTTATTGAAGGTAGCTTGTAGTGATGGTAGCGTATCTACAAGGGTTTGACCTCTAACCTGTGTGGAAAGTTCAAGATGAATGCCAACAAGAAACAAGGCTACTCCAAGTTTTTCACGATAATGCCTCTATGTGGGAACATCTGGAGTTGGGGGTTGATATACATCCAATTCATCAAGGAGACCTTTAAGTTGACTGAAAAAGGGATGAACAATTTCATCTCCCTATTTGTGTGTGAAGAGAGTCTCATAGACCTCACACATCTAGGAGATGTTCTGCTCATTTTCATAAGTAGCTTAAAAATTCTCCCAGATACAATGTGTAGGGCGAACACATGCAAAACCACACATAATATGCTCTTCCACAATGTGGAAGAGCCAAGAAGCAACAACATCAGATGCTCTCCAAGCTACATAACTATTTGATTTGTCATCTAGTGGGTTGCCAAATAGATGATCTTCTTTTAGTTGCGAGATGTAAATATTTCAAAAGTAGGTGCCTATAGATGGTAGTTTTGTTCATTGAGCTTAACGTCGGTTACAACAAGTTTGCTGGAAAAATTATCTGACATTGCATGCAAGGCCATCTGAAAACATTGAAATGTTGTTGGAGTGTATCCTTGGTACTGACGATGATAGGAGTTTGAAGACCTGGTGGAAACTCAGCAAGACAACAACGCCCAACAACACAAAACCTCAAATGTTTGGAAGCTTCCAAACTAGTGGGACACCAACGCACAGAGTGGAAGAACAAAGGGCATCAAACACAACTACTTGGAAGTCATACTCTGACGCTACTCATGTAGTGACTTTAGGAAATGGCTACAAGTCAGATGTGACCTCCAACCTTCAATGACTCAAGCATCGTATCTCGACACTGCAACTGCAATGGCTTGCAAACAAACACGGATAGGCAGCAATGACCCTCAACTCTATAGCGGCTTGCGGACTAGCAATGAACAAACTCTAATTGAACGAAGCTTGACAACAACTTGCGGATTAAGCTTGATTACCTCAAGCTTTGATATCAAGTGCAAATCAAAGATTAGGGCTTGATTAACAAGGGGATTAGTGACAAAAGAAGAAAAAGTACCATTTTCATTGTAGCAATAGTAGATAAGTACAAGAGATAAATGTGTATCAATATCATATCAATAGGGGATCCTTCAATTTGTATTTTTCTCTAACAATTATCATATCAATAATGTATATTGTTATTTAATAAATGTATAATTGAAACGTTCTCTATTTAAAAAGGACATTTCCATGAAATTGAAGGTGAGGACAACTAATCCTCATTAGAAACTAATTTTTTACTTCCATAAATATTTTCAAGCTTCATTATTTTGTGTAGATGTAAAGAAAAATCATATAAGATTTAATTACTTTACTACATATCTTCTTTTCATCATACAAGTCAATATCAATTATTACATTTTTAGTCATTATTAACACTACCTAAAATTTTTGTATTGTACAGGACTATCATCTAAATTTAGGTGAACCCAACAATGAAGGTCTTCATGTTCAACATTATTTAAATCACTCAAAATAAAATACCTTCTAGTTTTACATAGTTAGCATCAGTGTATATGTTGGCATTCACTGATTAGCATGCTAAAAGTTTGGATTTGGGTATAAATAAGAATTTTCTTATAAATAGTTTATAAATATGTACATCGGTACACTTCATGTTTGACACACAAAGTTTCCACGAATGCATAGTATTTGGTGACTACATTGCCTATATGAATAAAAAGATTATTTCCTAATATTTGAGCTCATGATCTCTAGGTCACAATGGAGTATTTCTACAATGACTTCAAGATTCACCTTTTATTGGACTTGTTTTAATAGGTATTAAAAAACGTTTAACAATGTAAGAGACTAACATGACAATTTTAAAGTTCATCATGGTTGTTTTTCTTAAACTTGATATTATATGATTTGTAAGTCATGATTATATATCTAATTAGTTATATTTGGTATTTTTATTTTCGTATGGAAGCTATCCTTTAGTATCCTTCACCATATGCTTATTTTAATAGGCATTAAAAAAAACCTTTAGCAATATAAGAGACTAACAAAACATAAGAGATTGACCTCCTGTTTGGCTTATTTTAATACGTATTAAAAAACCTTTAACAATATAAGAGATTAACAAGGCAAATTTAAAATTTATCATGCTTTTTCTTCTTAAACTTAATATTCTGTACTTTACAAGTCATAGCAATATGTCTAATTGGATATGTTTGGTATTTTTATTTTCGTATGAATAGCTATCCTTTGGTACCTTTATCATGCATAAAAAAAACCCAGCTATTTATATGCTTTTTGTTTGTTGGAATAATCTGTGTAACACTAGTTTACTTTACTATGCATTCTTTGCACTTTAAAAAAAGGATAAATTTCTCCAGTGAGTTCTGATCTTGAAATTTCTCCTCTTTAAAATAAGCATGCAAGATGGAGTGGATATGGAGTCAATACTTGTCTATATTGTTTGATTAGTTTATATGTTGCTATCATTGATTATAAAGTAAAATTTCTCACGCAGTATAGCCCATTTAGCTGCTTTGTTTTTTAGGCCCCTCAGGTGTGGCATGGGCTTGATTGAGGTGCCTCTTTTGCTTTAGATTTGACTTATTCTGACTTGTACTTCATTGGCTGAAGTGAAGTGTCTTCTTTGCAATTTCATAATCCTTGTCAGAGTTATATATATATAAATATGTAAACATCAGAGGTATATGTGAAAAAGTACCTTGTTTGTATTTCTTGTAATATCTTGTGATCAGTGAATTAATTATTCATTTTTCTCCACTTAACTTGGTATCAGAGTTTTCTCTCTCCTCTCTCTCTCTCAAGCCCTAACCCTAATGACAATGAGCTCCTCTCTAGCCATCAAACTCCCGTCAGTGACTCATAAAACTTCTGTCAACTTTGCGTGTGGCGACTACTCTTTGGTTGAATATACGTGATTGGGTCTGGTCAAGCATCTCTCTTCCTTGTTGACAAGATCTCACACAGCCGTCTACACCCTCCATTTGTCAAGTTGACTCCTCTTCCACACATCTGCTCGAGAAAGGCATGCACTCCTTTGCGTTCATTGGATCAAATCTCTTCACCCATGCATCTGTTTGTAAGAGACAAACTCCCTGTGTGGCATTTTTGTTTTGCAAATGTTCAAGGCTCCTCCTCTGTTAGAACGTATTGCTATCTTCTAGGATATCTGTCAGTTCTCTCTTTCCATTTTAATTGTCACTATTTTCTTGATTTTGGAAGATTTTCTATGCTGAAAGTCATAATTTCAACATAATGGAAGCTACAGACTTTTTTTAAAGATCTTAGTGGTACTCTTGAACGATTGAATGGGTGCAACTACATACTTTGGGCAATAGTTTCACAAACTTTCTTCTTGTCCATCGTCACCTAAAACATGTTACTCAACTTGCACCTAACACTAAGGATGCAAGTTACAAGAATTGATGTCTTGCAGATGTTGCAGTCTTATCTTGGTTTAACTAATAGTATGGAACCCTCAATAGCTTGAAGTGTTACAATACTTAGGCTATCTAAAAAAATTTGGGACACCTTGCTGATGACTTATGGATATATGAAAAGAATATCTCTCAAGTGTTTAAGTGTATGAACAGATTTTCCAGATCAAACAAGGGGATTGCTCACTTTAGGATCACTTCACTGATTTTTGCACTCTTACTGATGAACTTGAAGTCCTACAATATCTTGTAATGGATCCACAAACTCTCCATAGGCATTAAGATGAGCTATATGTGGCTACCTTTCTTCATAGTCTTTATCCTAACTTGGAAGATAAACTACAAGCACAGGTTTTAGGGGGCGATCAAGTTCCAGATTTACTGTCAATGTTTTCTAAGGCCTTGAAGATTTCCTCATCTATGTGTGGTTCATTTGTTGATCATTTGAAGATAGCTGCACGAGAATAAGTCAAAGGACAATCACACTGTAGAGATCACAAGAAGTTCCCTTTGTGTGTTCATTGTGGGTGCACCAATCATTAGTCTAAAAAGTGTTGGAAAAGGTTTGACAAGCCTGAAGTTGCTCATGTATCTGTTGGTTCATCTTCAACCTTTGGAATAACTAGTGTTGTGTTTTCTTAGCTTGGGTACCCTAGTCTGTGTTTGTTTTAGCAGATAACTGTGCTGAATTTTTACAATTCAAGGAATAACAAACCTCTAGCAACTCTACTTCTTGTACCATGGCTACGTCCTTAGGTATTGTTGCTCTTTTGGCCTCTTTGAGTGATTCTTAAGTTATAGACTTTGGTGCTTCCTCTCACATGACAAGTATCCAACACCTTTTTCATTCTCTTTCTAATCCTACCATTGTGTCATCTATTTCCATCACTGATGGGCACTATTTTCATGTCTCTAGACAAGGGATTGTTTATGTGAACTCAAATATGACACTGAATGATGTCCTCTTTGTACTTGATTTTCCTATAAATTTGCTTTCCATAAGAGCCATTATTGGACAATTAGTTTGTTTTGTGGCCTTTCCTTTCCACTGTGTTTTTTAGTATTTGCAAATGGGGAAGAGACTTGGATTAAGTTGTAAAGTGAAGACAGGTGTTTAAGCATTGGTTTGCAATGTACTACATCGTGGTTTTGTGTGCTTAGCCTTTGTTAATGAGACTAATGCTCTAAGGCATCCATCTCATTGGAAGCTTCAGCAGACTCTCCCTTGGTGCTTCATCTTTTATTTTATTGTGAGTCATGTTAGTTATGTAAGCATCATCAGGTTATCTGTCATCAATCGAGTTTGTTTATTAGTCCAAGTCTCTTTTTACTTGTTCACTGTGATGTGTAGGGATTTGTCCATAATCTCTTAGTATTTAGTCACAAGTATTTTATTGTTTTTATTGATGATTATTCTCACGTCAATTGAGTGTATTTATTTATTAAAAGATTGATTTTGTGTCATGGATGTTATCAAAATTTTCTTTAATAAAATACAAAATCATCATTTAACTATTCCCAAATTTTTCTGTATAGACAATGGTTTAGAGTTTCAATAAAGTGTGCTTCAATGTTTCTATAAGTCTTTGGAGGTTATCTATCAAACTACCTATACACACACCTCATAACAGAATAGGGTTATTAAACATAAACATCGACACATCCTTAATTTTGCTTGTACCTTCATGATGCATATCCATCTACTTTTGTACTTGTGGTTTAATTTTGTTCTTATTGTTACTTATCTTATAAATCATATACTCTGATACATTAGGAGGTGAAATTCCTCTTTGCTACCTATGTCTTGGTGATGACTCACTCCTTTTTACCCTTCAAGTGTTTGGTTGTATTGCCTTTGTTCACAACCTTACATCTGGTTGGGACAAGCTTGTTCCTTGATCTTTAAAGTATCTTTGTTAGGTATTCTCTAACTCAAAAGGACTATCATTGTTATTGTCTTCTTTTTTGTTGGTTTTTGGTCTCTTTAGATGTCACATTTTTTGAGTCATCAGTGTATTTTGAGTCCAATAAGGAACCTAATGAAAGTGTTCCTTTTGTCCTTATGGCAATTCTAGATATCACAACATTGCCAGATTCATCCCCACCAACTACACCTCCATCTAGACAGTAGTATAAGATCTTATCATCCTTTGATCAATAACCAGTATCATTGCCACTTTAGGTTTATCATCAAAAACCACATCTATCACCTATTGACTCAACACCCTCCAATCTTTCCTCAGATGTAGGTCCTTCCACCTTCATTGAACTTTTCATTGCTTTTCACAAGGATATTAGGTCTTACACTCTTCATCTTATTTCACATTTTGTTACCTATGATCACCTCACCTAGTTTTTGAAATTTTGCCTTTAAAATTTCATCTAAGTTTGTTTACAGGAATTCTTTTAACGCTCTTCCGGTACCCCATTAAAAGGCTACCATGGATGAGATGTTAGCTCTTACTTCTCATGGCATGTAGATACTTGTTTCACGTCCCTTTGGTTTACATGTGGTTACTTGTTGATGGGTTTATAATATTAAGTATAAGGTTGATACTACGATTGATAGATATGAAGTTTGCTTAATTGCTCAAGGATTCATACAAACATGAGGGGTTGATTATGTTAAAACTTTTTCTTTGATGGCTCATCTCAATTCCATCTGCATCCTGATCTCCATTGCCATCAATCACTCTTGAGAGATGCATCAATTTGATGTAAAGATCTTATTTATTTATGATGATTTACAAGAGACAATTTTGATGAAACAACCTCTTGGATATATTGCTCAAAGGAGAATATTGTATCTTTTTAAAAAGACTATCACTGAATCTTTGTAAAGTACACCTCAACTAAGCATATTGTCATTGTTGTTTATGTTGATATTCTTGTGACAGGAGATGACTCCATTGGTATCATCAACATTAAGGAATATCTTGCGACTCATTTTGCTAATATAGATTTAGGATGACTTGACTATTTCTTAGGTATAGAGTTCACTTATACCAAGGAAAAAGTGACTTGCACAAAGAAAATATGTTTTAGATCTTCCATAGGAAGTTAGCCTTTTGTGATACAAATCAAATAAGACTCCCAAAAGAACAAAATCCTTAATTCTGGGATGATACAACAGAACTTCTCTAAGATCCAAAAAGATACAAGCGACTAATTGGGAAATTGATTTATCTAATTGTTATACATCCAAACGTTACCTTTGTTGTTGGGTTGCTTTCCCAGTTTATGCAATACACAAGGCAAGTTCATTGAGACAGTGTAATTTAGGTTCTATCCTATGTCAAAAGGAACTCCTAAAAAAGGATTAATCTAGTGTAGAATTTGAGTATCATCAAAGTTAGCTGTGAGATGATGTGAATAAGATTTTTCTTATCTGAATTGGGTTTTGTTACTACTATTACGAAGATGCATTATGATAATTAGGTAGCAATATATATTACAAAAAATCTTGCCTTTCATGAAAGAATTAAATATATTGAAATAGACTGTCATTATGTAAGGAATCTCGTAATAGGTGGTATTGTACCAGTATCTTACATCTCATCATCGGAGCAAGTAGGAGACATCTTCACAAAAGGACTAACCAGTTGTGATTTTCAGAGATTTTGTAATAAGTTGGACATGCTAGATATATTTGCTCTAACTTGAGGAGTGTCAAAGTTACATATATATATATATGTAAACATCAGGGGTACATGTGAAAGGATACCTTGTTTGTATTTCTTGTAATCTCGTGTGATTAGTTAATTAATTACACATTTTTCTCCACTTAACTATCCTTAATGTTTCATTACTTAGAATCTGTTAATTGAAGAAATCTCTTTGAGTGTACGCCCATTAGATGAAACAAGGTTCAGCATGTTATGTTGGACGTTGTGCGTGGAAGAAAAAAGAATGCTTGAATGCTGTTTAAACATTTCCTAGCTTAAAACTTTTAGGTTTTTTGAAAAAATGGTTTGGAAAAACTATTTTGGTAATAATGATGATTTTATCTATGTATTTATTTTTATTTTATACCTTTTTCCAGAAAACTTAATTAAAATTTTTTTAAATTTAATTTCCTATCCATATTGTGCGATTTCCACTTTACAAGATATTATGTGATTTTAGCTATTTTCGTACATAAATAATTTTATAAAATTAATGTTAAGTGGATTATTCTCTTAGTTTTTTATTTTTCATTGAAATTTTCCCAAGTTTCTTGATATATAGAATATTAATGGAATCCAACCAATTTCTATTGCATTGAAAATATGTACTTAAGTTGATATGTCATTTTGGTATACTGCATCTTGACATTTAATTGACCAAGATCTTCTGCAAGTACCAGGATTAGCTATTTCATTTGTGGGACGGAACATGATATATACTTACCAAGATATTTCCCTTCTGTTACAGTGGTGTGGTTGTTCATGATCATAGCTTCGGTTTTGTATATTTGGTAATAGATTTCTCCTGATGACATTCGATGGGAAGGCGAGGATCCAGGTTTCTCTCGTCGTGTAGGTCGTGGAGGAGCTGTTCGGGGACTTAAAAAGGCAACAGGAAGGGGTGGTGCTATCGAAGGTAGAGGCAGAGGTAGAGGGTCCTTGAAGAACCATTCTAAGAAGGATTTCCCTCCATCACATAATGGAATTGGAAAAAAGGGCGCCGATGAAATTGAATTACTTCACACTGATACTTTGATCAAAGAGGTACAAAATTATGGTTCAAAATAATTCACCGAATTGTTTTGATGAAAGAGGGCACTATGACTTGGCACGTAACGGATGATTTCTAGAATTTTTAAACGCTAACGGCTTGCAGGTTGAAAAGATTTTCAGCTTGAGTCATCCTGATCCAGTGGAAGTCAATAAAGCAAAGAAAACGTTGAAAGTGAGAATATCCTGCTTGGCTGCTGCAAATATTTTCTTTTTAGGTGTGATGAATTCATTATATTGTATAATGGTTGAATGTTAATTCATGCAGGATCATGAACAGAACCTAATCGATGCCATTGCAAGACTTGCTGATGCATCAGATGGTGAAAGTGGTAAATACTAATAGGCCTGACTAATACCCACTCACCATGCTGTCAAGCGTCAATCTCTCTCCCTCTCCCTCTCTCTCTCTCTCTCTCTCTCTCTCTCCAACTAAACCATGGAAACAACCGTTGCTGGTTCTTCACCAATGAAATGTTTCAGTTCACGTCTCTTTTGTAAAAATAATTCTACCTTTGTAGGTGCTCTATGGTATATAGAAATTCGTAAAAACCGATTACGAAAAAAGGGATGGCTAGAATTATTCGAGTCCAGTGGGTGGTAATCATAGGCGTCTTCAGGTTTGTAGTGTTGCATTGGCCATGGTTCAATGTATAGCACTGTTCTAGTTGAATGTATAGCGGTCGACACCTTGATATTCTTGTAAACAGAATTCTCATGTTATGTGTACAATTGAGATTATTAGAATTCCATCTTCGAAATTGAAATAACAAGTGGAATTACGAAACACCGTTGATCGACATGAAATCATCCTTGTATTGTTTGACATGTATTTGGTCTTACAATCTGCATAGCTGATGCATTGGAAGATTTGGTGAGGCGAGTGGATTTGGTCACAGAAAATGCTTCCATGTTGTATGAAAAATATCTAACGGCTTTCTTCTACCATGTAACAGGTGAGGGTGATCTCCAGCATACGGACCCAGAAAAAGGGTTGAGAAACCGGAATTCCGCAGGGTACGTGGACAACATGGCTGTGGACGGTAGGGAAGGCTTAGATGGAAATCGGATGACTAGGGTTGGGGGCGTTCCATCCGACTACAGGCAAGATGGCGAGGATGGAGATGATATGTAGCCCCTGCTATTGTGCCGAAATGCCATTTCAAGCTACGACCCTTCCGATGGTACGTACAGAAAAAGGCTGACTTTATTCACAACTCCATTCATATCCACTGCCATAAGCAACTCTGCTATAACTTAAAATTTTTGGGAAGGCAACCTCATTGTGGAGCAGTGACTGATAAGATGGGCAGTCATCCATTTTCGTCTCGTCGTTGTTTTCCTCTTTCCCTTCTGGGCCATCATCATCCTGTACCACACAACTTCACATATTTGAGACGATAACGATTTCTTTGAAGCTACTACTCAGTCTAACAACTGTTTTTTCCATGCGTATATCTGGTGAGAATGAAAAAAACAGAGATTGGCTACGAAGAGTGGGGTACCTTTAGCTGACAAAATATCCTTCTTCTGAGCTTGTAATCATAAACAAGACCACCGTGTCCAATCAGGAATAAAGCCGATGATAAAAGAACGACCATCCGAGGATCGTGCGAAGGACCTTGCACCTGTAAGTGATGGAAGCACTCCAGGAGATGGATTTCCGCCTGTGAATCATCCATCTTGGGTGTGTACCCATGACTCAAAGCTCTGGCTTCGCGTACTGCAGGACGACCTGGTGGTGCCTTCCGAGGTGAGGTGAATTGACCGCGCTGTCAAGCCGAAAGGGTATCCCAAGATGCTTGCTAATTTATCTAACTGCAGACCCTAGAGCAAAATAGCAAAGAAGAAAAATTAAACTCGTCAATCAATTAGAACTTTTGTAGCAGCCCCAAATATTGCTTCAGAAGGTTATTTTATTTATTTCATTCCATTAGGATGCTAGTTAGCGGGAGGAAAGCATCGGTATACACGTTTATGGGAACATCTCAATGAAGGTGGGAAATCATACACAGATGTGGGATATGTCTTTTGGGCATGGCCTAAACAACAATCTAGACTTGAAAGAATATGCAAAGAAACAATTCACCACATGATTACACCTAAACATGCTGCAAGATTTGTTGCGTTAACGCGGCCAATGTTGTGTATTGTGACAACTAAGGAAATTTAAGGAAGCATGACTGAACAAGGAGGCGGAAGACAAAGCTGTGGAAGGTAACAAGACTGCAAAGGGTATCAACCTCACCTGTTACCATCGCTTCACACCCATCATTTCCAACCAAGGGAACCACTGATTTTGAGAGTTGGAAACCCCTATCATATGCCGTGAAGACTAGAAAGGGTAAGGAAATGCCTTTCAGTGCACTACGGTAGTAAAATCCATCGGTCAAAGAAAGTAGCAAGATTTCCAAAACATAAATCGTCCTTGTTCCTTCACTTGGATGCCTATATGCATATCACCACAAGAATTTTCTTTGAAAACTTGACCTAGAAATTGATAGCAGGCTAAAGAGATCCTTGATCCTGTCAACCCGTGCCTTAAGCAATTCATAACACGATTTATTAAAAAGTTAAACCTGTAGACAATTTGCTTAATCTAAGAAGTTAATCGCTAGAACCAACAATTAAGCAGTTGTCTACTTCTTAAGCCAGAAAAAAGAATTAATCACAGATATCTCTTCATTTACAGATATATATGCACTTGTAGGATGGAATATAAAGATATATATCTTCAACTGAGGCAAACTAAAGAAGTTACAAAGAGACAAAAACTCCAGCTTCACGGTAAGATCTCACATGGTTTACCTAAGAAAATCCATTTTAATAAAATCCATCCTTGAATCATTACGAAATCAGAGGAAGAACAACAAATCGCTTCTCTAGAGCTACTACAATTCAATAACCTCAGCTTCTCGGTAACGAGACGAATGGAAAACTCATGGAATAGAAATGAAGTGGCACGGAGTACCTGTGCCTGAACGTTACCAGTTAAAAAAAGAAAAGAAACAACGCGATTTTACAACCATACAGATTGGACGAAGCACCGCCTCTTTCAGTATATGGCAGAATAATAACCCATTCCCAGAATAAATCACAATACACGCTAAGAAATTTACAAAATCACTAGTTTATAAGCATCATCTCACAAGCACTTCCTGTGAGAAATAGCAACTCTATAGCTCCGCTGGTAAAGTAACAACAGAAGATCACATGGTACCCAAAATAGTAAACCAGTCGTCAAACCCACCAAAAAGATACGAACTTTAAATCATCAATTTGGAAAAAACCCACCTCCTAATAAACCGACGACCATCCCTTACTCCAAATCAGCAATTCAAATATCAAAAGCCAGATCAGTAGAACACGCAAACGAAGAATTTGGAAGAAAACCGAAAAGGGTGCCAAAAACTCGTAAAAAGGAAACTTTATACCTGCGGAAGACCCGATCAAGATGACCCCTCAGGACCCAAGCTCTCAACGACCCATCGACAAACACCAACGAGATCGCCGATCTCGGCGAACTCCATGAGAAAAACTCTTTCGGAGGATTTACCAGATTGCCTCGTGTCGAAGGTGATGGCCAAGTACCCAATCTCGGCCAGGCCGGTGGTGATTCCCCTGAGCGGGCCCTGGAGGCCGCCGAGGGCCGTGTATGGGTGGGCGAGGAAGACCACCATGATGGTCCTGAGATCCGCGCGATTGAAGAGCTTGGAGTGGAGCTTGACGCCGTCGCTGGCATCGACTGTGGCGGACTCCGCAGGAGAAGAGGAGAGGAAAGGGGCAGGAGGGAGAGGCGTGTCACAGAGAGGAGTGGGTAAGAAGAACGTGAGATGGACGGTGGCGAAGGTAGAGATGCGGCAACGGCCTACAACAAAACTCAAAAAAGGGCCTCCTTTTTAATTTCTCTGTCTGTGGTGAATTCTTTCTTTTCCTTTTCAAGGTATGATTTATCCATTCTTCCTCCATTAACCTTAAGTTTTTCTTTCCAAAAAAAACTTGTTTGGTTCTCCATGGCTGTTGTCATGTTTTGGATTTTTTTGGCTAAATAGAAATGACGTTATTTTTTAGCATCCTTGATATTCATGAACATTATGGATTTTATATTTTTTTAAGAAGTTCAATTCACCGTATGGTAAAATACCTTTGATTTTAAGCTTCCTTACCGTCACCTATCTAATCAATAAACTACCAACTCATGTACTTAACAATAACATCCCATTTCCATTGCTTCATCAAAAGCAACTCAACTATGATATGATATTTTTTGAAAGAAGCGGAGTGAGTTGATATGCCTGGCCAACAAAATGAGAATCCTGCTTTAGCCATTGAACCAGAAATTATGGACGCCTCAAGAATACTGTCCTCATGGAACTTAAAAGTACTTGGGCCTAGAGCTAGGAGGGAAGTAGATCACCTCTTTTATCTCAAGGATTATGGTTGTTCCACAAACTTGTACTGCACATTCTTAGGTTAATTGTGTTTCCAATCACCGTTTGTTTCACTCATATAGAAAATAACAAAACTATTATCATGGAATCAGAGGATCATGAGCATGTCATCCGGAATTTTGACCAAGTAGAAACCATGGAGAAGGAATTACAAGCTTTACATGATAATAACTGAACTCCTACACAATAGAAAATCTATTAGATGTAAATGAGTTTATAAAGTTAAAAATAGAGTTGATGTTAGTATAGAAGGGTATAGAGCTAAATTAATTACTTTAATTATAACGAAACATTTGTACTTATAGTTAAACACACCACTACTAGAATCCTATTATCTTTAGTTGCCATTAAATAAATGGAACGTATGTCAATTAGATATTAATAATGTATTCTTGTATGAAGATTTAGATGAAAATATCATTATAAGGTTGTGCAAAAAATTTTGAGATATCTCAAAAATTGGCTTGGACAGGGGGTAATGTTTTACAGCAATAACGATTCCTATCATTTGTTATAAGATCGAATAAAAAAGGTCATTATTGTGATATATATTTCTCTCTCTCTCTTTCTCTCTCTCTCTCTCTCCGTATATATATACGTACACGCACATTATCCAGTGTAAATTACGAAGCATGTTGTGCTTTTTCTGCAATTTTTCCATAAAGTATATGTATTCATTTCGGTGGGACCCGGCCCAATGTAATATCGATGCATCGGGCTTGATTGGTTTCCCACTCTTATGTTTTGTTCCTCGCAAAGTTAAAGCCGACCGTGTAACCGTCACCGTCGGGGAAGAAGAAGCGAGCGAACGAGGAGAAGCCTCCGCGCCGGCGAAGAAGACGATGGGATTGGGATGGGGATGGAGACTGATGAAGCTTCTGCTCCTCCTCCTCTTCCCGTTCGTCTGCTTGTTGGGTCGTTCGGGTCTCGGGCAGAGGCAAGAAGAAGATGGCACCGGCGAGTATAACTCCTTCGACGTGAAGGACTTCGGTGCAAGGGGAGATGGCAAGTCCGACGACACCAAGGTTAGCCTCCACCATTAATGATGGTCTCTTAGGTTTCCGGTGGTTGCCCGCGCCCTTTCGTACATACGGTTGGTTCCTCTGTTTTGGGCTGCAGGCGTTTGCGCACATGTGGAAGGCGGCGTGCGCGGCGGATGGGGATGTGGGTCTCTTGGTCCAGAACGCGACGTACCTGATCGGACCCCTCAAGTTCAGGGGTCCTTGCAAGAATGCTCTGTCCATCACCTTCCAACTGCAGGCAACCAACCGTTCGATATATATATATATATTCCCGTTCGTGAATGTGTTCCCAACGTTTTGGTCGTAAGCCAAGGTACATTTGATAAGTGCAGGGCCACTTGAAGGCGTCGACCAACTTACGCAGGTACGAAGACGATTGGCTGCAGTTTGGTTGGCTGGATCGCCTGACTCTCACTGGAAGTGGCACCGTCGACGGCCGGGGATCTGCCGCTTGGCGTTACAACACATGCAACACCAACAAGAACTGCAAGATCCTCCCCGTTGTATGACGTCCTGCATTAATTAATCAAACGAAACCCTAACTAGCTCTTGTTGTTATCTTCAATCTGTGATGAAACTCATAAGGATGGCTTGTTTCGGCGTATGAATCCAGTCTCTCAAGTTCGTGCATTCGACGAACGTGTCCGTGAAGGGCATAACGTCGTTGAACAGCAAATTCTTCCACATCGCAGTTGTGGAATGCAAGAACTTCAACGTCAGCGGCGTCCGAATCAGCGCCCCCGGCGACAGCCCCAACACGGACGGCATCCACATCGAGCGCTCCACTGGGGTGGACATCTCCGGCGCCGCCATCGGGACGGGAGACGACTGCATCTCCATCGGCCACGGGAATTCCGAGGTCTCCATAAGCGGCGTCACCTGCGGTCCGGGGCACGGCATCAGGTGCACAACGTTGAACCCAACAACGGATTCCTTTCTTTCTTTCTTTCTTCCCTTAATGTTCTCCGGCCGCCGATGGTGTTGGTGGTCGTGCAGTGTGGGAAGCTTGGGAAGGTACCCATACGAGAAGGACGTGAGAGGGCTGGTGGTGAAGGACAGCGTGCTCACCGGTACGCAGAATGGCCTGAGGATCAAGACGTGGGCAGATTCGCCGGGGAGCATCAAGGCCACCAACATGACCTTCGAGAACATCCTCATGAACAACGTCTCCAACCCCATCATCATCGACCAGACCTACTGCCCTTACGACCACTGCCCCGATGCGGTGAGCTTCCTTTCCTTTCCTTCTTCTTCTTCCGTCGACTACCTACCTACCTACGTACGTTCGTAACAACCTTGATTGATTATTGATTCGATCTGGGCCTGGAAGGTGCCTTCCCGGGTAGAGATCAGCAACATCTTCTTCAGGAACATAAGGGGCACGTCGCTGACGCCGGTGGCGGTGACGCTGGAGTGCAGCGAAGGCATCCCGTGCCAGAACATCAACCTGCACGACGTCCACCTGGACGTCGCCGGAGGGCTCAAGGCCACGTCCGACTGCAAGAACGCTCTCGTGCGCTACAGCGGGACGCAGATCCCACCCCCCTGTGCTTGATCCAACATGCATGCATGCATGTCTACGTACGCTTGTGATCATCGATCGATCTCAGGTCAGGTGGTGGTGGTGTTGTACGTACGTACGTACGTACCCAACAACAGTACATGCATGAATGATCCAAATTAATCGACTTGCTAGCTTATCTAATGACATGTATCGCCATGTTCTGCTTCTTTCTCATTCGGCTTCAAATTTAATTTCCATATGTCCAACAGTGTGCAAGCACATACAACGACAACTCTGAATTTGTTTGTAATAGATGGTATCGATCGATCTTCTTGTTGAGGACGCTAAAGCTGTCACAGATGTTCATTCATTCATCCTGCAGTATCTGCATTTTGTTTTGATGTTTAAATGAAGTGATTTACGACCTTAATTAAACAATCGATATTTACGACTTCAGAGTTAAACAACTATTTCCTTGATCATAGATATTTCAAAAGTTGGACCATATCATCGTCCCCAAGTCGGACAGCTCATATATATATATATATATATATATAAGTGATTGCCTTTATTCACAGATTATATGTATATATTTGAGTGCAGAAATCTTGGTCAGAAAATTTATATTAATGTATAAAAATAAAAGATTTGCAGCGATATTTAAAAAGAAAAAGAAGAGAGAGAGAGAGCCACGTTAGCAATCCTTTCGTTGGTCGAGGATGCCATCTTCTACATCACCTGTGGTACGTGGGTGCGAGAGACACGAGTGGAGTCGTCCACTACTCCGAACGTGGAGATATGGAGCAGTTGTTCTTTTCTCCAAACTTGGCACAGAAGTGCTCATCAATTAACATTGACGATCGTAAATTACTCAAATCCCGATGATTAAAAAATCAGCAGCAGAGAAACCTCATTAATCTAGTGAATCTGCAGGACCACACATTTTATCTTCACAAGATCGATCAAATTTTGCCGTAGATAAAAAATGCGGGCTCCTTTTCGAGTCTTTCCAGTGCCATTCGATTTGTGCAAAATATATAAAACACTACTTATATGGCTGTTAAATAGTGTTTGTTCTGTGTTGTTGTGTCACGTTTCAACACAACTGTACCCAAGATTTTTCTCTATTCTTCTGTGCCTGATCAGGTCTCTGGATTTCTCAACTCCTTCCCACTTCCCCACCCCTGCACGCACATTGGAAAGCAGCACAAAAACTCCACTGCTCACTGGTTCCTCGAGCTCTGCAATCCTCCTACCAGCCTTCTCTGCAAGCTCAACATCACCATGAATCTCACACCCACTCAAGATGGCACCCCATACCTCGGCGCTCGCCCGAATGGGCATCGTGGCTGCCATCCTCTCCGCCTCCGCCAGACGCCCGGCTCGACACAACATATCGACCACGCAACCATAATGCTCCGGTCCCGGTTCAATGCCGTGCCTGCTTCTCATGGAGGCGAACGCCTTGAGCCCCTCGTCCACCAATCCTGCATGGCTACAAGCAGTCAGGACTCCAATCACGGTGATATGATCCGGGGCGACGCCAGTCTCCTCCATTTCCTTGAACAAGTTCATAGCTTCGATGCCTCGGCCGTGACTGGCAAGTCCTGTGATCATGGTCGTCCACACCACGACATCCATAGAATGCAAAGACCTGAAAATTTTGAGTGCGTTCTTTGTGTCCCCGGTCTTGCAATACGTGTCCATGACAGACGTGTAAACTTCCACATCCCTAGCACAGCCGCGGGGACTTCTCTCCACGAAAGCATGGATCTCTCTGCCGAGACTTCGCGCCCCTTTTCCGGCGCAAGCACCTAACAAGCCCAAAATGGTCACCTTGCCCACTCTCACTCCGGCCGCCAACATATCAGCGAAGAGCTGGATCAACTCGTCGTACCAGCCGTACTGATTGTAGGCGCTCACCATGGCATTCCAAGAAACCTCATTCTTTACGGGCATTCCATCAAAAACCTCTCGTGCAACATCAAGGCTTCCACACCTCCCGTACATATCAACCAGAGCAGTGTCAAGGACAACATTGCAGCCGAAAGGAGTACCCCAAGAATTTCCCTTCATCTTGGCGTGGACCCATTTCCCGGTCTCCAAATCCCTGGCATGAGCGCAAGCAGCGAGAACATGAACCAACGTGATGTCGTTCGGCTCGACCACCACACCACCTCCTTCACCCCCCTCCATCATCCGCCGGAACAATCTAAGGGCATCCACCTCCCGGCCGTTGGCCGCGTACCCACCAATCATGGTCGACCAAACGACCACATTCCTCACCGGCGCCTCCCTCTCGAACACCACCTCCGCCGATGCAAGGTCGGCACAAGACACGTACATGTGCAGCAGACAACTGGACACGTAGAGGTTCGCGGAGTGGCCGGTCCTCACGACATGGGAATGGATGCAGCGGCCGAGGCGTAGGGCGGAGAGGGAGGCGCAGGACTTGAGGACGAAAGGGAAGGTGAAGTTGTCGGGGGAGAGGTGCCGGCAACGCATGTGGTGGTAGAGGAAGAGGGAGGTCTGCGGATTCCCCGCGGGCGAGGTGGCATGGACCTGGATGAGGGAGTTGTAGACATAGGCGGTGGGGTTGGGGAGGGCGGCGAAGACGGAGTGGGCGTAGTCGAGGCTGACGCTGGCGTATGCATCGATGAGTTTTCCGAGGAGAGGGGTGGCGGTGGTGATGATTTGGGCATGGATTTGGGTTATGTGGTTGAAGGTCTTGCAGTTGGTGAGCAGGGAGAGTAAGCGTGAGGTTGGCGACGCCACCATGGCATGACAATCCGAGGAGTACCTGTACCCAAGTATTAATTATTATACAGAGTTAAAATTTAAAGTGACTCAGAAATGTTAGATTCTAATTTAGCCCAGTTTGCGTCATTGATTTAAGGAAATCCACCCTCTCCTCGTGCCCAACCCACCACCAATCTTTTCTCTCTCTCTCTTTCTCTCCTGAAAAAGTCATTGCCTAGCTCACAATGCATTGGATCATAATACTCCTCTAATCATCGATAGATTCGATGACGCCACCTTTCAGAGATCAACACAGTTCTTGTTCCCCCAACTTCATCGTCATGAAGGTTTGTTTACTTCTGGTGGTAGTAGCTGGTATGCATACAAATGCCCCTCAACACCATTACAAGAAGAATGCTCGGAAGGACAACTCGGATGCAGTCTCTAGGTTAAAGTGAAGTACAACCAAGATTATTCCTCCCTTTTCCATGTCACCGTCACCGTAAAAAAAATCACTCTTCTACCTGGGTAGCTATTCTCTCCACTAGAGATTTTCTCACAAGTAATTCTATGTAGAAGATTGCCAGAGGCAAGAAAGTAAACAATCTCAATGATAACCATATATCAAACAAATCTCTCTTCAACCAGTCGTGATTAACTTTTGATTCACTTGGAAAAATCCATTCAAGAAAGTTCTTGAGAACAAAATGCTCAAACCGGATGCTCTTCTTTGTTAAGTCAAAAACTTAATCATGGCCACCAGCGATTTACGCACTACAAAGTACTAGAAGAGAAAAGTGACTTATTCTGAATCTCATACAAGAAAATCTTCCATTGATTAGGGATGAAAAAAAGAAAGGCAAGAAATCTCTTCCATGCAAGAGAAATAAGAACAATTTTTTTTTTAAATTTCCGTCGGTGCAAAGAAGGAAGCAACTACATTATCTTACTTACTATTGTTACATTGAACAATAAATGAAAAAGGAAAAAAAAAAAATGAAAAGAAACACCTAAGTAAAAGGGAAGGACGTACGGGAAATGAGGTGAAAACTCAAAAGTACCTCTTTATATATCCACGAATTGCAGCATTACAGCTCTGTTACAAAGAAGATGGATACCATCCTGAAATACATGCAATGGGCCTGCATGTAACGTTAAGGTCTATAACTTTGGCGAACAAAATTGAAACAATGTTCAAAGTTATGGCGCTCAAAATGCCATAATTCTCTCTCAAATAATTACTCATCTCATTATTTATTAACAACGGTCCCAACCATTCCAGTTATTTGGGTTCACCAGGTTCCAACAGCAGAATTTCTGGTATCAGGCAGCTTGCTTGCAATATTTCTCAAGCCATTCCATAGTAACACTCTTCGGTCTTTCAAGTGGAAGTCCCAAGGCACGATCCCATATCAACTGCACACGGAAAATGTTTGAGAACTCCAACAAAGATGGAAAAAAATATATTAAGTCAATCACCAGGATGTTAATGATTGCTTTTAAGAAAAGGGGAAGGCATACAACCTGTGAGCATATACCGATGCTTCTTGACACACCAAAAAGAACAGTGAAATACCTGTATCAACAAATTCTGTTAGTAATCATCAAGTTAAAGTTGCTTAGGAGAAATGCATGGCATGCAAGTCACGAGTAAACAACACGTCTGAAAAATAAGGTGGAGCATCTAGAAAAATCAGTGTTGTATCTACTGGCTACGAAAATGGACCCTCCTTTATTGGAACAATTTTCTCAGAACGACACGAGAGAGAGAGAGAGAGAATGTTACAGAACACACCTAGCCTCAGATAAACCAAAATGGTTCAGCAATACTCCACTGTGAGCATCAACATTTGGCCATGGATTTTTGACCTACAAGAGGAGTTGAGAAACAGAAAATTGACAAAGCAAATATCCAAAATAGAATAGCAGATTGAGAAATAAAGTACATCAGCAGCAACAACTTTAGCATTCCAAAAGATGTCACACATGAAGGTAACTAAAGAGCTTTATATTTTACGGAGGTCACACAGTAAATTGCCGCACTATAGAAATCATATTATATACCTTCCCTAGTTCGGTGAGGACTGCAGGGACTACTTCATATAATTTTGAAACCTATCATGATGAATAAATAATATAAGTATTTTTTCTGACTCCATAAGAGCCATACAACAATAAATAACAAGTGGCCTAGAAAGGCCCAAAATGTTCTACTATTTGGAAAAGTGGATCGTTAGGCAAGTGCTTCAATGCAAACTCTCTTTGGCACGTATATCTTGGATCTGTTTTGCGCAAAACTCCATGTCCAAAACCAGGAACAACCTGTGTAGGAAAGCTGAACTTGATGAGGGAGTAAACAATATACATCAAAAAAAAATTAAAACTGTGCTCAGGAATTTAATCAATTCTTTTTTATTTTCTAATTTCTTCTGTTTGAATCTCAGAGAAACTGGATAAGCATAATAGCAAAATTAGGGCATATATTCATATCAGGATTTGCTTCCATTCAAGAAATTCTATGAATCTACAACAAACATTTAATAACCTACTTTTGAGGAATAGATGTTACCTTGCCACTGTTTAGGGTCTTCCAGACAAAGTCTCTAAGCTGTTCAGTTGTCACATTCTCTCCACATTCCTCAACGACAGTTTTGATCCATAACAAGACTTCCTGGGACATTATGTAGCATTTGTTCAGACATGTAGATAATGTTATGCTTGGATTACTGAAAAATAGTAAATCCATCACTTTGCTATCCTAATTGACAAAAATTGAATTATTTATTGTTTTACTAATAAGAATTTCTTGCTATGGAATGAATCAATGAGTTGAAGACATTCCCAATGTCAGCAACCGCACTTGTTAAAGAGAAGGAAGCCACTCCAGCTCTTGTGGAAAACATGACAGGGAATAATCTATTATACATTATTAGCACATTTTGTTTGGTTAAATAATTTAAGTGTTGAATTTCATCACAGTCACTACTTTGGTCAGACAGATCAAGGAGTGGTGCCCTGTTGTCTCCTTTACCAGTTAGTAGAGCCCCTACCTCCTTAACTTCACAGTAGAACTAGACTCTTTTGGCCCATGCTTCAACCTTTTATCAAGTATGTAAGTCCTTTGATAGGTGGACAGAAAAGCACAATTATAAAAAGCAATATATTATATTTTTCTAAATTGTTATTTTTTGGCAAGTTATTAGGAAGCAAACTCTAGCTTAAGACAGTTTAAAGTCAGTGTATAAAATAATCATTAAGCAACAGGAATTCTCTTTATTGAAAATTAACTAATGCTGACTAAAATGATGAAAACCAAGTCAGTGTATAAAATAATCATTAAGCAACAGGAATTCTCTTTATTGAAAATTAACTAATGCTGACTAAAATGATGAAAACCTTAGAAAGCAAGCAAATGCTACGATTAGGTGGAATACAATTCAAAGAAAAATTAGCCAGAAGATGTTGAAGTTTCTAATTATTGAAGCCTGTTACCCAGAGCTATCGCTCAGTTCACCATAAGTAACGAGAACTTTCAAACCAAACATGGAAACTTTTACAGGTAAACATCATATCCAACACTTCATCAGGCAGCCAAATAAAGCTGCTGCGGTACCATGGTGACCAAACCACCGGCTGGTATAGATAGGTTCCTCAATATCATCTTGGTCAGATGATACCAAAATTTTGTTTCTAGCTACTAAACCCCGTAGCTTGTGTCAGATGATTACTGGACTCTGACCAAGTTTGTTAAGGTGCCAAGGCAACCAAACCCTTTGTAGATCTTTATCATTATATAAAACAGATAATTTTAAGACTATCTAAAATGCATCCATTTAAGTGACCTTTTGCATATTTAGTGATTCTAAGCTTCTAAATCGGTGAAAGGAAAATAAAAATCGAGAATGAATTAATATCAAGTCAATTAGCCTCCACCTATATGAAGTACCATCAATTAGAAACATCTATGAAGAAATATCAAGTTGGTACTGCCATATATTAAATTTATAGAAGCAATAGTTTATTCAAAATTGTCAGTTAACAGCAGATTAACAGATCATACAAAATTAAAAATTGTCTTATATGATAATAAACAATACAATATTTTATACTTCCTACACTTTAGAATATTCTATCCTTTTGAGTTAAAATAATAGAAGTTATAAGTTAAAGAGAAATTCCTCTAATATCCTGTTTGATTCACTTTCTGATATTAAACTCCAATGGGAGGGAATCAAAAAGAGTTGTTTCTTTTAAAAATTATGGGAAGATCGACTCAATGATTTCTTTTCCTTTACGTAAGGATGGAAAGTTCATAACAAGCACTTACGGAGAAGAAACTTAATCCTAAGAATTTTAAGTACTAGAACAAAACATTAAAATTTCAAAACCCAAGAACAGAACTAAACTGCAGTTTTCTGCTTGGTAAGCATTGTAGTGTTCCCATAGAAACCCTGCTTTAAAAAAGTTCTCTTCAGCCAGTGTAAGCAGATTTTGTGGTCAGCATGCAGAAGAGGTTAACTGTGTGGTTGAATGGACCAGATCTTGGAGGGATAGGGTAGTAATGGAGGATGCAAAAGTGGCTACAAACTCTGGTCATCTTATGATCTGGGTTGTGCTCCAAGGCTTTTGGCGTCTTGACAGCTTATGTTTTCCTTTCCCATTAGTTTCTTACCTGAGACACTAGTGTTCTGTTTTAGCTGTAGGCCCTTTGTTTAGTTGATTTTAATATATTCTCTGTTGCTGCTCGAAAAAGGAACCAAACTAAATGTCGAACTCCCAACCCCTATATGTAGAGGTCTCATTAAGCAAAGCAGATGTCAAAAGCATAATTATCAAAGCAACAGAGACTATTTGTTGTTAAAAGCATAATTATTAAATCAATAAAACCAAATGTCCAACTTTCAGCTACTGGATTTAATTCAAATTAAGCAAAGCTGATGTCAAAAGCATCAGAAACACTATTTGTTGTTCTCAATCCTAAGGATTCGGAGTACTACAAGTCTAAAACTAAATGCTAAAATTTTGAATACCAAGAATAAAACTGAACAAGAAACTTTCAACTCCTAGATGCAGAGTTTCGATTCCAATAATTCTATCACTGAACGGAATTGTGATTCCTAAAAGCAAAGCAATATGTGAGCAATGACTATGTCAAAAGCATAAGGATCAAAGCATCATAATAGCTATTTCTGTTAAAAGCATCACATGAATCCCCCACCCCACAATTTTCCGTTACGGTAATACACAAAATCATCCTCAACATAGTTCAAGAAGAAACAAGTTACAACTACTATAAATTTTACACTGGCTGAGGCAATACAACATCAACATACTCAACGTGAGTGACAAGTTGGTTGGCTAAGGTTGTAACAGGGTGACACAACTTTTTCCTTCTAATCACCTAGACACTTCCACAGACACGGGTACCTTGAATATAGGCCAATGCTTTAACAAAACACAACTTAAGGGACACTTCTAGGTGACCAATCAAACACCCCATACAGTTTTGATGTGTTTTTCATTAATTTATTATGTCAATTCAAAGGATGAGTCTTAATACAATGATAAGGTTATTTCATTGTGACCTAAATGTCACAAACTCAAATTCTAGGAAGTAATCTCTCCATTTGTAGAGATAAGAAAGCACAATGGGAACCTCACCAAGTTTCACATTAGTGGAAGGGTTAGGGTAAGGGTTCAAGGTTTAGGGAGTTGTACATTGTGTTTGTCCTTTTTTGCCATGTTAATGTTCCCATACACCTAGCTTTGGACGATAACCAGTGTACAACAATTTATAAATAGTTAATTCATTCTTGTCTGTCAGAAACATCAACTAAATCACCAAGACAAATTTCAGTATTTATTAAATCTACACATAACAACCATATGAAGAATAATGAGCTACAACTGCAGTGGATCAGTAGATAAAACCTGCAAAAATTACCCTCTAATAAAACATGTCACAAGCTTTCAGGGAACAAGATGCATTTTGATGAAACCAAACTACTAAAGAAAAAGTTATATCTCCAAACCAAGGAAAAAAACCTGATTAGCCAACCCATGAAGTGGCCCAGCCAACCCATTCAGTGCAGCAGCAAAGGAAAGATAAGGATCTGAAAGTGCACTACCAACCTGCAGATAAATCATAGAAAGGTTGGAAAGATAAGAAAAGGGAAAAGAGGTTTTTTTTGGCAAGGAAGTTTCAAAGTACAACATCATTTCCTTAATGCAAACTATAAATGTAAAAGAATATAGCATAATATGTAAGGGAAAGAAGATAAGGTCAAAGAATATTCTTTGAAAAGGAAGAATGCAACTGAAAAATATATTAGATATTGAAATATAAGAATATCAACTTGTATGTAAAGGTAGTTGAAGATGACTTGCCACCATGATAAGGACATATGGCATACAAAAACTCAGCAATTATGGACTTACAAGATGAGCAGTATGAGCACTGACATTCCCTCCTTCATGATCTCTGTGGCATTATCATAGATATAAATGTCAAGGCTACACTTGCATATAAAGGTATTATATAATTACGATGCTCACGTGTGGATGGTAATATAAAGTCTCATCAATTCCAGCATTTTTGGATCATCAAATCCAAGCATATGTGAGAAATTGCCACCATAATCAAGTGAAAGATCTGCTGGTACAATTTTCCCGTCCTTGTAAATCCTTCATAGAAAAGTTATAAAAAAAATCAAGATAAACAATTGTCTTATTATACTGCTTGTGTTTGGAGATATAGCATATGGTGTAAAATGCTCATATATTTGACAGACCACCTTTTGAAAAGTTCTAGAAAACCAGCTAAGGGAACTTGCAATGTCAAATTTGATACAGATGGATCATTGGTACTTATGTCTACAAAGTAACAAAAGAGATGAAAAAAATAAAAGTATTATTGAACAAGTCTACATTTCATTCACCTTCTATAGATATATGAAGCTAAAATTGGAAGTCTAGCAATCAAATTCAGTGAGTCCTCAAAAGTAGGTTCCCAAAACCTAAAATGATCGCAGAAAAATTGTATCAGGTAAACGCAACACTAATATGTGACGGAACTGTAGCAAATTTAAACCTTACTTTGCTTTTGGCATTCCCTTTTCATATGCTTTCTGAAATTCACTTTGAACCTGAAAGATGATGATGCCACTAAGAAAAACTTTAAAAAGAACTACAGAATTACTATCACCTTGAGATGTAAAGCCCACATCTAACAAGAACAATCACAATAATCTTCATTATAGGCAAGGACTTGAAACACCAAGAGGAGGTGGTGCCCTTGAAAGAAGGCAATGGAAACAAAATTGATTTTCCTTTTTCAATTTAACTAAAAGATATGATCTCCACGGTGTGTCACTGTTTCCCTTGGATGGTAACTTCCTTGGTTTTCATTCAATTCAAGATTAAAAATTAGGTACTTCATCAACAAAAAATTACCCAACCTCCCTCCATGAAAAACTATTTTGTCATCGAAAGAGAAATAAGGCTACATCACTTGAATTTCCATCTCATTTCTTTTGATCATACTACTCTTTTAGTAGAATATACGAATTGCATTATAATTTTGAAAAATATTAAAATTTAATGGACACGTACAAAATATTCACCTGGCTAAAAAATAAAAAGACAATACATATCAAAATTTTAAAAAGATTGCTTATCACTGACTTCAAACAAATATAAAACATTTTATTTACATGGAAAGGCTAGAAACAGTTTCATAATGATGATGAGAATAATAAGAAATAGCAGAGAAATTAATAGCATATAATTAGACCTTCCAGAATTGTGAAACCCATTCTGGTTAAAAGAATGTAAACTTGGAAAAAAGATGAAGAAGGCAACTGAACAAGGAATATGCAGATTAAAAAAAAGAATCATAGCAATATGATTTAAACTACATTTAAAAAGAGATTCAAAAAAAATCATTTATTAGAATGGGAAAACATCAAAAGTTTCATATCAGAACATTTGCTTACCAAAGGAAATTTTTCATAAATTATATTTTCCCAAAGTAAATCATACTATTTTTATGATGTAACCGAACAGCTACTAATGATTCCTCTATAATGACAGATATTATATGCTGATAGCACAGAGAACAAGTATTAATGACATATATTTCAACCACACGTTACAGTCATAATGCATTTCAATCATAAATTGTCAGGCCTCAGTGTATGATGTAATAGATAGATGAAAAAAGTTCCAGGTCAATCTTAGGTAGGTCAATCAACCTGAAGTGCCATTACACCTGTTGTGAACTGTGTCATTGGATGAGCAGTTATGGGAAGGGCGTCAATAGCCTTGTACACATAATCTGACATTAAAAACAACATAAATTTTAGGCTGCAGTGATATAAGTGATTAAAAACCATGTTGGCTCTCGGAAGGAAAGAAGCTCAAGCATGTACATTCAAGATTTCTTCAAGGAGGGATTATCTTTAAACTTTAAAGACTAGAAGAAAAAGAAAGTGAGACATTAATTTGTATATTTATTGGTAACAAAGACACCAAACCTATATTATGGAACAATAGTTACAGACTACAAGTACTAGGATGGAAAATCTCTAAAAAAAAATTTAAAAAAAAAATCTCATTTGATAAAAAAAAGAAGGAAGATTTTACAATACAAAAAGTGTATCCATGTACCTAAACTAAGAGAACTAGACCATCCACTACCAAAATCATAAGATCGTGCAGCTACGCAAGTATTGTGGCATTTATTATAAAAAAACATATTGGTACAAATTCTTTTAGAGAGATAGTGTTACTTAAATAGATTTTTGTTTTGCCTTTACAATTACACACTTTTGCATATTCTTTTATTTGATGTTAGTGCCAAAAATGACTAGCATAATTGACCGTCCATCCTACAATGAGGAAAGGATTTCTGAATTTGAATCTAAATGAAGACATTATCATTGTCAAAAAATAAACATTAGTGCCATCACTACCTCCACCATTGACCATCATCGTTAACAACGATGTTATCATTGGACACTATCAATAGTGACAGATTACACCAATGACAATCATAATGGTAACATGAATGTCGATGCCATCAAACATCATTAACCATAAATGTAGCATCAATGTCAAATCTCACCATCAAAGCACTGACATCATTGACAATTTATCAACCACCATTGAGACATCATCACCAATAGGTATCAAAAGCCCCAATGTTACATCTACGACTATTGGTGACGCATTAACACAATGTTGACAACCATCAGTGATGTGCCAACTTGATGTTGTTAGTCATCAACAAGGTGTCGATGAAATGTTTAAAAGACATTGACATAGTGTGATTGACCATCAATGAGGCAAAGATATGACATTGTTGGTCACTAGGAAGGTGTCACCAACCCTATGTCACTGATTATGTTACGCAAAGGACATACAAATAATGCACTTAATGATATGTGGCTTCAAGAAAGGACAATATTGGACTTCCAACAACCTAGATAATCATCAAAAACTATGCTATACAAGCTCTGATGTACCAAAAAATTTTGCAAAATATAAAGATGGCACAACCATCACAAAATAAATTGAGCATAATATCATCACAAACAGAAAGATACAAGGGAAATGACTCAAAGATTAACAATTTTACAAAATATTTACAGCAAGATAACATGAAATAGCATGCATTATAAAGCCACAATAAATATGTTACATGCTTATTTGTGAAGTCACAATAATACAAGGAGCAATGATCAAATCTACCTAAAAAATGAAACGTAAACTTTCAGGCAAATATACAAGATTCATGGATCATTTGGTAACAATTATTTAGATTTAGCATATTAGAATAAGCTAGCATTATTGATAGGCCATGATAGCCCTACCTGAAGTGTGAATAATACAATGGAGGAGTTGAAGAGTCAAGTGATCATAGAGGTGAATGGCCTAAGGACTGTTAGTGGCAAAATGTCAACAGAACTTGGGGGTCACTGCCATCAACAGTGAATTTTCATGGTGCTATTTTTATGAGATTCAATGTCAAATGATGAGATTGTAGTGGATAGTGTGTCAGCTCAGTTAACTAATTCGGATCAATGGTTCTCCAATAAGACATTTTGAATGCAGTCATGGCATAAGACAGGGGAACCCATTATCCCCACTTACATATGCACCCTGCACTAGTGGCAAAAGTATTTGAAGGATATGTATCAAGATACAAGAAAGTGGCTTGATTCATGGTTTTGGCCCTCCATGTGAAATTGACAATGTCCCATTTTAATCATAAGTAGATGATACATTGGTACTTTGTGATATTGAAAAAAGCAAATTGAGAATCTTTTCTTTTTGTTGTTAAAATAATCTCACATTGATTATTATTAAGATTGAACCTAGGCTACTATATGATAGATCTCTTCATTATTATTAATTGATTTTGAGATAGAATATTTTATATAGAAGCAAAATTGATTCGCACACATCTACTTATAAGCTTAAATAAACCACAAGTGAGGCAAAGTGTTAGAATAGTTTCACATCAATTAATATAAGGCTTAAACTTAGACTAATATATGATGGATCTCTCCACTTATTACCAATTGATTTTAAAATGGAATATTTCACACTTTCTTGAACCCTTCAACATGTCTTCTATACTAAAGGTCAACTTCTACAAGTCTGCAATGATTGAGATGAGAGTTGATGAGGAGATGACCAGACTTCTTTAGATGAAAAGTGAGAATCTCCCAATCAAGCATTTGGGTCTTCCTCCCACTTGTAAAGGCTTAAATACTAATGATTAAAAAGTTGATATTGATTGCTTTGGAAAATGCTTATCTGACTAGCCTAGCCATTTCCCATCCTTTGTAAGTGAATTGACTCTCATTTTCGTAATCTTGGCAAACCCCCTTATCCATTATGTCTTACTCAAGATCTTGAGAACTGCTGTTAAGATAGTTGAACAAATGCAGAGTCAATTTCTTTGGCATGGTAGCAGAAAGAACTATCCACATGGATGTGGAAATGACTAGGCACATGAGCCATTTGATGGCATAGCACAAGTTGCCAAGGGGTCAGCCCAGTATGGCCCAAAGGCATGGTATTCTTGGGTCATACTATGTGTGTGAGAGAGAGGAAGGTGGTTCTAGTGGTACTTGGAAGAAGCCCCCTTTCAAGACTAAGATAGGAGTAGTCCTTTGTAATAATGAAATTATTAATTACATTCAAATTTGAATAGTTAGTTTCCTAATCAATTGCTTAAATATTATTTAGTTAAAATATCAAATAATTGTTTCCAGATAGAAGTTCATAGTGAATATTTACTATTAGGAACAAAACCTCAATCAACCATTTTTACGTCATAGTTATTACAAAAATAACAAATAAATAACATGAAATAAAGACTACAACAACAACAATAACCCATACCATAATCTCACTATATGGGGTTGGCCCCATGAATCCTTTGCTTCCAAATACTTCTATAGTAATCTTCAATTAAATTTCATAAATTTAAATCTTCTCTCATAATTCCTAGTCAAGTAGTTTTAGGTATTCGTCTACTTCTTTCAATTTCTTCTACACTAATTATTCTCTTTTCCTAATTAGTGCATCCTATAACCTCCTAAAGATATGACCAAAACCACTTAAATCAATTTTCTATTATTTTATCTTCAACTGATAAAACTCCTACTTTATTCCTAATAAGATCATTTTTTTAGTTTTTCTATAATATTATCATTCATTTATCTAAACATTCTCATCTCTCAACATTAACTTTTGTTATGCAATCATGTTTTACAATACAGTATTGTAAATCATAAAGTACGGTTGAGCAAATAACATGAAATAAATAAGCAAAAAAATTATTTCATGATAATTTACACTAAGTTTTTTAATTCAAAAAATATTTTTGATTAAAATCTCAAATTATTGTTCTGACTAAAAACTTGTGATAAGCATTTAACACAACCAAGCAAATCTTAATCAGCCAATGCTTCAAAAGACATGAGATGCTTCTTTTGGACTAACAACATCAATAATAAGGCTACTTTATGAACATGTAATTCACTCCATAAATTTTATTGAATCATTAATTTTTTCTTTTATAAGATGCCTTAATATAAATTTAAATTTTCTTTAATTATTCATTGATTCGTAAAAGTAAGATTTTTAAATACTTAGAATCTATATTAAGTAGCAATGATAAAATTACAAAAAATGCTGTTTATAAGATTAAAGTAACATGGATGAAGTAGAGAAATGCTTCTAGAGTGTCATGTGATAGGAGGGTACCCATGAAATTAAAAGAAAATATACGCATGGGCCCATTTGAACCATAATTTTGATACCATATTGAAATGTAAACACTTAAAAACAGTTGGAAATGGGCAAAAAGGTCTTTCTATAAATTAGACATTCTCACCTATTCAAATGTAGGACTACAACAAATATTTAATTATTTTCATTAAATATTTAGCTAAAAGTTTAATTTCCCGACTTGTGTTTGAGTGATAGTTATACATATTCAAGATATATTCCTTTCAAATATATTACATGTGATTGAACTAAAATTTATTTTATCTAATTAGTTTGATAATTATGATAGTCGAGTAATGCAACTCCATGTATATTCCTTTGAAATATCTTTATATTTTATTAATAACCTTTTTTCAAGAAACCCTTATCAAATGCCTTTTTCAAGAAAAACATTTTATCTTTCATTCCTATAATGGACAATTTTCCTTTTTAAAACATTGACTGTAAATCAGGTCAGCAGAACATTTTCCTTGAATACTAATCAACTTTGGGAGTTCTTTCATCATATTTTCTATGACAGTTTTTTTGAAGTATAACTTTGTTATATATATTAAATTCTCATAAGTTTTCTTCAAGAAGAACCTCTTAAAGTCTCACAGTAGCATTGATCAACAAAAGCAAGAATGATAATAGACATAAAAATGGACATCTAATGGTGAATAAAAAAACCTGGCACCATAGAACGACTTTGCAATTCGTTGGATAATGCATCAACTTGCTCTTTTCTTGGAACCTAAGTATGTGAAAGGAGAAATAGATACTATAACGAGTTAAGAAAAATGCATAATATAGATGGCTATACTATTACAAGTTAAGAAAATTATAGACCTGCAAAATTTCCATTAAGGTGAAAGAAACAATTTGCAATAAGTTGAAAATGATAATTTCAGAATGGAAGAAATGTTAACAGTGAAAAATAGTAGAAAATTTGAGAAAGTAATCCTTGTAAAATAAGTAAAATTAAAGGCACAAATAAATCACTTTGAAGCATGATACCATCTAGTACATATAGTGAGTACTTCACCTAGTCTAATTCTTGCCCTCTAAATTTTATATGCACTTAAAAGGGATAATGGAAAATGGAGGAAGTTTGAATTAGAAACTTGATAACACTAGGATGCACTACTTCCCTGACTAAGCCAATTTATACGAAGATGGTATGGTATTTATAAGAAAAGTGCAAGATCTCAGCTATTTTATAAGCAATGAGATAAGGGATTTTCTTATTTGATTATCTAAATGTAAATATATCATTCATCATTAGATGTTTCTTATGATAGCATTGATATATAGTTTTGGTAAGTGAGACCTCTGCCAGAAGCAATTCCTCGATAACAACATATTACATGTTCATAGAAATGAAAATTATGATTTCACAGAAAAATAAAATTTTGACCATCACCTATTCAGTAAAATGTGTCTAAGAAGTCTAACATAGGAAAATCTTAAGTGTGCACCATCACTATCACTTACATTGCCAATGAGGATTACAGAATTAAACTTCCTATGGATTTTTAAAACATTTAGTTACCATTTGGTTCAGCTTAAATCCTACATTTTTGGACAAAAATGCCTAAACAAGCACTAAGCTGAACCATACACTCAAAAAATGAAGAATTTTTCTACCTCAGAAATGAACATGAAATGCAGCTCAAAATAATACATCTTTGAGAAGCATTGTTGAAAACATTGTGCATGCTTCCAACTTGGCCCTCATTTTTTATCAAAATTTTGATATAACGATCACGAAATCACAATACCTACCATTGTTTAAAAAACAAAAATCCATATGGAAAATATCATAATAATATTTCAAACATAAAAGATTATATATATAATTTTTATATTTATATTATGTTTGTATATATTTTATATATAATATACATTTACATAATATGTGTATCAATTACATATAATATATAATATTATATATTTTATAAAATATATTATCCCATTTAGTGAAGGAGATTAGATGAGGCGTATTTTGGACAATGTAAACATTTTCTTCTTAAAAACGTCATGGACAAATAAGCTGAACCAAACATGAAATGCCTTATGTTACGCATTTACTGTCAGCACAAAATGCCAAGAAAAATACAACTTATTTTTTATGCTGCCAAATAATAAACTGAAACAAACACACCCTTCGATAATCTTCCAAAGCCTAACAATGAGATGCATTTTATTCCTGCTTTACGAGTGGGCATGAGCATGGAAGAGAAAATGAGCTCTGAATCAGATGATTTTTTTTGACTGGTAGCACTGAACCAGATAATGAGCCAAAAAATACTAGACAATAAAAAGGTTACCTTTCCGGTCAATAGAAGCCACAGAAGGCCTTCAGGCAATGGCTCTCCTCCAGGATGAGCAGCAGGAAGCACTTTTTGACACTCAGGAATGGAGAGGCCCCTGAAACAAATACCCTGACAAGCATGTCTAATTTCAGCAGACTAGAATTAAAGGATATCCTTTGAGCAGTACAGAATTAAAGGACTATTATAGTTCAGCACTGATTGAATAGTTTGTCGCAACTTCTTAGAGCATCTAATAATAGAAACAAGTACTACAAAACCACGTCTGAAAAGAAATCATGCCTAGATTAGTATCTTTTTGAAAAGCATACTATAATCAAATATGCAGACATTTACTAAAAATACCTCATCTGGATCAAGTAAGGAAGTTTCCCAAAGTAATCCTGTCATTCCTCTCATTCCACCAATTACCTATTGATTTACACAGAATTGATCAGCTAGGTAGCATATACATTTAAATGCAGATATCTTGCAGCTAAAATCCCCAAAAAACAAACCCATTGCATCCTCATGTACACAAGCATACCATATCTAATGTGATATTTCCAAGCTGAGCTTTCCCGTGTTCAGATCTCAACTTCTTTAAACGTTCCTATATCAAAATAAAGGAAAAAAATGTAAAATCTGAAAAATTACCTTTGAAATTTTTAGAGTATTAAAGAAATTACAGAAAGATCTGATCACTAGTTGAACATAATCAACCAGAATATCCTACACAAGCATACGTACAAAAAACTAATGGGAACTTTTCAAATGGGATAAGATGACTTTCCTTGAAGAATACAATAGGAAAAGATGGTTTGTATAAACAACAAACCCCCCTAACTATGCAAAGGAATTATTTGATAATATTACTCTGGTGGAAGTGCGGCTCTGAAGACTATATAATTGACCTAAACTAACATCTTCTGTAGGTGGAATTATGCCATTATGACACCAACATCAATAACTCATAATGCGTTAAGGATAATTGACTATGTTCAGCTCAAACAATGACATTATAAAGACTCAGAAGGACAAATATTCTTCTAATCAAAGGGAGTGCAGCCAATGAGGAAACAGGAAGTGACAGAATTGAGGAAACAGCCAATGAAGAATAACAGAAAGGTCACAACTAACAGCATGGCAGTGCAATAGTAATTCTAGAATAAAGGTTTATATGCTGTTTAAATAACCAAGACACACAGATATAAAGCCAATATTTTCCCTCGAAATTGAACAAAAATAAGGGAAAAATATGCATGACCACATCCTTGGGAAAACATCAGAAGAGTATGAACACCAACAATATGTGGCTCCTTTCTCCTGATTGCAGATATACAATATCCATAGATAGTACCAGCTCTTGCTAAAACAAAAATTACCAATTATCTAGCAACAGAATTGAAACTAGTCCAGACATTATACATAGTGATCACAACAGAACAGAAATTCTTCCCAAAGAGAAATGATAACATTATTTCCTCACCTTCTGTCAATAGCAATTTTATTAATTCATGGAAAAGTTTGCGTTTAGTTGATTATACAGTAAAAAATAAGCATTTTAAAACACATTGAGTACAATATGTTCAATGGACATTGCTTCGACTAAGTTATAATTTCTATTTGCCAATATGTGCAAGTAGCATCAATACCAATGATCTATAACTGAAACAAAACCCAGTGTTGTTCAACTAGAGCTAAGTCATGTAAGGTTTGATCATTTACTTAAAATAGCCTGATCACATAAAGCCAACATTTGGCCCCAAGTAATCAGACCACTGGCTCAATCTTTAAAACAATGGTTAATCATATCAACACAATCAATGCTGAGAACATGAATTTAAGATCCAATTAAAATACCAAGAAGTATTTTAAGTCTTATAATTGAAAAAAAATACCTGTTGTTCAGGAATAAGTTCCTTCAGCTGAGATTGAAGTTCCTGCATAGCAAAAGTAAAAAAGAAATCAAATGACTTAAGCAGATTGATATAACGGACCCAAGGACTGAGCACAGTTAGAAGAAACAAAATACTTGGGAAAAGTACCGCGAAAGAAATGGCACAGATCCATATAAATGACACTAAAATGTGGTAAACCTAGCTACAAAGGGAAAAGAACGTTGGCCAGTAAATAACGAAAAACAAGGCACAATAAATACGATCCAAATTTGAATAAATTTACATACCAAAACATAAGATGTAAGGTCCATTACAACTCAAAAGATATAGTCCAAGAAGAAACACAAGGGAGCAGGAGGAAAAGGGAATTCAACACATGTAAGACATATCAACACATAGAAAACTCACAATGTCTGAACCACTCTGAATCTGCAGCCATCGCACCGTGCCCAAGGTAGTCGTCCGGTTGGCCTATCGTAAACAAAAGTCAGAAACAACACTAACGTCGACGAACATCTCCAAACAGTAAAACCGAACAGCAACCCAACCAAAATTGACAATCAGTAAGATCCTAAACGGGAGGCCACAGATTGAATGCATGGAATCAGAATACTCACAAGGCAAGATCGGATCCTTGAAAGCGTCGAGATGCCCCTCACGAGAACCATATCCGAGACTATTCCTGCAAAATAAGGATCCCTAAAAAAAATCACATCATATTCCAAACAGAACATAGAGCTACATGAACGATCACCGCTACTGCGCTATGCAGATCGCAACCGATCTCCCGTTCCTAGACTAACTGCAAAAAAGACAGAACGTCGAAATCGGACGGAAGAATGCGAGAGAAGACGGCGGGAAAGGACGAAGACGACAACACGAGATCGGCGACAAAGAGGAAACGTAAAAAGTATATTACCAGACGTCCAAGTGAGGATGGCCTCGATCGATCGCGCAGGGGAGGAGGAGAGGCAGAGAGGGAGTAGAGTTGCTGCAGCCTCGCCGGCCTCCGGCTATATACGAGGAGGTACCTCTAGGAAGTCCTGTTTGTCCGTTGTCGGAACTACCCCTCCGTGCGTGCTCTCCCTGCAAAGTGTGAATCATAAAAATAAAAAAAATAAAAAAAAGGGGGTTAAACAATTCTTATTACAGTTGTAATTAAACATAAATATCACATAAAAGTGTATATCAAAGATAGTTTTAAAAATTTTATCTTTTTTTACCACGAATTTTTTTAAAAAAAAAATTAAAGTAGATTAAGAAAAACACAACAGAATAAAGGCAAACGCACACCTTCGGCGATTGTCATCTCTTTTTACCGCACCTGTCCAACTCCCGAGACCAGAGGCGTTGGGGTTCAAGTTGATTCTAACGAATTTGTCACCCTTGATGGTTATTAATTACAATAAGATTAATTAATTAATTAATTAAAACCAGATAAGATAAATAACGTTAGAAAATATTGTAGGATACTCACCTAAAAATTATACGATTCCTAAAATACGAAAAAGAAAACCAAAAGTCAATGTAAAAGTCAGGAAGATTACTTTGAGAGGAAATTTAAAATATTAAAAGTAATATTAGCTTGAGGTTGGCAAATTGGCATTCGTTTGACTGGATGATGCAACCAAAAGTCTTGGAACTTTTCGACGACCCGAGGATAACAAAAAAAAAAAATCGACTTTTTTTATTTAAGAGTATTTTAGAAATCATTGCGCACAAATTTTTCGGTAGCTTTGCAGAAATTAATACATATGAGTTTGACGTGAGGTTGGATGGAAGATGTAAGAAGATGTAATTTGTTTATTGACTGTTTTGTTTCTTTTGATTTTTTTTATGCTTCTGGTTTAAAGATCGAAGATAATTTCTTATTTTTCACTTTTTATCTTTTCTATGGTTTGAACTTCAAAATTTCTCAACGTATCCAGAATTCTCTTGTTTTTAGCCTTCTTTTGGATCATGTGCTTAATAAAAATAATCATCTCATTTTCACAGATATTAGTTAGAATATTATTTCAATATTCTTTCAAGTTTATATAACATTGTGATTTGCACGGCGCAAATAAAGATTAAGATAAATCAACTTCTTATTTGAACACTTTTGAAGTAGTCTGAAAGTAGTAGAAGTGGAAAATAAAAATTGAATCTTTGTTAGATTTTTTTTTTTTTTTTGCTCATTTTCTTCTATTCTCTTGTACAATTTATTTATTTTATTCTTCTAAGCTATTTATTATAGGTACATGATTTTTTAAATAGGTACACATATTTAACGTTTATCTATATCTAAGTAAGTAGAGTCAATACTATTGTCTATAAATACTATACAAAAAATTTTCAATTGATTACCCATACTAATTTTAATTTCATTTAAATACTATTAACTTCAGAGTTCTTACAGAAATGAATATTTGATAGTAAATGTAAATGTATCTGAATTTTTACTTTTATTGTAATTGTTAAATGATCCTAATCTAATTTTATTACAAACTTTGTAAAAAAAAATTGACATGAGACATTCAATCACACTAATCTATATACTTCTTGTGTCCTCTTTTGTAATTCCATGGTTAGGTTGGATGATCAACAATTATTTCCTTCCAAATAAGTTAAATTTTTTTAAAACAAATTGTAATACTATATTTTTTTTTTTCATTCAACATTTATAATTCAAACTATGATATTTTTAAGTGGCGCATATAAATAAACTAATATATATAGATAATAATCAATGAAAAATGCAAACGTAGGTATTTCCATAAACTGACTAGAATTATAGTTATTACTAAGAACCCGCCTAAATACTAGTCATGTCTGCAGCATATATGATAGTAAAATTGAGCATCTTTTGCTCAAGAATAATCCTTGGACAGATCTTTTATCCTTTTTGAACATGATTTAAAATTAATAAAGTAAAATTTTACGATTTTTATTTCCTTAAAATCAACGTAGAATTACAATTCTATCTAAGTAAACAAAACATATTCTAGATTACGTTTACTCCTCTGATGGGTTCTTCTGGTGCAGCATGATTGTTGACTATCGGTGGGTTCTACTTGTTAAGAGCAGATTTCTTTTCTTTTCAGCAGCATATATAGGTTTTATTTTCGATATTCATTGCCTATTTGCTACTTATGAAGTCGTTAGAAGAGTCAACTCCTAAATAAGTTCTGGCTAGCTAGATAATTAAAGTAAATTAAACCCTAAACCTAGTCATCACTGCATTGTACTGATAGCTTAAGCCAATTATTCCTACTTTTGGATCTTTCAAGTGATGAAATGCCCTTCACTTTCCTGTTCGTCCCACTGGCTTAATCAAGATAGATATTGGAACTCCAGCAATATACCATCCATCCACTCCTCAATGGGCCACGCCCTTGACAATAAAGTCTGTAGCAGATGATTTTCCACATGAAAATTTGCAGATGTGCTCAATCATTGTCTTTGCAATTGGTGCTTGATCTATATATATATATCATCCTTTGTAGCATGCAGCAACTTGGTACGTAAGAGGGATGAAGCTAAGAGCATGTGGGTCAGAGGATTGTTTAATAAACATCTTTCGTTTAGATTTTATATATTTAAAATTTTTCCCGTAATTTCTAACCAAGTAGCTTTAACCCTTTGTATACTTCTTTCACTTTGCTTATAACAATTAGTTCTCTTCTCTTATAAGATATATTCAAATCTCTATAGTTAATTTTCTCTTATCTTATTTTTGATTTGTATAACTCCTATTTTATTCCTAATAAAATCATTTTTGAACTTCTCTTTTTATGGTATTATTATTCATCTATGTAATTATTCACATTTCTACAACATTAATTTTTTACAAATGTTCATACTTTACAACTCAACATACTAAGTCATAAAGTATAACCAAGAGAATGATAGTTATATAGAATTTTCATTTTAATTTTAAATATATCCTCTTACATCATAATATAACATTTCAAAAACATTTATTCACTTCATCCATCCTGTTTTAATCATATAAATAACATCCTCTATAATTCCATCATTACTACTTATTATAGATCTTAAGTATTTAAAAATTTTAAAATTATAATCTCATGACCATGTAAGTACATATCTTCATCATTATTTCTATTTTCTTTAAACCTACATTTCATATATTCAATTTTTATCAATAAATAACATATATCAAAATAGTTCTCTTTCAAATTTCTTACTTATTTCATAACCATGGTTTGTACATAGACTATAAACACCCACTTGCATGTGACCATGTTAGCTTCTTTAAGTTAAGAGATTAGATCCCAACCCACAACTCATCCACTGCAACTTTCCAACGAAGGTTTAAAGTGGTCTCTTGGCAGTTCTTGGAAAGTCACTCAAAGGTACATTGCATTCATTTTATTTTGAAATCACATGAAGTATTCTTTTTGTGTTGCTTATAAGATGTGGCAGGTAATGTTCAAGCTGCCGGTAATAAATCTCTCTTGAAAGGGAGGAAAAGAAAATTACAACAGATTAATTCTTGGCTGATTGATGTCTGGTAAACAAAGAAGATGCATCGACCAATGTATTATCTTAAAAAAATTCAACGACGTTGTAGATATTTATAGTTAAAAATATTATCTATCTTATAATTTAATACATTAATTTAGAATCTATTAACAATAAAGATTGTACCTAAAATAAATGATTATAAAGAAAAGGCATCTATTTATTTTAAATATAATCTTTACCATTGATATATCATACATTTGAAGTTGATATATATAAACTATAAGATAAATAACTATAACATTTTCAATTGTAGGCGTCAATAATAACCTTTTTTCGTTGTTTAAGAGTTCAATATTATTATAAACACATATAACTAAAATTACCATAAACGTTTATCATGCAATTTAAGTACATTAACTGAAAATTACTTGCATATATCTCTCTCTCTATGTATACTGAGATATATATACATATATATATATTAACACCAACCACCTTCTGAGTTATGATGCCGATGAGTTGAACGACCCATCACTGTTAGATACATATAGTCCAGCCTAATCCAACACCGCACAATCTTCGGTATTATTAAACGTAGCCATCTATGTTGACCAAATCGAAATTTACGAACCACCGTGCATAAGAAAAGCACACGTGTTACCATCTTCTCTTGATAAATCAAAGATCCACGTTTTCTAACCAAATCGAGTCCTAATGTCACGTCTAATCTCTGGACTTTAGACCTTGAGATAAGACGAACCTGAACGGCATTGTATTAAACATAATTAATTTAACAAAAATTAACATTTTCACTCCACATCGAAAACATACTTTATTCTGAAATCTACTCAGAAACCGTGAAAATTCAACTTAATATTAATAGGCAATAAATGAAGGGAATTAGCATATATCTATAATTATTTACTAGTAAATATGTGTAAACATATTCTGATATCATGCAAAAATCTAAGTCAAAATCAATTATTAATAATTAAAAGAAATTTATATATATATATATATATATGTAAAGTTATTTTTTACTTAAATGATATAAGACTATTTTCAACGATAAATAAATAATTATATTAAGATTTATATTTCGTAAAGTTGCTCATTAGACACTCCCCCATAAGATTACGAGTAAGCGCGGTAGTTGTAGAAAATCAAAGACTTAAAATAAGTCAAGAAGATGGCTTTGGAGTACCAGCCGTGTACACTTTCTTCTAGCATTATTCCATTATTATATACGTATAGGGGTGGAAAAAATGACAAGGGTCACTCTAAGAATTTATATTTTTATGATTTTACATTTTAAATACAAAATTTTTTTAAAAAAACACACACACACACGCACACACAATACTTTTCTCTGATCATAAAACTATTAAATCTAACTAGTCACCAATCAAGATGGAAGACATCATTTACACATTTGTGCCGAGTTACGATTCGTTGATCCTCAGGCATGCAGCGTGGGTTTCCAAATATCAACATGCTTGATAATTAAAGCATGTTGGTCACAAAATGTCAAGAATTATTTGAAGTACATGCTCGTGACATCTTCGAACCCAACAAACATACATCAAATGCTAAATTTATTTTAGACTTGATAAGGTGCGGTTGATGTCAGTATTTAGTTGATTCAATCATTTCATTAATACAAACAATAAGAAACTATAGTAGCTCAATGTAACCATTAATCTATTCATTTAAAACTTTGATACCGCAAACTAAATCTCCATAATTGCAAAGATAAAGTTACATATTTACATCATGTTGTATTTCTTGTGTTGTAGTTCTATAAGTCTGTTTCCAACACTTTTAAGAATATTTTGCAGTTACACTTTCAAGCCTTGTTTGGTAAAATTGGCCTACCTCTAATTGATGTCTCTGGGACAATGATACCCACATCAGTATGTATCATTCATTTTCATTCTCAACCATTCTATAAGCAACTTTACCAAAAAAAAAAAACCAGGGCATTTGCAATTGAAAATAAATAAACATTATAGCCATGTGATGACATTTTTCATTTTCATGAGAGGAATTCTTAGATACCATGGAATTTTCTATTTAATGCCTCTCCAATGAAAGCCTATGGGAACCTCCCAAATGAGGATGATGGTCTATTTTCCATATATATTAGGCCACCACCTTAGTCATTCCTTGTTGTGCCTTGCGATAGGGAGAACAGAGTAGAAGAAGTCAAGACATACATGGAATAGAAAGAGAAGCCTTTCCCAGAAGAAAGCTGGCCTAGCTCTTGTCGGACGATATTACCCATGATATCTCATTGTGGGGATGGGTCACAATTCCTTGAAATGGAAGTGCAGGTACAACATTTACTTTTGTACCTTGAAATATTAAAATATTGTTTACGGGCTCAAAATGGAGTGCTTCGGGTTGGGCCCAACCCTAACAGAGAACCGAATATTTCATTGAGCGGGTCCCCGTGGGACCCGCCGGTCAGGGGAGGGCAAGGGTTGCATTTTTGTGGTGTGAAACGGCACCGCGCCACGGCGGCGATCAGAAAGTAAGCGAGCAGAGACCAGCTGCTGCGGTGGAGCTGGAGCGGAGCCGACGCAGAGGAAGTACCTACCGTTGATCGTGGAAGGAACGAAGGGGCGGGTCGGCCACGGCAAGTTTCCCGACGACGTAGGAAGGTAACAATTTCAAGGAAAAGATATGTTTACCTTTCAGCCACACATCACATCATCGTCCGACGAAGATAGGGTTTGACGACATCTCCGTCGACGACGGTTTCTGGATCCCCAATCTTTTGTCTCTTCTCCTTGTCGGCCTTGCATTTGCTCCACTCCATCCGTAATCCTTCGATGGATTAGGGTTCTCTGCTGACGCGTGACGTCTGGTTAGGGCGGCGTCGTTGCGCAAAATGTTACTTCCAATATCAACCACAGACAAGAAAATTAGTGTGATAGATCCCTCTCTTTTGCGAGAAAAGACAACTCGAATGGTAATTAATATGTCGCCTTGCTGATTCAAATCATGTCACTGCTTATTCTTCATTAATAATACCTTTAATATTATAAAATAATATATTAAAATTAAATTTAAGATAGTCTAAATACTTCAAATTTAGATTCAATATAAAGTATTAGATATATAGTGTCGTGACGATACCCAGGCTAGGCTGTACTCTTTTTAGTGATGACTTGTCTGATTTAAACGGGTCATCCATGTGGCACGCGTGCTTGGGTCATATCACATTACCTGAAATACTATTGGAAGGGGGTTGATTGACTAAATTATTCTTTGATTAACGATTGGCATTTACCAGTGAAAAATAATAATAAACGACATCGTTTGAATAAAACTCTAATATTACAATCAAATACTGCCTAAGAAAAAATACTTCTTCTTTCCCTATACCCGCCGTGTACATGAATCGACCCAATCAAATTGTCAAATTCCTTCTTCACAGGATTTATCTAGGAAAAGTTTTTTTTTTTTATCCAATGAATTTTTTAAAGCATTATTAATTGATTTTAGCATAACAACAAAACTTATAAACCAGCGCCACGAAACATGTGCTTATCGGGGTCTTCCCATAATTGCGTTGGATGAAGGAGGTGAACTGGTGGAGGAGAGCGGCCATCGTCCACCCCCCCCCCCCCCCCCCCCCCCCCTCCTTTATGAGTGGACGAGGAAGGTGCTAATAATTGCGGACCGTGGCTTGTGGACGTGACAGAAGGCGCGCGCCTCCACCCCAGGATAAAAGGAAATCGTGTCGACATCGCCGGAACCACAAATCGGAAAAGAAATCCCGATACAGGAATTACAAGAATAAAAGTAGGGAAACGCCAGGGTAAGGGTAATTAGATAAGTAAGAGTACAGGACGGGAGGCACCTTAGACCTACCATTTATTGAATAAATATTGGTGGCAGATGAAAAACAAGAAGACAAGTGGAAAAAAGAAAGACGCCGATATGCCCAAACGACCCATGACCCCAAAAAAATTTTCTAATGCCCAGCCTTCCCACCTATTCTTCGGCAGAGATCTAAAACAACACATTATTCCACAAGAGGTAAAGGTCACACAACCCAAACACATGGAAGATGACGATGGACGACCAACAAGACAAGGGACGAGTGCCGGCGGCGGCTAGCCTAGCTCCTAGGAAGAGGAGACAGGAAGGGGGCGAAGCTACAACTTGTTCCTGTACCAGAAGATGCCATTGTTGGGGGAGTCGTCGTCCGGCTCCACGTAGAGGCACTCCTTCACCTCCCTCCACAGAGCCGAGGCTACCGGCGTCCCGTCGCACCGGTAGTAGTCACGGAGGATGGGCTTGATGGCCTTCGTCGCCTCCTCCGCGTGGTAGTGAGGCATTGTCGAGAACAAGTGGTGGGCCACGTGCGTGTCCGTGATGTTGTGGAACACCTTGTTCAGCACCCCGTAGTCCCGGTCCACGGTGGCGAGCGCGCCTCGTAGCCAATCCCACTCCGACGAATCGTAGTGGGGGAGAGAAGGGTGGGTGTGCTGGAGGTAGGTGATCAGAACCAGGAACCCGTTCACGATCATCAGCGGAACCCCGTAAACGCGTACCACCCAACCCACCGAGAAAGCCGTCGCCAACCGGTACAGACCGTAAAGCACGGCGAGGAACCCGGCGTCGGAGATGAAGATCTGGGCCTGCTCCCTTTCGGAGTAAATGGGACCGTATGGGTCGAAGTGGCATGCGAACCGGTCGTAGTAGCGGCCAGAGGCGTTGAAGGCGAGGTAGAGGGGCCACCCAAGAGTCAGCTGGGCGAGGATGACGAGGAACCGCCCCGGCGGGTTGTTGAGGTACTTGGAGAACCACGGGACCTGCGACTTTGGCTTGGGCACGAACACCTCGTCGCGCTCCATGCTCCCTGTGTTGGAGTGGTGGCGGCGGTGGCTGTACTTCCAGGAGAAGTATGGGACGAGGAGGGCGGAGTGGAGGACGAGCCCAACGACGTCGTCGAGGATGGCGTAGTTGGAGAATGCGTGGTGGCCACACTCGTGGGCGATGACCCACACCCCGGTGAGGACGCATCCCTGGGCGCACCAGTAGAGGGGCCAGGCGAGAAGGCGGAGCGTGGGAGGAAGGACCGGGATGCAGGTAAGGGCAAGGTAGAGGAGTAGAGAGGAAATGGCGAGGTCGTAGACGACGTAGGAGAAGGAGCGTGGTATGGATCTGTTAAAGCAGTGAGGCGGGATGGCCTTCTTGATCTGGCTCAGGGTAAAGGGAGGCTTCTCCACCGGCACGCGGCGGAACGTTTCGGACTGGCTACGGCGGTGTTGCCGTTGCTCCTTCTCCTCCCTTGCTCGCTCCTCTTCCTCCTGGGCTAACATGCGGCCGCCGGCGCCCATGGTTGCAGCGGTAGGAGGAAGAGGGAAGAGAGCGGAAGAAGAAGAAGGCAGGGAGAATCCTCTGATTCCCAGCCTTTTTATCGAAGAAAATTTGGGGGCTTCAACTTTCAAGGGTGTGGGGGGGCACGCAAAAGGGAAAATTGCAGTCTGGTCCACATCGCAAGAAAAATACAAATATTTCAATGAACGAACTCGAGAAAAGGGGCAAATTTTCACTCTCTCTCTCTCTCTTAATAATGACAAGGACAGACGTACAGTTGTTGGCGGATGTTATTTACGAAATTGGTAAACAAACAAGAGGTAAAAAAAAGAAAGCAAGGCTAACCTTTTCAGAGTCCGTGGACGAGGGGGGGGACCGTGCTTGGAATCCAACCATTTGGAGACCACAAGCGCATGATCTTCGCGGCCCTGCTTGGTGGGTCTGAATATCCGATGTGATGCTTACGTCGTTCCTGGATTTAACTTGACATGACACGAGGTTTTATCTTTAAATAAATTAGCAATAAACACAGAATATTAACGGACATAATATCTACTTAAATAGTAGAGGACTATTTTTAACGAAAACAAAGGCATCTAATCTGTAAAGATACCTCCTCCTCCACGGTAGATGCGTTGCTGACGGTATTATCCTTCTGGTACCAGATTTTATATCAAGAGAAAAAAATAATAATAATAATAAACCAAACCTTCGGAAGGCAGGCGTGCGTTGAACAATCAACAATTTTCATTATTCTTTAAAAGCAGCAAACAACAAATGAACGCTGGAAGGATATCCTTCACGGGAAGGAGGAGAAGAGACGAGCACACGGAATTCCGATTTCCCATACCCGGCAGCTGCCTTGTACTTATCGCGTGGGCATGGTATCGTCCGCCGGCCCTTCCCTGCACACTTCCGAGTGGGAGACCTACCGACATGGAGACGGTAGAGACGGTAGGACTCGAACCCGCGTCGGGAAAACGGCCGTAATTTTGTTCGCCTGCTTGGAAAGACCGAAATTTTTATTTTAGACGCCAAAAAAATTACCATAAATAATTCCGATCAAAAAAAAAATCCTTGAAAGGATAAACGTGTAAATCTAATTCACACGATGCCTTCTTCCTTTCTTTGTCCTTTAGATATTCCTTCATTTATATCCACTCATCCTTGGATACTTGATTTATAAACCCTGACCACATCATTTTTTACGTACTCTTTATTACTTCTATTGTCGCTTTCATGACATGCACAAGATTCCCGTTGTCATCTACGTAAATACGTCACTCTTTATTTACCGATTAGTCACGCTTTTTGTTTTTTTTTTTTACTTCTCTCGTAAAATACCAAAGTGATACGTCTAAATACAATTTTAATATATCATTTGAGACACTCCCAGCAAAAAGTAATATAAGTATGTATAATAAAAATAGACTCTTATTTAAAAGATACGAGTAAAAAAAAACATTCCACTTATTAGAAAACCATGATACGCCGTGGATGAAAGATTATTGACGTATTTTAAAGAACAAGATAAGGATCATATTACATGTGTACTGCGCTTATATATTTAAATATGATAATATAAATTAAATAGTATTACCCCTAATATTTTAATATTGCAATTCATAACATTAATTGAAAATATATCGTCACAGATCTTCGAGTCCGGTAAGCAGTAACCCAACTCAAAAGAAAATGTTCAACCCAATGTCCAACCAATATTTTTTATTACAAAAATTAAAGGCAATGGATGTGATCGTCATATAAATTGATAGATCAGTCACTACTCTCTTTTTTCTTTTTCTTTTTTTAAAAAAATTATTTTGCTTATTGTGCGTGTTATTCATTTATTCAATAATTGTTTTATAACCGTAGTTGACACTGATTATTTATGCGTTGGTTTAACTTTAGGGTTTGTTCATGTATCATTAACAATGGATGGATAATTATTTGTCTGTATATCATCCTTTTTATTGCCGTTCATTTTTTTAAGATAAGAAATAGAGGAGGTTATTTTAAATAGACAATAAAAAGATATGGATAAAATCGTTGTTGTTTAAAGTAAAATAATAAATATAAAATATTATTTATGTAGGTATTTCTATTGAAAAAAGTTCTGTATAGAAAAAAATCTACAACGAATTCATTCATATTTGCAATGAAAACACGTTGAAATGGTATGGTGCATCAATTGTTTCACAAGCTCGAAAATTGCCTATAAACCCAAATTACCAAAAATGGGTCGATACATTTGTTTATTTTTTCTTAGAATGTTTTGATGTATCAATAGGAAGCCATATATCAAAAATCTAAGAACGAAATGAGCATGTGATATGTGATCAATATACCGATTCCTTTGTCAAAGCATTGACCCTTCAAACGTTGATGCCAATAGAAAACATCATGAGGTATCTTCGTTGAATTGAAAACTCAAACCTGAGTTTTGAAATGCAGAGATTTTCTTTCTTCTTTGATGTACGATCAACAAACACATTCATTTCCTTACCATTAGATAGAAATGTTTGGGCATTTGGAGGTCTCACTTCCACCTACCACGTACTTGAACTTCGTTGAGTTTGAATTAATACCTTTGACAAGTGCATTCAATTCCACGCCTGCCCACTCAGGCACTCATTCAACTCTTCCTAAGAGCAGTCAGTCATTTCTTCCCTCAACTTTATTATATACCGCATGAATACACTTACAAGGCATGCGCCTACACGCTATTCCCCTAAGGAAGAGGGAAACATTTCTTTATCTTTATCCTATGATTTTTACAGAGAGTGAAGGTGAAGGATGGGTGAAAAATTCCTTCGCTTAAAGCCACTAAAGATGAAGGAACAGTGGTGAAGAAAATTTCTTTCTTCTTTTTAATATTTTTACCGTAATATAAAAGTTAACTTACAACGGAATAATTAAAATTACACCATACCATGAATTTCTTTTCTATCTTTGCATATGTTCGGGAAAAGAAAATAAATTTTCAAGGTTGTTGTAATAAAACCCTAAATCAAAATTTAACAAGTAATAAAACATCACACCATCAACAACATACATGGTTTCTAAGTCACGGAAGGCAATTCGACTGCTATGTTTAATTGATCAAGAACTTGATCTCAATCGTAACAAATAGAGAGAGAGAGATAAACAAATACTGTTTGTACATGGTAACATGCTTCTTTCTTCTTCTCTTCCACTAAAAGAAAAGAAAAGAAAATGAATCTATGGTAACAAGTGAATAGGAATGAATTTGAGATCATTGGAAATACCGATCCACAGCTTATGATAAGTTGACTATAGAAGAATTCTTTCTTGGATTAATCGGTATAGAAGAAATTAGGAAAGTAATGTTACCTTTCAAGCGTAAGAAATGGTGTAGAAGTCGATCTTTCATCTTCATTGTCCAGGTCATGCTCAGCAACTTCCCCAATCTCGGCACTGGCCGCACTTTGAAAAAGATTATGACTAACGGGAAAAGACTTTAGGTGAAAGTTCACAAAAAGCCATCACAATTAGACCTCCTCCCTCCTCTTCCATGTAAACCTGATGTCTGGTTGGTCAAAAGTGCATGTGTAGTAGTCTCATTCATAAGCACAAATTGTGGAATTGGTATCTCTTGAGAGTTCTCTTTTGCAGGAACCTGATCCTCCCTCCTGTATGTAAGTAATAACTTCCAAATTGGACACCATGTTATGATCAAGAGTTTTTTGTTAAGAAGAAGTTCATGACTTCCTAGCGCAAATATCAGTTAATTGAACGCGTCGGTAAAGAGCGTAAACAAGATTAGGAGCATTACATAAAATAATGATGGTCACCTCATTTTCTGCCTCAGCGGCGATATTGCAACTGGGAATTACGTGCACTAGGAACTTCATCACCTTCAAACTCATTGATAGATTTAACAATGGGGAGCATCTTATGAATGTACACGAGATGAGGCCTGAATGACTTCCCGTTCAATTTGTAAGAAATTAATGTCATCTTTTTCTATGTATATCTTCAACTGCTTCTGCTAGTACTAGAACAAGTGTCGTTTGATTCAAATAAGATATATCTTCCTTCCTATCATGCAAATTACCATAAAGTGATTGTATAAGGGTAATAAATCCCTCGTTCAAATGTTTATAATTTATAATTATATAATATTTAAAATTAAAATTTATTTATACAATATTTGCTATTATAAAGAAGTTCTATTTATCATTTGTCAATTGACATACTTAAGCTAAAATTGTTTGTTCTTCACATCATTAAAAAGTTATGGATGTTAAGTAAAAAGGGATTTTCTTATAAAGACTATTGAAAGAGCTTAGATTCAAATGCCAAGGGTACTAAAGAATTTTGATAAGTCTCTTTCAATACAATTAAATTAAATTAAATTAAATTGGAAGCTTACTTGTTCTGTGTTTGTTTTCAATTATATAGATATACTCCAGAATATGTTAGAGGAGTAAAAGAATTCATTGAGTTTGTTATGATGCATGGTATTATTATTGATGGAAGGACAAACAAAGTGTGTCTAAATTGCAAATGTTGTAATTCACTTTCACAAGATATTAAAATAGTGCAGGAACACTTGTTTGGAAAAGCAGATTACACAATTTGGACATATCATGAAGAAGTATCTCGGCACTAACATCATAATACAAACATTCATAATGATGATAGTGACAATTATCGAGGTAATGAATATGATGACTTATCTGAATTATTTGAAGAAATATACCGTACATTGGAAGGATTTGCAGAAAGGGAAGGAAGTCTTAGGTACGAGTATGACTATATTAAGTCATTCTATAATAGTTTGAATGATGTCAACCAAGAATTATATCTTGATTGTGAAAACTTTATGAGGTTGGCATTTCTAATTCATTTATTTCTTATAAAATATTTGGGTCTTGTGGAGCAATAGAATATTTGATATGTTACTCTCTTTATTCAAGAATATTTCTTTCCAATAACCTATTTGTCTACTAGTATGTATAAGTTGAAGAAGACGATAAAAAAACCTAGACTTACACTACAAGAAAATTGATACATGTCTAGATGATCACATTCTTTTTTGGAAAGAATATGTCAACTTGGACTCATACTTGAAGTGTAGAAAGCCAATGTGGAGAAATAATGAAAACGAGAAGGAAGATGATGAAAGTTACTTTGTCTACAAAAAAACGGAAAAGCCTTGTAGAATTACTTTGTTATTTTCCTATTATACCTAGACTTCAAAAATTGTTTATATCACTGAAGACAGCTACTTTGATGAGATGACATTATGAAAATCACATAAATAACAATGTCCTTAAGCATCCCATAGATTCTCCAGTCTGGCAGACTTTCGATAGCATTCATCAAGATTTCAATGTGGAACATCATAATGTTTGCTTTAGATTAGCAACTGATTGAGTTAACTCATTTGAAATAATGAATACAAAGTATAACATTTAGCCAGTCTTATTAATGTCGTACAGCTTACCACCTTAGATGTGCATGAAACAACACAACATCATATTGCCCTTAATCATGACAGAGTCAATTTCATCTAATAATGCAATTGATGTTTATGTACATTCATTGATTGATGATTTAAAACTATTATGGGTTAAAGATATAGAAATATGTGATTAGTTAATGAGAGAGACATTTTAAATGCGTACAACATTATTGTGAACTACATATGATTTTCCTAATTATGCAATGATATCAAGTGTAAGCTCGGCATTAAAGGAGCTTACAATTGATCTTTGTGCTATAAAGACATGTGTTCTCATAAACTACGACATGAAAGGAAATATTGTTATATGGGTCATCGAAGATTTTTACCAAATAATCATAAATTTGAGTTTAATAAGTCCTTATTTGATAGAACTTGTGAACGTAGGTTGCCACTTAGAGCTCTTTCCAACGTAAAGGTATTGTGTGAAGTGGAAAAATTAATGTTCACTTTGGGCAAAGGTGATGTTACTACAAATAAAAAAAAGGAAAAATGATGATAATGTATAAACCTTCGATTGGAAGAAGAAAAATATTTTCTTTCAATTACCAAATCATTTCTCATATGATATAACATTGATGTAATACATATTGAAAAGAATATAAGTGATAAAATTATTAGCACTCTTTTAGATATTGAAAGAAAAACAAAAGATATAAAAGAAATATGCCTTGATTTACAAGATATAAGTATAAGAGAATCTTTCTATCTAAATAATGATAATAAAAAAAGTATTCCACCTGCAAATTATACAATGAGTAAGCAATAAAAGAATATGTTTTACCAAGTACTTGAGCAACTCAAAATTTCTAGTGGTTATGCTTCTAGCATATTTAGATATATTAACCTTGAATCAAGAAAAATGACAAGACTCAAGAGTCATTATGATCATATTCTAATACAACAATTAATTTTAATAGCATAAGAACTTTGCCACACAATGTGAGTGAAACACTTATAGAGTTATGTTGATTTTTCAAGAAAATATGTTTAAAGATTATAATTGGTAAACAGTTGGATGGCTTAGTAAATTTTATGATGATGATGATAATCTATGTAATTAATGTGTTGTTATTGTTATTCATGTAATGACGATCCAATGCAAAAATTCAAATTACCAGTGATGCTTAATTCAGTCTAAATAAGCTCCTAGTACATGTACGAATGCCCCTCCTTGAGACAATTGATTAATACATTAAATATCACTTTGATATTATTGATGTGATGTAATCTTCTCTGGCTAATATACTTTATTTCCAATTTACTGTGATCATTGAGTGTTTTGCTATGATATTTGTGGGTTAGCTTATGTGAGGCTTCTCTATCATGACTATGCTATGAGTGGAGGTACGTTGGACATTTGGTACCTTATATGAAGTAGGACTTTGAGGTACCATAAAAATGCTCATAGATATATCACTCATTACTAGAATTGTGTTGATTAAGCAACTTCCAAATTTATATAGCATCGTTTTTACTGTGTCAGCCACATCTAGGTTGGACCTAGTTTAAGGGGGGATTTGTGTAGGAGAGAAATAATGGGAAACTATAGGTAAAGAAACAAAGGGAAAAGGTTTCCCCTTATTTCTTGTATTTGTGCATAACATAAATCTTGGGAAATATTTTCCCATGATTTCCCAAGATGTTGAAAGACTTTACCGTCCGTTGCCGAGCTGAAGATGTCCGAAAGAAGGGGAAAAACCTCTACCCTTCACTCCCAATGAACCGTCCTGCCCTCCCGTTGACGATGCAGGCGTTGTCGATGCCCTTTTCCTTGTCCCTCGAAGGCGTCAGCTCGCGGACATAATTTCTTCCATCGTGTTGTCGGCTCGCGGACGCAATTTCTTCCATCGCATTGTCAGCTCACAAACACGATTTCTTTTGTCACGTTGTCAACTCACGGACGCGATTTCAGCTTGCGGTAGCGATTTTCGATAGCGATTTCAACTTGCAGACGTGATTTCTTCCGTCGCGTTGTCAACTCGTAGACACGATTTCAGCTCACGAACGTAATTTCTTCTGTTGCATTGTCAGCTCATAGTAGCGATTTCAACTCGCGGACGTGATTTCTTCCGTCGCGTTGTCAGCTCGCGGACGCGATTTCTTCCATCTCTGATCAACTGCAGGTATTGTTATTCTTGCTTTTTTCTTCTAATGTTTCAAACTTTTCTATTGGAAGACAAAGAAACTAGACAGGTCCAAATTCCTTTTCAATTATGTTTCCTAGGTCTAGAGCATCTGGCGATAGCTTTAGTGGTTCTAGTTTCAGCTCCCTTATTTCCTCGTTTTGCTTGGTTTCCTGTGTTTTCCAAACATTTTATTAATGTTTTTCTGGTCTGGTTGTTAGGCTTCTGATATAATTGCCTTAATCTAGTTTAATGCCTTTGTCAATTGTATTTGGCATTTTTAATGCATCTTGCAGTTGGAAATTTGTAATTTACCATCCTGAAAAAGAATAGTCTCAATTACAAGTGATATGTAAGGCCTCAGTTTGATTAAGAAGTTGTGTTCAATTTCTCTAAATTGAAACAAATATATTACTTCGTTTAAGAAAAGGTTAATTGTCTAGCATGGCCAATCTTTAATTAAATAGAATACCATCTCAACTAACATACCCTCCAATTCCTTTTTTGTTTTAAATGAATATGCATGTTAAGACCCTAGTATTTTGATAATACAAAACCTATGTGAGGAAACATATTGTATTTCATAGTTAAGTCAGTGCAGCTTTAGATCAGAAGGTAGATAGAATAGATTCCATGCAGATAAACAGATGGAGAAGTTTCCAGATAATACTGTCTTAAACTTACAGGAAAATCAGACAGTTACAGGTCCGAAGAGTAAGTTTAAAATAACAGTAATAATATCGGACAGTTAGAAGAATAACTATCCGAAATTGTAAAGCCTTCGGAGAGTTATTTTATCAAACAGTTAAGGGGATTAAATGATCGAATAGTTAAGGAGTTAACTATCCAGAAGCTTAAAGAACTTTTCGGAGAGTTACAGGTATAACTATTCGAAAGTTAAGTCATTCAATAAACCACGTGCAGAAATACAGAACGGAAGCTTAAAGGACTTGTCGGAGAGTTAGATAACTATTCGAGTTTTCTTTTCGGAGAGTTAGATAACTATTCGAGTTTTTCGGTAAGTTACATGCATAACTTTCCGGAACTTAAGTTATTTTATTATACACACGCAAATGGAGATACCGGCAGTTGAAAGATTAAAAGAAAAAAATCGGAGAGTTAATTAACTATCCGAAATTTCAAAGAGAGTTTCGATAAGTTACAGTTTAACTATCTGAAACTTAAGTTATTGAAATTGCCACGTGCAGAATTCCAGAAAAAAGATCTTTTAAGTTTTCGGAGAGTTAGAAAGATAACTATCCGAAATCTTAAGAGAATTTCGGTGAGTTATGGTTTAACTATCCGAAACTTAAGTTAGTGATTTTCCCACATGCAAAATTCCAGACAGATGTTCAGATGGGTTTTTCGGAGAGTTAGAAAGATAACTATCTGAAATCTCAAGAGAATTTCGGTGAGTTATGGCTTAACTATCCGAAACTTAAGTTATGTTTTTATGCACGTATAGTTTTGAAGGAACAGCTGTTAGAGGCTTAAATGAAAGTTTAGTAAGTTACAGTAGTTAACTATCCAAAAATCAGGAGCTATTTCGGTAAGTTAAATACAAGACTCTGAACACTTAACTTTACACGTGAGCAACTTAAAATCCTCACTGACTCAGAGAACAGAACATGAGTGATGAATCGACAAGTTATGGATGCTTTTCGGTAAGTTATTTTTATAACCATCCGAAAGCCTGAGATTTTCGAAAGGTTATTTACTGAATATCAGATAGAACAGTAACTTACCATATTTAGGTATGATTATTTAGTAAGTACAGCAGAATACATCTGTTGGAAGAAAATATGATCGTTGTACATATCAGGTATATATACAAGATACAGACAACAGATTTAGATAGCTTTTTGCTCATATACATACAGAGATACAGTATATATTGCAGATCAATTACTGATATAGAAGAAAGTTTAAATTCAATTCAACAAAGAATCGATTGAAAGCTAGATTTACAAGAAGATTCTTAAAGCTCTCTATGTGCTGAAAGTTTGATCCAAGAAGGATCATTTGGTTCGTGGCTTCAACCTAAAAGCTACATTCAGTTGTTGGTTTGAGTTTTGACTTGAAAACTCAAGAGGTTGGTTTTCTAGAGTTTATACCTGAAAACTTCTGTGTGGTTGGTTCTTGCTTCAACCTAAAAGCAAATGTATAAGTGTTGAGACACTTAGTGAAGCCCAAGTGACCCTTAGGGGTGGACTAGCCGAGTTGGTGAACCACCTAAAATTCTTTTGTGTTTCTTACCTTTATTTCCGCTATGCATGATATTTTTATCTGACTATTACTTGTGCAAACTGATTAATCAAATTAGTTAGTAAAGTAAAAAATAGGCATAAATTCACACTGTTCTCCATTCACCCCCCCTCTGGTGAAGCCATTCATTCCTAACAATGCAAACCTTTAACTAAATAGAATACCATCTCAATTGATGTACCCTCCAATTCTTCTTTTTAAATGGATATGTGAATATACAACAAAAATTCTATTTTATAATATTAATTAAGAAAATATCTATCTCTTACATGTTTTTTTGTTGTACTTAAGTTTTCTAGTGCTCATGGTATCAAATGTCAATGGAAAATTTTTCCAATATCTGTGTCATTTTTCAATTTTTGTACAGAGCTCTAATATGACACATGCATGGATGTTTTATGGACAAATGAAGATTTTAATTATGTTTCTACTAACATTATATCAATATATCGTATCAATGTATTGATATTTTGTTGACATCTCTATTTTTCAACATTTAAAACCTTGATGATGCTACTCATCCAGAGAGCATGTGTAAAACATGGTTTTCTGATACAGACGTGCACCACAGTTGATTGTTATTATTGTTGCCTCTTTTCATGTGGCATGCTAATAACAAAATTGGATACACATATCTTTATATTGTACATTGTTTAAATCCATTACTCTTATGTTGTATTTAAATTGTACGTTATTGGCAATGTATTTGATATGATATTTATGTTGTTACATGTATTAAGTCACTAAAGTAGGAAAAGAGTTGTTTAAATCCATTACTCTTATGTTGTATTTCAATTGTACGTTGTTGGCAATATATTTAATATGATATTTATGTTATTGCATGTATTAATTTATTAATGAACCTGAGAAAATATAGGAATATAGTATAGATAAGATTTTGGATTTTTGTGTTCTAACTTTGTTTATGAACATAATACAGGAATATGACTTCTTTTGAGAGAAAAAAGTACGTGAACTGGAGCATCAGACAAGATGAAATTTTTTTAGGTATCTTAGTATCAGAAATAAGAGAAGAAAATGCAAAAGCACATGATGGGAAGATCAGAGCTGAGACATGGCAAAAAGTAATTGTTGAATACAATGATAAAACTAATGCCAATGTTGAGAAAAAACATGTAGAAAGTAGAATGAAAACATGGAGGACAATGTATAAGAATTATACAAAAATTTCCAAATAAAGTGGATGGGGGTGGGACTACATCCGTGGACATACTAACATTCCCAAAAAAAATTGAGATGAATTTGTGCAGGTATGTTATTTTATTTGACGGTATTCATATATTTCTTTTAACTTTCATATATTAAGTAATTTCTTCATTTATTTCTTATAGCAACATCCAGAATGTAAAGCATGCTGGGGAAAGTCATGTACAATACATGATGATCTGTATATAGTGTTTGATGGAAATATGGCAATTGGAGTGAATAGTCGCGTTCCCCATGATTTCACAACACCACAACATGTGGAACCCAAAGAACCTATGGACACCTTCCCTGTATTCAGTACTCAAGTTCCTCCGGTACTTCCTAATAATAGAGAGTATGAACATTCACCAAGCCCTTATACAAGTGAAAATGTCGGTAGAAAGTCAAGGAAAGGAGCCCGACCACATGCTGAATCATCTCATTCAATTGCTATATCAATGAATGAATTGAGTAAAAGTATGGCAAAGATTGTATAAAATGATGACAAGTGGCAGAAATCAGAACTCAGGAGAGAAATTGATGAAGTTATTCCCCAAATATGGTATCTTGAGGGTCTTACAGAAGTAGAGAAAATATTGTCCTTGGAATTGCTAAAACAGCTTGTGAAAAGAGCTATTTTTTAGGATTACCTTCTAATGTTGTACGAGTTATATGGATAAGACATCATATTGAGAAAATGTGAACTACCATTTGTTATATACACCTCTGCTTGAACATTTTATTGTGATGTTAATTTGTAGTTGGACTTTGTTGTTGTTATTATAATGTTTGTGAGTTATGTTGTTATTGAAAAAATATTTTATTGTGATGTTGTAATAATTTGTAGTTGGACTTTGTTGTTGTTATTATGATGTTTGAACATTATTGTTATTATTGAATATTTACCTTCTTTGCTTTATTGACAACACTATTATCAATTTTGCACTCTAATTTTATTCTTAGGTACTTCCCTTTGGTTTAATTTTGATATATTTGACATATTTGTTTTTTTACATATAGTTTTCCTTTATATAGACAACTACGATGAAAGTTCTCAACGACGATTACAAAGGCAAAGACAAAGGCAAATATGCAACATAATTACTCAAGCATGTGGAGGAGTTGCACATAATATTACACATATTACAAAGAATTCTACTTAACGAATATATAGTAGGGAGGGAGAACGATATACTAGGACATTATTAGATTCATCAATACCTCACCAATCATATAACTGTCGAAAAATATATCGCATGAGTCAATCTGTTTTTATGGAATTTTGTGAGTTGCTTAAAAGAGAAAGAGTTATACAAGATAGCCGAGGTATAAGTGTAGAAGAGAAATTAGCAATTTTTCTTGTTACAGTTGGTTAGAACCAACGATATGGAGTAACTACTAAGCATTTTCGGAGATCTGCTTGGACGATTAGCACATATTTCAATGAGGTTGTCAATGCTATAATAAGATTACATGATATATTTATAGCAAAACCTTCATCTTCAACGTCAAATCGAATTCGTAATGATCCAAATGTCTACCCATATTTTAAGGTAACATGTGAATTATATTATTATATTCTTCTATTTTATTGAATGTATTTTGCATAGATGTTTAACAATATATTTTTTACATGTTCTCAATATAAGATTGCATTGGCACTGTCGATGGTACACATGTAAATGCCACAATTTATGGACAAGAAACTGCTAAATACAGGAATAGGAAAGGAGAATTAACACAAAATGTATTAGCAGCTTGTAATTTTGACATGAAAATCATGTATGTACTTGCTGGTTGGGAAGGATCAACTACAGATGCAAGGATTTTACAAGATGCGACTTCTCGACCGCATAGGCTTGAAGTACCACCTAGTATGACAACACTATTGTCATTCAGATTATTTGTTTATATAAATGTAAATAATAGAAAGTGTTAAATGTTATGTATATTGTGCAGGTAAGTATTATTTGGTAGATGTAAGATTCCCAAATCGTCTAGAATTTATTTCTCCATTTCGAGGTATACGATATCATTTATCAGAATATAATCAAAATCGAGTTCCAAGTAACGTGGTAGAGAATTTCAATTACAGACATTCTCAATTGAGAAATGTTATAGAACGTACATTTAGAGTGATCAAGCATCGATTTGCAATTTTACGAGGTTACATGTCATATCCATTTGAAGCACAAGTTAAAATTGTTTTAGCATGTTTTCTTGTCCATAATTTCATTAGAAGAGCAGATCGAGAAGACTTATTACAAGATTTGGCAGATGAATTGCATGAAGAAAATGTTCTATTAAATGAAGAATTTGTTAACAATGTTGAAGAAGATAATGTACATTGTTCTGTTAATTTGAGCATGGAACAAAAGAAAGTAATAGCTGATGTAATGCATGAAAGAATTATGTATTCCATGTGGGAGAGGGATAATATGTAAAAATATATATTCAATGTAGTTCTAATGAAATTTACTTTTGATGAAAAAGTTATTTTATATGTGCATTTTGTATAGTTATTTGAAGTTAATACATTAAAAATTTAGAAATATTCATAATATATATTTAAAATGATTTATAAAGGTAAATTTAAATCATTTAAAAAAATTTCTTGTCATTTCCTATTATTTCTTTCTTGTCATTTCATTTCATTTCCTAGTGTGCACAAATATCATTTTATTTCCTGTCATTTCCTATCATTTCTTATTCTTTTCATTTCACACTATTTCCTAGATCTCCCGTTGTTTCATTTCCCATTGGGAAATGTGCACATACGAGTCTTAAATGTTTCCCTTCATCATTGTATTTTAAGCTGGAACACAAATATTACATAATTTATTATCAAATGCTAGACATTGGTATGACCGTGAATTTTGTTTTGAAGTAGAATTTCTTTTTGAACGTAAAATTGTTGTGTCATTCATGGAACTTGTTTGGAGAATGGTAGGGTGAATTTCTAGTCCTTTTATATTGGTCTACAAATTTCTGCTTTTGTAGCATAGATTGTATTTCTGTAATTCACATGGTAATTTACTTGAGTTCACTAATTTCATATCTCAATTAATTAAGTTTACAATGGGCTAGTTGGTGTCATAGCATTACCAACATAAGAATTGTTTTATACTTATAGCATAAAAACCTGGATGTCAACCACGTAGTTTTGTTTGTTTGAAATGTTACATATTTATCAGTTATTGGCTATTATGTACCCTTAGATAGCCTTGTAAAATATTGAGATCTTAGTTTCCATTAAAAATTGAGATATATTAAGGATGTCTTCTGATCTTGAATGGTGACGAGTTGTAATGACTCTAAGGGCCTATTTGTGCTCTTTTCCTGTCAGAAAAGGAAACAGCAGGAGATGTAGGAAATTGTGGGAAATAGAAATAGCAGGACATGACAGTATATGATAGGAAATGAAATGTTGTTCGTGCACCTCAGGAAATGATAAGAAATTAGAGGAAATGAAACGTTGTTTGTGTACGTCGAGAAATGACAAGAATTCTATTATATTTGTATACTTATAAGAAATAATTAGAAATACATTAACTAAGAATTTTTAAATTATTAAATATGACATTTTAAATATAAAATATTTAAATTTGAAAAGAAAAATTATAAATAATGTATTATATAGAAGATGCAAGTTATGAATTATCTTCTTCATCAAAAATTATAATTCATTATAAGTGATTTTCAAATAAAAAAAATCACATATTATTTCTTTCCCACATAGAGTACATAATTCGTTCACGCAATACATTAACTATTCTTTTTCGTTGATCTACACTCAAATTAGTACTAGAAGATATACTTTCTTCTTCAACATGAATAGATGTTTCTTCTTGCAGATCATCAGTATTTTCTCCAAGTAATTCATCTTCAAGATCTTCAAGTAAATCTTCACGATCTACTCTTCTAATAAAATTATGTAAGAGAAAACATGTTATTATTATCTTCACTTGTGTTTGAAATGGATATGGCATGTATCCTCATAAAATGTCAAAACGATGCTTAATTACTCCAAATGTGCATTCAATTACATTCCTCAGTTGTGAATGCCTGTAATTGAAGTTTTCAATTGCATTATTTGGAAGTCGATTCTAATCATATTTTGATAAATGATATCGTACGCCTCAAAATAGAGAAATAAATTCAGGGCAATTTGGAAATCCTGCATCGACCAAATAATATTTACCTACAAAAAAATAATACAATTCAATATTATAAATTAAAAATAATGCAAACATAATAATAACATACCATGTAGGACTTTTAGCCCATGTCGTCGAGAAGTAGCATCTTGTAAAATTCGTGCATCTGTAGTTGATCCTTCTCATCCTGCAAGAACGTATGTAATCTCCATGTCAAAATTACAAGCTGCTAATACATTTTGGGACAAGTTTCCTTTTCGATTTCTAAATCTAGCATTTTCTTCTCCATAAATGGTAGCATTAACATGTGTGTCATCGATAGCACCAATGCAATCCTGTCAATTGAAACAATGTTAATTTCATTAAAAATACTAACAATGAATTAGATGACACAAACATAATAGAATGATTTACTTACCTTAAAATATGGGTAGACGTTTTGATTATTTTGAATTGTACTTGATGTTAATGTAGAAGGCTTGGCTATAAATACATGATGTAATCTGATTATAGCATTGACAATCTCATTGAAGTATGTGCTAACTGTCCAAGAGAATCGATGAAATCGCTCAATTATCACCCCATATCGTTGATTTTGACCAATTATAACTAAAAAAATTGCTAGTTTCTCTTCTATACTTATACTTCAACTATCTTGTATTACTCTTTCTATTCTAAGTAATCCACAAAATTCCATAAATACATGTTGACTCATGCGATATATTTTCCGACAATTGTATGTTTGGTAAGGTATCGTAGGATCTAGCAACCTTCTTATATAAATGTGTCCTTTATTACTATATATTTGTTCTACTGCTTGAGGAATGAAATCAATATAATGTGCAAGTATTGTCGACAATTGTGCAAGTAACATGAGTAGATGACGTCATCTTCGTAGTCACCTTTGTAATAATTGTTGTAAATCTTCTTCATCATTTTCCATTTAAATAGCTGCCACCTACATAAGTACATCATTATAGTATAAACATTTAAACAACTAACTTAAACATATATAAATAATAACATAAACAAAAACATAAATACTTAACACAAGAACTTAACATCAACCTTCAAAAGATAAACAATGACATACTAAATTTGAAAGAAATTAATGTCAATTACATATGTCCAACTACAAAACAATTAATAAAGGAAACATCAATGCAAACTACATAGTAGTGCTAACTTCAATAATGGTCATAAGTTCAATCTTTTGGAAAATTAAATCGTAACCACTTTACTTGCAATGCATCAGTATGTAAGGTTCAAAAAAATGCCCTCTTCACTGGATTCTCTAGCAATTGCATAGCTAATAGTTGTTCATACTCTGTAAGCACTGGTAATTCAAGTATTTAGGGAATACATTCCTCTGTCTCTCTTCTTAAAGTAGTTTTCTTATATACATTCTCATATATTTCTTCATCTTAGTCCACAATCTTCTGTATAGCATTACTAATACAATTCACAAACTTAGCAATAGATTGTGCGGATTTAACATGTGGTCTAGCTCTTTTCCGAGATCTTTTAACTACATTTTTTGTAGTAAACGGGCTTGGAGAACCTTCTTCTTCTTCAGCATTAGGAAATGTTGAGGGAATTTGAGTATTGAAAATAGGAAATGTCTCTACAGGCTCTTCAGGTTCGCTATTCATTGTTTGTTGTAAATCTTCAGGAACAACATTATTTTGTCCAATAGCCATATTTTCCTCAAATACTATATATAGATCATCATAAATTGTACATGGCTTCCCTACACATACTTTACATTCTGGATGTTCCTGTAAAAAATATATATATATAATGTTTAAGTAATTCAAAAGTTTACTTGCAATTGAATAATACAAAAAGAAATTGAATAATTACCTTTACAAACTCATCTCATATTTATTTTGAAATATCAGTATAACCACGTATGTAGTCTCAACCCCATCCACTTTGTTTTGAAATTTTTGTATAATTTTTATATATCGTCCTCCAAGTCTTCATCCTACTCTCAACATGTTTTTTCTCAAAATTTAGAGATGTCTTATTATTATATTCCGCAATCACTTTATTCCATATATCTGATCTGATTTTCCCATCTTGTTGTTTTGCATTCCCTTCTCTAATTTTTGCAGCTAAAATACCTAAAAAAATTTCATCCTGTCTAGTGCTCTAGTTGACGTATTTCTTCTTTGCAGAAATAATTTCCCTATAAATAACAACTTTATAGATATAAATGAAACTTACATACTGACAATGACTCAACATTACCCTAAACTCATTTACTTGTAATATATATGAAATACAATAAATCATATTATAAGAATTACAAATGAAAATGAAAATATATTAGAATTACAAGCATACAAATGAAAATGATAACATTTATAACATTTACAACATTTATAAGAACAAACAAGATTCCACTCCATTTCTTTGATGATATATGAAAATGATTTGTAAATGATTTCATAATGCATTTCGGCCAAACATTTCCGTTATCTAAATATATTTTGACATATAGATCAACTTATAAGTGCATTCCCACATAGTTTTGCATGCTAAATCATAAATTTTATCATTATAACCACATTAACATAATCATTCTTTATCAATTTAAAAGGAAACCCTGAATTTTGCACAAAACTAAAAAAGCTGATATTGAAAAAATAAAAATATATAAAATGCTAGGAATCGGTAAAGAAATATATAAAAATAACCATTGTGTAGTTATGTATCTATAAAAAACACTATGAAGCACATAGATATTCCATGGACATAAACAGTATAAATGGAGGAAGCATGATGAAAATTATTTTGAAGAAAGTTGAATTTCAATTGTTCAAGTTAGTGAAGTGTTCAATGAAGAAGACGGTTCCTTGTTTACAAATGTAAAACAACTAAAGAATTAACATTTGAAAAGTCATTTAGGAATTTTTTGGACAGTATCATCTAAGAAAAAATTAGATCCCCTGTTCACCCTACACAATTTTAACAACTAAACAAAAAGAATCAACCCTTTCTTCAAATAGGAGAGTCGTATTATCTGCCAAAGTATTAGATAATAACAGGAATGTCACCCCAACATTCTAACATTCATAGTTTTCTCCTGAAAATTACAACATAAAAGATGTAGAGTTTTATGCATCACAACCCACTAACACCATTAGTTATATCAAACTTATGATATATAAAAGAGGCTATAACGAGACCAGCATATCAACAATCGTAAAGGGTGTATCATGTAAGCATGTAATATAAAATATACCTTGAAGATGAGCAATGAACAGGCAACCAAAGCAGCAACAATATCTTGGATGATGAAGCAATATCCTTGATTGAGCGAATCTTCCAATGACCGCGACAAGCGGGAGTTGAGCTACACAACGATAGCAAATGCAAGTCGAGTGAGAGCGGGAGACAAGAGACGAGCAACAAACTGTCGAGGGCTTGCTTCCTGTGGAGGGTGAGTGGCTAGCGACGAAAGCAACAAACCATCGAGGGCTTGCTTCCTGTGGAGGGTGAGTGGCTAGCAACGAAAGCAACACACTATCGAGGTCTTCCTTGCTATGAAGGGCGAGCAAGCAGTGGTGAAAGCAACACACTGTCGAGGGCTTGCTTGCTGTGAAGGGTAAGCAGGCAACAGCGAAAGCAACACACTATCAAGGGCTTGCTTGCTGTGGAGGGCGAGCAGCCAACGACGAAAACAACACACTATCGAGGGCTTGTTTGCTGGGGAGGGCGAGTGGCCAACGGCTTCAGCAACAATTGAGCACGTCCAGACCAAACAATGTCGTCGGAGAAGATTGGGCGAGAGTCGGGAGTTGAAGAGGAAGAGAGTCAGAGCGTTACCGAAGGGGGAAGGGCGGAAAAAATTTCATAGTGAGCTTTTATATGAGGGTAACGAGGAAAAATCATTTCTTTTAATTTCTTGGTTGCACAAACAACTCTTGAAATAAGTAATGAAGGGAAATGACTTCATTTCATAACATACCATGTCATTTCTCTCCATTGCCTAGTGGCACAAACTCTCCCCCTAAGGATGTGAAAAGGTAAATACAATATGTAAGAAAAGGATCAGCATTACTTCCAAAACCTCTAATGACTGACTATAAGAGTGAGTTGTTGTGTTCTATAATAAATATTATTAGCTTATAAGAGATAAAGGAAAAACATTATCTCAATATTGTAGGGTCATAACAAAGCGAAAGGATATATTGTCAATAGACATAATAGATCGACATCATATTATCTTCGAAGTTAGAGGAAATGGAAGACATGAAGATATTGATTATACCAAAAAAGGAAGTAATAGCCCCACAAATGATACTTGTGTTGTGCTACATCAATGGGAGAAATTAAAACAATATTGGTCTACTAAGGAATTCAAGGTAATTTCTTTAATTTCCTTATTTGAATATAGATTATATTGTTAATAACATACGTATAAATTTATTTGTAGGCCAAAAGTAAGAAGAATGCAGGTAATCGGGCATAATTAACTTCTCATTTAAATAATGAAGCTTGCGAATAATTACCAAGTGTTATCATATTACCAAGAGTTACATACCATACCATACTCATGTGCTCTACTAGTTATTATATCTTATCATGTTTGCATTTGTTCTTGTAGTAAAAAGAAACACGGATTGTACTGAATAGAGGTGATTTGTACATTATCAATGGAAGTAAAAAAGATGGGAGTGTGATTGATGCACAATCCAAATTGACAGTGGTATATTTGTTTTTTACTTGTATACCATTTCAATATAATAATGTTTTATACGATATTTAGAAAATCTATTATGACATCTTTAAAATCATGAATGTTAATTTCTGCTTTCAATATTTGTTAATATTTAATACAGATTTACGTATTTAATATTGAATATTGTAGATTAATAAATTTTCTAAAATTTATTTAACTTATAGTAAATGCCTCTAAATACCTATAACGATTGTCGAAGTTGTCATTATAGGTATTTTTAAATATTTTTTTTATAATTTATTCGACCTATGGTGACGACCTCGATATAATTGTAGTGACGGCTTTAGTCGTTACTATAAATAGACAATAGTGATAGCTTTATTACGAAAATGGCGATGACTTGAATTGTCCCTATAGATGGACAATAACAATAGCTTTATATAGTCATCACTGTATGAAAGAAATAATAATGATCATTGTGTCGACTTGAAGTCGTCAAAATAAGGTATCTTTTGTGGCCATCACTTAATCGCGATCATAAATGAAATGGTGACGTTGAAAATATTGATATCCACAGATACCAAAAATAACGATGACTTTTAGAGAAAAAATAATGACCGACGGTCGTCATTGATTCCTGTGATGTTCTTCTATCATTAGAAAAGAAATAAATCATAAACCATGTAGATGAAATTATTTCGAAGGAACATTATATTATCAAGGCCTGCAAATTAAATAAACTCTTTCAATTGCAAGGCTCGTCAGTTTGTTCGAATAACTTCGATGAAAACATTGACAAGAAGGGTAATAAGAATATGGAGTGAAAAAAATGGATATAATACTTATCTGACGAATTAAATATATTAACTTAAAATATGTAAAAATTGTACTTGAAATAAATAAATATTTCTTTTTTATAAATATTTATTTTAAAGTATAAAAAAAATTTACAAACATTATTCAACTCAACGAACAAAAAAAATACCAATAAAATTTATTATTTTTATATTAAAATAGTAAATTCAGTTCAACCGAATCTAATAATTCAGATGTACGTTAATAATAGCACAAGATCTTCGTCTCAACGAAAATACACTTGTACAACAGTTAACGATAACAATCCAAGCAGTGAAATGCAAAAAAAGGGCCCACATCCGAAGGCTCCGCGTACGCACTGGGTCGGACGTCAGCCCTGTTCATAAACGATATTCGATCCGAGCCCTTCGAGTCCACACGTCCACCTATAAATACCGCCACCCCCACGCGGATCCTGGATTTGCTTTGCTTCAGCGCTCCCCTCCTCTACCGAGCAAACCCTACCTAGGGTTTTACTCTTCCGTCCACACTTTCTTCCGCCTACTCCGAATTTCCGCCTCTTTAGTCGTTGCCCCACTGCGCGTAAGTGAATCGTGCTCATGGACTCGTTCGTAGCAGCGCGCAAAAGGGGCAGACAAGACGCTACCAGTAACGGTGGTGGTAGTGCACCTGGGTTGAAGCGAACCAAAGGCAAGGCTTTTTTCTCCATTTTTCTTTGCATTACTGGTGCTTTTGATGCTTCTGGAGATCGATTTCCTGGTGGATCTGGATTTCTGTCTGGTTATCGGGTGCTGGTGTCTGGCTTCTCTTTTTGCGGTCCTGTTTTCCACGTATGATAGTAGTTACATATGAATGTGGGGGTAGCTTCGTTGAACAGTGAATTGTAGTTTGGTCGGTGTTATGTAGCAAACAAGATTTCCGATGTATTCTTTCCTTGTCTATTCCATTTAGGTACTCGATATCTGCAACGTGTGAATGATTCTGGGGACATGGACCTTACATGCGTTCCCTTTTTTTTAACGTATCGTTCATTAGAAAGCGCCTCACAGAGGATGTAACTTCTTTTGGCTGCCGCACTACATTGTTGAATTGAACTTCATTGTCTCTAGGATCTAGGATAAAAAAAGGAAAAATGTTCACACCCGGCCATTTTGTTCATCAAATGCATCCTCTTTCTGATTCAAAGCTGACTTTTTTTTGTTCTGTAGGATTTTGTTGTTGTGTATATTGTTGATAATTCCTGATTTTTAATCAATTTTTCCATTGCTGATTTTAAATTTTCGGTTTTCTTTTTGTTGGACCGTTTTTGTTGTTTATTTACAAAAATAACATTTTTCTTGTATCTTGTTTTTCATTCGCTTTTTTCCTTGAATTTTAAGCTTATTTGCGAACCTATTATAAACTGTATGTAAACTGCGGAACTTTATTTCGATGTTATGACGTTAACATGTGTTTGTTTTGATGAAAAGGTGTTATTTTAGTATATACTTCAATGTTATAGTTGTTTAAAAGTTAAGAATAAATATATAAAGGCATGATTGCATCTAATTTTATTTACTATAACTATAGTAGTGTTGAAAAAGCTCATGACATTTAAAATTTTTAAATCGCCACCAGGCACCTTGGCCATCTTGGTGTCTTGTAAGTACCTTTTGAGGATATTATTTATTATTGTACATTTCATGCTTCCATTTTATTTATTTTGGACATGGGAATTGAAATATATTTATCATTTTTTCTCTTGATTATCTTTTCAGTACGTTCCCCTAGTAGAAGTCGTGTTCTTTTTGGAAATGATGTTATTGTTGTTCATGTGAATTGCCATTTATAAGATTTTCTCTTCTCTATTTGTCAATGTACAGATGAACCATGCTTTTATAATTTTCTTTGCTGTTCACACAAATAGTTTCTCATTGAAACATGGTGTAATTATATGATAACCAACTTATTCACCAATACATTAATTGCGAAGGTAATTGGGATCATAAAGAAATTTCCAATTTTGGAATGATATCTACGTTTTTCATTGTGGATATATATATATATATATATATGCATTTTGTTACAGCACGTAATTAATGTTGTATTTGTTTCACTTATTGTCGTTTCCCTGTAATGATTTTTCAGGTATAGTTGATCTTTACCTTTTCATTTCATTTTAGTTGTAATTTTATAATAAGTTGTTTCATATTTGAATCACATTCCACATGCATCATGGTATCATGATACCTCTCCAGTTCCCTTAAATCTCAAGATGATTTCCGTTGGCCAAGTACCATGTCAGAGGAATTTATTAAATTTTTTAGTTTTGAAACTTTTCTTTGGCATACAAGATAGTAAGGCAACTGTTTTGATGATCTTGAAATGTTAGGATTAATAAATTACTGAAATTTTAACTGAGAAAACGAAATTAATGTTATGTAACAGAATCGGAGTCATTTCAATCTGGTATAGGAAGCAAATCGAAGCCATGCACCAAGTTTTTCAGGTTCAAACCTTAACTCATCTAAGATAAATAAATTTAATGTGACTTTATGTCATGCAATTATTACAACTTCTAACTTTTAAGTGAGAATCTTTTTGTGTTTTGAATTAATATTATATTGTCAGATCTAATGCAACAGACATCCAAGTTTTGGTACAGGTACATGTGAAATAACAATGTTAACACGATTATCATCTTAAGGGAAAATTGGCGAATCAAGTGCATCTCTTGATGTTAACTGTACAATGGAATTGTGGAAGCACCTATTGATAACACTTTCAATTCAATGATATGCAACTCAAGAAACTGCTAATACCAGCAATCTCTGAGCCAAAAGGACTATGTCTATCTTCCAGTACAACTGCCACTAGTTCATTGGAGCTTTTGCAACATTAAATGTCATGCAATTATTACAACTTCTAAGTTTTAAGTGAGAATCTTTGTGTTTTGAATTAATTTATATTTTCAGATCTAATGCAACAGACATCCAAGTTTTGATACAGGTACATGTGAAATAACAAAGTAAACAAGTTTATCATCTATCATCTAAAGGGTAAATTGGCGATTGGAGTGCATCAATTAATGTTAATTGTACAATGGTATTGTGGATTTATTTATTGATAACACTATCAAATCAATGATATGAAACTCATGAAATTGCTAATACTGGGAATCTCTGTGCCAAAAGGATTGTATCTACCATCCAGTACAATGGCAACTAGTTTGTTGGAGCTTATTTGCAACATTATATCTAGCATCCAATACCAATTTCGACTGGTTTGCTGGAGCTTACTTTGGTGTCTTGTTAAATATCTACATATTTCTCATTAAATGTACTTAATAGTTATTTTGCTGAGGAGAAGTAGGTTTTTACATTTTTGTATCAAGTATAGATAAGTTGTTAAAGAAATTCAAGAGATACCTTGATGTATGTTAATTTGTTAATAACATTAGTCATAGGTGATCAAAGTAAGATAGGAATGAATTCTAGATTAGAATTATGGGTATATCTTAGAATTTAAATTTGGGTTATGTAGTAATAAGTTTGAATATTGTAAGTTTAAGTTTGGTAATAATAGTAACAATGATGGTAATATAGGACTCAATGGTCCCAAGGATCTTAGAGGCAAGTATTTTAAATATTTAGGGTCCATGATACATAACAATGAATAAATCACAGAATATTGTTTAGAAACTTAAAGTAGAATGAACAAAGTGGTGAAATGAATTAAGTGTATTTGAGTAATCTTACAAATTGAATGGAAAATTTAGAAGGCATCAGTTTACCCAGCTATGTTGAATGGTATTATTATTGGGTTATTAACAAAAACTAGTGTAAACTAAATCAGAATGTTAAGATGAATGAGTGGTAATAGTAGAAGAGATTGAAGATAAGATGATATAAATTCATTTGAAATGGTATTGGATTTGTGAACTAACAAATTTAGGAGAAAATAAAAGAAAAGAGGTCATTTGGTATTTTGGCTGACTCCAGTGGGGATTGATTGTCCTTGGTGCTTGGTTGTAATTTCATTCAGTTTTTCTTATAGGTTATACCATGACCACATATTTGAATTTGCTTAGACTGATATTGGATGTCTGGTTTACTCTTGGGCAGCACGGCCGGATGTCCTTTCGGAGAAGGTTGCCATTTCCTTCATTATGTGCCTGGTGGTATCAATGCAGTTGCACAGATGACTAATCTGGGCAACCCTGCTCTTCAAGCTTCAAGGAATGCCATTGCCAATTCTCATGCAGATGGGTCGGCTCCTCCCGTTAAGACTAAAATGTGCAACAAATATAATACTCCGGAAGGCTGCAAATTTGGGGACAAATGTCATTTTGCACACAGTGAGAGGGAGCTCGGTAGATCTCTTGTCTCGGCGCACGATGATCCTCGTTCGTTCGGAGCTGCAGTGGGTAGTGGTCGATTCGCAGGAGGAAGAGTTGAGCCCGTGGCTCCAACCGGCCACGCAGCAGCTGCGGCAAGCTTTGGTGCCTCTGCAACCGCAAAGATCAGCGTCGATGCTTCTCTTTCGGGTGCCATAATTGGGAAGGGCGGTGTCAACTCCAAGCACATATGCCGTATCACTGGTGCAAAGCTTTCGATCAGGGACCACGAAGCAGATACCAACTTGAGGAACATCGAGCTGGAGGGAACTTTCGATCAAATCAAACAGGCCAGTGCGATGGTTCGCGAGCTAATTGTGAATGTTAGCGCGTCGGTTCCTCCTCCGGCCAAGAATGCAACGGCAGCGGTGGCTTCCGGAGCGTCCATGAATAACAACTACAAGACAAAGCTGTGCGAGAACTTTACGAAAGGATCGTGCACCTTCGGAGAACGCTGCCATTTTGCCCATGGTGCGAATGAATTGCGCAAGATTGGTGTTTGATAAACGTAGGAGGCTCTCTTCTCTGTGCGTTCGGTTTTTCCACTTCTCTTCTGAGGTGGCTCTGTTTTTGAGGCGAGTAATATCCATCCTGGACTTGGGTAAAGTGACATTTTGACCTAGAGATGATTAGCTTCAGTCGTATTTCCTGCTTTTAATGGCCTTCTAGGATTAAACGTCCTTTCCTATGATTATTTTAAGTTGGAACTGATGCCTCCCTTTTGTCTGTCATATATGTATTATTTTCCTCTTCTCCACGGTACGCGGATGTTGTTTGCGTGCATGCATCTTTGTCTGTTAACGTTGGCGCTGAAGTATGTTTGCATTTTTACTTTGATGTCTTCGGTTTCGTATTTGTCCATGACCATCTGATGTTGTATTGTCCATGTTTGAACTTTGCCATTCTTAGAAATACGTACCATTTCTGAAATCAGGTAGATGTCAAAAGTAAAACTCCTCTCATGTTTTCTAATGGTATGGGTTGGAGATATTTGACTGTGGAAAGAGAAAATCTCTCTCTTATAAAAAGATTTTCGCTGATGAGGCTGAAAATGGATAGGATTGAAATTGGATGGATCATTGCGATTCATTTAATATTTGAATTTATGTGTGATGGCTTTATCGAAATTTCAATAATATCTAAATTAAGCAAATCTGAATTACTAAAATACTTAATTTGAATATTTAAATCAAGATATCAAAATTTTGGAAATGTTTTATTTTATATTAAAAAGTATAAAGGTAAAAATATTTAAAATTTTACGGACAAAATAATTAGTTTGGAAGTGAAATTATAAATATAAATTTTGCCGGAAATCTAGTAAGCTAACAAAGTTGAATCAAATTTTAATCGAAAATTAATGAGCAAAGTTTCAACTAAACACATCCTAGATCATGAGCATTGTTCACCAAGGTCACAAGTAGTTCAACTTTAATTTTGAATAAACGTTAACAACTACAATGGATGAGGTCACAACCAAGTTTCGGCCCAGTTTGAAGTGGGATTCATATTAATCCATGCATGATCCACTGAGGTTACAAGTCATATCTACGTGGACACCATATTATAGGTCATAATCTAGAAGGTTAAACTTAATCTTACGTTGCAATCACTTCAACTAAAATTGTGATAAGGACTCCCCTAGTTCACATGGAGGAAGTGAATGATCTACATGATTGAGGCAAGTCATTTAAGATGTGCATCTAAATGAGAATAAGTACCTCCATAGTTAACATCACCGAACCTCAACAACATTGTCATAATAATTTTGATACTAAAATACCAAACTAGATGGAAGTTAACAACTAGACATATCATCAAATAGATCTTGAATAAAGTATTAACAAAAACGAGCTGTGGTGGCACTACATAGAAGAACACACGATAATAGATCTCTATTTGTTAGAACAATAATCAATATTACTACAATGATTACATGTCTCGTTAATTACAAGAGAAGGTGGGGGCATACAGCAGAACAACTCATGAAAGTAAATAAAGAAGATAGCGATGACACAAGATGTAAACAACCGTAAAGACAAAATATAGATGATCAAGAAACAAAACATGAATATCCGAATAAGAAATGCAGAAGATTAAGAATCAAAATCTGAAAGACAGACAGACTACTTTAAAATAGAAGATAATAAACAACTGTTCAGTCCTAATTAAAAGTTGTTGTTTTTTTTTTTTCTCTTAAAAAATAGACTTGATATACGCCACATTTTTCTCCTTCTGTAAAATTAAATTTTTTCCTTGTAAAGCTATTTGGTTTTCCTTTTTAATTGTCTTCTTCCGGGTTAGTTTAGATAAATAGAAATGAAATTATTCTCAACGAAATTGAGGAGAATATTCTATCATATTTTACATTTGACTTCTTTTTAGACAAAATTTTGCAATTGGAGTTGACAATGAATTTGTCGAAGATGCACAATCTAAATAAAAACAATAATGTCATTTTCTTAATTTTTTTTTATTTTCTACGTTTTATTATTATTATTATTACATGAAATTTGTCGTAAAAGAAGGATGAAAAAAATTTACTTGCTAGGTGGAAAGTAAGGTGAATGATGACGACCATTTCAGCTAATAACTTTAGGAGGTGCTCATGTATTAAAAAAATGGTAAAAAGAAAATAATAAGATATTACAAAAAATTATGAAAAAATAAAAAATAAAAAATATCAGAAAGTTAATAGAAAATCAAAGTATTTGTATATAAAATAAAAAATGATAAAATTTGAGATACGTGTATTTATGTATAGAATAAAAAATATATATTTATTTATAAAATAAAAATATTAAATTTAATAAATTAAATATTTTTTGTATTTATCTGTAAGATAAAAAATAATAAAATTTATTATAGATAATATAAGATAAAGTTATTTATGATAATTATTATAACATAAATATATTTTACATATTTTTATTATTTTATGTATCTCTCGTAATATCAAATTTCATCCATTAAAGATAAATAATTTTTATATTAAAATTATATGTTGTTAATATATTTTGTGATAATTTATATATTTTTTTTATTTTCATTTATTTTTAAGTTAAAAATGAAAAAAAATTCTTATATATTGAAAAAAAAATACAAAAAATAATAAAAACTTATTTAAGGTATAAATATTTTAAAAATAGTAAAAAATTCTTTTCCAGGATTAGAGAATTATTTGTTTAAACTATATGACTAGAATAATTTTAACTAAAAGTAGAACATACAGGACGTCAAAATCAAGGCAAATGGCTTAAAAAATGTTCAATACTCCAGGCATTAATTATTGTTCTCGTTATGCTCACGAGCACATCACGTGATCTCGCTGGAGCGGACGCCAGCCCCCTTCCTAAACGAGATTTGATCCGAGCCCTTGGAGTCCGCATGTCGGGCTATAACTACTACCACCCCCGCGTCGTGGTTCCGCGAGCGCCTCCTCGATTCTGACCAAACCCTGTTAGGGTTTTACCCTTCCATCTCCACTCGCCGCCCTTGCTCCTGTCATTTTCTTTCCAAGCTCCGAATCTTCGCCTCTTTTGTCGCTCGTACCGCGTGTGAGTGAATCGCACTCATGGAGTCGCTTTTAGCAGCGCGCAAGAGGGGGAGGCCTGACGCTACAAGTAACGGTGGTGGTAGTGCCCATGGGATGAAGCGGACCAAAGGTAAGGCCTTTTCGTTCTGTTTTCTTTGTACGTCCGTTGGTTTTGGTGCTTGTTGAGTCCGATTTCTTGGCCGATCTTGATTTTCCTTCTGGGTATCAGGAATTGGTCTCTAGGGTTTCTTTATTTTGGTAATGTGTTACACAGAAGGTGGTGGTTAGGGATGCAAGTGGGGGTAGATTCTCTCGACGGTGAAGGGTAATTTGGTCGGTGACATGTTTCAAAGAGGATTTCCGTTGTATTATTTCATTGTTCTCTTCCATTCACATACTCGATATGTGTATGGCGTAAAAGCTTCTGGGGACGTAGTCCTTAACGTATTGTTCGTTGAAAAGCGCCTCACAAATGAATTACATTCTTTTAGTTGCTGTCTTTAATTTTCCTGAATTAAAATTTTTCGTGTCTCAAGGAGCTAGAATAAAAAGAGAGAACATTGCGTAGTTGCCTAAGTTTCTTAAATTTTCACACAACTCTTTGCTTCATTAAATGGAACATCTGTAGAATTCAAAACTGTTTTTTTTTGTTCTATAGTATTTTTTACTGTTTTATATGTTGTTGAATAATTCCTGATTATAAATCAAATTTCGTATTTCAAATTTAAAATTTTTTACTTTGTTTTTGTAGACTGGTTTTTGTTTTCTTTTTATGTAGATTAGTTTAATTTCTTCATTTATTTTATTTTTAATATTTAAAATTTAGTTAGTGACGTTTTTCTTGTATTTTGTTTTCATTCGCTGTGTTCCTTAAAGTTTAAGCTTATATTTAAACCTATTACGTACTATAATATCATTATATCATATAACAGTGGATTGATATTAGGTTGCTATGTGCTTATTTTGATCCTAGTACGTTATTTCAGTGTATATTTCAATGTTATATGGTAGTTTTTTTAAGAATGATTATATAAAGGCATAATTGCATTTAATATTTTTTTAATAAGGTGTAATAATACTGAAAATATATAGCATTTAATTTTTTAAATTGGCACCCATGTGCCTCGAACACCATGGTGCTTTATAGGTTCGTTTTAAGGGACATAATAGTCAGTGTTTTCCTTTGTTCCTTTTGGACATAATAATTCATGTACATTTATATTGTATTGTCCAAGATAGTTTACTTTTTCAGTAACCGTCTCCTGGTAGTACCAATATCTTTTTCAATATGACCTTATTGTTTTTCACATCAACTGGCAGTATCCGATTTCCTATGCCATCCGAGTCAATGTTTCAATGAAACATGCTGTAATTATGTGCTACAATAAACTATTTGCTAAAAAGCCATACTTTTTGAGGTGCTAACATGCCTAGGCGGTAAGCCAAAGTGCCTTGGCTGCTTAGGCAATCCTTGTGCTCCAATGCACTTTGAATTTCTTTTTCTTTTTTTAATTTCAGTATATATATAGTTTTATCTGTATCATTTCCTGTATAACGTTCAATTACATAATTAAAAGCCTAAGATAACATTGAAATATGAGGTGTGATAATGCTAATATGTATATTTCATTAAAGTTTATAATTTATTTTAATAAATTTGTATATATTAGTAGTACTCTACCAAAAAATCTATATTGAAATTTTTTGCAAGGGAAAACATCTAAAACCTTTAAAAGGCAAGATATGCTATCAAGGGTGACCAATTCACACCTTGGTGCCTAGTCACACATCTTTAAAAGGTATGGCTAATGTACTATTTATCACGGTATGAGATTATATACAAGCTTCCAATTTTTGAATGATACTTGCATTCTATGGTATAGATGCATACATTTTGTCACCGCTCATAAATTGATGTTATATTTGTTTCACTTATAGTTCTTGCTCTACAATGATCTTTGTGCATTTTGTGGTTTTTATCATGTCATTTCATACTCTCCTTGTCATTTCACAACTTGTTTCCTATTTTGTTCACATTCCACACACATCATGGTATCGTGGTACCACTACAGTTCGCTTGTATCCCAAGATGATTTCATGGGCCAAGCACTATTAAAAGAATTTAGTGAATTTTTTGTTTTGGAACTTTTCTATAGCATAAAAGATAGTAACGAAACTGTTTTGATGATCTTGAAATGTGAAGATTAATAAATTACTGAAATTTTAACTGAGAAAACGAAATTAATGTTATGAAACAGAATCGGAGTCATTTCAATCTGGTATAGGAAGCAAATCGAAGCCATGCACCAAGTTTTTCAGGTTCAAATCTTAACTCATCTAAGATAAATAAATTCAATGTGGTTCTTTGCCTAGTATTTATTACAAAATTTAAGCTTTTATTGAGAATATTTTCTTAATTAATGTTATATTTGAGATCTAATGCAATAGACATCCAAGTTTTGGTACAGGTACATGTGAAATAACAAAGTAAACAAGATTATCATCTAAAGGGTAAATTGGCGAATTATGAATGCATCACTTCGTTGTTAACTGTACATTGGAATTGTGGAAGCATCTATCGAAGATAATACTTTCAATGATATGCAATTCAAAATGCCACTAATCCCAGGAATGTCTGAGCCAAAAGGACTACATCTACTTACCAGTACAATCGCCACTAGTTCATTTGATCTTCTATGCAACTTTATATCTATCATTCAATATCAATTGCTACTAGTTGTCTGGATCTTTTTTTAGATTTTTGATAAATTTTTACATGCTTGACATTAGATTTACTTAATAGTAGTCTTGTTTTCTGTTAGTCAAAATTGGCATTCATCTACTTATTTTTATGGGTATAAGATTAACTGCCTATTGTTTTGCTAAAATCAGCTTATTTTAACTCTTTATGAGAATATTCACCTTATATTTTTTGATGATTTTCTTTTTGTTTGAGGTGTTAAAACATTTTTTTACTGATTTTGGGACAAATGGTGTTTGAATAATGCCTTGTTAAGCAAGAGTGAATGTCTCGTACTGAACTGAAATATTTGATTTTCTTGAGTATCCCCGTGTATTTGAGAGATTGTCCTTGGGCTGAGGAGTGTCCACATGAGTTTGTTGAGGTGTCTACACAGACACAGGCCCATGGTCCTCTTTTCTATTCTTAAGAGAGTTCGGATTGCTCCACCTAAGAGGGTGAGGGGGCTCTCCCATTCCAAAGAAGGCTGGAATTATTATAGCAGGGCGGCTTGATTTAGATCTCGAGTCTCACTCAGCAAAGAAAGTTGAAGTTGCTGCTGTTTTTGTCTGAATGAATAGTAGTTGTTGGAAGATGGTCTTAAATGCTAAAGGTCTATATTTTTTTGGGTATCATTATTTAGCATTCCTTTTTTCTGTGGAAGTCCTTAAGATGATTAATTACTTCATTATATATGAAAGTGTAATATAGGTTGGAGATTATTGTCTCCTGATTACTTGCTGATGGAGACACCAGTCCTTCCAACTTGATTTTTTTCTATAAAGAATTCTCCTACACATGATAATACTTTCTGTACAAAGAATCTTTCTTGAATTGCTTGCTTTTATTGATATCTTTTTCAGCACAATTTCAAGTTTGCATTTTGAGTTCTTTGTTTGTTTCATAGGAACTTGCAAGCTATAAATTTAGTTTTACTGATTTATTTTCTAGAAGCAAGAGGTGTAATTTGTTTAAATGAATGGTCCATGTCGTCATTATAGGTTTTAGTCGTTGTTACACTCAGAGTAATTAATGTCATGGATGACTTGGTATTGCCTTGTTGAGAAGGCATGATAAGTGCTTGGGTGCAAGTTATTCAACATTGTTGCTGTGCTGGACTTTCGTCCTTTGAAAAATTGATTTGCATCAAACCTTGATGAAAATGTTAGTGGAAGCTTGTGTAGGACGCCCAAGTTTACAAAAAATGTTCAAGACTAGATTTTGCCTGAAAATTTAGGACAAGATAATCAATAATACACATCTATAAATAATTTATTTCAATTGTGAACATTTATGCCATTAAAAGAAAATGATAGGTTAATAGTTGTTAATTAGAGTATGAGAAATTGTTTAAACAATAGTAATAATGTTCCAATCATTATGAAAAATGTGGAGTCAGCCTTACATTTCTGTCTAAATTAAGTTTCTGAGAATGCTTTGAAATGCAGTAAATAATTAAATATATTCTTGCATCTACAGATTTTATCTTGGTTCCATGTAATATAAGGTTATTTAAAATGTGGAAGGCAACACTTTGTTCTACAAATTTTATGTTGGATTATTAAATTATGAGTTTTTTAAAAATAACCCCATGTCAACATATATGGAATCGTCATTCAAAAATGTTGATTGTCATGGCCATAGTCTGGCTAAAGTTTTGTTGGTGTTAGTTGACACAGCATGCTGACATTGACATGGTGTCAGCACTCCAAAAGATGTATTGACCAATATGAAAATTGAGACTTTGAAACTTGTATCGGCAACACATGTCATCGTGATTTTGTAGAGAGGTCTGTTGAAAATCATGCTTGGGTGTTTACCTGTCTTTCTGGCAAGGATTTTTAAGTGTTAAAATATTGAAAGTTCAAGCATAATGCCTTTAGTCTGGTAAAGTGTTGTGTATATAGTATCTATTTTGATGTTAATTTATTAGTTATACTACAATAATTTTTTTGATCAGCATTAGTTGTACTGCAAAAATTTTTAAGATGAAGTTTTAAAATATTATTTAATGTTTTTGATTGGTTTAAGTGGCATTGAAGCTGAGTCTTGGTGCCTTAATAACAGTTTTAATAACTAAGACCAAATGAGAAACAACAGAAAATGTTACTGAAATTAAATGAAATGTTAGAAATGCAAATACGGAAAAATATAACACTGGTTTTTTAAATTTTCGAAGGGATATATTAATATGCATGAATATTTGGAGAATATAGATGAACTTTTGGCCTTTACAAGGATTAAATTGGTTAAAAATGGTTTGCCTTGATTTATTGGCATCTGGGCTTTTATTTAAGTATCCAGCACATGAAAATTCTTATTGTAAAAAGGATTTTCCTGATTTTGTTTGGTTCATTTCATTTGGTTAAAGGTTAATTAGTGTCAGCTAAAAATTCTAATCTTCTTGTGGGGCGTTCCAGGGCTGACATTTTTGGAGCCTTTTAACTTTTTGTTTTTAGATTGGGTGCTTTGTAGTTTGTAAAGAATTGTGATTTGAATTTGCAATAATCATAGTATTAAGTTAAAGTCAGTGAATTTAGAGAAGAATAAAATTGTAAAAAGATTAAGACATAACCATCATGGTTGAAAATGGATTTGGATTTATGTTAGGTAGATTTACAATGGAAGTTATGTTCAAGTAACTGATTGAAGAATTGAGAGTTAAGTGAAAGGACCTCCTCATAGTGTCCATTGATCTAGAGAAAGTTTACAGTGGGTTCCCCACAGAGCCACTGTGGTTTGTATTAGGGGGAAAAAAGAATTCCCATTGGCTATATCGATATCATCAAGAAAAATTTATGTAAAAGATATGATAAAGTAGTGATTAGTGTTATAAGTGTAAGAGCATCAAAGGATTTTTTTAGTAAAACTAGGTTCATACATCCTACCAAGGATCAGTATTAAGTCTTTACATGTTATATCAAGTGTGGATGAAATATTAATGAAATTCGAGGCGATACACTTTGTTGTATGTTATTTGTTAACGGCAGTCTTTGGATGAAAGCCATGTAGTAATTAATTCTAAATTAGAATTATAAAGAAACTTTATAATTTAAAGGATGGGTTTAAAATTGAATATATTGAGGTTATGTTTGCTAATGACGTAATGATTTACAGATGATATTGTTTACAGAAGTAGATGAACGATGTGGAGAAATGAATTAAATGTATTATGTACAATTAAGGGTACTTTTAAAAGTTGAATGGAAAATTTAAAAGACATCTGTTTGCCCAGTTATGTTGAATGGTATTATTGTTGGGTTATTAACAAAAATTAGTGTAAACTAAATCAGAATGTTAAGATGAATGAGTGGTAATGGTAGAAGAGATTGAAGATAAGATGATATGAATTCATTTGAAATGCTATTGGAATTGAACTAAAAATTTAGGAGATAATAAAAGAGAAGAGGTCATTTGGTATTTCGGTTGGACTCCAATGGGATTGATTGTCTTTGATGGTTGGTTGTACTTTCATTCAGTTTTTCTTATAGGTTATACCATGACCACATATTTGAATTTGCTTAGACTGATATTGGATGTCTGGTTTACTTTGGGCAGCACGGCCGGTTGTCCTTTTGGAGAAGGTTGCCACTTCCTTCATTATGTGCCTGGTGGTATCAATGCAGTTGCACAGATGACCAATCTGGGCAACCCTGCTCTTCAAGCTTCAAGAAATGCCATTGCCAATTCTCATGCAGATGGGTCGACTGCTCCCGTTAAGACTAAAATGTGCAACAAATATAATACTCCGGAAGGCTGCAAATTTGGGGACAAATGTCATTTTGCACACAGTGAGAGGGAGCTCGGTAGATCTCTTGTCTCGGCACACGATGATCCTCGTTCGTTCGGAGCTGCAGTGGGTAGTGGTCGATTCGCAGGAGGAAGAGTTGAGCCCGTGGCTCCAACCGGCCACGCAGCAGCTGCGGCAAGCTTTGGTGCCTCTGCAACCGCAAAGATCAGCGTCGATGCTTCTCTTTCGGGTGCCATAATTGGGAAGGGCGGTGTCAACTCCAAGCACATATGCCGTATCACTGGTGCAAAGCTTTCGATCAGGGACCACGAAACAGATGCCAACTTGAGGAACATCGAGCTGGAGGGAACTTTCGATCAAATCAAACAGGCCAGTGCGATGGTTCGCGAGCTCATTGTGAATGTTAGCGCGTCGGTTCCTCCTCCGGCCAAGAATCCAACGGCGGCGGTAGCTACCGGAGCGGCCGTGAATAACAACTACAAGACAAAGTTGTGCGAGAACTTTACGAAGGGATCGTGCACCTTCGGAGAACGCTGCCATTTTGCCCATGGTGCGAATGAATTGCGCAAGATTGGTGTTTGATAAATGTAGGAGGCTCTTTCTTTCTCTGTGCGTTTGGTTTTTCCGCTTTTGTGGCGAGAAATATCCATCGTGAACTTGGCTAAAATGACATTTTGACGTAGAGATGATTATCTTCAGTCTTATTTCCTGCTCGTAACGGCCTTCTAGAATTAAATGTTCTTTCGTACGATTATTTTAAGTTGGAACTGATGGTGGCTCCATATTGTCTGTCATGTATTTATTGTTTTCCTCTTCTCCACGGTACGCGGATGATGTTTTCGTGCATGCATCTTTGCTTATAAGCGTTGCCGCTGAAGTATGTTTACGTTTTTTTTCTTGATTGTCTTTCGTTTTGTATTTGTCCATGGTCATCTGATGTTGTATTTTCCATGTTTGAACTTTGCCATTCTAAGAAATACGTACCATTTCTAAGTTCTGTATCAGCCGAACCGCCTTTAGTTTAGTTGTTGAATTTAATGTTAGAAATTGATCCCCCGACAAAATGTAGATGTCAAAAGCAAACATCCAATTATGTTAAGACATATCTGATTGTGGATCGAGAAAATCTGTAATGCTCTTGTAAAAAGATTCATGATGATGAGGCTGTAAATGGAATCATCATTCATTTACCTACTTCATTTGATGATCGACAATATTTTTGTACGTCAACTGGATTTGTTGCTCGCACGAATTGATTATTGGATTTACAGGTTACAGGCACGATATGTCGTTCGTCTCAAAGAGGATAAAATTGTCTTTCAGGTAGAAGAAATGGATGTGGGACTGTAGATGCCGGTATTAATTGAAAAAAAGACAAAGCAATTGGCCTTGTACTGTATTTTAAGGGAAGAAAATGTGAATTCTAAAAATATTGTCAAGGTAAAGCGTTAACATTATAATTTTGTTTTTTATGTTAGTCTGAATTTCTTTTGTAGACTTATCAAATAAAAGGAAAAATTAAATTTTCTAATAAAAATGGCTTAATTTTTACGTGTACGAAAAATTTATACGACTCCTCAGCTATTGCCCGTTGCCATTAGTCAAGAAAATTTCGTACACCGCCGTTTCGAACGATTCGGTCATGTAAACCATCCCACCCAATCCTTCGACGCCCTTCCGCCTCTTCCTTCTCACCCTCTGCTTCCGGTTCAAAGGGAAGATCTGCTTTGCTTTTCTTTGCTTTGGGGAGGATGCTGTCATTCCCTCTTCAGGTTTTCTTCCTACTTTTCGGGAAATGCACAGTCGTCAAGTACACTATTTGGCTGGATTCTAGGTTGTCTTGCTTCGTAGATCGTCAATGCGGCTTTAGATCTGTAAGATGGCAGACTCCTCTCGTTTGAAATGGTGGGAGCTCTGAGTGTTGGACATCTCGTATAAGGTTCCTTCTTTTCGGCATGTTCGATTTGTTTCGGAATACTGGTAATGTGTGTTTGCGTGGTTTTTTTGATAATAGTAGTGGTCCTTGCGTTCATTAAAGTTCAAAATAGAAATCACAGGTGTTATTGTCTCTGTCAACAAAGTGTTAATCAACCAACTTATTGCAATTGGTTTAAATGTGTTTTTTTGTTAGAGTCCTCTCTCTCTCATTTTTTGACTATTTGGAAGGCTGGATACATTTCTCCCGATTTACACGGAGTTTGCAGTTTGCCGAAATTATGTGCAACTCCAAAGCTGGAGTGACGGAAAGGTTTTTCAACTTCGTTTCATGTACGAAGAATGTGGAATTCCTCTGCATCTTAAATGCCTAGGGTTTCGTTTGATCATATCATTTGGGTAAAATGTAAAATTGAGTTGTGAAATTCACCTTTTAATGTGTAGATACTCCATTTATTGCCGTTTGTATCCGTTGAGAAAGATGGCAGCAACAACAAGCTCAGGACTGCAGATGGCGACCACTAATACCTGTGTTTCTTCCGCTAGGAGTTCTTTCAAAAGAATTATCATGACACTAGTTGCCAGGCCCTGGGGAAATATTCTGTCGAACTCATCTCATGTCTCACTTAAGCCTTTTAGCCATCAAATTACATGTGCTCCTGTCAAGCATGATAAGGTCATCGTAAGAGCAGCTATGTCTGGGGAAACTGATAAAGCTGTTGCCTCTGGAATCCCAACTGATCTGATGGGTTTGCTACTTATCCTTGTACTTATGTGCCTTTGTTATCTTTTCTCTTATTCACATTTTCTTTTCAGAGCTATTAACTTGGACTTGTAGGATATGCAGTTTTATATTTTTCATGCAATGTTTATACTGATGTGAAATCTTTTCCTATGATACATAAGCTCTAACTTCTACTTTCCATCACAAAATTAAGATCCAACAATATTAGAAATTGTTGAACTAGCATCGATTTTTAGCAATACCTATTAAGTCTTGGCTGTAGTGGTGTAACCTTGTTGAGATCTCTAGGGCACATCAGCACGTGCCCTGTGTGGAATTTTGGTACAAAGCAAGGAGTTTAACTTCAATTTTTTGTGGAATTTTGGTGTGCTGAAAACAAAACATATGTTACTAAAATTTTTCCATGTCTTGATGCAATTTTGGAAACATAGGAAAAAAATCAACTTGTGTTAACAGAATTGCTTGACATTAGTTTCAATGTCATTTCCAAGTTGAAAAACCAACATGTCATTGAAAGGTGTATCCTTGAGGGCTTTTGGTGAACCAAGATAACTTTCTCTGTGATAAGCCTCTTTGTTCTCTTCTCAAATAAAATGGAATGACATCCCCATGAAAACAGTCTTATATTCTTTAAGAAAAAAAATTAGGTTTCCATCAGTAGCTTATGATGAAATCAAGCTTTCTGAGATAATTACAACATGGTGGTACAAGTTTATTCTTTGGTGCATAAGGTAAGGGCTGCCCAACCCAGCTCTTGCAATAACAAGTAAAATGTACAGAAAAGATAATATTCTTACTCAATTGAATAATGCATCTGATATTAACGGTAGACCACCTTCTTTTTAACATGTTTTTCCCATATTTTCACCTTTTCTTTTGTTAATATTGTTCTATCTCTCTGATATTTTTCCTCATCTCTTTCCCTAATAACGCTATGGATAATTTAATTAAATCTAATGGTATTTCATGGTACCTCAAGTGAAATCAAAACAATTAATTAAAATAAAATTGGATGTAATATTTAAAAAGAATTTATAACAATCAAGTGGCAGTTATTTCTTTGTGAAATATTTTTTAGTAGAAACATTTTCAGTACTACGATAAATAATACATATTGATAAAAAGATTAAAAAAATAATAATAATAAAGATACAATTATAATAGTAGTTTATCCTTACGACCATAAAGTGGAGGAATGAAACAATTTTATAAATTTCTAAACCTTTAAATGCGATAGTACTCATCCATTGCTTTTCCATCATTCTTATTCGCAGCATTTACCTGTCCACTGCAAAACCGGTAAAAAAATCGAGGTATTTAAAATTGAATCGAAACTGAAAGTAGAAATCTATTTCTTTTTATTGAAAATGCTTCGTTCAATAGATGATGATATTATTACGATATCGATATTTACCGAACCGATTAATAAATTATACTGGACATAAATGGTTGGGAAACTCATTAAAGGGAAAGAAAATCTACCGCGGTAACCGGTCACCACCGCACAACCCAAATCTGCAACACAGCGTTCCCCCCAAAAATGAAACCCTAATCGGAGGTCGGTCCAGCGATGAAGGCGTCGATAAAGTTCCGCGACGACCAGAAGGCCCTGGCGAGGGCGAAGGTCCCCATCGGCATCCTCGGCCTCCCCTTCTCCACCGCCGTCTCCGCTGGTGGCGACCCGAGCGACCTCCGCTTCGACCTGTCCACCTCCTTCGACTCCGGCCCAGCCCTCCGCCTCTCCTACCGTCCCAATGACACCCGCAACCCTTTCTCCGTCGTCCTCAAGACCGGCACCGGTGCCTTCGGCTCCCCCATCTCCGCCCCCATGTCCATGTCCGCCGAGTTCAGCCTCCTCTCCCCCCGTGGCGGCCCCGCTTTCTTCCTCCATTTCAAGCCTCGCTTGGGCGACTTCGGCCTCGTTAAGGCTACCGCTTCTTCCACTCTTCCTTCCGCTCCTTCACCTCTGGTGAACGGGAGAGGAGCGGAGAATGGAGCTTACGCCCCGGTGAAGGTGAACGGGCTCCATGGGGCGATCAAGTATCCCGTGATGAAAGGGATCGATGGGATTCTCTCAGACATGGAGATCACGGCCAATAGCGTGCTGCCGTTGAAGAGCAAGGCTTCGGTAAAGGTCCGGTGGGGGTTGAGGCTGCCATCAGAACTTCCCCTTTCGTTTAGGAACGATGAATGTGCCGGTGATGGTCTTGGGAGGAAGCGTTTGGCTTCGTGGATTTCGCCGAGGGACCTGCCACTTCTTGTCATGAGGAAAATCTCTATTGAACAGATGCGAACTACTGCATTACAGGTGGAGAAGGCGAATAACAAGCAGAACAATTCTGTAGCGGTGACGACGTCACCGGAGATGGGAGCATTGGTGGCAGAGCAAGGGATGCTGAGGAAAGCGGTGGAGGAGCTTCGGTTAGAAATCGAGAGGTGGAAGGGGAAAAGCACTGAGGACAGTAGTGGTGGGAAAGGGGTGTTGAGGAATTGGAAGAACGGGCGGACAACGGTGACTGGTGTGGGCAAGGAGGAAGTGAATGAGGAACTAAAGAAGGCTTTGAAGAGCGCTGGCGGGAACTGAGACCGAAGGATCGTTCATCTGGCTGGTTGTATTTTGCGGGCATTGTTGAGGTAAATTCTGTGTCTAGTACTTTCTTTATTGCTTGCCCTTTATGATTAGTGATGTTTGTAGGCTGGGAAATCTAAAACTCACCAGGTTTGTTTGTCATCCCAATCGTTCAACTAGAGGAAATTGTTGTTGTTTCGGATGTTCACAACTGGTGTTGTTATCATCCGGACAATATCAATTAAAAGGATTTTATCTTACATGTAAATAGTAAATAAGGTGGTGTGTCTTCTTTCAAGGATAAAAGACAATGTTGCTGATTGAATATGAATGTCAGCCTGGTGTCATAAATAAAATAATACGAAAATGATAGTATCATTCGTGTCATTGTGTTTGATTATAAAGTTCAAATACCTAATCCTTCTTATCGAGGCTCTGATTCCAACCACGCCCAAACCAACCACCATCACTGTTGTTAGGCTTGACCTTTACCCATCCACAAATACGAAGGCAGTCATTGATGTGTGTCAATTTTCCATTGGTGTTGGCAGTCGTCTAGAAGTTGTGTTGACACAAAAATGATATTGATGTTGACACAAAATTTAAAAACCTTAAATTAAAGAAGATTTTCACTTAGTCTAATTACTGACTTCTTACAAACACTGGTAAATTACTCAAGTCTTGTTCATAAAGCTTGTGGCGTATGATGACAAATGAATATGGAATTTACAACACAAGCTTCAAAATAAAACAATACTCCAACAAGAAATTTCACTCGCTTAAATTCTGCTTGGTTCACGGTAGTCTACACTTGATATAAAGTAATTCAATTTAATTATAAGTCATGATTAGATTGAGATATTTGAATTTGTTGTAAATACAATTTTGAATATTGGTTATAAGAAAGTATGTTGATTATTTTATCATTCGACTGATCATACGTAAATTTGAATGATGAAATTGATACTTTTATATTCTAATTAATGGTTTTTAATTGATTGCCAAAATTTAATAATCTAATTGAGAAAATGTGATTCAATTACACTACGGGTATGTTTGGATGAATGTAATGTATTATCTAATTTAATATAATGTAATTGAATTATATTTCTTGACAAGGCTGCAATATTTGATTTTTGATGATTATAAGCTTTGTAATTTGGTCGTAAGAAATTAAATTCTTTGGGATATCACTCAATCAGTAAGCATGAGCTTAAATGATAAAATTAATTTTTTTATATAATCTTATTATTAATTTATATTTGATTATCTAATATTGTAATTTGGTTACATAAAAGTAATCTAATCATATTACATTAAGGACATATTTGGTTTGTCTGTAATCTACATGTAATGTGATGTAATTGAATTACATTCTTTAATTAGATTGTAATACTTGAATTTTATTATTATAAGCTTTGAAAATTGATTATAATAAATTAAACACTTTAGAACATTACTTCATCTTATGTTTTAAATTCTAATGCTGCATTTGGTACATTTAAGGTAAGATGGAATAGAATGAAATTTAAAATGGAATTGTGGTGAGAATGAAATGGTTATTTTCCATTACTTTTGCTTGAAACATAATTAGAAGGAAAAATAGTATAATAGTGGTGGTGGGTGGTAGGTGGTGGGTTGCGGTGGCGGTGGTTGATGGTAATGACGACAATAAGGCGGTGGTGGATGGCACTAAGGTTGATGGATAGTAATGAGAGGTGATCGATAATGAACGATGAAAACCCTAGTGGCGAGCAGCAATGGTGGTGGCAGTGGTGTTTGACGCCAGCAATGGTAATGTTGTTGACTAACGTTAGTGGCGGTGCTTGTCACCAACAATAGTGGTAGAGGGAAACAATGATGGTAATAGTCCACAACATTGTTTTTATTGGTAGACGATAAGGTGCCCTAGATGATGGCAAATATTATTGCTTATAGCGGATGACATTTGACAGTAGTCAATGGTGACTAACGACAATGGTAATAGTAGTAATAGTGATTGCAGGTAATAATGATGAGATTAGTTTACAGGGAAAATGAATAGTGGTACACCATGAAGATGAATGACGCTACACAATGAAAGTAGTAATACTAATGATGATGAGAATTAATGGCAATGATGAGCAATAATAATGGTGACGATAATTAATGGTAGCAGTGGTGATTGATGGTATTGATGTGGAGCACAACGATAATGACCATGGTAAGCATTGGTGAACAACATGGTTGGTGAAGGTAAAAGTAAAAAATACCCGCCCAATGTGGAAACCTTGAGAAGAAAGAATTTAGTGAAATTATGATTACAATCAGTATGCCAAAAATAGAAATGAAAGACCTTGATTTCAAATTATTTTGTGTTCTCTATACCCATAAGTACGTATGTTGTAGGATGGTTGCCCCTGGAAAAGCATGTCCTAGGCTCATGTGAACAATACCCTGAAATGCCGAATTGGTGATATTCTGTGTTTCGACTCTGATGCCATTAGAAAAACATGCAAATAAACTAAATTTGGATAAGGTTGAAGACAAATTCGGATGATATAAACAATAAATATTTGAAGGCGAAGGGAAGATACGGTCCGGATTCGAAAGGTCATAATTCAGAAAACCACGGTAATAGCCGCACGCAGCAAATCTCCACTTACTAGAAGTCATATTAAACTTACAAATGTCAATGTAACTCTAATGACAGTTGATTAAGAATAATAGTACTCATAATTTTACTAAAATTTCTGGTAATACAAAAGTTATAATTATTGAAAAAAGAAAATGTAAAGCACATCATATGAATAATGCTTTGTACGCCTTCTTGATTTGTAAGGCACATCAACTCCATTGCAATCCTTAGAAGTGAGGAAACAAATATCATCCTTAAGTATCTTCCCAAGAGTGTAAACTCCATTTTGGACGTATCAAGTGCCCATTTAAACATAGCATTAACAAACAATATTCAAATCACGACTAATCATTTTTAGAAATGTTGGGTGTAATGATATCCTACACAACTATTATGTATATAAATGTACAACTTAAAGACCATTTGGTAACAACCATTTCAACAAATGTACAGAAAAACATTCACAATTTTCAATAACTATAATCATGTTTCTATACATCAATTTAAGAATATTACAATAATTTTGAAATTAAAACAGTGGATAGAAGAGAATTAAATTCTACAACTTTTTAAAAACACTAATTTATTTTCTTACAAGATATTAAAATAATCGTTACCAAACAAGGTGTTTTGACAACGAGAGGAAGCATGAGCAATCTCCCGTATTAACTAAAAACTTCAATAAAAAATTATCCTCCCGTCCATAAATCCAGTTAAGTACCGCACAACGGGTTGGAAATAGATCTAATATCATCAGTGTCTTCTTCAAACCGTGAGTACCGTAAAAATAGAAGTTCATCAAATTAAACATCTACAACTAATTGTATACTAAAATCAGAACGACCGATGATGCCAACAAGTTAACCGATTTTGGAAAAACAACTGTTACATGCTTACGCAACTGAGTGTCATTCGTGGATAAAATACACAAGCAAACTTCTTGTGAACACGGTAAGAAAATATTATCGTCAAAATTTGGAAGTTAACCGAGTTCAACTACATAAATTAGCAAGCAAAGGTTGCTTCGTAGAACTTCAAATTTCAAATTGGTAAATTTTAAATACCTTTTTGGCGCAAAAAAGTAGAACAATCCTCCGTGGTAAGTCTAACCTTAGCACTCAAGGAAATTAATTATACACGATCATCAACAAGAAAGGAATAAAAGCATGGATCAACTGAAATCTCAAAAGTAATCTCAACAACCGCCAAAGAACTGTTCCATAAAATAAATCAATCAAAACATCAATGGAAGGTTAAAACGTAGTAAACAATCAGGCAACATTCTTCAATATAAAAATAAATAAATTAAGCCATTCCATAGAAATTTAAAGAATTCCGCTTATCACATGGAACAAAATTGCCAACATCGTGCCTGCCTATAATAGACAAGTCACATAATATACAAAAATTATTGGATTGCACAGAAAAGACAGGAGGAAAGCGTGAACTGGAGTAGACGTAATTTTAAGTTCTGCCAAAAATTTCCAATTTCTGATATTCAATTCTCCATTCCGAACCTCACTTCTTAGCCACTAATCTCACAACAGAGCGAACTGTCAGAATCAAAGCTAAGGAAATAACGTATCAAAAAGAGAGCTTATAACAATAAACCTCTACAAGGCAAATATCAACTATACAAAAAGTGGCAAATCTATTCACAATTTCACACCCCCAAAAAGAACTGCTTACATGAGGCTTGCAGGCAATGTTAGGGCTACGCAAGAGAACGGGTCTAGTGTTTCTTATCAGTTCCCTCTCTGAGCAATCCTCAAACCATGTACATATGTTAGACTAATGAAGCAAACATCGAACCTCAAATGCCAAAATAAAAGCATGTCAAGTAACTGCACAATAGCGGGAGTCAACTGCAAACCCAAGCCTGAGATTAAAAAATCAAAATTTGTTTGATCTCAGAAAAAGGAAAAAACACGAAATTGCATGTGAAAAGAAAAATAATGCAAATTGACATATTCCAACAAAATCTAACCTGGAGATTTTAGTTATCTCATCACTACTTTCGCCTTCGCAACAGGCCTCTGCGAAGCCTCTTCAAGATTGGTTTCTGAGGAATTTCGACCTCCATTTCCATCTCTGTGGAATCTCCTTCACTATCATCTGTGCAATCCAAAAAGAAATGAGAAAGGAAAACAAATTGATAGAATATGTTGGTTCCCCTCACAAGGCTTACCTCAGCCTTACCTTCATCATAAAGTCATAATGAGTTCTTCGTTTACCAATTGATAGTAATAAATCTTGTTTCAAATTCTATGATCAATGTTGTTAAACAAATGATCAAAATTTAAAAGTTTTGAAACACCGTAGACCAACAGACACCCATAAACAAACATTGGCAAATTTTAGTACTTGAAATGTTTTGCGTAAAAAAACCTCTTAGGTTTGATCCCCAATAACTAATAACAATTTAAACCATAACTGGTTCAGAGCTAATATATGTGGGAAAATCATCCCATACATAGGGCTAAGCTATTTTAACATCAAAAGCTATCTTTAGTTATTCATTTTGTCTCCTTCGGATCAATACGGACAAGAAATAATCCAACTTCCCTTGAGATGACCAAGCCACCCATTTGATCACTTTGACAATATATATGTCACATAACAAAACTAGAAGATAAAAATAAAACAAACCGAAACACATTTCTGGTATCTGCCCCTACTTCCAACGTTGAACTTTCTAAAGATGAGGGAGCTATGTGAACGAATCCCCAAACCAGCTTGTGATTTTTTTGAACACCAAAAGAGAATATATTCAAATCAATAAAAATAGGGCCTGCACAAGTTCTAGGCTAGTTAGACAAAACAGATTAACAAAAGGAACAACAGGCATCAAGGAAGAAACTCAAAGAAAATAAAAGGGAAAGAAACCACCCACCCAAAAAGATGACAAACGGGCTCTAGCCATTCCAATAGTGCATCATCCATGGCTGCCCCACCTCACCAAGATTTGGTCCATTCAGTCACACAAGCAGGTACCTTTGAAATGAAATGATCACCATCATCATCATGTAAACCTCAAAAGATTCTGTTGTTGCTCTCTAGCCATTGATGCATCTGAAAGTTGATTCTGAGCATTGTGGTCACTCCAAATAACCCCAATTTGCTCTTATTTTGATTCACAAAAAAATAGCCCCAATCTGAAAGTGACATTTGAGGCTCCTCTCTTCTAGCAAAATCCCTTATTAGGCCATTAACTTCGACATTATGACACACGCACCCAAAAACTCCTACCACAAGCACAAACAAAAATGGTAAGGCAGGGTCTACCTACCAAAGCCCACAACCACAACCAAATTTGCCTATGGGGCAGCCATTGACCAGCACAGAAAAAGAAGCTGAAATCACAAAATAACCAATTCAATCTCGCCACTTGATGCCCAAACCCATGCAACATCATGCCTATTCCAAACAATTTCAAGCATTATTGTACACCTCTACAATATCTAATTTCTAGACCAAACCCATATTTTTCTCTCTATCTAGTCTTGATGCATTCATAAGAAACCAGAAAACCATTCAAAATTTGACAGCCCACCACAAAGGCAGTTTAATAGTTCTCCGCTAAGCATTTAGCCACAATTTTGTAGCAAGCATTGAAGAGACTAATCGATTTGAACTACATAATATCTGAAGCTCCCTAAATCTTGGGAATTAAGGTGAAGAAAGTTTTATTAGCATATCTGGTATCATCACCATTGCAATGGAAATCTCATGATTTGCATGACATCCCTGTTGATTAGGTCTCAGAAGAAAAGCTAGGAAAGTCATCTAGTCCAAACACCTTGTCACCAAACAAGCGAAAATCTCATTTCACTTCTTTGGATAATTCCTCTTCAAATCACTAAGATTGAGTTGAACATAACTATTGGAAACCAGGGTTACGCAATTCAAAGAAGCACATCCTCTTCTTGCTCGAGTGGCATACAAAATAACTCTCAATGTGTTGCCTTATACCATCTCTCTCTATGTAAGTCCCCCCTAATGGTGATAGGACCACATTGATAAAGTTGCTGATGGTGGGATGCAAGTTCGTGGAAAAATTTGGCATTCCAATAACCAACTTTTCGCCATAAAACTCTAGATCTTTGACCCCAGATGATTTCTTCCTTTTATTGTCACCCCACAAGTTCCTCTTTGAGACATTAACTAGTCTCACCATCAGTCGACAATAGCCCACCAGCTTCTTTTTCACCAATATCAACGATAAGACTGCCCATCTAAGCCAGTTTTACTCCCGAAGGTTCATCTCTTCATAGCTCCAAGTTTAGATAAAGGAAGGCTAACATTAGGTAAACAGTTAACTATAAAAACTTATCAACTCCTCATAAATAAAAATTCTAAAACTAACACATTAAAGTGTAACCTTCCTAGCAACACATTGCCCTAAATCATAGGTGCAATAAATAAACAAAGGGAAAACATTGCACACCCTAAGTGTAACATGCTTAAGCTATGAGATCTAAATCGTCATGATAAAAATAAGGGTTTTCACATCTTAATGGATAGGCGTGGGTAAGAAGTTAGTCTAAAACACCAAAATTAGATTAGCAAATTGAAATATTTAAACCTTGACTGATAATAATGTGTAAAAATTTTAAGGTTATCTTGGGAAAAAAATAAACTAACATATATTGTTAGTATTAGAAGTTCATATCAAGGTTAGAAAAAGAATGACCATAAACACATGAATCCAAGAATTTGATGCTATAATTTAACATGTGAATAGAAAACAATATTTGAAGATAACTTGTTAAAAGAAAGAGTACGAAAACTAGATGGAGAGGTAAATAAACTCAGAAATGAAACAACTACTTGTATTAAAAAAATTGTTGGGGGAAATTTTAGAAAGATCTTATGAGGTAACTTCACTAATTAAGAAAAGTTGATGGTAGAATGAAGATGTACAAAAGATAATAAAAGAAAAGGAAGAATGCTATAAAATTTATCATAAATGTAGAAAAGAGGAAAATCCAGAAAATTATAAGCACAGAAAAAGAAATGCTAAGAATATTGTTAGTAAAGTTAAAAAGATCTATAAGGAATTATATCATAATTTAAAGACAAAATAAGGAGAAAATAAAATAATATAAATTGGCTAAGGCTTGAGAAAGAAAATCTAGAGGTTTAAGTCAATTAAAGTCTATTAAATACGAGGATGGTAGAGTTTTACTAAAAGAAAGTAGAATAAAAGATTGTGTAAATATTTAAACAAAGAATAAGGCATGTAACTAAAATCATAGAAAATCAATTTAGGTTTCTACTGGGTAGATCAACATTGGAAGCTATTCATTTACTTTAAAAACTGAGAAAATTTTAGAATTAAAAAAAGAGGCCTCCATATCATTTTCATTGAATTAAAAAAAGCTTATAATAGAGTACCTAAAAACTTATTATGATGAGTTTTAGAAAGAAAAGCACCTATGGAATATATTGCTATTATAAAAGACATGTATGAACGAATAATTACTAGTATTAAAACTATATGAGGAGAAACTAGAGGACTTCCTACAAACATAAGGTTACACCAGGGTCTACATTAAGTCTATATCTATTCCTCTTGGTTATGAATGAAATAACTAGAGGAAATTCAAGGAGAAATACCCTGATATATGTCATTTGTTGATGACAGTTTTAATTAATGAAAATAAGTCAACAATTAGTTCTAAATTAAAATTATAGAGTCATTGTTCACAAGATTTAAATTAATTCAAAATTTGAATATATTAAATGCATGAGTCATAAACCCACTACGTGAGTTCAACCACATGAATCTTTTTTCTTCATGTATTTCTATAAGCAAATTGTCAATTAAATAACGTAACTTTAAATCTTTTCATACAATTCCTAACAAGTAATTTTAGATCTTTCTCTATTTCTTTTAGTTTCTTCTATATTAATTAATTCTCTTTTCTTAATTGATATATTCTTTGATCTCCTAAGGATATGTCCAAACCACCTAACCTGATTTTCTTTTTTCTTATCTTCAATTGATGCAACTCTTATTCTATTCTTAATAAAACAGATTTTCAACTTATCTCTTATAATATTACCACTCATCCATTTAAGGATACACATTTCAACAACACTGATTTTTACATATGACCATGCTTTATAACCTAGTATTTCGAGTCATAATGTATAGATGGGCAAATAACAGCTTTATAGAACTTTTCTTTCAATTTCAAGAATGTCCTATCACATAACACTCTATAAACATTTCTCTCCACTTCATTCATCCTATTTTAATCCTATGAATTACATTCTCTATAATTTACCTATTGGTATTTATTATAGATTCTAAGTATTGAAAAGTCTTACCTTTATGAATTTTATGAATATTTAATTATATATTTTCATCATTATTCCTATTTTTATTAAACCTATATTTCATATATTCAATTTTTAATTACAACAATAACAATCTAAATTGTAATTGCACTACATGAGGTCGACTACATATTGTAATTCTAAATATTTTTATCAGTTTTCACTTAAATTACATAAATTTAAATCTTTTCTTACAATTTCTAACCAAGCAATTTTTTTTGAAAGATCCTAACCACGAAATTTTAGGTATACCTTCTTTTAATTTTTTCTATACTAATTAAATCTCTTCTCCTAATTAATACATTTATTGATCTCCTAAGAATGACAAAACCACCAAAGCAAATTTTCTCTTATCTTCAATAGGTGTTGTTAGTGTTTATGTTCTTTGTAATATGGAAGATCCATTTAAGTTAAATGGATCCACCCTTTGTCTAGTGTATATATACCTTTGTTGTCTCTTATTTTCACTTAATGGAAAACTAGTTTGTACATGGTATCAGTAGCTTAGGTTACCCTCCTCCCACCACCTCACCCACCACCCCACCCTCTTTCTTCTCCAGCCATTGTCTGCCGCCGCCGCCTGCCGCCGCCATCTGCTGTCGCTTCTCTTTTTCCCGCAGCTGGCGTTGTCTGCTGTCGGTCCAATCGCAGTCGTCCTCATGCGATGATTAGTTAATCATTCTCTAACCACGGCGAGTTTCTTTCACCGTGCTCCGACCACAATGAGTTTCTTTCGTTGTGCTCTTCTGTCTGGTCCTCGAGAGTTCTTTCGTGGTGCCCGATCTAGTCGTAAGTTTCTTCCACCAATTTGCCCATCTGGTTCCACGACCTACTGTTCATGACTTCCTCCTATCTCTCCAACCTTCGCGAGTTCACCTAGCCAATTGCAGTTTTCATCCGCCGACCTAGCCAATTGGCGTCACACCCTCCATCACAATCTTCACCTTGTTCCACCATATCGTCTATCCTAATCGACTCCTGTCAAGCGGTGTGTGTCACGACAGTTGCCCTTGCTTGCAGTTTTTTTTCAGTCTGCTGGTTCCCTTACACCTTCTATGGCAGCACAAGATCTCCTCCTTAACAAGTTCACTGGCATTTCTAAAAGACTCAATGGTAGCAATTATGTGCATCGAGCTCAAAACTTTGAGACTATAGTGATGGCACATCGCAAGCGTCACCATCTCCTTTTCCCACCTCCCGATGACAAGGATGTTGTTTATAAGGATTGGTTGGTAGATGACTGGCATTTTTGAAAGACTCAATGGTAGCAACTATGTGCATCGGGCTCAAAACTTTGAGACTATGGTGATGGCACACCGCAAGTGTCACCATCTCCTTTTCCTGCCTCTCGATGACAAGGATGCTGTTTATAAGGATTGGTTGGCAGATGACTCTGCCATTGTGTCCTGGATGTTGTCTAGCATGGAACCCTCTATTGCTCGAGGAGTTTTCATGTTACGTCCTGCTAAGCATATGTTGGATAATCTATGTTGTATCTATGGTCATCAAAATAACATTTCCAAGGTGTTTCAGATCTATGAGCAATTGTTTCAAGCCAAACAGGGCAATCGGACTTGCCAGGAGCACTATACTTATATTCGTGGGCTCATTAATGAGCTCAATCTTTATCAACCTCCTTATGCTAATCTAGCTACCTCCGTTCATCATCATGAGGAGTTAGTTGTTGCTGCCTATCTGACCGACCTCGACCCCATTGTTGCCTCCCAAATCTGCAGCTCCATTTTAGGTGGTGACAATTTGCCAGATTTGGAGGAGACGTTTTCTCGTGCTCTTCAAGTCTCCACTCCGTCCACGTTGTCTACTCCTGTTTTTGATCAATTCGCTCTTGCTGTTGGGGGGGCCATGGCTCCAACTCTAGTCAAGGGGCAGGTGGACGGTCCACTACTCGACAACATCCCAAGTGCCAATGGTGCGGCAAATTGGGACATAGGTTTGATAAGTGTTGGGATAAATTTGACAAGACTCCTATCACTCATCTCACTACTAAGGCCTCTAGTAGTGAGCCCTCACCTACATCTAGCCTTACTGTCACTATCTCACAGGATAACTATAATCGTCTTACTCAGGCTTGTGATATCAACTCCATTGCTCTGCAAGCTTAGGCCTTTGCTTCTTCAAGTATCTCTTCTATTGCCCTTGCTGCCACTCGTGATGATAGCTAGGTTATCGACTCTGGTGCCTCCTCCCATATATCAGGTACCCAATCTTTATTTGAGTGTCTTTCTACCATTCATGACAAATTCATTGTCACTATTATTGATGGTCGTTCATGCCATGTATCTGGTCAGGGAGAGGTTTAAGTCTCCTCTCAGATACGATTGAATAATGTCTTTTACATTCCTGAGTTATCATTCAACCTATTGTCCATCAGTACCATAACTATCCAATTATCTTGCTCAGTTCATTTTTTTCCTTTTCATCGTACCTTTCAGGACTTACAAACGGAGAAGAGGATTGGTTTGGGACGTAAGCAGCATGCATCTAGGGTGTACTATCTACTTCATGATGATGTTCCTCAAGGATTAGTAGCTTGCATGACATTTACAGACTCATCTCATCTCTGACACTTGCATCTTAATCATCCTTCTTTGCAGAAGCTACATCAAGCTCTTCCTTGGATTAGTGTTTCGTCCTTCTAGTGTAAGTCCTGTCAACTTGGAAAGCATACACGTGCATCCATCAAACATGTGCGTCTTACTTCCTCGATTTCTTCGTTTGATCTCATTCACTGTGATGTGTGGGGTCTCAGTCAGATTGCTTCTGTTAGTGGTCATCACTATTATGTTATTTTCATTGATGACCATACTCGTGTATCTTGGGTCTTATCTTTTAAAGACTTGTCGTGATGTACTTTCGGTTTTTAAAAACTTTATTGCTGAAATTAAGAATCAATTTTCTACTTGTCCAAAGATCTTACGTACTAATAATGCTCTTGAATTTCTTCAGTGTTTCTCTCTTGGGATTGTTCACCAAACCTTGTGTTCTCATACTTCCTCCCAAAATGGGATTGCTAAGCACAAGCATCGTCATGTACTTGATGTTGCCCGCACTCTACTACTTTATATGCATGTTCCTAAATACTTGTGGGTTGATGCTATCCTCACCGCTGTCTATCTCATAAACTGTATGTCTTCCACTCCCTTGGGTAGTGTCATTCCTCTCCACCATCTCTTCTCCACATCAGACCTCTTTCCTGTTTCTCCACATGTTTTTGGTTGTGTTGCATTTGTTTAGGACTTATCACTCAATCTAGATAAACTATCTTCTCATGCCATCAAGTGTCTTTTTGTTAGCTAATCCCACACTCAAAAGGGATATCATTTTTCACCCTCACTCTCGTTGATACTTCATCTCTATGAATGTCACCTTTTTTGAGGGCAAGTCCTACTTCTCCTTTAGTACTTCAAATTCCCTTCTTCTGGAGCAGGCTCCTTTTCCTCTTCTTACACCTATCGAGCTTGATCATCCCTCTCATTTTGATGAGTTGTCCATACTAGATGTCCCTATGCCACCTCCCTTACAAGTTTATCATCGTCGAACACCCCTACTCCCAATTGCTCCCGACCTCTCTTCGGCCTTCGCCAGCAAGTCCTCACCCACCATCTCTAGCAACTTACCCATTGCCCTCAAAAAAGATACTCTTACACTTTACATCCCCTTTCTGATGTTACTTCTTATGCTCGCCTCAATAAGACTTTTCGCAGTCTTGCCTTTTCCATTGCCACTGAGTCTTTACCCAGGGATCATCATGAGGCACTCTAGTTCCCTCAATGAAATGCCACTATGGATGAGGAGATGAAGGCTTTACTCTCTCAAGGTACATGAGATCTTGTTTCGTGTCCTAGCAGGGCTAACATTATTTTCAGTCAATGGGTCTACACTATCAAGCAACATCCTGATGGCAGCGTGACACGCTATAAGACTCACCTCGTTGCTTGTGGCTTCTCCCAGGAATTTGGCCTCAATTACACCAAGACATTTTCCCCAATCGCACGTCTCGATTCTATTCATGTTCTCATGTCCTTGGCCATCAATCAATCTTGGACTGTCTCCCAACTAGATGTCAAAAATGCATTTCTGTATGGTGATCTTGAAGAGCAGGTCTTCATGGAGCAACCTCTCGGATATGTTGCTCAAGGGGAATCCGATGTGTGCTTACTCAACAAGGCTATCTATGGTTTAATTGGTTTAGAAGTGTGATGTGGAGTGGTGGGTTTGACAGTTGCAGATTTGACCCATCATTTTTCAACAAGAAGACCACACAAGGTATGATTATTTTGACAATATATGTTGATATACTTCTCACAAGGGATGACATATAGGGCATTAAAGACACAAAGCATTTTTTATTGTCTCACTTTGCTACCAAAGATATGGGCAAACCACAATACTTTCTAGGTATAGAATTTGCTTACTCTAAGGGTTCTCTCTCTCTATCCCAAAGGAAATATGTGCTTGACTTGCTTAAAGAGATAGAACTTGAAGGATGTAAACCTGAGAGCACTCCCATTGAGCAGATCATCTGTTCTAGCAGGATGATTCTCTATCTTACGAATACCCAATAAGATACAGAAAACTTGAGGGAAAGTTAATCTATCTCACCAATACTAGGCTAGACATCACCTTTGTTGTCAATCTCCTCAACCAATTCATGCATGATCCTAAGGTCATTCATTGGCAATGTATGATACAGGTTCTTGCCTATCTTAAGAAGGCACCAGGAAATGGACTTCTATACAAGAAGCATGGTCACCTTCAGGTTGAGGGTTTATTCAGATGCTGGATATGTAGGCGACAAGACAACTAGGAAGTCAACCTCTGGTTTTTGCACCTATTTTGGAGGAAATTTAGTTACATGGAGAAGTAAAAAGCAAAATGTAGTTTCTAAGTCTAGTACTGAAGCCAAATATAAGACTATGCCCCAAACTATCTATGAGTTGATTTGACTCAAGCTCAAAGAGTTGGGTGTTAAAGTTCACTCTTTAATGCCTATGTTTTGTGACAACCAAGTTACTATCCACATTGCCAACAACTGCATTTTTCATGAGAGAACTAAATATGTTGAAGTGGATTGCTATTTCATTAGAGATAGTGTGTTCAAATGAGTCATTTCTATACCCTTCACCCGCTCTAAAGATCAAGTGGCTGACATTTTCACTAAAGGAGTTAGAGTTGGGTTGTTTGATAAACTATGTAACAAGTTGAGCATGTTTGATGTGTATGCTCCAACTTGAGGGAGTGTTACTGTTTATGTTCTTTGTAATATGGAAGATCTATTTAAGTTAAATGGATCCTCTCTTTGTCTAGGGTATGTATACCTTTGTTATCTCTTATTTTCACTTAATGGAAAATTAGTTTGTACAGGTGTAACTTTTACTTTATTTCTAATAAATTCATTTTTAAGTCTGTGTTTATTTTACAATTAACATTTATAAATTATTTTACAATTATATTTAATTAATAATATTTATTTCACAATTAACATTCTGAAACATAAAGTATAGCTAGGCCGATTAAATAAATTTCAAAATAAAAAATATAGGCATGTGTTAAAAAATGATGTCATTAGCCATGATAAAAGGTAGGTTTATGTACCTAAATAAAGGAATCCCAAGGACCCTGGCAACATTACACTTGGTACATAAAAGGCCACTATAATATACTTGGTAGGTTTATGTACCTAAAAGATTGTATTTCTAGAAAGCAAGGATTGATAAATTGATCTTTTACCAAGAGAATTATAGCTTGCACATTTTCCATCCACACAGTCAAGCTTCTTTGGCACGTCATGCTTTGTTGCGACTGCAGCACAATTTTTTCTTGTAGCAGTGCTCTTTTTCTTTGATGAATAAGCAGCTTGCTTGCCATACCCAGAATAGTTCTTGCTCAGCTGACGTTTAGTGCCCCTTCTGGTGTGCTTAATGATCTTCTTGGGTGCAGCAATCTGATTACCATAATCAGATCTGTTTGATCCGACAGTAATTGCTTCAGGGTCACTTTCTTGCTGGGGAGTGCTACAAAGTCCATTAAAAGGATGCATGTAACAAAACCTGTACAAAATCAATTAGAAAAAGGTAGATTTAATAACCCTCAAAAAGAAAAAAGGCACTTTTGACATTCACAAAATACAATCATGCCATGTTTCAAAAAGCTCCAATCATCCCAAGAAAGTGGATAAAAATAAGCTAAATCAATGACATGGCTGTATGGTAAACTTTCCAAGACAAGTATGAAAACAAAGGAATCTAATTGGTACTAAATTACAATAAGGTTAGTATCATTTTCTTCTTTTTGGAACACTACTTGTGCATTTTAAAAAATTTAGTGAATTTAGATGTGGTAGTTGAAATATAAATATAAGTTTAAAAATCAGTAGTCATTACTCCTAGTTTTGTTCTATGATCCATAAATATTCAGAAATTCTAAACAATTTCAAGCATGGTAATGAGTATATATAATCCATTTGAATTCTTAGCCAAAAAATATTCATGGTTGAAATTGTTTTTAAATGAATCGGACACAAAAACTAAACAAGACAAACACATCGAAGTTAATTCCTAGACTTGTTTTAGATGTAGATGAAGTTTTGCAAAAAGTAGATCTCAAAGAAATTACACGACATACTGTTCACCAAATTTGTCAGTAACATATGCAGGTGCTACCTTCAAAAATGAACTCACGAAATACCAACATTTTAAGGGATTCATCTCCACTACTAGTCTATGATGGTTCTTGAATATGATCAAGAAAATGTATTTTCCAAAATTTTGCTAATCTATAAGGTTAAACATTAACAAAAAAAATATACCATTCCTTTGGCAGGCTAGAACTATCAAAACCATAGGTCAGCATCCTCCACTTGCGACATTTGTAACATTGTACCCACTCACGATCAAACTTGTACCTGGCATCCCTTTTTTTCTGATTTGAAGAAAAAAATACGTTAGCTATGTTTGGTTCAATAGCTTTTTTATCAGTAAATGAAAGATCACAATAAAGAGAACAGAAAGGTGCAGTCAACAGGATAAAACAGAAACAAAATACTGATTTCATCTAAGCCAACACATAAGCAATGATTAAAAATATATATAATTCCAATAAGAAAAATGAAACAGAAAGGCCTAACATGTATAGAATTGCCATGCACAGAAGGCCATGTTGACACATGTTGCTGACATGTGAGAGACACATAATATAGGAAAAGAGATACAAGAAGCAGCAATCAAATAATACAAGATTGAAATATGGCAAAGTGAGCAGGACCATGTGTTTAGAACTAAAAGCACAAACTACTAACAGGAAAGTAGAAGTGGCAATCAATAAGTACAAAAATAAGTAGGCAAGGAGATGCTAACATTTTCAAGACATACAATCAAAGGCATGACAGTCCTAATATTGCAATTAATGCTCTTGAAAAGCCAAAGCAGAAGACAATGAAGGGAATGCGGGGAAATGTGAGGAAAATAGCAAGGTTGTAGCCAATTACTACAAGGAAGCCATCCACAAGATAAGCTTAATGTAACATCAAACAAAGGACGACATACTAAAGTGATAGCCAATCAAGAGATAATAGGTAAATACCTAAAGAGTGAGAAAGAAGAGCTGGAAGATCACATTGATGAGTTAAAAAGACATTAGGTGAGTTACAAGGTGGCAATCACGTGTAATGGATGGACAAGTACCATTAGTAAACAACTTATAAATGTTGTTTAGGATGATAATAGTAATAAGTGTATTAATGCATATATTGAGATGAGGGACTGATATTACTTGTACAAGTTATTTATTGACATCATTTAGGAGGTTGGCATTACAAACGTTATCTTGATATCTAATAATGCTTAAATTTTTTCACCCATGCCTATTTTCCAATGAAGATTAAGCGTAAAAATGAAATTAGAATAATAATTGATAAAATTTTAAATTTATTGCCTTAATAGTTATGCACACTAATAATAAAAATTATAGTTACTTCAAAAGAATAAGCACTTTTGAAGTAAAAGAAGTTATTATGAAAAGGAATTGTCAAAAAGCTATTGAACCAAGTGGTATTCTTATTGAGATTTGGAATTGAAAATGCATGGATGAAATAGGGATTAGTTGGTTAAACAAACATTTTAAACTCTATTGCTGGTATTGCAAATAATGGAGAATACAAGTGATTATACTATTTGCCGGTGGCATAGTTTTAGGGTGTATTTGGTTTGCCCTTTTTTTGCAATGTTTTTGGATAAGCTATGTTTTTGTGCAGCATTTTTTCAGCCAATGTTTTTGAGCATTTTTGAATAAGGTATGGTGGTGTTCGGTTAGTGCAGAAATTTTAGTGTTTCTTATAAATTTATGGTAATACCCATCATGTTATTATATGATATTTTTATGTTGTAATAGACATCACAAATATAAATATTTTTCATTTATAGTTGGTATAATATATAATATATTGTATAAAAGACTGGCACTTGTAAATATTAAATAATTTTTGATGTGATGAACATGCTTTTATAAGAATAAAATAATACAAAAAATTGCTTTCATGTAAATTTCCTAAAAAGATGAGGGCAAAGCAGTAAAAAGACAGGGTAAGAATCCAAGAAACATAAAGAAGCAGAAATTTTTTGCTTTTACTATTCATCCTCTCACATTTCTCTCATTCTATGGATTTTTTTGAAGCCAATTCTCACTATAATTCTTTGGAAATAGAATCTTCTCCAGCAGAATCAAAAAGCTGAGAATTATGGTCGCCAAACAGACTCAGTGTTATATGTTTACAATATTAGGAACAATGATGAAAATATAAAATGAATGATTAACAAATACCTTAAAACAAGAATTAAAGATATTTACAAGTACTAACAGAGAAATCATAAAAGATAGTATTAACAAAATTTGAATAAACTTGATGAAGTAGAGAAATGCATTTATAGTGTTATGTAAAGTTGTTAACTGGGCATGCCATGTCGACACTGCACAATTGGCATCATGTCTTGACCAGATTCATACCAAACCATGTTGTGTTGAGGGAGCAAGGAGGCGACTTAGGTATGACCCATAGTTCATTCATGCCATGCCATTCAATGGCACAATGTGATCGTGTTGAATTGTGTCAATTCATAATTTTCGTTATACCAAATTTCAAAATCAGTATGTCAAACCTTTGACAATTTAATATTTGGCATATCATTTCTGTAAATAATATATCAATTTTAAAAAAATTTCACTCACGATGTGTCAACTTGCGTGCTCATATTAGATTGTACCAACATGACTCGATTCCATCAAACAACAACCTAACACCACTTGAAAAACTATGTTGTGGCATTTACCGGTACAGTTTGACTGTGTCAGATCAAGCTAGCACAATTAAGTCAGCCTAATTAATATGTCTAATGTTATGTGATAAAAGAATACTCTTAAAATTAAAAGTAATATTCTACAAAACATCAATTCACCCAACCATACTTTTTAACATAAAAAGTTAGAACTTTAAACACAAACAAGTGCAAAAATTAGCATAATAGAGATGTGAATATTAAAATAGATGAACGGGAATCATTCAAAATAGATAATCTCTTTGAATATTAAAATAGATGTCCTTGTAAGAAATAAGTTTAAAACTAATTTCTTTCAAAAGAGAATAGGAGTTGCAATAATTAAAGACAAAGCAACAGAAAATCAGTATAATATATAATTGGATCATGCCCATAGAATGCTTATAAATGTGCCTACAAGGACAAGAGAATCATTTAATAGAAGTGAAATCAAAAAAGGTAGAGAAAGACCAAAAATTACTTAATTAGAAAGAGAAAAAGATTTACAATGATGTAATTGACCAAAAAAATAGTTATGGATAGGAATAAATGGAAGTAAAAGATTCATGTGGCCAAACCCACATGGTACAATTAAGGTATTGATTATTGTTATAATAATCAAAAGCATAGAAAACTCACAATCAACAAAGATGCACCAAAACTTGGGAAATCTAGATTGTAGACTATTTACTAATTAATCATGTGGTGATCACTGCTTTATCGAAATCTAGTATTGGCAAAATAAGTATCTAGAAAAGTGAATGGTTGCATTACCAACTGTATCTTGTCATGATTATCATCCCAGTATTCATCTAATCTGCTGCCCAGCCACTCCTCCAATTTAACATATGCCTCACAATCTACAAATCCCTGCTTGTTGTTATGAACCCAGACATGACCCTCTTCATCGTTCTATAACATAAACAATGATTCAAATAGTTGCAAGTGCCGTTAAACAAATGTGTGCGCCACACATAACAGCATAAATTCTGTGCCACTAAAAACGAAATAAATACCATTAAATCTGAAACATCTACAACACCTATGACACCACGTCCAATATCTGCATTATGAATCATACCACCAACTCGTTTATATGCCTACAAATGAAACTAGAAATTAGAAATTGACTAAAACTTAACAGCAGACATGATACAACTTAATTTGTAGCAGTAACTTTTAAATATAATAAAATGTACGTAAGTACCACATCCAGCGACATGGAAAAGCATAGAAATATCTATTGTGCTGATCTGTGGATAAGATATCCAAGAAAAATAAGAACTAAAATATTTAAAGTTGTGAAGTGCATCACTCATAATGGTGGAAATCTATATGATTTAGGTGGCATCAGCTGAAAGCATCCATCCAACAAATTAGGAAAGCTACTGAATTTCATACATTAGGAGAAAGTAAACAACAATCATGTTATTCAATTTCTAACTTCCTAAACATGTAGAACACTTCCGCTAAAAAATGTACAACAGTAAACCACACTAACTAAATTTAATTCAAATATCCTGAAGTATAAGTGGTCACCAAAATGATGAATAAATGTTTAAAATTGTGTTGATATGCAGTTATTATTCTTCTACATTTTTACATCTTAGAACCACTAATTGCATACGAAATTTCAGACTTTGATTTGGTCATTTGGGACAAGTTTGGAAATGCTTATTTGCCAAAAAAATTGTTGCATAAGCAGCTAAAAAATCACACCAGCTAATCTGAAAATGCACCATCATGTATTGCAGTTCATTCCCAATGTTTTTTCAAAAAATTATCACCCTTCAATTTTTCCAATTCTGTTTTTCCAACAATTTCCTCATGACTAAAACTTTGTCATCAACACCACTGCCTGCCACTGTCTCACCACCTCTCACCATATACCACTACCATCATCCTGTGTTTGCCAATTACAAGCAACAACACTTGTCATAAAAATTTAATTTTTGTCAAAAATTAAGCCCAATAATTTGTATCAAGCATACCCATAATGATTAATTTAGGATTCTTCAGTTTCAATATCTCCTTGAATTTTACCTTTTCAATCATCAATTAAATTTCTTATAATTTCTAAATTTTACTTTATATTAAATATCCCAATTTATTTTTGTTTGAAATGATTATTTCGTTAACTAATTTGATTTCATGTGCTATATAGATATTGTTAAATGAGTTAATGGTTCTATGAATCAATACCCATGTAACCTAGGGTATTAGAAACCCTTACACCCTAACGATTAGTGATGTATAATCTCATTTTTTCCATTCTAATGTAGTACCAGAGCAGGTTTAACCACCCTATTTTCCACTTTGTATAATATGAGCACCTAAAGTCATCCTTTCATCGGGTTACCTTGTTTATCTCTGTCGAGTCTATTCTAGGAAGCCACTTACAGGTTGTAATAATATTGGACTGGAAAACAATTATGGATGAGGAAATAAACTTTACAGTTGCAAGGTATCTAGAAACCCATTTCTGTTGCCTGCAGATGAGTTTTTGTAATATAATGCAATCGAAATGACTCCATTGATGGATAAAAAGCTTTTTTAGCAGTCAAAGACTTTGCAGAGACTAATGATATCGACTACACTGAGACTTTGTACTGTGGCTCGTTTTAACTGCATTTGAGTGCTTCTATTTCTCTCAAAGAAAGTTGGAATATGTCTCAGCTGTATGTAAAGAATGCTTTTCTATAGTGATCTAACTAAACAAATATTAAAGAAACAACTTCTTAGGTATGCTGCTTAAGGAAAGAATGTCATTCACAGGCTAAGAAGGCAGTACATGGTTTCAAACTACGTCCAGACAGTGATGATTTAAGAAATTTGATCATATTATCATGGGAGTAAAATTCAGATAATGAGCAGTGTATCGCACTATCTTCATTAAGAAAACAAATGATTGTTGCATAATACTTGCAATTTATATTGCTGATATTCACAGGCAATGGCAACAGAAACAAAGAAATATCCTGTTGATCGTTTCAACACAAAGAATACAAGAAAACAAAAGATCAACTAGTACAGTCACAGAAGAAGCATGCACTTGATTTATTGCAAGAAACTAGGAAACTATTACTTTAATAAGATTCAATGTATTCCTATTTTAAAAAACTAGGAAATATTAGTGTAAAATATAAAAAGAAACATCAAAAGATAAAAAGAAACACTAATGAAAATCAAATTTCAACAAGGTGATTACGCCAACTAAGATGATGACACAATCAAAACACATCAAGGTTATCTAAGGAAATCACTTGATTGAATCCAACTATTTCACGACTAAATTGGCCTGGCCCAGTACCCCAAGGTAACAAAGCAACTGACCTTAATAACTATAATTAAAGGAATTGTGAAGAAACAAAGAAGGCTACAATATGACTTAAGTAATGAACAATCAACTTAAAAGAAAATATGAAAGAACATATGATTAATAAGAAATATTTTATGCTTATTTTAAGATGAATGGTTCACTGAAATGGGATGCAAGTTATTATTGTATTGTTTTATTATACTCCCACAAATCCAAGTTGCAAGAGACAGGCTTGTGATGTTAGTGTAGATGAGAATGGATTCAATTGGGCATTTGACAAGTTAGATGAGTATCGCTTGTGATGTTAGTGTAGATGAAAATGGATTCAATTGGACATTTGACAAGTTAGATGAGTATATTCGGGATCAGATCTTATGCTCATCACTCTAGATGTTTCAAGTTTTACTCCACTAAATTCATTGCATAGCTAACATGAATAAATGTAATGTAACACTTCTATTGTCTCTATATGATAAATTTGGAGTTTTATAATGTACTCTTCCACACTTCCGTATGGTGATGTAAGATGTCATAGCAAATTTGAAGTTTTATAATGTACTCTTCCACACTACCTTATGATGATGTAAGATGTCATAGCATGATAGGTTCGATGTACTTGAGGACAGATTCAACTAGGCATATGGGGAGATCAATTTACACATTTGGAATCAGATCTTCTGGTAATAGCTTTAGATGCTTAAAGTTTTATTTTACTAGATCTGTAGTGAATTAACAAGAATAAATGTTATGTAACCCCTCTATTGTGATGACATGAGATGCTATATTTTGATGTTAATGATGGAATTAGATATAATTAAGGCCACTATGGTTTTCATATCAACCCTGCAACTGAAGAGAACTAAAGTTGTGCAGGGTACACTTAGGACAACAAAAATGGACAAAGATAAACAAGCATGCGTTCAATTTATTTTCCATATGATAAACAAGCACTCATCTCTTTCTCGAATGTGGTGACTGAGTTGCTTGTAGGATAAGCTGATGAACAGGGGTGAATTGCAATGTGTCTGTTCCATCATCTGCAATGGATTGGCTAAAGATTAAGTGGAAGTGCCAAAAGCTTCATTTGGAGGTTGCAACCTTTAGCTATTTCATGGGTTAGTAAGAACTTGGAAGAAAAGGAGCATATATGACGTTTCATGGTGTTTCTTGGCTATGGTGTATGAAAAATATCTGATAAATATGGTAATTCTCTGTGCTACAGAGAAGTCACTTTTGCCAATGGTAAACAGTTGCAAGTCTTAATCTGTTTTTGTTGTTTCAGTTTTGTTATCATTCTGCCCTTCTGTTGGTCTAGTTACCCTTAAGTATATTAGTTTCCCAACTAGTCTTCTATACTACTCAAGATTTCTCAATTTTCTAAATGACTTGTCTCAAAATAGAGGATACCGCTCAATACGAGCATTCTCAAATTTGTAGCCAAGATAGCCTACTTCTACCAACAAATTCAAGTATACACATTAGGATAATACCATCTTACCTCTTAAACATGCAAACTCAATGCCTAAAAAATATCCTAACTTGTCTATATTTTTGTAGCAAAGAAGGTTTGAATATACTCTTTTGTCTCTACAATGCCAACATCACTACTTCTAATTAGAATGTCATTCACATAAACTACAAAGATGACAACCAACAGATGTCTTTTTATAAATAATGAGTAATCCACAATACCATCAAAAACCACCATCAAGTATCACTTGGCTAAACTTCTCAAACTATACCTATGAACTTTGTTTCAACTTGTAGATTGTCTTCTTTAACTTGCATATTCGAGTCTCCCCTTAAGCAACAAACTCAAAAGGTTGTTCGATATAGACTTCCTCAGATAGATCACCACAGAGAAAGTCATTCTTAACATCAAGTTAATAGAGTAGTCATTAATTGTTCACCACAATGGAAAAAATCATATAGATAGAGTTAAGTCAAGCAATAAAAGAAAATGTTTCAACATAATCAACACCATAAGTCTAGGTGAAATCCTAAGCAATGACATGAGTCTTGTATTGATTAATTGAACCATCAAACTTGTACTTGATAGTGAAAACTTACTTGTAAAAGACAACATTCATCTCAGTAAGATAAGGTACTACCTCTCATGTGTCATGAAAATAGAATACATCTACTTCTTCACCTATAGTATTTTTCAACAAAGTAGCTATAATGCCTCCTGATAGGTCTTGAGTATACACTCAAAGGTCTTACAAGAGAGGGTAAGATTTTCATATGAAAGAAATCGAGAGATAAGATGTCTAATGTAGTTACAGGTACATTTCCATAAGGTAATAAGTAGATCATCAATAGAGGTGAAGAAGGGAGAATTTGCAACCAAGGATTTATCAAGGTCAGACAATAGAGATGATGTAGGACATCAATGTTGTTGATAGACCTACAATAAACAAGTGGTGGTAGTAGTTGTCTCACTACTAGTCTCCTCAATACCATGTACATCACTAATAGTAGTAGTAGTCTAGCTACTATGATGGTCACCACAAGTAGTCACCTCAATCCCATGGTCATCACTAATAGGAACAAGATTGGGGAGAGGAATGTTTTCAAATTCCTCAAAAATTTCAAAAAAATAAGGTTGAGATTTAAAAAAAAGTGACATCAAGGGTAATAACATTGATACCCTTTTGTGTTCTAGAGTAACCCACAAAAATACATTTAAAAGATCATGCTAAAAACTTATTCAACCTAAGAGAAAAGCCATAAATAAAGGCAACATATCCAAAAATACAAGGGTAAAGAGTTCCATGTTAGGGCAAAGTTAACGCAAAGGAACTTCTCTACCAAGGGAGGTAGATGACATACGATTCACAAGATATAAGGTAGTAAGAACAACATTAGGTCAAAGGTATTTTGAATCTTCATTTGAAAAAGTACGGTTCAAGCAATGTCTAATATGTGTCGATGCTTGAGCTCAAACAACTTCATTCTATTTTGAAGTATAAGGACAAGTAATTTGATGAATAGAACCAAGAGAGACACAAAAAGTTTGAAAGTTATTGTTAACAAGCTCCAAAGGATCATCTATCTACAAACATTTTAAGATAACAAAAAATTGAGTTTTGCTTTTAGCAAAGAAATTCTAAACTACAACTAAAATATTTTGATAATCTTTTAATAAATAAATCCATAACAATCTTCAATAATCATCAACAAATACAATTTAATACTAATAACTAGTAATAAATAAAACACGATTAGGACCTTAAACATTACAATGAACCAAATAAAAAATACGACTATTAAAGGCAAAAGATGTAGATGACAAAAAGAAGAGCAACTATATTTTTCTAATTGACATGATTCACATTCAAAATGAGAAATAAAAATCTAAGGTAAAGCCTATTTATGTTTCTTTAAAGAGGATGACCAAGCTTGAATAGAGGACTTTGTAGTATACAATAAAGTCATCAATCTACATGATGGAGTATCACAAATCAAGACATATATACCATTACTCTACTTACGGCCCAAACATATTCTCATTCCCATTAGGAAATCTTGAAAGGTACAATAGAAAAGAAAAAAGCTTACTAAACAGGAGAATTGAATAGTGAGAGCACTAATGGAAAAATAATTCACTAAAAGTTCGAAAACATATAAAGTTGATTTAGTCAAATTCTAGAAGTAGCATGAATTGTACCCTTTCTAGTGACTTTGCAAAATCAGCCATCAACAACAATAACTTCATGTAGATTAAGTGGCTTAAATAAGTAAAAAGATTGACATTACATGTCATGTATTGGAAGACCTTTGAGTCTATAATCTAAAGACTATCTTCCCTATCTACCATGACTATACTCAGAATTGAAGTAAATGCAAAAGGCATTATAGCAAAAGAGTTAATAGCATATAACTACATAAAATGCTTATAATCCGTTTGTGAGATAGTCACCCAACAAAATCATTAGGCATAGATGTAGCTAGTAGGGACATTGCAATTGAACCTTCTAGTGGATCAAACTCAATTGTAACTCAAGCCCATGCAAGTTTGCCAAATTATTCTCAATATCTATCTGGTTTGTGGTTTACCTTACTACGATGAGGACAAAGTATTCTCCATCTTCTATCAATACAGCCCCCTTAAGTATTGTCACACCCTTTTGGATTATTAAGGCTCAATTGACTTTTGGAAATCATTGCAATAAATTCTGATTAACTCCCTATCTGAGAAATCTAAAGAACATAAGCAAGGATTATGGATAAGTTGGGAGTTGCATTACCACTAAGTATCTATCCTTGTACTCAAGAAGAAAGATCAGGTGGAAGACTAGCTAAAAATACAACCACCTACATATCATTTTCATATTGTTTTAAAGTCACAACAAGTTGATGGGCTTCTAATTTCTCAAATAAAGCTTACATAGTGCCAAAATATTCTTGAATAGTCTATCCAACCATATGTAAGGAGAAAATCTGCTCATATATTCTTTTCATGTACATACATCTATCTTAGAATCTCAAATAGCTTTCACAGAATGAAGTACTATAACCTCATGTGTTATCTGACTTTCTATATTATTTTCTAACCAAGTAACAACTGATTCATCAATAAACTAGCCCTCATATGAAGCATCCTTAACATTTAGTAGAGACTAGGTTAAATGGTGAAGTTTCCTTAATATTGCAACAAAGGTTCAAAAGCTATTGAACCACATCAAATAGTTTGTGTCATTCAACTTCTTTTTGGTACCATTAAGTTGACGAATGACAAAATCCTTGTAAGCTATTATACAAGAGACACAAAAGGCAAATAGTGAATGCACCCTAAATCAACAGGAGATCCTCAGTGATACCACTAAGGGATGTGGAACTTCAACAATTGTACTTTACAGGAAGATAAAAAACGTGGTGGAACTTCAGAAGCTGCTCATGTATAAGACAACCCTAGGGACACAAGAAGAAAGAGAGGACTGCACACATCTCCAAGTAAAGGAGCTACACACACAACAAGGAGAAGGATGATTGCAAGGAGTTACACACACGACAAGGGACAACACACAACCTTCTATGCATTCATAAATGCACATGAGTTGTTGTATGCATGCAAACGTGCACAAATGCACGCATGCTTATATGTGTACACAAACGGGAGGCATAATAGAATGCACCCAAGCTCCAACACTTGATGCAAGTGTCAAGACTCAAGAGAATGTGATGGGAGGACATAGTGACAACAGTAGGATGATGCACATGGTGGCTGATTAGAGTTAATCTTATTGCTCTGATAGCATGTGATTAGAAAAGGAAAAAATGTCATTGGATTTAATAAGGAGAGGGTACACAAGATATATATAAGATGTGGTAAATGGATATCCAATTACCCATCTTAACACTCACATAACTCAACAAAACCAATCTTAGAGTAAGCCCTACAATAATTGCCACACGCAAAAAAGGAAAGGATTAAGATGATGATTCTTTTTTTTCAGTGGTAATGGGGAATATTATTAAATTTATAAAAAGAAAGTAGTGTCTAAAAAATCATAGAGTTAGAAGATAGACTAAAATCATTGGTGGGGGCATCAGCATCTATGCTTGGTGATATATTCACCATTGAACTAAATTTTTGGTAGAGATATTTTGGTGTAGTGAGTGTTGACTTCTATGTGCCTTTAAGAAATAAAGGAGCGATGTGGAGTCTTTGAACTTTTGTGTTCAATTGTAAGTTTGATCCAAGGTTTTATTCAACTTCTTACCTTTTGACTTCAACTAAAATATATTACATCAAGTAATCATTCTTCACCAAGATATACCAAATAGTAATTAGACCTAATTTGTATCTAGCAAAAACATAAAGCTAATTGGTTTTGAACAAAAGTGTAAGAAATGAGTGCTGCCTTCCATGTGCCTTTGAGAAAATTGAAGAGTGATGCAGGGTCTTTGAACTTTGATGCAAAGTTGTAAGTTTGATCCAGGTTTTTATTCAGCTTCTTACTTTCTCTTCAACCAAAATATATTACATCAAGTAAACATTCTTCACAAGGATATACCACATAGTGATTTTATCTAATTTTCATCTAGAGGAAGCATAAAGCTAATTGGTTTTGAAAAAAAAAGTGTGGAATGGGAACGACAATCAAAATGAGAAATCATATGCTCAAAAAAAAAAATCCACGTTAGATCAACCATAAACATTATTTTGAGCATATAAAATCAAAAAACAAGATTCAACAAAATAACCACCCATAGAATTTTAATAAAGCATAGTTGTGCTTAAAAATAATCAACACTACAAATTTGATCGATCATACAAAATAAAAAAGGAGACATTTTCCTAGAAGTATCTCTAAGAAACTTCTCTAGAGGTGTTGTGTCTTACCATAAATATATGAGTAGAAGTAACTACATGGATTTTAAGATTAGATAATTATAAATACATAGTAAAAATTTTACTTAGATTGAATAGAGTATAGGTTACTAAAATGAAGTCTTGAAATTGACTATTCTATTGAATTTCAAATATTGATTTTTTTTAAAAAAATCTTAATAAAAATAACTTAGATTCAATTAAAATTTTATTACATAATTTCATCATAGTTGTAGTTATTCTATACATGGACAACTACAATGATTAGAGAGGCAAAGACGAATACTACAATAGATATACAACATATTAACTCAAGCATGTGGAGCAGTTGCACATAACATTACATAGGTCATTCCTCAGACAACTTAACAAATATATAGTAGAGAAAGAAAATGATATACTAGAAGATTATTAAATTCATTAATATCTCACAAATCATATAGCTGTCAAAAGATATATCTCATGAGTCAAATCATTTATATGCAATTTTGTGAATTGCTTAAAAGAAAAAATGTTATAAAGATGGTTGAGGTACTATAAGTGTGGAAGAGAAATTGACAATTTTTCTTGTTACAATTGGTTAAAACTAATGATATAGGATAACTACCGAATGTTTTAGGAGATCTGCTTAGACCATTAGCACATATTTCAATAAGGTTGTTAATACTATTATTAGATTACATAATATTCTTATAGCAAAGCCTTTATCGTCAACACTAAGCAAAATTCGTAATGATCTAATCATCTACTTACATTTTAAGGTAAAATGTGAATTATATTATATTGATTCTTATTTGTCATTCAATATATTTTGCAAAGTATTTAACAATACATTTTTTACATTTTCTCAATATAAGTTTGTATTGGTACTATTAGTGGTGCACATGTCAATACCACAATTTATGGACAAGAAACTATTAAATATAGGAATAGGAAAAGAGAATTAATATAAAATATATTAACAACTTGTAATTTTGACATAGAAATCACATATGTAATTGTTGGATGAGAAAAATCAACCATAGATGTAAGAATATTATAAGATGCAACTTTCCATCTACATTGACTTGAAAACCTAATATAACATTACTTTCTTTCATACTATTTGTTTAAATAATTGTAAATTATAGAAAATATTAAATGTTATGTATATTATGTAGGTAAGTATTATTTGATAGATAAAAGATTCTCAAATCGCCTAAAATTTATTATTCTATTTCAAGGTGTACGATATCATCTATTAAAATCGAGTTTCAACTAACACAATAGATAATTTTAATTACAAGCATTCTCAATTGAGAAATTTATAGAACGTACATTTGAAGTAATCAAACATCAATTTATAATTTTATGATATTACATGTTATATTTGTTTAAAATACAAGTTAAGATTGTTTTAGCATTTTTTTTCTCCACAACTTCGTTAGAAAAGTAGATAGAGAAGATTTACTTAAAGATCTAGCAGATGAATTAATTGAAGAAAATATTGTATTGCATAAGGAACTTATTAACAATGTAGATAGCGTACGTTGTATTGGTAAATCTAAGTGTGAAATAAAAAAAAGAGTAGCTAATATGATACATGAAAGAATTATGTATTTCATGTGAGAGAGATAATATGTAAATAAATTTATGAAATGCAGTTGTAATGAATTTTACTTTTAATAAAAAAGTTATCTCATATGTGCATCTTGTATAGTTGTTTTAAGTTAATATACAAAAAATTATCAAAAATTATTAATATATATTTTATTATTTTATAAAAATAAATTTAAATATTTTAAAATTCTTTCTTGTCATTTCCTATCATTTTCTGGTATGCATAAACACCTCAACTTTCCTATCATTTCCTGATGTACACAAATAGTATATCATTTCCTATCATGTCTTATCATTTCTTCCTATTTTTATTTCCCATTATTTTCCTACATCTCCCACTATTTCATTTCCCAAAGGGAAATGTGCACAAATGAACCCTAACATTTCAACAACTAAAAATTTCTGAAAGTTAACTTTCAGGCCAAAAGCCATGCTAATCATAAGGAATTTAACTTTAATTTCATTTCAAACGTAGATTTGTCGAAAAATTGACATTTGTCAATAAAACTTTATTATGTTGAAGTTGGTAAAAGTTAAAGAAAATCAACTTTTAACAAATTATCATGTCGACATCAATTTCAATGTCACTTCAAAAAGTTAAAAAATTGGCATGTGTTGAAATTTTATTGACATGCATCGATGTTAGAAAACAAAAATTTCCAATTAATGCATGCTTGCATAAATAAACACAAGGGTGTCATCAACACATGCCAATAAGAAATGGTATCAATACCACAACTATGAGAAAATGCCTGAATCAAACCATTTTCCTGACCAAGAAAACATGTCCTCCCAAGCTTCAACCACAAGAGCAAAGAGGCGATGAATGGATCACCATGCTGAATGGCAGAATCACAATTAAAATGCATAGAATGGGAGCCATTAATAGGAATTGAGAATTTAGTAGTACCAACACAATAACCAATCCAATCACAAGATAAAGAACCAAATCCCATGTAACACATTGCCTGTTCTAAGCAGCTTTAAATAATGCTATCAAAAGTTTTTTCCATACCTAACTTCCAAGGAAGGCCTAGTCATCATTGGCACCACGATTCCACAATCCACTCATAGCAACAAGTAATCATTGAGAATTTTACATCCATCCACAAAACCAGTCTGAATTTTTGCAATAAGTTTGACCATCAATAGCCTTAATCTTGCAGAAAGGCATTTTGCAACAATTTTATAAACTCCATTCAAATGATTACTAGAAGAGAAGTCCCATATGATACACCCTACTGTTTCAAAAAGTGATGAAAGTTTCATTAGCAATGCAAATATCACTTTCATTCTAGTGGAAATCAAAGATAATGCTCATGATGTCATCTCAAATAAGGTTTTAACACTATCAAAAGAATAGTATGAAAAAGTCATACGGCCTGAGCTTTATCTCTAATCATTGAGAACACTGTCTTGACCTCATTAACAAAAAGGTTCACCTCTAAAACAGTGAAGTCCATTAAGCTCTAGGAAGGCTTAGGTTTGTGCCTGGGGATGAGATTTGAAGTAGTTCTTCAAACCATTCCTGTTGTCATCTTTGGATTCCAAAAGTGAACCATCTTTAGAAAGATAACTAATCAGATTTTACTTGCCTGATGACTGATGGGCAGTAATACTTCAAAAAAAAAGTGTCTGTATCACCAGACTCTGGTTAGAGGGCCCTAGATCTCTATCTCCATGCCACCTCCTCTTTTACAACTTGCAAGCCAACCACTCAATTCCTTTCTCAAATCATCTCTGGAAGTTCTATCCACTTCATTCAAGAATCCTGTAGAAGCATCTTTCTGATCCAATGTGGCAATACTACAATAGACTTCTCAATAGAAGATGAGTTGCTCACAATGAAGATGATGATTCTTGATACCATAATCATTAGGCATGCCTTGTATTGACTTGCATATTTGCATCTTTGCCGCTGAGAGTGTGATGCTATGAGCTCCTTATGCCAATGGTGGACTGTCGAGTAAAATTTTAGTTGCTTATTTGATGTTTGACTTAATTATAATTTATAAGGTACATTATGAGTTGATATTATCTGTCATTAAATCATCAATTTGAGGCTATATTTTACATCATTTGATCTAAAGTTAACAAAATTCATGAATCGTCCCTCCATTTCATGTTAACGTATTTATTCAAAATCTATTATCAATGAGAGAAGTGAACCCAAGGACCTTAACAGATTTCATGGAAAACCAACTAGAACCAGTTGTGGCTAGCCTTGATTATTTTCAAAATGTTTGCCCCTTGCTTGACTCAAGCAATCACCTAGCATCTCACCTCCCAATTTTTTGAGAGGTGGCATCTCAATATTGCCTTTCAACTTAACAACTTTGATTTAGAAAAAATCTATTATGATTCTAGGGAAATAATAAAATAAAGAAAGGAAAATGTAATTATAAGGAAAATTATTGATCATTCAAAAATGTCATTCTAATGCATACCTCAATCAGTCGGCCATGCCAGTAAAGAAACAGTCCACCATTTGCTCTCTCCGCTTCTATTTGGCTATATCCCAATGTTAGGTGAATAGATTTACCCATAACACTTCCTTTCACTATCTTGGTATTTTTTAAGAATTTAGCTAGTGGCCAACTTTCCACCTAGAAAAAATTTAGTAAATTAATGCAGATATGTGCATTCAACAAATCAATATAATGCATGAAAACATATCTTTTTGAAAAAACATATGCTTACAAGTGTACCCTGGATACGTATCTTCATGTGAGGCTCTAAGAAAATCACTTGTAAATAAGCTTGAAGTGAGTAGTCTAAGGGAACCTGTAGTCTCAAAAGGTTACAGCACAATTACGATGTTGAAGAAAATGAAAGTATTTTATCCATATATCTAGTGAAAAACATTTACTAAAATAAAATACACATTTTTAGAGAAGTTAATTGAAACAAAGGCACAATCAAGCTGTAACCAAAAAATCAGATTAATAGCATACTGCAATTAACCTCTTGGCTAATTTGCCCAGGTCGTGATCTGATCCTTCTATTCCTTATCAGAATATCACCTTGACCTTGTTGAGGACTATCAGCACTGTTGTTTCCACTCTCCCAGTCTAAACAATAGTTTGAACCCCATGTCTCTAAGTTCCATACATAAATCTGTGTCCCAGTACCATTTTCACTAAAAAGTCCCAGCTTCTCCCCAATTAAATACTCATTGAAAGGTGAATGCTCCTTAATAGCCTTTAAATGAAGATTCGCAGAAGCCTCAGATTGCACACTTGAGTCAACTTCCATGAATTGCCCTTGCTTGCAATAGCTTACAATGGGTATCTCAATGTTCTGTGGAGCAAATTTGGATAGAATTCAGAACATCCAGAAAAGGTAGAAACTACAAAACATATGAGGTGTAACAAATTCTCAGAGTTTGGAGACATACATCTTTATTCTTATTAAAAGAATATGAAAGAAATGCAACTGATCTAGAATTTAAAGTTTGTGTAAGAACAAGTGCATCCTGTCCAAGCTTCGTTGCTCCAGTCTACAAGACAGAAGTGAAAAGGTAAAAATAATAATATTTAAAAACTTGTAGAAATGCAATACATGATCAACAGAAAAGCCAAAGATAATGCAAAGACAGGTAATAAAATCAAAGAACAATAGGTAGGTGGAGTTTGTGCAGCAAGAGACAATAGAAAAGAAAATGATGAAAAAAAATTTCTCACCAATTCATGTGTTTGTGTTGATAGAAATGATGAGAAATCTTTTTCCGTCACCTCCACCATATATAAGGACAGCCATTACTCATTTCCCAACCTCACCCCCTCCAAAATGAGCCAAAAAAACCCTTGACCATTTGCTACCCTTGATCGCAACTATAAATGGACTTCCACCAACCATGATTTCCAACCTCCAACACTCACAACCGTTGGGCCACTTATAGTCATCATGCTTGTTGGTTGTAATTATCACCATAGGATTGTCAATCACTCACTTGTTGCCTAATTTTGCAATTTCAGCCACCATCATTATCAGTCTTTGTTGCTACTTGTCAAGTGAATTCCTACTTAATTTTCGTCACTCACTAGTTACTCTCATCATTGTAAGCCTTATCCCTCTTGGGTTATGTCTTTAGCTGTAAGCCTTCACCCTTTTCATCAACTACTTTTGATTTATTAATCATTTTATTTATAATAATGGTATTCATAATAATAGAATAGAAGATTGATTGCATTATCTTCCTCTTAATTATTACTTTATTATTTTTTATTATTCTTGTTCGAAAGTTTGAAACCCACAAACATTTTTTTGAAAAATATACAGCATTCAAGTGTAGGGCCTTAGGAAATCTCCAATATATAGAAACATATACACACATCCCAACATTGAAGTAGAAAATCTCCAACTTGTAATGTCATGCCATAATCACATGGATTTTTTTTGTAAACCCTTATAAATCTCCAACTTTTTTGCTTCACAAGTTCATTGATGAGGTAGATAGAATAGATTTCCTCAAAGACCTTCAAGATGAATTCAATGATGCTGAAGTTCCTAAAGTTCTTATAGTTATTGAAAGAGAAGAAGAAATATATAGTAGTAGTACAACAAGTGGAGAACAAAAGAAGAAAATAGTTGATAAAATCTGTGAACAAATTATACTATCTGTGACATAACCATAATCTGTAATCTATGTTTTGTAGAAGGAATTAGATGATAAGTCGTGTTTAACAATGTTCCAAACATTTTGTACTATTTATGATCAATTTATGTTTACTTTTTATTAAAATCTTTGTATAACAAAAAAAATTTCATTTTTTCCAAATATAAAAATAATACTTTTAAAATAGTCTACATACAACATGTAATTATTATTTTAATAATTGTGCATGAAATTTGATGTTAATCATGTTAATGAAAATGTAGATTATAGTTTTACATTTACATTTTCATTTCCTGATAATTTCAATAACTGCACAAACACCTAAATTTTAATTTTTGTCTATTTCCCTAATGTAGCCACCCAATCCTTTCATTATAAATAATCTATAATGAATTCTTTTATTTCACCATGCAAGTTCACCACAAGCCACCCCTCCTAGATGTTGAAATAGAAACACCTAAGCAATTTCACCACTTTTGATATTTTGAACATGAGATGGAAGCCAACAATGGACAACTCCATCCCAACTTCTATTGAAACACCACAACAGGCAATGAACGATCAAATAGGGTTGGGGTAAAACTAAGTTTAACAGGCAATGAACAATCAAATAGAGTAGGGGTAAAACAAAGTTGGTGTGATGCAGTAAAAATGTCACACCATGTCAAACAAGTCAATGAAAGGGATTCAAAGACTAGCCCCAATATTGTGAAGTTGTTGGGCACACATACACTCACCACCTCACCTTCATCTGGCCTACAAAGGTAGAACCAATCATAGGATATGTGGTGTAGCTACTTGCACAGCCAATTCATGTCAACCAGCCTAAGTGGCCTTGGTGACTACTTGAACCAATTGGGCAGATTTTAACTTTTTCCATTTCCTAACCAAATAAAGCCCTCCAATAAAAGTGGTCTTTCACAATTTCTAGCTCTATTGAGTGATCATTCACCCTTGCAGACCCACCACTCAACCTTCAATCCTCACTCTCCTCATCCCCCCTCCTCCTTAGTCAACCTTAGTGCACCCTATGCAAATGAACCAACCATGTCATCTGATAGCATATCCACTAATTTATTCTCTACCTTACTCTCGTCCAAACTAAGGCGGTGAAGGGCATTAACCTTATCATTAGAGGAAGGGCCGCTTCCTTTACTCTCCATCTACATTTCTTGGTTGATAAAATGACAAATGGAATAGAAGGTGTGGTCAACCTTCTCAACTTGCCCAAATTGTTTAACTAAGTTGACAAAGGAAAGACACAAGGATGCTTTGGTGTGTTGAGAATGGATGATGCATGTAAGCAACCCCTCACCCACATATTTATAAAGGGCTTGACATGGAATATGAAGTCACTCATGCAACAATATGATCATCTATGAGACAATCATAGCAAAGGCTACCACAACAAATGAGACGACTGTCTTTATCATTGTTGTTATCAACACTTTTTCATATTTCGCTCCTTACCCTAATGGTTGGCAAGTAAAATGGGGGATGCCTAATGCAGGGTAGTCACTTGGACCACCTTGGTATGGATGGCCAATTGGACTGACTCCTCAAGTGGGTGCAAAACCACCCAACCCATCACACAACCCCCAATCCAACTAGCCACCCAAGTTGCATGTGTCGCTCATGTGCCCATTACCTCCAATGCTTTCAAATTATTTATGTAGATACTTCGAAATTCCCATCATGTTTCACAATAAAATATTAAAAAAATCCATAATGGAGATGGAAGATCAAAAACAATGCCATCATCAAATGGGCTATTTGATTGTTGTGCAATCAAACCAATGAGTTATTTAAAATGTTATTTGATTAAATGAACAACAGAACATTTGGATAAACAATATCAATATATGAAAACACCATACCTTGAATCCAATGCCAAATCTCCCAATGTGGTTTACATCATTTGTGACTGGTTGCTTATGACCAAAGGAAAGCATTCTTACAATATCAGGATGAGACATACCATGCCCATCATCAACCATTGATAAGACCGGTATCTTCTTCCCTTCAGTTTTCAAATAAAAATGTTGAATAGAAATGTCCAGTCTGATAAGTGACACAATGATCAGTTACATATTATTTCCAAAACATTGTCAATGCTGTGATGAGCTGTTTAAGTAATAGCAACTCTGTTATTGTGAAAAGCAGACCGCCAACCTTGTAGATTTTGCATCTCTTGCATTATCAACAAACTCGGCTATTGCTCCAAAAACCCATGCAGCATGGGTCTGAGCAAGTGTTGTTAAATAAAAGGGATCTGCTCGTATGAAATTCTTTTGGGAATCATCATCTATAATTGCTGGCAAGGGCTTAGAACTACCAAGAGGTTGGCACTTATTCAAGCTCTCGTCTGAACTCAGAGTGTACAAAAAATAAGTCAATGCTAAATCACATTTTACAACATAAGATCCAACAACAACTGCAAATGAAAGAATGTAAAAAATGATAAAAGGATCATGCAATGATCAAAAAAGAGAAAGAAACAAAAGGACGAGAATTTAAAAAGATTCAAATGACAGGATATAAGCTGAGAGTATGACAGTAGTTTAGATATCAGCATAGATAGAAAACAATCCAATAACAATCCACACTTTCTAGAAAACAAGACATGCAAGACTCGGTACCTTGTTTTGGTCTTTTCCTATATAGAACGTCTGCTTGGCGATACTCATGTCCCTTTGAAGGAGAAATATACAAATCATATTCCACATTTTTCACTATTGCAACCTTCAAAAGAAGGGATCACATAAAAAAAAAAATTAGATAATGTAAAAGGATCCAAAAAACATATTAAATAGGTATGTATGAGAAAGAAATAGGTACAATTTGTAGTAATAGACTGAATATCATTGAAATAGGTCAAACAACAAAACACACATACTACAAAAATCAAATGAAAACTATGGGTTACTAGTGAAAGAAATGGTAGAATGTTTCTTTTTACCATCTTGTGTTTCTGTAGAAAATAAAGAAATGTTCTCCATTCCTTGGACTGGTGATCAGACTCGGCATCAGGAAACGTTTGAAAACGCTGCAAGCCCTTTGGACATTGTCTTTGGAATCCCGTTATCGACCAATCAGAGGGGCTGTAATATACAAATATACATACATGCACACGTTAATAAATTTTGAAAGATGGCAAATACTGCTGAATTCATGTTCTTGACTCACAGAGATACCTAACATGCTTTTTGTGATTGCAAATCCCATCATCTATTTGATAGAAGCAATGTTCAAGATTTAAAAAGTTCTAAAAAGTTTCACGTCTACCAAATTTTAAGGGTATAATAGACTCTCTTAAAATGTACATACATGTACATTGGTAATTGTATTCCTATCCTTGAAAACATCAAACATAGTGTTGCATTTATAATTTATAAGTTACAACTACCAATCAATTTGACCGCGGTTAGATAGCAAGCAAAACAAATAATAACAATAATAGTAAACACTCTCAATGTTACGAAAGCATGAGTCACCGACGCAGTGGTACGGTATACCCAGGTAAACTTACAAAACATCCGAAGAGTGTGTGTGCCGCGTGCGGCAGATTGGCTTCTCATCTTTCATCAGTAACACGTATCTTATATGCCCTTCAAATGCATGAAGAGAGAACATGTCAAGAACGACAAAAAACAACCGAACTCATGACAAAAAATAAACAGCTCACACCCCGAAACGAGCTGTCAGAAAAATCCCCACCTTTATCTGCCGAACCATTCGACAAAGCTTCCATCCGGCAACCCAATCGAAAAAAATCTGCAACCCTGCGAGTTTTTTTTAATTAAAAAAAAAAAAACAGAAAACACCAGCCTCCATGAGAAGCATATACACCATCCACAACTCGCATGAGCACCATAAAATCAGCAAAAGGCCAAGAAAGCAATACTGAATTCATGAAGAGCGTCAGCGTCGTGCAAAGACGAAAATGCCTTGTCTACTCTGAAACGGAGTAGCCACAACACGGAGGCAGGGAGACTACCGATAAGCGTATGGACGAGAGGAACGAACCTGCTCCCGTCAGATGCCTGGACGAAGCACCGCCGCTGGAGTTGAGAAGAGAACGGACGTCGGGATTCTAGGGCTGGAGTCGGGGGAGAACGCGTCGCCAAGTTTGGCAACACCAGACGGCGCACGGTTCGAAGTTCGAAGGACTGCCGAAGCGCCAAGAGCGAAATGGGTGAAGGTGAAGAAGTTATGGTGGGGGCCACTTAAGTACACCGCACCATCACGGCCGTTTGCGTTCTCCAAAAATCAAACCGCATGCCCTCCGCTCCCGCCCTTCGTTTCCGGGACACGATCGCACGAGCACGAATGATGCCATATTTGTCTACGAAATAAATCTAGATAATTATTTTTTTTACGTCATTAAAATTTTTTATACGTAACAAAAAATAAAAGAAAGAATCTAAAAAACCTTCATGAGAAATAAAAATTTTAAAAATATATATATATTCTCATCTTCTTCACCTTGTTGACGTTTGTGTTTATTTTAAATTTTAAGAAAAAGCTTTTACTCGAATTTTAAAATGTTTGTATTTATTACAATTTGTGGAAAATAAATTTTATTTTTCACTCATATAAAAAATTAGACATTTCAATCTTTTGTTTATATATAGAATTCAACTCTATTCTATTGAAATAGAACTGCTCGTTGCATAAAATGCGACCAAGAATAAGAAATTGTATTTGTTAAAATCATTGTAGTTTTTGAAATTCTTATATTACCTTTATTGAAAATTCATATATACAATGTAACTGTATTAATGGTTTGGTCATTCCATATGTAATTATTAGTTAATCCTTAAATAATTACCATTCGATATATTCATATCATTGATTAAATTGGGATAAATAATATTATCTATATTAGTACTTTCCAATTTTTTTACTACCATTAGTTATATATTTATATTGAAAATTTAAAAATCAACCATTAAAAAATGTGCTCCGTGGTTTTAACACCATGTGTTACGATGAAATTTTTAAGTATATATTTGTTTTTATTATAAATTTTTTAACGCCACGGAACGAATCATACAAACGATAGATATATCTTTGGTTTTGATATATTAATCATAGGTGGAAAGATAACACCACTCGAGGGCGTGATGGAAGAGAAAGAAAATTGGAACGTCACGGCCTTGACAGGGGAGACGATCGGAGAGACAAGAGGTTGCGAGAAAATTAAATAATAATAAAAAACCAACGACCGTATTTAATAAGCAGGGGTAATTACGTAAATTACTGATAAACTTTCGTTCTCTTTTTGGAAAAAGTTGGAATGTAATTTAACTTTTATAGATTAAAAAGTAAAGAAATCATTTATCGAACTTTTTTACGTGCACAAATTTTTAAAAAGTTAGAAATTGTTTTTTATCACATTTTTATTTGATTCACAAGTTTCCTTTTAAGAGTGTCAGTACGTTCAAAAATTTATAGATACTTTCTATTTTTTAAAAAAATATCTGTACAGGACAGAAATTAAAATATATATATTTTTTACTTGATGAAAAGTCCTGGACTTGCGAAAGTTGCATAATCGGTATCCACTTATTATTGTAAATATTTTTTTATCCAATATTTTATGTGATAAAAAATAAATTATAAGTAAAAAAATTGAAATAAGTACAAAGAGAACTTTTTCGTGGATCACGCTAGGTTAACCTTTAGGCCTAGGATGTTAATCTGGGCCAGCCTACTGGGCCCAAAGTTTTTCAGTCTCAACCCACTTAACATGTATACATTTCTCTCTCAAGGAGATCTCTTCCACATTTATACACGATGGTTATGTCTGTTATTGCTTCCCTAACAACAATATCTTCCTCTTCAAAAGTAGCAACATGAGTTTTTGGAGTGTATAAGGTTAAATTATTAGCACCTCCAACTAAAAGTGTTGCCATCGTCGCATCTTAAATTGACTAACTGAGTTACTGCATAGCATAATGAATTCTGATAGTGAACAATGGCCACAAGCTTCTCCTTACGAACACTCTTGCCCTCAAATAGTGAATTCTGATAAAATCACTGTGAACTCTGTATAATCCTCCCATTTTGCATTTTCTTACTTGTCACTGAATCAGTGATCATATGATGGCACAATCTTGTCACTTCAACCATCGTTTTAGCCAACTGCAAAGGTTGCCTCTCAACTTTGTCTCTGAAAGCTTTATTGGTAGCTTCGACTTGCCTTGCCCACCATACTTCTTCTACCATAGCTAGGATGCATATAAGACTGGATGGATCTTAGAGGATTCAGGGATGTTGAGCATGTCTCACACTACTCTAATGATTTGGTAGGACCATGATAATGCATGTTGAGCTTCAAGAAGTCCTTGTGGACGGGAGAGTGTTGCTCGTAAGGATGAAGTTCAATACGCATCCATGTACTTACCCACCTCGTAGTGCTTCTCCTAACTACATGTGCTTGTTGAGTCATTCAAATTCTTGGCTTGAGTGATGTGTTGTCTCAAATAAGATGGCATTTCATCCCCACCGGGGAGCTGCACTTTTCCATTTAATCGAACCTTTGCTGTGTGTATTTGTTTCTGTTTAGATGACATCACATATCACCGCAATGTTTGACAATTTGAGCTGCCAACACAACGTTTCAATACCTCTTGAGAGCAACTAACCACAGGAGAAGACAATGCATGGATTTCATTTGATTCAAGCGGTCATGATGGGGCATTGACTACCTTACCATGATGGGTGGGTGCTCCATTGTATTCAGTACTCATTTTTGTTCAGAAAGGATGCAGATTCTCTATTCTAGCTAAATGGTCCAACCATTAATGGATAGGACCTCCATCATTCAAACAGGCATGAGCAATATTTCTAATTCTTTTCAATATGCAACCATGGTTAGCTATCCCTACCCTTCAATGCCTTGCTTAGGCTTCCCTTGCTGCATCAGTACGGCACCATAGATATCTACCTACTACATTGGCATCACATTCAATTGCAAATGCTCGGTTGAAGTCGGACAAGCTTAAAACTGCGGCATGCAGTCGTCATTGGCATATTAAAGACCTTTAAAGGTAGCTTTGGCATCCACACACCGTTGAAAATTGCCTTTATTGAGGAGTTGCATTGAATGTGCAGTCAAGGTCCCAAACTTCCTATAATGAATGCCACGTTATAAGGTTGTGAAAACCCTTGAGAAACTTGAAGTAATAAGAAGGTGTTGGCCAAGCTTTTATTTCTTCATTTTCTGGTTCATCCACGGAAACCCCCCATTGGCTGTGATGACATGACCCTAAACCCAAGTAATCAACTTGGGAAGCTCCAAGCCTGCATTTAAAAAGTTTTAACATATAATTGACGATTCTTGATTTAATCCTTCCAACAACGTAAGCTTTACGTGGTTAATATTCCATGTAACGTGCAAATTGAAGATCAAAAGATCTGTATGGATCAACAGAGGCATCATTTCCGTCATGCCCAATAGCTTAATATAATAATGTTGGTTCTCCCAGAAAATATCAAACATTAGTCATAAGCTCTTGATTTGACCAGAATACATTCTTTTAAGCTCTACTTGTCAATTTGACGAGGTTCTAAAAAGAACCATTTCATAAGAACAACTTATCTGTCAAAAGTATTGCTATTTTTTTTGGGTAACGCGGTAATTAAAAAAACAAAAAATTTTAAAAAAATTCAATGCTACTTTCGTCGTGCAAATTTTTCAAAAGGTTTTAAAAAAATAATAATAATAAATCAAACGCGTGGTTCTCGAAATCTAATACTTTCGTTGTCACAGGTTTGACACGTACACGCTTTCTCATTTCATTTTTTTTTTCAAAAAAATAATTAAATGATGTGTTCATGTATGCCAAAAAAAAAAATCTAGAAAAAAAAGAAAGAAAGATGAAAATGAAATGATCTAGATCCTATCCTTTGACGAGAGACACGTTATGTCACCCAATAGGATCACTCTCAAATGTCTGATTTGACATAGGATCAGGTTCGATAATATTTTATCAATAATTTAAAATATAGAGAAGCACGCTTGATCTTGCCACGTCGGACGGCGAAACATACGATGGGCGCCGCAATCGCAGGGGAATATATAGAATTCAATAGAATAAGATAGATGAAATTGAAATTCAATGATAATAAAATAATATCAAAAAAATTAAATATTAATAAATGAGAAAAAAATAGATCATATCATTTATAATATTTATAAACAGTGAAAAAAATAAATGAGAATCATGTAATTTTAAGATATCTACTACGATTAAAATAAGGAGACGTCCTATGATGTCTATTTATAAATATCAGATAAAATTAAACAAATGTCAGAAAAAAAAAAAAACAAAAATTGTTAATTTCGAGATTAATAGTTTAAATTAAATACTTATAAAAAAAAACAACGCAAAGACGCACATCAAGAGATAATTTCGTGAATACTACGGAACAAGCAGGTCGAGACAAGCTTTTTATATTTTCTTTTAAAATATTATCTTATATAGGAAGGAAGCGACCCATCCATCTTTTACAACTTTTCAGACCTGTCCTTGGAAATAATATTAAGGGGGAGTGAGGGGGGGTGGGGCGGCCTGTACCATTTAAAAAGTTGAGAATTGAATAGTTGAAAGAAATTTGTTAAATTTTTGTTATTTGTGTCGTTTAAAAAAATTTCTCAACTTTTCTAAATATAAAGTTTGACGATTTTCTGTCTTTTAGATCTCACTTGATTTGAATGTCTTTTCTCGACTTTCGCTAGTCAACCCTTATTTCCCGATCATAGCCACCACACATCACTTGTAAAGCCACCACAGATAAGCTCACTCTGAGACCCTCTTTTGCCTTCTCAATGACTTACTTTTAGACTTTGACTTGGACTTCGACATTGTAGACATCGACTTCCCTTCACTCTCTGATGAGAACGTCTTTCAGGGAGATGTTTTCTTTCCCTGATGGAGGTTGCGTTGCAGATGCAGGTGGAGGTGGAGGAGAAGGAGAAGGGGAGGCTTGTCAACAATGTGCAGTTAAGGAGCTTATTGGTTGATACTACGTTCTTCGAGGAGTTGAGGTTTTAGGTAGAGAAAGGTGTTGGTGGTAAGGTTGGAGGTGATAGTATGAGGATGGAGTGACAGGCAAGACACAGACATGGCAACTCCATAGATGAGTCGACTTCACTGTTTTAAGGTGGAGCTGGCACCGTCGTTGGATTTCATGAAGAAGGTGATGACCACAGATGAGCTTGCTTAGTTCACCAAACAAGGCATTCAGGGTTGTTCCCAGACGGCCATGTGATGAACTTGGTAATCAAGGCTTATTCTAAATGTTCAGAGGTGAATGTTGCTTTGAAATTGTTTGAAGAAATACTTCAAAGAAATTGTCTACCCAATGAACTCACATATGGTTATTTTGTATAAGGTTCTTTGAAAACGAGAGAATGAGGTTCAAAGGAAAATCTTTTTCTTTTGATGATTGAATACTTGAGAAAATTTTAAAAATGATTCTTTCAATTTACACCACATGAAAATTAGAGCATTAGAATTTTTTTTGAGCATTCTTAATTATTTATTTCAATGTCATGATTTGCTTTTATTTCATGTTGTATTCCAATATATTCCGATTTATATTTTTTTAAATTTATGATCATAAATAATTTATGATTTCCATATTCAAATCACAAAAAGAATAAGAGATAATGTCTAATTAATTTATTTTTAATTTCAAATATATATCATAAGTAAATTAAGAAAAAAAAAATTCAACAATTATATAATTTTTCATCAATGATACAAACAACTTTAAATCTTACTTTTTCAACATTCTAATTTTTGACTTTCTTAACTTTTTGAGTGATAAAAACTTTAAAGAAATCATTTGTTATTAATTATTACAACGAGCATTATGATATTTATGTCTGCGTATTTCAATATTAACGTTTTAAAAAAACTATGATCTGAATAAAGAATATTAAATTAAAATAATTACAATTTAAACTAAAAATACGAAACGAAAAAAGCTTATTTTTATGATGCCTTTGAAAATGTCAATTTATCTTTATATATTATATTAAAATAATCTTTATCAAACGAATAAAATACACGATGGATGTGAATTTATGATATTTATTTCCTGTACTTTAAGTGCATTTTATCTTTATTCAATAAATCATAAACAATAAACTACAAATCGTATAACTTTTAAACGTACTTCATCCAATAAGAGTTAAAATAAAAATCCAAGATATTCTCATCGCTGTACTTGGAAGTTCCTTATAAAAAATGTCCTTTCGTCGAAAACAAATCCCTTTTCACTCTGGCTCATGATCAAATTTTTAATTTCAATTCAAAATCGTTATCGCTAAAGAATATGTATCAATTTTAACATAAGAGTCTTAAACTATTTAGCATGCATTCAAATATTCTATAAATTGCATAAAAGAGAAGAATGTACGGTATTAAAGTAGCAACTCCCATTTAACGATACAAGTGTCTTTTTTAATGTTATTTCCGATACGTCTAATCTGAAATAAAGGAAAACCTCCATTATTTAAATTTAATACCGATCACTTACTAACTTAGGTTGATTCCCTAATTTAAGTTCACTTATTTGCATGGAAGAAGAGGTTTTAACTTTTGATGAGGATAATTTTTACATTCACCAATATTTAAATTCTAGTTATTTTAACTTGATGAAGAGGAATTCAAGTACACGGAGTTTTTATTACATATATTGTTATTATTATTTACCCATTGTCACTATTTTATTATTAAGTAGGGAGATAAAAAAAATTCATCCTCGCCCAATCAAACACCCACAAACTTAAAACTACCATTCCAGCAAACAAATCCGACATTTTTTTGGAAAAACAAGAGGTTTTAACGAAGATAATTAATCTCCAAGCATGAAACCACAATTAAAAGATAAAAATAAGTCAAAATATCATAATTTAAAGTACAGGAACAAACAAGCTTGAAGGCAACAAAAGTAGATAATTAAACAAATGAGAGCTAATAGAGGAGATAAGCTGAGAAAGTCTACCGCCATAATCAGGGTTGGGATCGACATTATTTAATAGGATAATTCGAATCAATGGTAAACAAAAGTTTAACTAAGAATCAATTAAATTTAAAATATTGTGAAATATCATCCGAAAGATTGATTTATTCGTATAGCAGATCGGATCTTTACCCCCAAAAAATTGCATACAGATTGGACCGGGTGCCGGGGCATGGCATTTCCGTAATAATAACAAACAATCCGTGGCGTTTTCACAATGCGTGCGCCACATCTGGCGTACCATAAAACCCCGTCGTTCCTACTGGAGAAGTACTCCACAAGCCTCACTCTCCACCGCGACTCGGGGAAGCTGCAAACGTTGAGGAAATACAGGTCGGAGAGTGAGAAGTGTGACGGCGGCGGCGACGACGACGATGGATGCGGACTACGGCCTTCCTCGGGAGCTTTCAGATCTACAGAAGAAGAGAGCACTCTACCACCCGGAGCTCCCTCCTTGCCTTCAGGTCCGTCCTTCCCAACTTCTTGTTGTGGACGAGCTCTCTCACCATGCCTTTTTCCTTAGATCCATGGATTCTTCGATGCGGTCGTGGTGTAAGCTTGTCGTTTCCTTTGATCACGAGTTCATCTCGATTGCCTGCTTCGTTTAGAGATTTCGAGTCATGTTTTAAGTATAGGGTGCATTGTGCTTTATGTTTGTAGGTTTTTATGTCTGTGTGATGCCGAGAGATAGGTGAAATGTGGATTTGGAGTGTTTTGCATTGATCGGATTTCGATTTTTATCGTACTGAATGGCGGACGGAGCTTACTTTGTTGTTTTTCAGAGACGAATGTACGTATCTATTCATTCATCTCTAGTTAATATCGACGGACTTTTTTAGCCAAAGCGAATGTATGTATGATCTCAGTGCCTCAACAATAAAATATCTTTAGCAGTTCGCTTGAAACCCTTTTTTTTCGAAAATGGTTGAATTCCATCGTTCGGAAATAATTTATTGCTTATTTCTTTGTTTTGAATTGTTGAAGTACTTCATGAGTCTATCAAGTAACCAGGAGACTTGTTCCTTAGCTTTGAGGTGAATTTGAAAATTTCTGCATGCTGATCTGTTTCCCTTTTGAAAAAAGGGCACAACTGTGAGGGTGGAATTTCGTGGTGCCACAACAACCTCAGATGCAGCAAGCCATCGTGCGATTGGCCATTCCTTCCCTCACACTTATGGGCAGCCTCTGGCCCATTTCCTTAGGCCAAAATCTCAAGTACCAGATGCTCAGATCATAACAGAGCATCCGGCTATGAGGTATGTGCATTGCATAGATATTGACAGGAGGAATCAGATACCACGGAAAACTTCCTCAACTAACTAGTTGGATATATCTGTTCTTTATTTTAAGAAATAATAATAGTTCTAAACAAATTAACAACATAGTACCCTGTCAGGTTATTCATTTCTATCAGCTACTCGCTTACTGATTAACTGCAATTGCAGGGTAGGGTTTGTGTTTTCTGGGAGGCAGTCTCCAGGTGGTCATAATATTGTTTGGGGTCTCTATAATGCTCTTAAGATTCACAATACCAACAGTATTCTGTTTGGATTTCTTGGTAATACATTCTATTTAATCTAATTTTACTTTTCTTATTATTTAGCAGTATATTTCTCAGTTTAGATGTGTCTTTTCAGCAATTCATGTCTGTCATCTCATAACTATTTAATATTTGAATCACTTGTATGATTCCTTCCACTATTGAGATTGAATCACCCTCATTTCACGATCTCTTGAAGCACAATGTTCTTTAGATACCGAAAAATATTTTGAAATTTTGCTTGTTTACCTTCATATTGATGTACATGTTTTAGTATATACAACATCTGCTTTAGAGGACCTTTTTTTTTGAAAAATGCTTTTATTTGGCGACACAATGAAAATTTGATTTTATTTTTTGTTTTTTTGTTTTTCTCATGATGAGCAGGTGGCACTGATGGTTTATTTGCACAGAATACTCTGGAAATCACAGAAGACGTTCTTTCCACATATAAAAATCAAGGTCTTGCATGGTTTAACCATATAAGTGTGTCATAGCTCTCATATTAGTATTTTCTGACATTTTTGACTTGTATAATGTCTTTGATAGGTGGCTATGACATGCTGGGGAGGACAAGAGATCAAATCAGAACAACTGAGCAAGTCAATGCTGCATTGGCCTCATGTCAAGCTTTGAAGTTGGATGGTCTAGTAATTGTTGGAGGTAGATAAATGCTTGACTATAGATGATTATTATGTTGTGGCAGTTTGTATGGTTCCTAGAGAATTATTGTCTTTTTTATCTTTCTGTAGGAATCACATCCAATACAGATGCAGCCCAGCTTGCAGAAACATTTGCTGAAGCAAAATGTGCAACAAAGGTATTGTCATGCTGAATGGTTTTTGTTTTACTATTGTGATCTGAATGATAGTATAATACCATTTTCAGACTTATCAAGGCACCTACCTAGGCAGTAGGCATTGTCTAAGTGTCAAAGTATGCTAAGAAGGCTAGGTGTTTAAGTGTCAAGCCATATTTTAATTTCTTTTACACATTTAAAAATTTCATTATGTTTTATTTCAATATTGCAATAATTTTCTATTTCACAGCCTTTTAGGATCAATTTTGTCTACAATGAATCAATACTTACAAGTAATGCTAAGTTCATTGAGCAAAGACTCCAAATGCTAATACCACTCTCACATTTAGGTTGACTGACCCTTTTGCAAGCCACTAACTAGATACCAGAGGGATGCTCTTTCCTCCCACCTTTCCATAGGAACATCCTCTGAATTTGTTCAAGATGATTTGCAACTGTAACTGTGATTCTAAACATTGAGAGATAGTGTATCAGTATGTTGACTACGATCAATGCTCTGAGTGTCACCTTTCCCTTGTAGGACAAAAAAAGTGAAAAAACAGCTAGCTGATATTGAGGGACACTATTCCAACACGTCAGTCACTGACTGCTAAACTCTGCTCGGCTTCTTTCTGGAAAGAGATAGGCTTAAGTATTTGATTGGGAACTTTTTTGTCTTACATCCTATGAATTTTGTCACTGATTGAATCTCTACCTTCAAAACTGCTGTCCCAATAATTGAGGATTTATGGAAATTGATCCTAAGCCTTGTTGTCAGATTAAAATGACCCAAAAAGCATTCAAAGTATTAAATTTGATTCGGCCTCACTGAAGACTGGGGTATCATCAATGTATTGGAGATGTGTCATACTTGGAGTGCCTCTTTGGGGTTTGAAGCCTCTTATTAGGCCACTTTCCCATTCATTAGAACTCATCTTGCCAGAGGATCTCCTTTATGGAGATCATAATCACAGCTGAATTCTCCAGTTGGGCACCCAGTGTCTAGTACAGAGAAAGTAGTTGAACTGACATAGTAACCAATTTACTGTCATCATCAGCCACAGCACTCTAGACCTCTTATCTCCACATAATTTCTTCTTTGCCTAACTAGTCCTCTAGATTTTCTTTAAGATAAGACTTGCTCTTCCTTTCTGCATCTGACAAACCCCCCTCTGTTTCCTCTTTTCGACCAAGTTGCTTAATTATTTTGGTTGATCTAGAGGAGTGGGATCCCTAGTTGCCCAATTCCCTAGATTTCTACTTTTTAATGCAATGCTTTAGTACCTTAAGTTTTGCACAGAGCCTTCTAGTACATCCTCATCTTCCGGGAAAAGCCATTGCAACCTCATTACAAATTTGAATGCATGAGCCTTCTAACTTTTATTCAAGGCCATCTGTTGACAATCAAAATTCTTTAAAACAAAAGGCCTAGTAGTGGAACATGACCTGAAGTTATTCTGGAAGAGAAACAAAGGATGCTGAACACACATCCTTCCAGTTCAGTCTCACAAACACTCTGGCAATGCAAGCCATTGATGGGTTTGCTCTCAAGTTCAATCAGATGAACTAAACTCCTTAAATAGACAAGTCAATCTAGTCCAATTCCCTGAGGATATTGTTGAATTCTCACATTCTGTTAGTTTGGTGTTATTCCATCTGTCGGAGGAGGAGAAACTGGTTACATTGAAGTCACTGCCTATCACCAAATGTCGAAGGCCATACTGTCCCACTTTTCTCAAGTCATCTCATAAAACATGTATTCTACTTTGCTTGTACAGGCTGTACAAATTGAAAATATACCATGCTGCATTTGTTTATCTCTTAAACCCACCAGAACTCCAAAAGTTAAAATCTCTTGGTAAATTAAGTCTAAAGATGATTTCCACATGAACAATATCCCTTTAGATGCCCTAATTGCGTTCTCAGAAGAAAATCCTGCCACTCTTTTGCCTTGCAACTTTGTTTCTTGTAAACAAATTATTTCTGCTTGTGATTTGATGTATACTGTTTTGACAAGTCTTCTTTTCTGCAAACTAACCCACCCTAACATTCCAAAAAATGATCTTCTTCACCTAGCACCAAGGCATCTGTCACTACCTGCCTTGCAAGCATTGTGTAACTTTGATTACCTCCTTTTATGTCTGTCTTGACTTCTTGCCAAGCTACAAAACCCAATTTCTCAGCCACCTCTTTAAATGAATACTCCACCTCAGCACTCTTCCCCATGCCAAATTATCTACCTCCTCTCCATCTCCTCCACTCACATCCTCTCCACCCCACCTTATCTTCTTGCATGGGTAGATATCATTGGAAAAAATGGCTTGGGAGTGAGGCGAGGTCTGAGTGTCAAACAGAACTAGTGGTTGGAGAGATATTCATGAGTGGTTGGGAATGACAATGAGGTTAGCTTTTGGTGGGATGGTTGGATAGAGGGTAGACCACTGGTTTCTATCTTTCCAGCTTTGCACTCTTTGGCATCTTCATCCACTCTTAGTATTGTTGAGAGTCTTCAATGTTCCAAGGCAAGGATTGTGTGGGATGTTTCATTTCATAGGAACCTAAGTGAAATGGAATATGCTGAGTCGGTCAAGTTGCTTTCTTTCCTTTACTCTACTGTTTGCCATCTGATTTCTAGAGGCCCCTTCACAAGTATGGCATTGGAGTAAGGATGGAAGATTTTCAATCAATTCTCTGTATCAGATACTCTCCTTTGTGGGAGTAATGCACTGAGAGATAAAGTTTATATGGTGACATGGGATTCTTAACAAAATCCAGTTTTTCACTTGGCAGGGGTGGCATGAAGCAATCCCAACAGAGTACTTGGGAGTTGGGAGACGAGGATTCTCATTTGCTAGCTTATGTAGATTCTATGGATTGCAGGAGGAAGATCAGTGGTGCTTCCTTTTTGACTGTCCTTCAACGAAATGCCACTGGGGCTCATGGTTACATGAGATATGGTTGAATTTTGGGAGAGGTGGGCATCCAAAATGGGAATTGAGGCTGCCTGAAAGAAAATTTGGCACATTGTTCCTCATGCATTTTGGTGGAGGCACTGGTTGGAGAGGGAATAATAGGGTGTTTCAGGGTGTTCAATACAATAGTGTGCACTTGTTGCAAATGTGGGAAGTGCATGTGATGAGGTGGAAGTTCGGGCATGTCTCCATACTTTGGTCACGTTTTGACCTGTTTATTGGTTGGGCTTGGTCTCTTTTGTTTACCCATCTCTACCACTCTATTCTTAATTTTGTTTGTTGTTCTTTTTTTCTATGTGCTTAGTGGTTTTTTCCTAGAAGCCATTTAGAATGTGGTTTTATTTTTGATTTAGCTTCCCTATGGCTTGTCTAGGACCCTTGATTTTAAGGTTTTAATATATTTCCTCCTTGTTGCCACTCATAAAATATCTATCAACAATTGCATATAATCAATTAATCATATAATATGTAAGGGGGAATGCTATTTTTTTCAATTCATTTATGGCAGCACCTAGCCATGAATTTGGCACCCAAAGCATCCTAGGTTAATGCTTGAGTACCTTGATAACTATATTTTGCTTTGTTTGAGCATGTACTTTTAATTTCATTGAATATATGGCATATTCCCAAGGATATGGTTTAGACATAATTTCTGCATATGCTCCAATATTATCATGTTCCTATTTGGTAGCTCTTCTTGCTGCTTGTTGTACTCTGAACCCATTTGATCCTCTTTTACTTTTGTACGAAGCTTATTATTGAATGAGATTCACCCTTTCAATCTTTAAAAAAATACAGGTTGTAGGAGTCCCTGTGACTTTGAATGGAGATCTAAAGAATCAATTTGTTGAGGCCAGTGTTGGTTTTGATACCATATGCAAGGTATGTCAAGTTGTTTTTCTTCTTAACATACCACACTATCATAACAATTCTATGTATTGCAAAGATCAAGTTGGAAAAATTCTACTGCAAGCTTGTGTGTTTGCTAATAAAACATGCTAGGCATTTATTATATGTCAGTACCAGGAAAATAAATCTATGTGATAATGAAAGTGATATCCATTACTGTCACTTTTTTTGGCTTCTTCGTTTTTGATGTTTGAATTTTCTTTCTTGTTCTGGTTTGTATGCCAATTTTTTTAGATCTCGTAAGGAGATGTGTAACCTTGAGATTGTTTTGATCTAAAAATTCATTACATACTTTGTTGTTTAGTATCAGTTCTTCAAGGTCAGTGCAATAACTCCATGCAGTATCTTACTTTGAAGAAATGTTTTATCTTCTTGCCCTTTCCAGCCAAAAAAAAATTACTGATCCTTTTTGCCGGCTGCCATTCAAATTGTATGTTTTTCATAAACTATACCTTTCATCTTCTTCATTTCTAAGTTACAGATTGTTAAAGAAAGGGACTTGCAAGTCCCTTCTCATATTGGGGCATCTTGGACTTTCCCAACTCAAGCATGGGAGTTCTCTTTTATGGTTGAATGCTTTCACTCTATCTTGTACTGCACCTAGGTTGTTATGTATGATCTTGTTGTTCTTCATCATGATTCGTGTATTATCCTTGATTCCTTGTGCTGCCAAATTTCTTTTTTTTATTCTTTATTTTGGGAAAAGGTAGATCATCTGGTAACCAGGGAAACTAAAGAGCCATTTCCCGTCTTCCAGCAGAGATACCAGCTATCCATCCTTGAACACTTTATAAAGATTACTAGTTTTTATTGCTAATTATTGTCATCTTTTGGTGCCAAAAATTTAGCTTTTCTAACACTAGTGCTAAGCCGAAGATGATTGCACATTTGTATTGTTGTTTGTCATCTTGTTATTATTTTACATGGGTTAGGCATAATAAGTCAAATTTAGAAAAACTAAGATTGAGTGAATCTGCCATTCTATAAAAAGAAAACTGATATTGGTTTTAATTACTTTATGTTAATCAATATTTCAATTAGTTTTGGGGTAAACTCACCCTTTTTAAAAAATTGCTTCATCCTAAAACAAAGCATGCTGAAAGCCTGAAAGTGTTTTAAATCTGTCTTGTGTATTTATATCTTGAATTGTTCAATGAAATTCAGTCATTTCCCCCTTCAGGTCAACTCCCAGCTTATAAGCAATGTCTGTACAGATGCACTTTCAGCTGAAAAGGTGATTGGACCATCATGTTTCACAAATTGTTGCCTTTTTATTTCAGTTTTCCTTTTGCATTCAGTCATTTTAAAAGTCAAAAGTATTCCAGTAAGCGAACTTTGATATCACTTGAATTTTCTCGATGATTATTAGGTTGCTTTTCTGCAACATAGATGATTTTTGGAACCCAAATAATAATGTAAGATTGTCTTGTTAATAATTATTGGCATTGTTTACTTGATTACCCAAGTCAGTGTAAATCCTGTCTATGCCATTTTTAGGAGCGACAGTTGAAGTATGTTGTTTGCAATTTGCTGGATCACTTTCAGTAATTTTTCTTACTTCTAGGACTTCATATTCACCAAGTATTTTTCTTATTTGCAGTATTATTATTTTATTCGACTTATGGGCCGGAAGGCATCTCATGTGGCACTTGAGTGTGCACTCCAGTCACGTCCTAACATGGTTTGTTTTTTCTCACTTATCTTTTAAGTTGACTAATATGCTTCTGCTTAATGTTTTTTGTTGTATTTTCTCCACTCATGTCATGCATAGGTAATCCTAGGTGAGGAGGTAGCTTCATCAAAGCTCACCATTTTTGACATCACTACTCGGATATGTGATGCCATTCAAGCAAGGGCTGAACAAGGTTGGAGATGGTTGTTTGGACTTTAGATGAGAATGGCATTTTATGAATATTTTTTTTGTGATTCACACTAATAGAAATTAATGTTCTTGTGCAGATAAGTATCATGGTGTCATTCTTATACCTGAGGGTCTTGTTGAATCTATCCCGGAGTTGTATGCTCTGCTTCAGGTGCTTATTTTATGATGATGAAATGGGATGATTCAAGTTTACTAGCTTTTCATATCACTAAAAGTTACTATTTTCTTTTGTGTTTAGGAAATCCATGGCTTGCAGAAACAAGGAATTTCTGCTGACAATATCTCAACACAGCTCTCTCCTTGGGCATCTGCATTGTTTGAATTTTTGCCTCCATTTTTTAGGCGTCAGGTTCTTAACTTATTCTAACATAATTTGCAGGATAAACTACTATATTTTTTTACTAAATAACGATGATTTTTACTTCTACTGCCTTGACTTCATTTTTTATAATTGACATCTTTTTATTTGTTGTTACTTGTTTTTATGATACAGCTTCTTCTCCTTCCAGAATCTGATGATTCAGCTCAATTGTCCCAGGTAAAGTTGATGGAAGTATTGAATTCAAGCAAAAGGCCACAATAGATTATTCCTCAAAAAGTTCATGAAAGGGTATTTTTGTTGAATATATTATTTGTGATGCTTTGCAGATTGAGATGGAGAAACTTCTAGCACAGTTGGTTGAGAAAGAGATAAACAAGCGTCTGGTATGTGAGATCTATTGTTTGTCTGTGAGCATTTTTATTTTGGTGCTTCTATTGTCTTGCTAGATACTTATTTTAGTTCATTGATGTACAAAGTTAACAATTTTTCCTATGGTCATGCTTTGAATGAATTCAGAAGGCTGGGATATACAAAGGAAAGAAATTCAATGCTATTTGCCACTTTTTTGGTTATCAAGCTCGGGGTTCTTTACCTTCAAAATTTGATTGTGATTATGCCTTTGTAAGTTATACAGAAAATGCCAAGCTTTCTTTCAGAATTTTTTGTCAATGGAATTTCAATACCATATAAACCCTTCTTGTGTAGGTCCTTGGGCACATTTGTTATCACATTCTTGCAGCAAGATTGAATGGCTATATGGCAACCATCACTAATCTGAAAAATCCTGTAAACAAATGGCGGTGTGGGGCTGCTCCAATATCGGTATGAGATTTTGTTTCATTATTGGAAAAAAAATTTTGTTGCATATTATTTTCTATGAAATTTTTGTTCTTTCAAACTTGTTCTTCTAGGAAATGGTTATGGAAATATGTGAGAGATGGAGGGAGGGGTTAATAAGGGGTTTCTGTTTGGCAAAAGATATTACAAGAGAATTGTTATAGATGTAAATTGAGAATGTATGCATATAGCGATGGATGAATATGTATGTATATACTTGTAAGGAAGGGACGAAGAGGCAAGGTGTACAAGGGTTATCAGTTTGGCAAAAGATTGTACTAGGGAATTGGTATAGATGTAAATTGAGAGTGTATGTATATAGCAATGGATAAAAATATCTGTATGTTGTAAATTTTAATGGTGTTTTGGAAACAGAATGGATGATGATTTATGAGTGGGGGGCAAGTGTTGGAGGTGTTTGATTAGTTTTTGGTTGTATAAGTGGATTGGTGATTCAATGTTGCATGAGCCATTCCGAGATTTCTTACATTTTTGTTCTTCTTTGGTGAGGTTTTCTGAATGATTATGATCTGTGCGATCAGAAAAAGAGATTCTCAATTACTATTTTGGAGCAAAAATGGTGTCTTTTAACTTGACTATGGTGTTTCTACTGTGCTCAATGAAGGGTGTTAAAAGTTGTCTGCAGCAAAAGCTGATTCAGTTTTTGGAATCACCATATTGTCTCTAAAAGCTAGTTTTTACATGGCAACTTTTTTTTTGGTTTTTGGAATCACTGTATTCCCTCTAAAGGCAGTTGTTTTTGTAACTTGTCAGTTCTTTTTTCTCAAGGGTTTGGCAGAGGTTCTTTTAGTGGTTGGAAAGAAACAAGAGAATATTTTGTGGACTCATTGTTCATTTAAGTGGAAAAAAGTTCTTAGTGCAACTATCGAAAGTCGTGGGCTTTTTTGTGTCAGTGGATGCCACAATTTCTGTTTAGTTGGAAGTATTGGTGCCTGGATGGCTGTTTGAGGAGCTGATGACGTCTTTGTTGTCTTTTTTGCCCTGTATCTTGTTGAAACATTCTTTTGCCATTTGTTCTGGCACCATATCCATTGGTAGACTCTGTTTTGTCATATATTTCCTTGTTTCCTGCATGTTCTTTTGAGGTTTTTTTTTTAAAAAAAAACCCTAGCCAATCTAACTTATGTTTCTATTGCATATCATAATGCTTTCCATGTCTAAGATATTTTCTGAAAATCCAAAAGTCTTAGCAAATAAAAACAGGTTCAAATAATTGCATCTTTATCTAAATTTTTCAGGCAATGATGACTGTGAAGCAATGGTCTCATGGCGCTGGTACCAAGTCAATTGGGAAACCTGCAATCCATCCTGCAACTGTCGACTTAAGAGGCAAAGCATATGAGTACGTTACCCTTTTTTTTCCTTATTTGGTGTCTATAATCTCTCTTACGACAGCATGCATAATGTTTCGAATTCAGTGAACACAATGAGATGCTGATGCTTCTAGTAAGCACTTGAAGTCCTTATTGGTCTAAGATAATTAATAATTATTCACGTTCTTGCACCCAGGCTGTTGAGGCAGAATGCATCAGAATATCTGATGGATGACGACTATAGAAACCCCGGACCACTTCAGTTTGAGGGACCTGGATCTGATGTGAAGACAATCACATTATCTTTGGAAGATCAAGATTACATGGGACGTATCAAGAAACTCCAGGATTACCTTGACAAGGTTTAGACATACTTCTAACGTTTCTCATTAATATTGACTCTCTTTTTTTCTAAATCATTAATCTTGTCTCTTTGATGATACTACTTTTACTGGTCCACTTCATTTCTGTTTTAGTACTATTTGACTGTCATGTGGTTCCCAACATTTTCCCATGTTAAGTTGGTCCTTCAAAAACTAGAAAGTCTGGGTAGGACATCGAAACATGGAAATCCATTTACAATTTAAGATAAGTTAAATCTCAGTTTAAAAATATATAATGTGATACACAAAAAGGAATTAAAAGCGAACATTGAGAATTGTGCATAAATTTCATAAACTAACATTCCTGATATCATAGTGATAATGTTGATGTGATTAGTGTGCAAAACAAGTGAAATGTTGAAATAAAGTTGAGAAATATAGACATTTTATTTGTTTTCAACCCACATAATTAGCGTGGAATGATATAAAATAAGATAAACTACAATAGTATTAACATGTTTTATCATTCAAAACTAAAATCAAATGTCATATAAGTTGCCATCTCAGCAAAATCTGAATGCCTGCGTTACATGAAAACACTTTTTCCACACGTCTTAGATCATAATGTTCCTTGATGTGTCCTCAGCAAAATGTAATCTGGCATGTCACATTGTAATTGGTTGATTGCTTTGACTCATCGTTTCTGATTATATTTGAAACCTTTTCTCACCCAGGTGAAGAGCATCGTGAAACCTGGATGCTCGCAGGATGTTCTAAAAGCTGCTTTGAGTGCCATGGCTTCTGTAACTGATGTACTCTCTGTAATGAATGCGCCATCCCACTCTGGGCAGTCCTATCTCTAAATTCAGAATTGTGGTTCTCAAAAGGTGATCTCATCTGTACCTTTTTATTAAACCCTTATTCTTTACTCCGTATTTTGCAGCATACTACTTGGGTTTGTCTGCTTGAAATAAACTTGTATCTTGATGAGGTGTGGGCTGTGGACCTAACCGAGTGTGCGAATTTTTTGTTATTTATAATATGTTAATGGATTTCTGGCCTTTTTGACCGCAGTGAGATAACTCTGTCTCTCTCTCTTGTGTGTGCATTGGCCGGTGTACATCTTTATACGGTGTCTCATCATTTGTGCATCATCACTTCTTTTTCACTAATCTACGAGGGAATTCAGCTGACAAGTCTTGTGTTGTACTACAAGCTTGGTTTTGGCACACGCCCTCTAAAGAGGAGGTAATCTCCTGCACTCCTAACCTTGGCCTTATGCTGTGGTTTTGTTCCGTGGTTCTCTGACTTGTTTTAAATAAAGGAGCTGGTATTTTTTATATCGTGTACTTATTATCTGGACTATTCACTATTGTTTGATAAACTTAACAGGACATGAAAGTTTCGTACTTAAAAGTTTTGACGTTGGTTGATTCGTATTCCGCGGCCGCTTTGCCTACCGTGATTAGTATTTCAGGATCTTACGTATCCGGTCTGTTGGGTTGCTAGCTTTTCTCGTGTTCATCGGAATAATGGGACAAATATTCGAATCCAACGGGCCACCAACACATACGTGAAATAAGCTCAGAAACCGGTAAAGATTTTTAGGTTACACAACAGAAGAAAGGCTGATATCGTAATTTTGGTTAACCTAAAAATTAGTGAAGATTTCATCCATCGAAAAACAAATAACTAATTTATTCTAAAAGTTAGATTCTACCAACGTGTGCTGCAGGATTTTTTTTTTTAAACTTGGATACAATTATTTAAATTCAATGTATAGAAAGAAGTTGATATTTTCAAAACACCCTTTGAACTCAATTTTTTTCATTCAATCTTTTCTATTCGAATCACAATTTTTTTTTTTTTCAGAAGACATACATAAATAACACGACGTAGCATTGCCTATCGGGATGGTTAAAAGTTCAATTTCACTTTCTTAAATCGAGAGTTTGAGATACTTCTAAAAAACATACATAAATATGATGAGGTATATATAATACGTCTGGTAATGATAGTTATTGAAAAATACTATCATTACTTTTATACATTGTTTAAAATATTCGTTAAAAAATAAAACAAAACAAAACAAAACAAAACGTCTCTTTCAAATGATTCCAAACGTAATGTTATTATTATTATTAAAAAAAAAGAGAGTTTCATGAGCTTCTGTCAAGACTCTCTCAACACTGCATGCAATAATCTCGGTTTGGCTTCCACAAGAAAAACGTATAAACCCTTGGGGAGGTTCGATATTTTTGACCAGAAATTGATAACATGCTGATAAGAAAAACATCATTTTGAGCGTCCCACTCCTTCCCACACATACCGTACCAATCATGACAAACATAATTAATTACCAGTGAGACCTTAATCTATTTACAACGTACCAGTGCACTTGGGTAACAGTTAAAAGACCATATATATATATATATATATATATATGTATAGATAGATAGATATATAGATAGATAGATGTTCCAGGGAAGCACAACTATGACACCACACAACAGAACACGACCTGAAAGAACCATCTTGTTCTGTAAAGACTTCTATAAATCACACACTTCCTGTAGGTTACTGGACTCCATCTCCAGCTTCCACGGGTCCATGCTCTGCCACCCAACATGAATTTCCGGCAGGGCATGGGGAACTACAGACACTGCAGCAGAACAAGACCTCGTCCTCGGCTCTCCGACCCTTGGGGGAGCCACGACGGACGTCGACTCTGTGGTATCTCCGGTGAGCATGACATCAGACAACCTGTTGATTCATCAGAAACGAATCGTGCTCAGAATGGGCAGGTTTTGACATTATGATGATGATCACAACCATTAAATAAAGCCTTGTATGGTAGCAAAAAAACCAAAACACAAACAAAAGAACTACATCAGACGCCATTGCCCTCCAAAATACAGGCCACAAATAATGATGAATATTCCCACTTGGGAAGATATTCGCACTGAAAATTTATCACTTAAACATTAGACTCTGAATCATAACATTGTAGCAGACCTGCAGTTGTATTATTACAAAAGGAAAACACAAGTAAAACGATTATTTTAAACATCCACTGTTAACAGAAATACCCAGAACGGACGTAGGCATGAAAAAAACAAAACATTACAATGAAACAAAAATATAAACAGACATGCAATCTCCCTATTGGTGCATTGATAACATGTGTACAATGCACTAGCCTAAGCTCTCGCCCTACTGCAGAACTTAAACCAACTTATTTCATACATAACAACCACCCATTAGAAGAAAGGTTTGATCCCATGGCCACATCATCATTCAAGAAAGATGATATACTTCTTCTCTCCAAGAACGACTGGAAACAAGGCGAGAATGAGCAGAGTGAGAGAGTAAATCAAATTCTAGTGGTGAGTTCTCTGCATAAATTGTTTGAAACTTATTAATTATACAACAGTATTAGAAGGAGCATATATATATATATATATATATACACTGACACGATCAAATAACCATCTCTTCCAACTTCAATGGTACATAATTGATGATGGGACAGTAAATAAAAGAAAAGAAACCAATAGGTTCTTTCTCCGTTAAGCTTGCTACCATGGGAAGAATATCTAAACGTGTCCAACATATCAGAAGCTAAAATAATATTGATAAGAAATATCAGACTAATTGTTTGATATTTAAAGTTTGTGTGTGCACATTTTCCGTTGAGAAAGAAAATAACGAGAGAGTCAGGAAACGATGAGAAATAAAAATGATAGGACATTACAAAAAATATGGTAGTATTTATGCACTAAAAGGAAATGATGAAAAATTGAATTTAAGGAGTTTGTGTAGTTACAGTAAATGATAAGAAATTAACAATGTAATACTTAATTAAAAGTACAAACATTTCTCAGAAATAAATATTTAATGGAATTCTCTGGATGAGTGCTGATACTGAAAATTAATAATAACCAATTTCAAGATTAGAAGACAATCAAGGAAATTCCATAATTAAAAATGACGCAAATATGTTTCAATTTTCAGGCAATAACTTCATCCAACTTTGAAAATTTATCATGTGAAATCCACAACTCCAAAAATTAGACCCAAAGTACCATTGGAAAGATTAGGAAGAATACTAAGTAAGAAAACTATGAAAATCCGGATCAAATGTGTGAATTAGTGGCAGAAAAAATTCAAAAGATCAAGGGGAAGAAATTATTATTTCCCTGTAACTGCATTCACCCTGGGCATTCAAAAATTCATAACTTTCAATTTACACCACCAAATTCTACAAACTTGATTATCAATAAAAAGCTCAAAAGGTGCTCTACCGAGGAAAAATATTCAAATCCAGATTTAAATGAAGGTTTAGCAGCAGAAAATCACGTAAGAGGAAAGACCATAAAAACCAGTCTACTGCAAAAACTGTAATACTAACTTCAAAAATCCATAACTTTCTCTTTGCTAATAAAAAATCTACGAAATTGATATCCACAGAAATCTCAAGATGTGTATTTTCAGGGAAAAATATGAGATCGTGAATATTCAAACTTGAATTATGGTAGAATCCAGAAATCCAAACTTCTATTATTCAGTTCAGCACTTAAAATCTGCCATACAATATCTTACTAAACCCATATCAAATCTGCATAGAAATTCATGACTTTAATCCATCATCATCTAAATCTGATCTGCTATCAAGAACCACCATGAATACAATTAAAACCAGAGTGATTAACTCCTTAAACAGTGAAACCCAAGCAGAAAATTAAGACAGTAAATACTGGACTAAATTCTGTTTACACACTACAACCTTCATAACACCTACCGATAATCTTAATAGTACACTCAGATTAATATGCCTAATTCGAACTCTAGATTCTACACCTAATCTAAGAAACATTGCAATAAATCAATTCAAACTTAAGCTTCGTAATTAAATTAAATAGGGAATTAACAGGAAGGAAATTCTAATATCTGCGCTATAGGTACTCTGTTATAGCTACTTAACGTAAACCCACTTAAAATAAACAAGTTCTACTATTTAACCTAGCCACAAAACCAAATTATCTCACAATAGTGAATTATAACAAATATTTCCACACCAAATAGTGAATTATAACAAAAAGTTTATCCCATACCAACAACCGATCTTTTGGTAAAAAGGGAAAACAATTGAGCATTAAAGTGAGGAACCCAAAGGGACGAAACATCTACTTGCCTAAATCAACTGAGACAGAAATTAACAACAATGGTTTTAGAGGAGATGAGATGCAATCAATCGAGCAACATAAATCTATACTTCTAAAGGAGATGAGATGCAATCAATTGAGCAATATAGATCTACAAGGGCTAGGGCTGGGGCTTACACAGAAGTGACGAATCTCTGTGATGACGAAGAAGATTTCAGATGATGATACAGATCTACAGAGACAACGACTTCAGACAATCACTAATGTTTGCACATGAAGATGGGGGAGGAGGGGGATGATGGTGCACAAAGAAGACTTATGGATGAGGGAGAAGACTCATGGATGCACACTTCTCCTCAACCAAGGTGACAACCATGGTGCTCCTCAACCAAGGCAACGATCAACGGCAAAATAAGGAAATGAATTGGGGAAGAGTTGGGCAACAATTCATAAGTCTTTTCCCATCGTTACAGAGAGGGGAGGTGGAAAAGGATGACATCTCCAAGCTTATATATATCATTTCAGAAATGATTTCCCATCATCTACCCATGCACAAATAAAGGACATAGGGAGAAATTATTTCTCCCCATCTCCTTTCCCTTCATTTCTTAAGTGCACAAACCCCTACTTAGAGGAGTCGTAATAAGCATGTTGTTCCATCAGAATTTTATTCATCACGTTAACATTTAAAAAAAAACAATCTGTTTCATTCAGAATTCTCATAGGCTATAAGCTAATTTCTCTATGTTACTGTTTTGTCCACCAGGTCATGGAAGATAATAGGTGTAAAATGCAACCTTATGTGACTCTACAATGGCTATGGATCTTGACATGGATTAACTGCAACTGCATGTACAATGTTGGAAATACCTGTAGAATGCAAATAAGATGACTTGCAAGGCAAGATTGAAGACTGCCATCAAAGGGCAATAATTCTGTTCTAGTCCTGCTGCAATCTAAGGATATCTGTCATATACCAAATACAGTTTGATTAATGAACACATCTCTAGCTTCACATGATAATGAAGTTAATCAAACTTACCTCAGAATTTTACTCATCCCTGAGACCTCCTTTCAACCAATGTTTGTTCAGAATTACTGCCTTGTGTGAACTTTGGGGATTGGGATGGAATTACGTACAATGGTGAAGCTGCACGTTGAGCAGGCATCCCTGAAATTAATAATTCATATATAGTAATATTATACGAATATGTATTAATATTAGGCAAATGATATCTGAATGACATACATTAAACTATAAAATTTTCAGATTTTTCGACATTTAAGAATTTTGTCAATGTTTGAAAGAAATATTTCTAGCATAAATAGTATGAATGTATAGGAAGAGATAAAAATGGTGTTTAGACATTCTGATTAGTCAAGCACAAGTTGTTGACTATATGTTATATGGTCAATAAGATAATTTGACCACGTGCACTGGAATCAATTGATGCAATCCCAAAGAAATGAAGCTCCGGTATATGACACAAACAAAGAAGAAACTCAGCAACAAGAAATATGACCAAACTTATACCGGAAGGATATGGTGGAGGCAGTATTGGCATGGGTGCAGAAGCTGCTCCAGTAAAGTTTGGTCCAGTGAATTGCATAAACTGATGGCCAGGTGTTGCATAAGGCTGACTTGTATAACCTTGCCCAGTGGAAAGGTGCTGACCCAATTGGGCGTATGGATAAACAGAAGGATTGGGAATACCAGGAATACCATATATTGGAACAAATTGCTGCCCTGCAAATGGAGTATAAGCATTCTGCATACAGCAAAACACATAGGAGGATTGTTGCATTATACATCCAAAGGTTTAGTTTCAAAAAAAATTAACAGGTGGATAAGTAGAAATCAACCTGCTGATAGGCATAATCAGGCCCATATGACATGAACCTGCACAATGAAAGCAATTCGGTAAAGTCAGATACTCTTTTTCTTCAGGATGATGCTTATAGACTGCTTGAAGGAAGTTTTTAGCTAAAGAGAAAATTATCCTCACATTTTGCATCTGAAAAAAAAAAATGGCAATAATCCTTTTATTGCTATTTTTTCCCTGGTATGTTAACTTGCACTTACCAACCTGTATGTTTTCCTTCTGAAAGTATAACATTTCTAAGCATGTAGCATTTAAGATGATACCAACCGCAGACTACTTTCCATCCTAGTTTTTTTTAGACTTTTACCTTCTAATAGGTTTTTTACTTGAATATTTAGTAGTTTTGTTGAAGGGTGAGAGGTAGGAATAACTATGTAGGACTCACCCATACGGCGGATACACAAATCCTTGCTGGTAGTTGTAAGGAACTGGCTGGGGATAAGTGGAACCTCCAAGATAAGCACCTTGTGGAGTTGTTGGTCCAATGAAGGGGCTTGCAGGTCTCATTTGCGCTAAAATTTTGATGAAAATGTGTGTGTGAGAGAGAAAGAGCTTCATATTACAAGTGCAACAAGTAAAATCAAACAACATTTCCACATCAGTGAAGAAAAAGCTTTAATACATTAAAAAAAGAGAAGCCTCATAAATCTCATGGCAAATCTTAAGTTGTGACAAACAATGATCTAAGGCTACTTTGGGTCTTCAATCAAATATCACATATGGAAGAAAAATATGTACCATATCCATGAATCACTTATTGACATGACCCATCAACTCATATGAACTAATAGTTACTGTTTTACAATTACAGTTTCAATCATAATATCATTTGAACGTAACTTGAATAAATTAACAATCAATGTTAACTGGTGAAAGAAAAAAAAGGAACCATAAAAATAAAGCACTTGTCTTCACATAACCAAACCTTCAATAGATAAGTGGGTGAGATGAATGTCATATTCACCAAAAGATTCATGATTAAAATACCTTGGAACCAAGGCAGTGCTCAGAAGTCAGAAGTGATAGACCAAAGAAATATTAGCATAACAATTTTTGACAAGATCCATCAATAAATGTGGACCTAATGCTATCTGAAAATGAGAATAAGATTACAAGCACAACTTGTCCGTGTGTATTAAAAGGCTTGTGTCATGTTATATTTGGTATTGATTCGATATTTTAGATGCACAATTAAAGTAAATAAAACATCAGTTGATCTGGATTCTGGAATATGATCTGTTTGACATGTAATTATTCCATATAACCAGAAGATTATAAAAAATTGAAGAAAAGACAAATGCTTGAACTTTAAATTCCACATCATCCATAAATGGAAAACTCAATGCACAAGGCTCCCACCAATGTGGAAAATTCCACATCTTACCGACAAGAAATTCAATTATATCAAAGTATTAGAATTCAGATTCATAATTTCAGTTTTAGAAATACAGCCTTTAATCTTGAAGTACTTATTCCAAAAAAAATTTAAAACTTTAAATCCAATTTTGAATACCTAAGTCATATTAAAATAAGAAGGATATGTCTTCTGAGGAAGAAATGAAGAAAAGATATTAGATATGTCTGGGGCAAAAGTTTTAGGCTTAGAGAGAGTAAGCTCAATATGTCTAATAGCATTGACAGTATTTAGGCTTAGAGAGAGTAAGCTCAATATGTCTAAGCATTGACAGTATTTAGGCTTAGAGAGAGTAAGCTCAATATGCCTAAGCATTGACAGTATTTGTTTTTATAGATAGACAAGAGTGATATATTACCTAACGGTAGCATTGGATACTACACATTTCAGTTGATCAAGCCTAATTCGAATTGTTTTGTTCCAAAGCAAAGATATCCATGGAGACTGGTTCAGTCAAATATTCACAACCAAGAGGTACTGAATTCTCTTTCGAATAGGCCTTGAAAGGAGAAGGCTAGAATGCCAATAGACATCTGTCTATTCTATTCTATAATTCACCGAACCTAATAGTACCCATTTTTTGAATATCCATTGCCAAAGTCACTGAATGGGCAAGTCGCCATTCCTTAAAATGGACTATATAATGTACTTTACCCATTGGGTCACGGGTGGCATTTTACCAAAGGTTTCTATCAATCTACCATTGTATGATTCTTTTTGAATGTTATACTTGGGAGGTGGGTGTAGGGCAGACAATTTCAAAATGGACTTCTCATTTATTAGATAGAGAAGATCACCAAGATTTTGTGATTTGCTATCGAACCTATTCTAATTCCAACAATTTGTACTTAGATCGTGGAGATTGACGAAATACCTCATATCAATAGATACTCAGTATATCAATATTGATTAGATCTGTTATTGAATTATTCATTCAATGAATATTCTTCATATTATGCCTTGAAGAGGACTCGAACCTCCATGCTCTTTAGCACAAGATTTTGGGTCTTACATGTCTACCAGATCACCATCAAGGCATCTTGAAAGTGAATCATATTCTATGAATATGATATCTATATAGTGTCATATTCCATATATGACAAAGGTGAAATCTAGGGGGGTCTTGAACTAAGAAATAGACCTAGAAACTAAAAAAGTGAGTAATTGCAAGAATTGGGTTCATTGATATTCTTGGTATAGTAAATGCTATCACACATAGAGTCATACTTAATTCGATGGAATTATTTGATCTTAAAGTGGATCTTCTATAATTTTGCAAGTGAGGGGTTATTTCTTGGTTTCATCCAGTCAATAATAACTTGATTATTTTTAGATAATATTAGTTAGAAACAATGCTCGTAAGGACTCTTATTGAAACCAAGAAGTGCAGGCTTGTCTACCATCCACACTAGAATAGATAGAGTTTTACGAAAAAACCTGGCTAGTGGAGGAAGACCTCCTAAGGATAAGAGACATAGGGCTGAAGAGAGAGCCAAAAAAAAATCTTTTGTGTATAATCGTGCACAATCTCGAATGTTATCAATTTTGGTACATAGACCAAATAATACAATACAAGCAAAAGTTCTTAGATTCATAGAGATATAGAACAACATATAAGTTATCATGCTTTCATATCCATATGAAAAATAAGATTAAGTATGCAATTAAAACGGGTAATATTTATGAGTAGCTTATGGTAGCATTGTGTCCTAAGCCTTTGTATATGATTTATTTTTTTAATCAGACTATTCAGGAATTCCTATTTGCCGAATGCCTAACAGAACATTATATATATTTTTTCATTTTTGTGCATATGCATGCAGTACATGACCATGTCTGTATCAAGGAATTATGGCTATGTTGTTTTAGGTCAGTACCAAGTGGCTTCGGTGAATCACATCTGGTTCTCAGTCTTTGAGGTCCACTTGTTCAACCTAATCAGATTTTGGTGGTGAGATTGGGTCTAGTTGGTTACAAGAGAATGGGTCTCCTCCCCCTAAGAAACTCAGTTGTCCTTTTATAAGACTTCCATAGGGTTTTGGGCATTTTTTCCCCACCAATAACATACGTAGGCAGCCAGTTTCATCCAATGGGAATGGTCATCCTTCTTTTCCAAACAGACTACATTGGCTGTTCAGTCTGATGACAGAATCAAGGTGGCAATTAATACTCCCTATTCAGACAATCTGGATTAAGTACTCGGCTGGTGAAATAACACACGTTTCCATTGTAAGAGCTTTCCTCAAAAGGTAAAAACTATAGAGTATCTTCTTGGTGTGGTGATCTGATAGATTGGATGGAACATATTCAATCCTAAGAGCCTGCCTAGTGTGCATTAGAGTTGATGTTAAGGTCCATTAGGGAAGGTGGCTCAATTGGTCAAAAAGCTCATGTTTTGCTCCTTCACACTCAAAGCAAATCTAGGACAGCACTATACTAGTATGGTGATCTGATACAGGTTTGGATTGATGTTTAGGTCCACTAGCATTATGGCCCAATTGATCAGATGGTTTATATTCACATCCTTGATACATAATGTGGAATGGGTCTAGGATGATGCAAAGACGCCAGGGTGGTAGTCAATTGGACAGCACATTTCCATCCTTGGAGATCACCTAGTGTGCATCTATGATGATGCTATGATCATCTATGCGTAGTTGTCAGATTAGTTGAATGGCATATTTGCATCCTTGATCCTCATTCAGAAAAGGTCCATCATGAATTCATGATACTAAGGTCCATTAAGCATTGTGGCTTGATCGGTTCATATTTCCATCCTTGGCACTTGCCCAAAGTAGGTTTAGGATGATCCTAAGGTGGTAAGGTGAACTAGATACAGTGGCTTGATCAACCATATGGCACATTTTTTGCTTGTGGGTCCAAGTCAGGGATCAATGACTGTTCAGTATAGTGATTAAATTGACTCAACAATCGATAATCTGCCTTTTAAATGTCTAGCGTAATAATAAGGTCAAACTTTGATGCTTTGACCTCTAAATTTTTGTTTACTAATTGGGCATGAGCTTGGAAAAGATAGTGACAACAAGAAAAACCTTAAGCAAACAAATAAAAACAAAAAAAAAAGCATGCCATACTAATAAAACAAAAATTTCCCAAACAAAACTTAAAAAGAGCAATATATGTAAAAACTAGACTTTGATAAGTGTGGCTTTGTCTCCACCACGAAAGTAATTAGATGTCAAGGTCCTAAGCCCCCCTAGTAGAGCACAATTTATATGCTCATGTTTTCCCATAGGAATTTCTAAGCTATTATAGCTCAATCATGAGGGGGGCTCAACACATTAGTACAAAAAATTTAGGTGTAATGGAAAAGTGATTCCTAACTTCATTAAGAAAGACTTTTAGTACATCCTAGATGTGATGATGATCTTGCAACAATAGACCTAACACATATAAAACTATTCAGTAATGAACACAATATAGTATCTATGATTGTACACAGAAGAAAGATAAACCAAACCCTAAACATCACAATAGACTAACTCAAATAAACTTTGACTCGACAAGACAACTAAAGAATGATAGCATGATGATACTTATTCAACTCACATGATTCACAATCAAATAGCAAAACCCATACCTAAGCAAGAGCTTGTTGCAACTTCTTATGAGAAGGATGACTAAGCTGCATGTGCTATAGAATAAAAGGCTCCAACATAGAAGCTAGAGATGCAAGTCCCCATGGTATCTCGTCTCAAACCAGTAGGTACACTCCATCTCTCTATTTATGACCTAAACCAATCCTTTCCCCCATTTACAAATCCTGAAAAAACACAATGAAAGGGAAAAAAGTCATAGAACATAGCAATTGCTCGATAATGACCCTAATGGACAACAAATCAGCAAGAAAGTTGAGAATATGAAAGACATGATCAAGAGTAAGCTATAAAAAGGCTTGAACTACCCTTTCTCTAGAAATAGGATAGGTAGACCATTAACAATAAACATAGAGGTGATATCAAATAAGTGGGTTAGGTGAGTAAAAAGGCCTTGTATACCTAACATGTGGGAAGAGCCACCCATGTCAATTATCCAAGAATTGTTCCTAAAAGCCAATAAATCAGAAGTACCAGAGGAGGATGTAGTAACATGGGATGCAGGGCACGGTCCTAGCATGCCTTCAACTAGAGAAGTACAAAAGTAAAGTGATTATTGAAGCAACTAGGGCAAGAGCGAGAGTGGAAATCCATAGTACCTTAGAGAAAGTGACCTAGAGATTAGGACTAGTGTCACTAGCAAGTATCTTTGTCTGAATCGAAGTGGAGAGATTGAGGTTCAAGCTATGCAAGTTGGCAACCACAACCAACTCATCTCTATAATGAGAGGCTGATGAATGTCTAGCTTATCAAGTAAAGTGGTCCTGAACTGATTGATCTTATCTTATGGTAAAAATCTGTTTGTAGATCTCAAATGCACATGTAATGTTTTTCTTGTGACCATAGATACTTCAAGGTGTCTCATATTTTCTTGATTGACTTGAGAAACATAATGCTACAGGCAATAGATGGTTCAACACTAACGATCACACAAAAATTAACAATAGCATAATCAACGCATCAACTATCATACATGGAGTCTTTTGCATCAAGAGGAGACTCAGTGGTATGGTGTTACTTGTGATGAGTAAGTGGAAAGACTTTAAAGCTATTTGCCCACAACAAGTATTTGTTTCCATTAAGTTTCTCTAATATTCTACCCAAGTTCTTTACAAACAAATCATTTGCAACCATCCTAGAGTCCAACAAATGTTGGAACAAGCAGAGACAATTAGAATCCAACAAGGAAGAAGGCTAGATAGCAGTAAGAACCACCAATTGAAGGTGCTGGTGGCAATAGGAGAGGACAACTAACCTTGGATTAGCAGTAGGAGAGGTAACCAACCCTAGAAGGGTCATTATGACATGTTTAAGGCCAAGAGAAGGGTTGGTGGTGGATTAAAAGAGGGCTGATGATAGCCTATAGCCTTGGATATCATTACAAAAACCCTAGAGGGCCTAATGGCAATTATTAGAGGGTGAGGAGCACCGACTACCGGGTTAGAGAGTGAAGAAGGAAGTAAAATGATGAATTTCGGTTGGCAGTATGATGGAATCAGTGGTGGTTGGGTGGTGGCAACAGCAGCAATGGTGGCCAATAGGGCAGGCTATTGTTAGATGCCCTAGATCTCCTTTTGCTTTGGTACCATACGAAGGAGAAGAGAAAAGAGGATATGTTTCATATGAAGTTGAGTTACACAAACACATATGACATATGACAATGGATAAGTGGATATCCATTTACTCAATAAGAGACCCATATATATAATGCATACTGGTAATATGACTTTAACAATTAGTCATAAGTACAAAAACAACAATCACTTCCCTGCATTAATTCGTATTTATAACTAAATATTTTATTAAATTGTGTACTTTTAAATAATTTTTCACAATTTCTCAAATAATTTTTAGTCTTCCTCCACCTCTTTTAGGTTTTGAAATTGATTGTACTCTCCTTGTGGTTGCATCCATAGGCTTCTTATGGATATGACCAAATTATCTAAAAGACTATTTTCTCTTATTCTATCCTTAATAGGCACGACCCCTACACCAATTTGGATGAAATCATTCTTAACTTCTCTTACACAATTACCATTCATTCATCTTAGCATTGTCATTTATGTTATACTAATGTTTTGCACATGTTTATGTTTAACATACCAACACTTTGCACCATACAAGTATATAAAAAAGCTAAGTGAATATATGTCCTATAAAATTTATGATATGGGCCCAATTGTTTGGTGGCTTTTTTTTAGTTTCTCAAACCTGTTTTTTTAACCAAACAGGGGGCAATTTTTTTTCTTGTCTCCCTTGACACAAAAACCAAGGACCTATCTTGTAAAGGTGAAAAAACTTTAAAGAGTGAGTTTTTCAACCAATGCTAGTTTTTACACACCCAAAACATGGAAGCATTCATTTGGCAAACATGATTTGTTCAACATTAAAAAAACTGGACCCCATTTGTAAGATGATCTCTGAGAAAACCACAAAAACAATCCATACAAATGAGCCCTATGTGTTTAGACATCATAATCCTTAGTGTATTTTTATTGAAATTGTTAATGTTTACAAAAGGGCCTGTATGACTTGTACGTTGTGGGTTAATGAAATAAATAACTGATATAGAGTTCCAAATGTTCATGCATGTATTATATCGATGAAAAGTTCCAAATGACACAGGCAGGACGATATGGCAATCCAGAACAATGTTAATAGATGCTAAGAAATTCCAAACTTACAGTGGAAGGAAAGGGAGTCAAGCTTCTGATGGAACACAGAAACTTCTTAGATTCCATGTCCGTATCCAACATATTGCCATAGTAGGGAGTCAAACATGATAACACTTTGGACACTTCCAAAATTTTAACATCTCAAATGATGTGAAATGGACAATACATAAACATGTATCAACAAAAGTGGAAACATCAATACTATTTATTTTTATTTCACTTTTGCACGTTCATCCTAGTATCTCACATTCACACTCTCTTTAACTGTCCATTACTGTCACCAAATAGCAGAGCTTTGAGATGCCTAGGCATGCCAATATAAGGCCAATAGACTTCAACGAGTTCCAAAGATATGACGTAGGGTGAGGAAACATTAAAACTTCTTTTGTATTCCATGTCCAACACATAATAGAAACTCAAACATATGTACAACTTGAATGACCTTCAGGAAAAAAAATTTACATGTCACACAATGCACATTAAAATCAAAGCAAAAATATGATAGTCAACATGAGTTAATGGATCTTAAATTCTATTTTCTTTTTATTCCACGTTTATGTGTTCACCCTAGTATTTTACACTCTCTCAGTAAGAGTCCCCCCCTCTTTTCATTGTCCATGACTTTTATTATATACCATAGCTACAGGGACGCTGATGCATTCCAGAACCATTATATTTTTATTTTAGCATACATCTTGAGTGACCCTAGCTTGTAGAAGGTCATACAAAATCAGAGAGAAATTAGTTAAGGATATCCCTGTATAGATAGATACTTGGCATTGCCCTGGCCACATAAATACAATATAACGCTTTTCAAGCCAGAATATGGTACCATTTAAGGGCAACTGCAGTGCATCGTGGGCGAATGTAATAAATGAGAGGAAGGACGGAAAAAATGAGAGAAATCTAGCTATATGTTTCAAGAAAATAAACATTGTCATGACCCATAAATACAACCACTTGCTGTAGAACCCTAAACCCTCAGCTTTGATGGGAGACATACCATGCAGGGAAGATGGCCAGGTCCTTCTGAGTGAAGCCAAATTGCAATTAGCTCGCCTACCATCGATCACTGGGCTAGGATCAGCACAAGCTCTCTGGGCAGATTCAGGATCACGGAAAGTGACCTAAACCCTCCACATAAATCATCATGCAAAACCAAAGTTCAATCCCCACTCACCCTCAAAAAATAACAACTCACTGATTTCAAATGAAAACTAGAACTGCACAAAAAGAAAAGAAAAACGTTCACAATTAAAGAACCAAAACAAGGAATACTCACAAAGCCATAGCCTTTCGATCTGCCAGTGTTCTTGTCAGTGATAACCACAGCCTCCAGTATCTCTCCGAAATGCTCGAAGTACCGTCCCAGCGTGTCGTTCTTGGTCTCCCACGCCAAACCGCCAACAAAGACCTTTGTGTAAGTGGTGTCTCCGAACGGGGAATTCAGGAAATGGAACCCCGAGCTGGAGCCGGATCCTGATCCCGACCCCGACCCAGGAAACCTGTGGTGGTAGGACATGTCCGCCAAACCCTAGGTCGAAATCGACAGGAGGAAGCAGAAAGAGAAGGAAGAGAATCCGGCGGAACGGGAGGGTCGGGTCAGGGCATGCCCTGTTCAACCAAAGGCACCATCTTTGGAGAACAAGAGAAGGAAAAGCAACGGTTTTGAGAGGCAAGGTGAGTGGATTGGATCAATTGGAGAATTGGGTCTGTCGCGGATCGGAGAAAAGGACCGTGATTTGGAAGAGGCTGTCTAGATTCGGCGGCAGAGAGAGAGAGAGAGAGAGAGAGAGAGAGAGAGAGGTGGGAATGGAAACAGGGGAGGAAGAGAGGGAGAGAGAGAGAAAAGGAAAAGCACAAAGCTAGGGCAATTTACGTGGTGTGGGTGGTACTCGATTGAGTTGGAGCACGAAGGAAGATGTCATTCAGTGTGATTGATCTCTTAAACATTGTTTTTTTCCCTGTACAAAGGAAACAGCTAAGCAAAATGAAGTTGTGGGACGGTAGCAAAGAATGTGGTGTGCCAGGCTTGTGGCCGGTTGGTTGGATCTCTTGTGTATAAAATATTCTCCTTCGTTAATAGCCACCACCTCAAATAATTGATGTTATTAGAGTTTCTTTGAGGAAACAAAGTTTCATTTATTAAAGGACTCATAAGATGCCTCAAGTACTTGCAAAGTGAAATAAACTCAAAAGTGATCAAACCATCATATATCAGTTTTGGTGGAACATGTACACAAGACCGTAGGTATAGAAATTTCCTCTCAAAATTTGAGACTGCATCTCATCTTCCAAACTGTCCAGTGCACATATCCCAGTAGTGATTAATATTTGCAGCTGATTCTTATGTCTTTGGATCAACCTGCTGCAGTGATAGGTGTGGATGAGGAGGGGGCTCTGCCATCTCTCTGCAACCGTAGTGATGATGCCTGCAATCACCTATTTAACATGATAGCTGCAGCTCACTGATTCTTCCTGGTCACCTCTGCATGATACATAATCCAAGCTGGGTAAGCTCAGAAATCTGCTCTGTCGATTTCTGGTGGGAAGGGCATCATGAAGTGGTCTCCACTTGAAATATAAGACTCGCCATAATGCCTTTAGGGGCAAATGAGGAGGAGACATCACTAGCTCAGGATTGATGCATTTGGTAAAGATATTTTGTTGTTAGGGGTACATGTAATTAATAGCTGACCATTGCTTGGTCTGATGCAAGTTTGCACTATACCCTCCAAGTTGTTCATCTGTTGCCCTGTAAACTTGGGTATCAGCTGGTGAATACGAGAGACCTTTTAAAATATTTCATGAGCAATAGGGTTGAATTTGTTCTAACATGAGATCCTTGTCGGAAAATAAAGCCAAATTTGCAGAATACAAATCTCTGGTAACAAGCCCTCCCCACCTTTTGGGGAGATAGAAGGATGTGTTCCCATCCAAAGTTTCTGATGCAAACTAAGCTTGACATAATCCATAAATGGGTTGAAAAATGGATTTTGATACAATATACATGGTTATACTGGTAGGCATGAATATTCCCCCATTTATTATTATGTGTTTAAAGCATGTCCAAATTAAGCTATTCAATGTAAACCCAAATTTATTTATCTAACATCTTAACACACACATCTTGTTGTTAGGAATCACCATCTCTTCATTCATACAAGAATATAAAGCTCCCAAAGAGCCATCACAAAAGAAATAAATTAATTTTAACAAAAGCTAGTTCATCTCGTTGCCAAGTGAGGATTTTTGAATTTTGATGAACTAAAACGTCCAAAATTAGGTTGATTTTCTTGTTTGATCCTCTTTTCTTTCTTTTTTTTGACTGCAAAATGATTTATATTAAAATAATGTTGTTGGATTATGAATCATTTGAACTGCTCTTTGGAGTATAATTTATCACGTATAGGGTTGCATATTCTTATTCATGTTCTAGAGATTAACTCATTAAACGCTCGTTTGAATCAATTCTCGTCTTTAAATGAGTTTAACACCAACACAAAGCTAACTGAGGCATTACTTGTTCCACTGAAAAAATAACAATCCAGTAAAGTCTAAGGTATCTGCATGCTAATAATCTTAAACATTAATTAAAAAGAAAATGATTGATCTCATATAGAAAGGCATAAGTTGATGTAGGATTTCCACGAGCCAATTTGGATTCAAGACAAATTTTACCAGATGGTGCTGATGAAACGTAGATGTCACGAATGATATGGTTTGCTAGAAATTCCTAAAGTTCCAAAGGAAGCTTTATTATTTTTCGGCAGCAACGATTTTTATCGTTCAAAGCAGAGTGATGGCCATTCAGATGTGTCCAGCATCCTGGAAGCACTTCACCGTGTCCTTAAGGGTCTCCTCCATGCTCCGATGCTTCCAACCCAGTGCCTTCAGCTTGTCCGAAGACAGACCTTGCTTCAATGTTCCATCAGTGAGACTGCCAATACAAGTGAATTTTAGCGCAACCAACAATGGAAACATGGGGCTTTCTTCTGCTTTCATGAAAGGAGATTCAAGTTCAAATCTAATAAAAAGCATTGCCGGCATAGAAAAACAAATGTTAGTGACATAAAACAGAATAAATGGTCGCAGATCAATTCGTTGTACGGCAAAAAAAAGTTGTCTGCAGAATTGGAATTCCTGCCTTTTGGGGTACTTGAAGTTGGGAAACATGTTCTTCAATACGGCAATGAAATCAGACACTGTTGTGTTGAATGAGGTACATATGTATCTTCCTGCTGCCTCGGGGTTCTCGTATGTCAGTCGCAAAGCTTCAGCTACATCTCTAACATCAACTACAGTCTGCAATGAATTCACCATCGTGTCACGAGCCCCTGTACAGGCAAAACAAACCATGAGCTTCTTGAAATTGTTGTACTCTGATTGAAATAAGCCTTTTGTGGTTTCGGTATCTGATCTTTATTCCTGGTTAACAAACATGGTAATCTCAGAAAAGGGATGTTTCTACCGTTTCAAGGAGCAATAGGATGGCACTATCAATCATTTAAAGTGCCTGAAAAAGCTCACAATGACATGGTATATGTAGATGTGGTAGACCTTTCAATATATTGAGGAGGTATAAGCAACTGGAATTGACAGTGGCCTGCAACAATGGCCCCAGTACCAGGCATGGGAGGACTGTTACAACATCCAGTCCATTCTCCTTCGCATATTCCAATGCTTCTTCTTCTGCCATTAATTTAGAAAGAAAGTACCAATTCTACACATGAAAACAAACCATGAGAAGAACAGGAGGCCGTATCTTCAGCTGAAGTACAACAACATTCAATATTAAGACATGGTTCTGCTCATAAACACCGAACGAGAAGGAAGAGAAAAGGCAAACCTGAAAGGAAATGAAAGGGAAAATAATACAATAGCAGAAAACGTCACTAGCTTATCCAGTGAGGTAAGTAGCATGGGGCATGTGGTGTGGATCATCATTGACTTAAAACACTGTCAAACTCCTTTTTTTGCATGTCAGGAAATAAAGCAACATGAAAATTTCCCTCTAAATTTCACTTCTATGAGAACGGAGGAATGCTTTTAACCTTTTGACTTGAGCAAGTGCTGCAAGGAGGAAGAATTTAAGTTTCTGGAAAAACATGCACATGCATCACGACTTAGGGAGAACTTAGTGGTCCAAGGGGTTATTTTCTATTTCTTTCTTTCTACAAGCATCTCTTGGTTTCGGATAACTCCAGATGGTAAAGCAATCATTGCACATTATCTGTACCTCAGTAGTTTTGCAGTATTCCTTATCTGACCAGCAACTCTCATCCATTGGCTTATCAAGAGGCCACTTGGGATTCAAAATAACTGATGCACAAGATGACACCACAACCACTCGCTTAACTTTAGCTTTTGAACAGGCTTTGAGCACATTGAGTGTACCAGTGACGGCTGGTGCAATCAAATCCACCTATAAGAAAGTAACATAGACCATCTTATGGTGGGAGACAGACAAATAAACAAGCAAACAACTGAAAATTGGTTACGTAAAAACCACTTGAATGTCCTATTTGAATGATAAGGTTCCCATGCAATTTTTCTTCACAATCTGTACACATAATGCTGTTACATCAATAATATGATACCAGGAAACACAGCACATCCCTTTGGGACAAACACCAACTTACGTACAAATGTCCAATGAAATTTATGGGCATTGAATGTCATGCCCAAGAATGTAGGAATATTTGATTCCCAAGTGTCTAAACTTTAAGGAATTAAAATTACCTTTTTTTATTGAATAATGCACACGACTTCATCAATGGGAACCATTATTTTCTTGAAAAATACCTCAGGATTGGACAGTTTGGTCTGTGGAACTGGACTGGCAGCATGGAAAACTCCATCACATCCTTGAATGGCGAGTAATAGAGAATCATAGTCAAGAAGGTTTGCCTTAAAGAGCTGCAAGTTTTCAGAGGCTTTGTCTAATTTTTTTAAATGATCATTCTTTTGATCACCTGGAAGAAAGTTTGAATGATAATAATGTCAGATACTTCTTGCACATCTTAATATTTATTAACCAATAAAGTAATATTTGTTTCTCTATTCAGTCAATTTGAAGCATCATCATTCTACACTTAATCTTCTGTTTTAGCAAAAGCATCGAGGGAGGGCCAGACTCTTGTCTATGCTAATGGCCAAGATTATATCTCCATCTGTTCATTTTCTATAATCTAACACAACTTTTTAGGTACAAAAGCATTTTAAGCCACTGTCATGGCAGATCTTCACTGGGATTGCTACAATGGTGGCTCCTTATCTGTTTGGAGCTTATGAGCTCTAGCAAACAAACACACCAAGCATGTTGGTTTAAATATAAAATGCTCTAGTTTGGTTTAAAATTTTTCGTTATTACCAATATAAAGATTGGTTTGCAGATGTGGCATCGACAAGAACGCTATGAATCCTATTAGGAACAATGGGTATGGGCAGTTAGACCACCTATTCATGATCTTAACTTGTTTCTTTAAGTTCTAAAAATATATCCCTCAAAAATCTGTTTCCAATTTGCTTTTTTTTTAATGCCTTCGATTTCAACAAACAACAGAAAAAATCTTCTCAGGAAACATTCAAATTATTTTGCTATTGGGGCATGAAGCAATTCAATTCAAAAAACGATTTCATGCATACGTATATCATCTGATAAAAGGAAGAAAAACATGCAAATAGACAGTGGCAATTATGTTGAAAGCAATCAAAGAAAAGTGAAGAGCTCTCATATAGAGGTAAGACCATGAATCCTATTAGAGATATCGTCTAACAACTATTATTATGCATCTCTGGAATATCTTGGATGATCTACATCTCTATAAAGTTACCGCAAGGGCGCAATTAATAGTGATGTTTACTTGATCATCTGATAGTTGTCGCAAATTTGTGTTTTCCTTTCATATGAGACCCCCTAGCTCTATCAATTGACGTTTGGGAATCAAGCCAAAAGCAACCCAATTGATAGTACCCACCCACAAACCAGCACCATCCCATAACCAATATCACATACAAATCAATTCCATGATCTCGACAGGTCGTTCCAAAGATGAGGTGAAAGGAAGAGGAGGAAGGAGGAACAGTACTTGGGTCCCTCACAGTCCCATGCACCTTGTACTCATCGGACAGCAGGAGCTTCACCAGCCAGGACGCGATGTACCCCCCAGCTCCGGTCACACACACCGTCCCCTTCATTGCTCCTTCCATCTCCTCGTTGCCGCCGTCCAGCTCAGCACGCGCGGCAGCATTCGCTCTCCCCCCCCCCCCTTCTCTCTCTCTCTCTCTCTCTCTCTCTCTCTCTCTCTCTTCTCTTCGGTAATGGAATGGAACAGTTCTAAATTCTTTATTTTAATGTATCGTGACTCAAGACGCTTTCTTACGATATCCTTGTAGTTGTAGCTTTTACTCTTTCTCATTTTCCTTTTCAAATAACAATAATGATGATTCCTTCTATGCAAAATTCTTCGTTCATTTATAAGGTGGGGACTAGAAAAGACATAAAATAAGCTGTAGAAGACTGGACCAAAGTCTTAAAAACGACAAACAAAGATTCCGTAGACAACTACTAAATGATCTGATCTGTAGTTAGGGATGTGTTTGGCGATGTAGAGCGGATTTCTTTGAACTCTTGAAGCGGCACACGTCTTACACTTTTGACAACTCTAGAAGGACGAAGAAGTCAGAGGTCAAAGAAAACACCACCCCAAAACTAGATGGCCTATGGTTCAGAATGCCCATGAACAAATCAATAATTGTGCTTCCTCTTTTCCCAGTTACAGTCTAACAATTGCAGAATCATTGCACAACGTAGAAGTTGAACCTGTGATTTAAAGATTTAAAGGTGAACCTCTCAGTCACTTGGGATGATATTCACAATGATGTCCAACCTTCAACAATGAATATTGAATATGCCGTTGACAAAGCTGTGGAATGGATCTTCACGGTGGAGTTTGGTAGAAGGAATTGAACAGCCCGCCCTGGAAAGTTTGACTATGGTTGTATCTTTTGTAGTCGGCTAGAAGATACAATCTAATATTACAATTTGAACTTAACTTTATAAATATCATTCAGTATCTACATATTTTTCAATTTTAAAATGTTTAATCGTAATCCTCAAAGGGTAAAAAAATGAGATGGGGAGTTGAACAACCAAAGAAACAGATATCGATTAGGAAACAAGAATTGCAGTCAGACAAGGTGTGCCTCATTCCTGGCACAGCTCTACATATAGAGAATACAGAATGGAAAAAATACAAGCAAGACTTGGGGTAAAAACACAAATACAAGCAAGTTGGCTTCACTGGCATGCCCCGGACGGAAATCCACAAGGAAAACAAGAAACAAGTTGAGAAAATGGAGAGTGGGATGCAGAAATGTTGTTGCAGAGAGAAAAGAATCTTCAGGACCTGCTGGTGACAGGTGGGCGAACAGTGGAGGGAGAGAGAGATCTCTGATTGCTAGCAGAAGTTTTCCTGGTCTCGTCAAATGCCCACACTTGTCAAAAACTAGAGTGAAGCTACAATGAGGAGGCATTTGCTCTACTACTACCACTTGCTCGTCTCTGTTCTCTCATTCCTGTGAAGTTTATTCATGGAAGAATTCTTCCCATCTACAGATTGCTGGTAATCCTATTTTTCATCTGGAGGAAACTTGGTGACATCCCTGCTGGATCTGTTGTACTTCATGTGGCTATTGACAAGCTGACCAGCAGCAATGGCAGAGAGGAGGGAGAGTTCTCCTGCTAGAACAGAAGCGGCTACTATAGTTGCCAGCTTCCTGGCGTTTGCCCCAGGGCACTCTAAATTTGCACCTTTCACGCCAAGTAGATCCAGAAGAGCCGATTGTGATGCCAATTGGGTTCCACCACCAACTGTGCCAACCTGAGACAGGTCCACAACAGGTTAGAATAATGCATGCCACCTTAACTATATGGCAAGGTTGAAAAAAAAATTCGACACTCCCATTGCCGGTATACTAATAGATCAGCTTCCTGTAAAGTGCTACACAACTAAAAAGGGACAACCTTCAGCACAACTTGCATTAACATGTAGATATAATCAAAAACACGGACATGCTGTTGTCTAAACTCGTGGACCACATCTATACTGATCAACGTTTATGTATTGTCAACAAGCTAAGGGAAACTTGTATTATCTATATTATTATGTATTGTCGATTGAGCCGAGGGAAACTTGTAGAGTGTTTGATCTAAAAATTTCACAAGTACTCATTCAGATTCAACACAGTTATTTAATATTAAATGTAGAAGAGAAAAGGAGAAGATGGGAGGGCGAGTGTGTGTGTGGAGGACAAAACATGTGAGAGAGGGCAGAAGAGAAATGAAGAGGAGAAGATGAGAGACGGAAAATGAGTGGAGAGGGAGAAGAGAAGAAGATAAAATATACGTTTCATCATAATTTAAATGATTCAGATGCATAAGAACCGCGAATATGATCTGTGGCTCCCAAGAGCAATGTATCATTTGCCTTTGACTAAAATTATGGTGCTGATAGCAAAGGAAATCAATAGGCAAGGAATGCTTAAGTTTTACCTCAATGGAAGGCATGGTAACAGAAATGTGGAGATCCCTTCCATCGTTAACAGGCTCCAGCATGGTCAAGCAATGGGAACTCTCGACATTCTGTGCTGGATCTTGACCAGTAGCATTGAAAATAGCAGTCACAATGTTGCTAGCATGTGCATTGAAACCTCCTAGAGCACCGGCAAGAGCAGAACCAACAAGGTTTTTGAGCTTGTTGAGTTCAACCAGAGCAGGCACTGTGGTCTTCAGGACCTTCTTGATCACCTCTTCCTTGATGACCGCCTCACAGACAACAGATTTCCCTCTCCCTTCTATCCAATTTACAGCAGCAGGCTTCTTATCCGAACAGAAATTCCCTGCTCAATAGCAAACAATGAAGTTAACGACTGTGGGAATTTCAGTTTCAATGATAAATATTTGCATCACGGATATAGAGTTTTTTCTTTGTATACATGAAGTTCCAAAAAACATATGCATGGCAACTTTTGAGCCGATCAAGACCAATCAAAAAAAGAGATTCCTCGCCAGACCTCATAGCAAGTAGTGGGTGGGCGCGACAAGATGGAGTTGATGAACTTTATTATCTGCATATTAAATTGACAGTTTCTACCATAGCAAGTAGTTCACAGACCAATTGGGAAGAATCAAATTGACAGCTTCTACAAAATACATAGTAAACTGGTATAATAGATCAGAGGTGTCATTGTACTAACCAGAGATGCCAACTACTTCCATATCAGGGAAATCGCTCTGCAGGAACTCTAAGACATTTTGCACCCCCTTAGATACCATGTTCATCCCCATGGCATCTCCAGTCTTGCAGGTGAACCTTATGTACAGATTATTCCCTGCAATCGCACAGCGGATACCTTGCAGCCTGGCGAATCTGCTGGACCTGGATGTTGACGCAACCACAGTCTATCAAGCGGATTTTCGACAGCACATATAAAAAACTAGATTTTTATATCAGCAGATTTTTGACAAGTTCCACATATCAATAAAATTGAGATGATTAGGGAAGAAGAACCAATAAATAACGTTCATCATATCTACCAATGTCTTCTAGCATCAGATTCACAGGTAGAACAATAGCAAAATTGTCACATAAACTAAACACCGAAGAACATTCTTTTTGCTCTCTCTCTCTATATATATATATATATGTGTGTGTGTGTGTGTGTGTGTAATAAATATATAGAGCACTTTTGATTTTCCTGACCAACCAGTAAACTTAAAATCCTAGTTTGACCAAAAAAATCACACTATAATCAATCGAACACAAGACAGGAGTCCATGAGGACAAAAAATAAACCCTTTCTGCTTTGGAATAATAAGGTGTTATCATTATAAACAATCTGAAATAACAAGTAATCAATTTAAATAGTTTACTTGAAAAAGACCACGTGATTTAACAATCACGGAATTTTTTTATCAATTAAAAAAAATGGTGGAAGAAAGAAGAAGAAGAAGGCATACTTGTTGAATACGATGGACAACTCCTCGAAATGATTAGGCTCCTCGACGAATAACTTCAACTCCGCCGCCCTCATCGCACTCCGAAGCCTAACGGCGGGAGCTCTGGTCATCCCGTCCTTGAGGATCATACTCTCGGCGCCCCCGGAATCCCTAATAGCTTTGCACCCCCGGTTGGTGCTGGCGACGAGACACCCCTCCGTTGTCGCCATAGGCACGTAGTACATATCGCCGTCCAGCAACAGAGGCCCCGCAATCCCCACCGGTAGCGACACGTACCCAACCGGCATCTCGCAGCATTGTCCAAGGATGGAGTTGTAGTCGAAGCCTTCAAGCGGCAGCCCCTCCAGGCCCCTGCCCGTCATCCGCCGCAGCGCCTCCTTCCGCACTCTCGCTGCCCGTAGGCAATCACCCAAGGTGGACTCCAGGGAGTAGGAGGGGACGGTACCATCGACGACGGACCGGACGATGTCTTCGTCGGCCTTGGAGGCGATGGAGTCGACGGGGGAGAGGGGCATGGGAAGAGAAGGGAGGGAGCACGTTGGAGGGATGCTCTTGCAGCCGCCGCTGCTGGTTGTGGAAGTGGTGTCGGGATCCTTGGGCTTAGCCATGAAGGAGGGCTCTATTTCTCTTTCGTTGTCGTCATCGTCCTCATCGAAGGAACGGGGGAGGAAAGACTGGATGACGCCGATGCCAAAGAAGTTGAGAAGATAAGTGAAGGACGCGACAAGGGCGACGACGGCAGAGATCTCAGACAGGGAGAGGAGGTGGAGGGGGGTCGAGGACCGGACCTTCTCACGCCACCTGAGCATGAGGTAGTAGCAAGCCACCAGGAACAGGGCCGAGAAAAAGCAGTTGGTGTGACGGATTGGGAGGGGCAGCGCGTCCGATGCCTGCAACTTCCTGAAGGAACTGCCACCTCCAACGGCTACCGATCGGGCCGTCGTAGACGTGTGCTTCCTAGTGGGTTCGGCGGTGGTGGTGGGGTGGCGACGGCGGTGGCCTCCATCCATTGCCAAACTCTACTCTGCGGTAAGACTACCGCGATGGAACAGACCCGATCTCTCTCGCTCTTTTATTTTTCCACTACTTTCTATTCTTCGGGAGGTTCGGAGAGGAAGGCGGATTCAGAACGGTAATTTATAGAGCGACTCGTCGCTCTCCCACGCGGCACGTGACACAGATTAACCGGGTCGGATCCGGGTTGGCATGCCCATTCGTAACCTCGCGATGCAGAAACGGCTACGTTTTGCATGTCAGTTATTTCGTCCATGGCCGCCTCCCAATTGCCACTCATTTATGAAGCAGGTTTGTTGATAATTATATTTTTATTTAAATTTGAAATTATTATTTCCCATCTTTAAGTCGATCTTATTACGTCTTTTGATCCTAAATATTTCTCTTAAATGTAATTTTTGATCAATTTTAAATTAATATATATAAACCATAAGACCGATATTTATAATATTTTGAGCTGTATAGAGCAACATTGAACTCATATCTAAAATAATATAAGTACAAAAATTATTTAAAACTCGAAAATACATTTAATTCGTGATGATGATAACCCATACATAAGAATGGCAAATAATGAATATACATTAAAGCTTTGATTATGGTAGGTCTGTTGTAAATGAGTGACAAACAAATTGATCCGCTTATTAAATGAGTTAAACGTGCCATGTAAGTTATGATTGGAACCAATTTATTGTAAATCACAATCCATTTATCTAACATCCATGTAAGGATAACGAGCCGAATTAGAAATTGCTACCTCTGATTCTTTAACAATAAGGTAAACATTAATTTATAAGAAATTTACATCGATAATGGAATTTATAGAATAAGGATGCATGGTATTTGAAATTTTAAAAATATATATTTCACTCTTATTTTGAACTTTTCCATTATACCTTTACCACATTATATCTTTAACATAAAACTAACTATGGTTAAGGAAAAATTAAAATTCATATATGAATAAACTCAATGGCAGACTAATGATAGGAATTCAAGTAAAAACATGGTGTAAAACTATGATCACAATAACATTAAAAATGAACTTTAAGATAATTTGATATCTCAGTTAAATTAGTAAATGAGACTATTTAAAATATCTTCAATTAATTGAAAATCTTTATAAGATAAAATTTATCATATTTAAAATTTAATAATGTATTTTATAAGTTTTCATTTTTTTAGATATTCTTAATATATGTTAGGTTGTTTGAATGTGTCTATCTGTCACATTTCCACAGATAATACTTGTGTATATTAGATTATTTAAATATTCATAAAGACTTATCTATTATCAACTTCATAAATATTTCTATTATTCACCAAATTGTTTAAGTATTTAAAAAGAATCATAATAAAAAAAAATAATAATAATAATTTAGTGTACCATGAGAATTAAAAAAAATAAAAAATAAAAACTTTAAGGCTCATTGGTTTACGCTTAAATCTTTCACCATGGATCTTCTCTCTACCAAACATTTGATTTAATCATGAGATTTTAACTATGGGCAAACCATGAAATTTTAGCTTGATTCGATCATACATGACTTTTCGATAATTATACGTTTGATATCAAGAGTACACATACAGATCGTCGTTGGAAAAAACCGCATCTCTTCTCTTTTACTTCTCTTGTTTCTCAAAATTTATAAGTCAATAACCGTAGGTGTACGACTATTTTTAACCATGGCGATTGATTTTAAGAAATATATGGTCATTTTACAAAACGGTCCAGACCTCATGGGTCATCTTCCTCGTGGAGGTAAACTCAAGAGTTATATATTGTGACATACTTGGATTTGATATGTAACATGAGGTCTTGTCTCTGTGATGATACAAAGTAGTTTAATGTATCGTGAGATAAATTATTGTGCTATTCTATGTCGTCCGAGTGTCTCGTATCATATAAAAAATCACAATCTCATATCTTAGTTCTCCGACCTTATTATTTCTATACATCCTTAAAAAGTATTTTAGCTGGGAGATTAGAATTGCTTCTCTATGTCGTTTGTTCCTGCGAACTTACTTCCAAATCTCCCTTTTTTTATTGTATTAAAGCCCTTCACCTTTTTGTGTTCTCACAAACAAATCTATTATTATATTTTCGTCATTTCAAAAAAATAATAAAATGTATAATTGGCATTTGAATATAAACCTATCGTAAAGTCGAATAGAAGAGTGTTGTTAGCCGGGTCTTTAAAAAAAGCTTTTCTGTCACTAAAAGCATCTCTTAATTTTCACTTATTTAAAAAAAAAATTAAAATTAAAATTTAATTACATAATTTATTATTTTATAATATAATCTGAAGTATATTTAATAATATTTTTTGGTTAAAAATAATACATCGAAATTTAACAGGAATTGATGAATTTTCAGATTTTAGAGGAAGAATCGATATTTATTCAATCTAATAAACATTTATCATATATTTATAAATTTGAATCTTGACGGATGTATAAATTATCATTATAAAAAAAAAAAAGGTTTATCATGGGAGTTTTTTATAACAATAATAATAATAATTTTACCTTTGAAAAATAGGCTCATCATAGTTAGCCATGATTTGAATCATGTTTAACACTATTCGTGTCATATTGTGTTGAAAATGATTAGTTATAATCAAAGTAAAATTCGTTTGTACTGTATTGATTAAATAACGTCAAATTATGTTAAACTATATTTTTTTATATATCAACGATAGAATCAGTATATTAAACTTATAAAATTGAAATAATGTATTAAATTTAAAATAGACTCTTAAATTTTATAATTAATATATTGAGCTTGTGAATATGATACGATCCTATTAGACGGTAACTTAAGATAATTTGAAAAACAGTATTATTTAGTTAACGATATAATTGATCGACATGATTAGGCTTGATTCAATTCATACCCTAATCTATAATTAAATTTTTTGTAGAAGTGTAATAAATGAAATATTAGTTAATTAAAGAGTTGTTTTAATCGTTAATCAAGAAGGCACGAGATAATCTCGACAACCAACGTCGCCGCTCGTCTGCTGGTGACCATCGTCTCCTCCGGAAGAAGCCACGTATTTCAATTTTCGGTTATGTCCACGAATCCGAAGCCCTATCCCTAATCTTCGGCACGCAGAAGAACAGCACCAGATCAAACGCCTGATCAACCGGTCGAAACCCGAAGCCGTGGTCGCGGAGATGACGTACAGCGGTTGGGCGAGGGCTTTAGCCAACGCGAGGACGTTCGTTGGAAACGCCATGGGCGGGCTTAGGGGCGGGAGCAACCTCGCTTCCTGGGCCGTCGCCGGCACGCTTGCGTACTTCCTCTGGGTCAAGCCCGCCAGGGAGCTCAGGAAGGAGCAGGAGGTATGGCGTATCTCCGACAAGTTTTCAATTTTTTTGTTTTTGTTTTTATAAATATTTTTTTATTCGATATCAATTAGGAGCCGTTTGGATTTTTGACGGATTGGTTGATTGGTATTGGTGGTTTTTTGTAAGTGAATTGCTGATGAATGTAAGAAAGCGCACTCGGTGGACAAATGCAGTCTCAATGTGATCATAATCTCATATATGTTACAACTGGGATCATTGGTATGTATAGTGAAGCCCTCTTTAAGTTACAAGCATCATAGAAGATTGCAGCCACTTATCATACACTCGTCCACACCCCCTTAAGCTGAACGGAGGGAAGCGAAGGCCAAGCTTGGACCAAAGTAGGAAGAATTGATCCTTTATCAAGGCTTTAGTGAACATGTGTATGATCCAAAGATCAGAAGTGATCTGGTAGGCTCAGATAACTCCCCTTGCGGGTAGCTTGCGAATGTAATGGTAAGCAATTTCTAAGTGTGGCCATGGAACACGGGATTGTGGGTAATGTGAAGAGTGGAGATGTTATCACAAATATAGCCAGATTTTGACTTCTTGTTGTGCAATTTCAAGGAACAAGGGGGAACCACAAATTTTAGGTTCTGCTTGAACATGAAAGTGGGGAGAAGAGGGATCTATCGTTTTCGTAAGGGATTAAAAAACATTTCTGGTTAGACACTTCCAAAAGCAACTGAGCACCCAATGATGATCTTTTTCTCAAATGATGGTGATTCCAATCGGAATTATAATAGTGATTGACTCAGATGTACTGTAGCCTGTAGGTAATGAAGAAAAAAAGAGCTGTTTAAAGTGAACTCTTCTTTGGAGCTGGTTTACCATAGCAATGACTGCTCCACTTTTGAGCATTAAAAACTCATGGTCTCTTGAGGATCATGGACGGTATCTGCTCTTGCTCTCCATACAGGTGATCCTATAAGCAGACACTGTCTAGATGCTAGCTTCTGAAAAGACCTTAAAAGCTAATTTCTAGGAGTAGGGAGATCGAAATGGATCCTTGGTACTTAGAAGTGGTCCATTCACCCATTTAAACACACTTGTTTTGATGTATTTATTTTAAATTTAAATGCTTATCAATTTAGTCAAGTGTTGTATTACTTGGTAATTGTTAAGAACAAGTATGTGGTTTATGATTCAAAATGAGCATGATAGCATCTTTTCTTCCATATGGTTATTAATTCCATTCATTGTTGTATATTTTTTGTATAAATATCTTTTAATTGCATAGTCTAAAGGAGAATTTGATGATGGATGGGAATAATTGGAAAGAAATGATTCATGTTCCCGACCCATCCAGTAGGGTTGAGGTGTTTACTGTTGTTGATTTTCCTTAGTTATTGGATCTTGGAATTTGCAGTTTATCACTGTATATTTTCTGTTATATATTGTTCCACTAATTCAAAAACCTCTTTTTCTTACTCTGTAGCATTTCCATGTGGTACATGATCCTCGATAATATTTAATGTGCTAATAATTTTTCATTTCAGGAGCGGGTAGCTCTAGCAGCTGCGTCAGACAAGTATCGTTACATCGAGAAAACAAAACCCATACCTGATCCTCAGGTTGTTCACAATTAAATGATGATTGAAAATTAAGAAATCTATGGAAAGATTTTAAATTAGACTATTATCAACTTTTGCTAGGATACTGGCTTGATATATGGGAAAAAGCCTGGAACAAAGAACACTGAGAATTGATTTACTGGAAGCATCTAACCTGTAAGTCATATTTTGGGTGTTTGTTTGATCTCTTATTATCCTGTACGTTAAAGTGCATTTTCAATGTATTTATACCTAATGTTATCAAGTTCTCATAACCCTTGAGAAGGTTGATTTTTTGTCATGTTGTCGTTTGTGTAGATATTTGAGTTATTAATAAAGTATATGAACTAAGTTCTATTCATTTGAAACTCAATTTCATCTGCAAATCGGAAATCTAAATAGAAGTAAGACATTCTTTGTCAGCACTAACATCATAAACAAAAAATATAACCAATTTCATAGAAAAGGAGGCCCAATGTGCGACAGGATTTGATATGCACTCCACTAAAAGAGTGCACCAGCCGGCAGTCTTGACTTCCATTCTCATAGTCTCATGTCATATAGCCGACCATGGTGTATACACTGCTAAGAATAAGACGTCGTTCTTAAAAGTTTTTGATATTATTTGACATCCCTATAAGTTAAGATTAAATGAGTCATAATTTCTTTTTCTAGTCCCATATTTTTGGTTCAAGCTTCAAATTATTCTAGTCCTATATCTGTGGTTTCACCATCAAATTATTTTCAATTTTCTTCTCAAAAATATTTTCATGTTATTATCTCTAAAGATTAAATAGGGTGAATAATGGTTTCATGCCTTTTTCTGAGTAGTAGTCATAGTTTCAGGTCTTGATCTCGTAGTGATGGTTGCATCCAACCCTAAATGTTGTAATCCAGGTAAAAGTTTAGAATTCCTTTTTTAAGAAAGCCATGCCAACAATATGTTGGTACTTGGATTTGCAAATGGTATTGTTTGTTTACGATATTAGTCTGAAAAGAAATGAGATATTTTTGGTCGTGGAATGCATTGTGGAGCGGTGGTTAAAGCAGTGCTACCGTACTGGTATATTGACTGGTCGATAGTTGTCTTTTGAACATAGTTGGATTCTTTGGAAAGAAGTCAGGTTCATATGTAGTTTTCTCTCTATTTCAGATATGATTGGCCTCTAAAATACGACGGGAAACTGGAAATGGAGCGTTTTTAGAAATGACCAGAGCCGTTTCTGTTTGCTGAATGCCTTGCTTCTTTCATTGCGTCACAAGCCAGGCTCTTCTTGATGTGGTCTTTTTCTGCCCGTCACCGAGAAATAATATTGTAAATGCTATTTCAAAACGCTAGACCTTAAAAATACAAGCAGATTGATGGTAGTGCATCTTGTTTCTGTTCGAGTTCTTCTAGTTTCCAGTTAGCGTGGTGATGTTGAAAACAAAGAAGATTCTACACGCATCAAGCAGACCGATGTATTGGAATTTGGATATTTATTTAGGCCATCTTCCATCACAATCATAAAATGGTGTAATGTTTTCAGTGTTGTAACATATGTTGCAAAAAAATGTCAATTGTAGGATATAATAGTTGGTCATCTATTTTATTTCGAAGGCTTAGATCTTAAATTTGAATACAGGCGAAAATGCTACTATTGTCAAAAAAATTTAGTGCAAAAAAGGTTCGTGTATGTAATAGTCTTTCAATCGGAAAATATCAAAAAATATCTCAAAAAATGCAATAAATTACCAATTGGAAAATATTGGTTATTTTCGGGAATAAACGATAAATATTATTATATATAGGTATGTCCAAAGGACCCGGGCATAGGTGTATTGTGAGCCGCGTGTTTGTAGATAAAGCCGGTCCAGTCCGGCCCCGTTCCGGTTGACGAGTTCCCAGCGGTCCGATGAACCGGTAAGTGAACAAGCGTTCATCACTTTGTTCTCCTTCCTATGCGGTTCATATGCGGTTCAGCCGGCAGGTCAACCACCAAGAAAATGGCAAACGACGGCGACTGGACCCTCGTACTTCCCCGCCGTGGCCGCCGCCGCCGCCGCCGCCACAATCCCAAAACCCATACCCCTACCACAGGAGAAGACCAATTCCCTCGCCCTTGGACGCCCTCCTCCTCTCCTTCCTCCCCTACCTCCGTCGCCGCCCTACTCGAGAAGATCCACCGTTCCATCGGCAGACTCGAAGGCTCCACCTTCCACCGCCACTTCCTCCACCAAGTCCGCCACCACCCCGGCCTTTCCTCCCTCCTCCACTCTTCCCCCCACTTCGTCGTCTACGGCATCGGCAGCATCGACGCCCACGAGCCCCCGCGCCTCCAGCTCGCCCTCGCCCTCCTCCTCCACAAGGAACTCAACATCCCCCACCCGATCGAGATCTTTGACCCCGTCCTCTCCGCGTTGGAGTGCAAGGTGTTGGAGAAGCTAGGTTGCGGGGTAATGGAGGTTGACGAGGGGGGGAGGAGGGCGGTGGAGTCACCGACGCTTTTCTACATGCCACACTGCAAAGCGAACATGTACGATAGATTGCTGGAGGTAAACTGGAGTGCGGAGGGGCTGGAGAGGGTGGTGGTGTTGGGGAACAGCTTCGGAGAGTACGAGTCGTATGTGTCTGGGATGGGAAAGGGGTCGAGGGTTGATGGGGAAGCGAAGTTTGTGGTGAGGGCGAATAAGATCGTCGAGGAGGTGAGGATCGATAGGGTGAAGGAGCAGGACGGGGACGAGGTGGTGGTGCTGACGGAAGACGACGGCGATGGTTTCTTCAAGGCGTTCTATTTGACGAGCTGGCATTTGTTCCGTGCCGGCGACAAGGCTGAAGAACTGGGTCTTTTGGAGAAAGGAAGGAACGATGCTCTGCTGATTAGCAGCTCATCTTGTTGTTGAAGATCACATCTATATTTCCTCTCCCTGTGGCCATAAAAGTGAGAGAACTGTCTTTTCTGATAAAGTGATCATACCTTTTAGTCATGGAGAATTACGTTGGTAGGGTTGGTTTAGTCTATGTTTTGAGTGATTCTGTGGATCTTATATTATGTGTGTGTGTTTTTGTTCAGTGTTGAAAGGTCATCCGCACACAAAATCTTTTGCATCTTCTCCCTCTACTGAATAAAAATCTTCTAATCCTTTATTATAGCCTAATGCTATCCCATGTTAATCATTGCTATCTAGAATGAAAGTGAAAGGAAGTTTAAAACTGAAAATTGCTCTCCTACTTCCTATCCAAGAACCAAGATAGAACTTGAGGAAAGTTTCAATTAAGGAGTGAATAATAATATATCATGATTCATGAATATTCAAACAAACACCCAACAGTGAATGAATGAATGAATGAATGTACTCGAGAAGAAGAAGTATGCATCATCAGATGTAGATAGGACTGTCAATGCAGGTGTCTATGTTTCCTTTTCGATATTTGTAAAACAGAAAGATAATGCCAGGTAGGTCTCGCATGAGATATTTTAGTACCAAACTAGATAATTTTAGCACCACGAACTTGTCTTAATTTTTTGTGATTTTACATTTTAAATTATAATGATACTTTTTTTGCATTTCAATTTTGGTTTTCGGGATTTTGTCGTTGCAATATAAAAGAGTTTGATGATAGAGAAGATGGCGGTGCTAAGGAGAGAAGGGGGCATCGGAAGTGGAGAAGGTGCACAGCGACAACTCACCCAGGGGGGGGACGAAGGCAGCGGGGGCAGGAACGTCGAAGGTATGGTGGAGGAGGATCGATGCAATGGAGCAGCGGCAGAACATGGATGGCGCACGAAGAGGCAGTGAAGGGATTAGTGTGATCTCTAAAAATGGGGGTGGTGGAGCATAAGGAGATTGTGCAGAGTTTTTTTAAAAAAACTCTGGTAATGAATGCAAAGTTTTTATTAAAAAAAAAAAAAACTTTTATTTGCCCTATGGCTAGCATTAAGGGCCTCAAACAATTAGATTAACTTGGGGTTAGACCTTACTAGATAATTCGCCTCTCTCTCTCTCTCTAGATACATATGTGTGTGTGTCTGTGTAACAAAATAGTCATTTGTGTTTAAGCAAGAAATTAGTAAATTCGCAAATATGAATAGCTAACTAAATTTACTTGTGGTAATTGGTAAATTCAAATCGTATGTCTGCATATTAATTCATGTGCTTGATCTAGGCTTATGGGGAGGTGTTATTTAGGTTGACAAGCAACCACAAAAATTATGAAATGCCATTAAATAGGTCAATAAATATAAAATACATGAAAAGCTGTTTTATCAAACATGTCATTCCTTAGAATAATAGATGTTTGATACTTTTTGAGTTTTATTGCAGAGTGTAATTCAGTGCCCATATATGCTCTATTCAAACTACGTGAAAAGTAGTCACTATGACTTTTTTGAATTTAGTTTGTGGGCACCTGCACCAACTTGAGTAAGTAATTTGAAACACATTTGAGATATATCTTACTCTGAGGAGTCCTCATCATTCAACCGGGTTGAAAGCTTTCCATAGTTTCCAATAGAAACGACGAGGAGTCGTCGTCACAAGCCACCCTTTATCTAAAGGAATTTGTGATTTTTTTTTTTTTCTGACAAAATGAACTCATGGTACAAGGCTAACAGAGTAAGTTCTGTTGCATTGATTTGTGCCATTTGCAGTGCGCCATCTGGTACGCGGTAGAAGATATTTGATTGAGCTATGTTGCATTCAAGTGAGATTGGCAATGTGGTGTGTAGAGTTTTTTTTACAACTGGCGGTTAAAAAATCTAAATCTTTCACCATGCCTTTGATCGAGTTGAAATTCTTTAGAAATCAAGGTTTGAAATCTGTGAGATACTTTACCAAAAGGGTTTGACAACTCAGGCAGAATAAATGTGGAAAAAGTGAAGATATGCTAATTACGAGGTCTTATGAAATAACATAATTGTGAAAACATAAGCTACTGCTTTACCGAAAGAGGAAATGGAAGAAGTGAAGGTGTAGACCAACCTGCAACGGATTGAGCTTAGAAAGCAGTCAGGCAGGTTCTCAACAAGGTCGGACCATAAGTAACCCTTTTTCCTTCTCTTAAAGCTACTACCAGTCAGCTGCACTATAAAATTCTCAATGACCAGTCATCAGCTATCCGGACGTTTGGTTTTCTGATGACCAGAGCTACAGGCTTTGCTCCCGCTCGAAGAGCGAGCGGGCCGGGTTCGATGTCAAGTTCCTGCTTCGTCGACTCTATCAAGGCTCTTCTGGATCCCGTTGGGAAACCGAGCAGTATGATCCTTTCAATCACACAGTCCGTAGAGAAATTGCCTGGTTTAGAAGGTGAAATGCTTGTCGAAGTCAACTTCCCATCTGAAAATCGGAAGTGACGATGTATGTATGCTCCTTTCTCAAAGTCAAAGCTCTTTCCATCATCGACGTAAACCTCTCCTTCAGCTGAAAGAGAGTCATTCAGAGCTATAACCTGGCCAGCAGAGAAGAGATTGTCAACACAAAGTATGGTGCCACTGCTTCCAGCTGATGAAATCAAAGAATTTTTGCATACCACTTAGAGAATATAAAGTCAAACGAAGAGAGATGAATATTTTTTAAAAAGATGCTATTGCTCCCAGTATAGATTGTTAGAAACGGTTTCCAAGAGCATATTTCGAAAGCAGAAAGCTCAAAGCTCATATGCCATGAGGTTAAAATTCAGACTGTATTTCACCTGTGTGTTCTAAGACAATAGAAAAAATAGTCTAACGTGCAGGATAAAAAAAGATTACCTAATTCATATTATTTGTTTTTATCAGCCTTTGGTACCCGAAATTACCACTTACAATATCCTAGGGTGGTAAAATGCATTGGTTATTCAGGTTACAACCCAAACTGCTTCCAACTCAACTTCTTTAGGACGAACCCAAGTCCACTCGAATCATTAAATCAGTTGAAAATTACAATCCAAACACAACCAGTTTAACTAGTTTATTCAATTAAGCAAGTTAGACACGCTCATTCAACTTGTTTAACTTATTCGATCAGATTTGTTTAAACATTATTAAAAAAATACAATAAACAATAACAATCTATGTCATAATATTACTATGTGAGATTGACCACATTAGTCTTTTTTTCTAAGTATTTCTATTGGTGGTCAAATCTTCAGTCAAAAAAAAAATTAACATAAAAAAATATTACAAAAAATTCTGAGTTGAATTCAACTATTTCAAATGGATCCAAATGGGTTGGCCATTTCTGAACTGAATTCATTTAAACTCAACAATAACCTATTTAACTTCTGGTTGAGCGTGTCAAACTTGCAGGTCAGAACCCAATTTGCCAGACCTAATAAATTTTTTTTCTCAAATCCCTAATCTCACACCTAATCATATTGCAAGCTTGTGTCAATACAAAATGGTTGATGACTCTGAAAGCGTTTTTGGTATCTTAATAGTGAGAATATGAGCTAATGCCAAAGAATTGAACTGCAAGCAAATGCACAATGTTTTACTAGTGGAACGGTCATATTTTCCTTCTTTAGAAGTATATTTGCTATCAGAAGTATCATAGAATGATATTACAAGCCTGAACTGTCATAAGCCCAAAATAGAGCTCTATCTAACAAACAACTATCTTGGATTTATGTCGGTATTTTTGGAAAAAGAAGTCCTAACTTTTAAACATACATCAAGCAACCTCAGATATGTTACAGATCATAAACCATCTTAAAGAAAAGAAGATGTTTAAACACATATCGACTAAAAGAAATAGTGATCCAGTGTGAATAAATGCAAAAAGTAATATTCATCCAAAAAATTGAATAAGGTATAAAAAAATTGAGTTGAGTGAAAATTCAAACACGAACTCAATATTGAAGTGTCCATGATAAAAAGTATACATGACAGTTTAGAATTTTAGATAATAAACACACCAAATAAATTAAGTCTAAAATAAAACGTCAGTGTGGGATCTAAAATACTCCAACTATTTCAAAAAAAAAAAAATTCATTATGCAGTATTCACATTTAGAAAGATAGGTCTGACATAGAACAAAATAAAACATAAAACCATGGAATAGAAAAAAAATCACCCAAACCCCTAAATTTATTTAAATAATCAATAGCATAAAATTTAGTAATTAAAAAATATAAATTTTCAAAATCCATTTAAACGAGCCTTTTAGAATTCTTATTATAAGTTCACCTAGGAGATCCATTTTGACGGATGAACAAAATGCAAGGTGCAAGACTCTGAAACCATCAAACTGTCTGCTTATACAATCTTTTAAAAGATTAAACAATGATGAAATTTAAAGAAGCACAAGGCTTATACAGAATGCTACCGTGAAATTATAGTGAAGTTATAACTGACAGTTTTTACAGCATTGTTTTTTTATTACATAATAAGTTAATGCACTTGAAGGACAAACGTGCAGTTTTCTCCACTTTTTCCAAAAAATGTAATGAGTGATGGCCAAAAACATTAAACAGCATTTAAATGGCTGTTTTTTGTAACAGTGATATAAATCTCATTAAATTGGATAGAGATTTCTTGAATATCTTAAAATTTGTATTGCTATTTATTAAAGGAATGATATAGCAACCTTAATATTCACACGGCAAGAATGCAAAAATGGCTCTTTATCTTTTCTAAGAATAGGAATATTATGCATAAATCTTATATATCACTTCTTTTCTTAGGGAATGATAGGATGATTCTTATTTGATGATATAAAATGAAGGGTTTCATAGACAGAAAATTAACATAATACTACCACTGAACAAAGACCTACCAGCGTATAGGGATCATTCACCATTTGTGAAGAACTGCGTCGGAATCTATCTTTTCTTGGTATTATACTGCCAGCCTTCTGAAAACTAGGAATACTTTCTTCTTTAACTTGCAATTCATGGAACATACCTCCAGCATATGAAGCTCCATTGCTCAGTTCATACCATGACTGCCCACTGGGCAAATACACTGACATGGACTTCTGACCCTGTAAAAGACCATAGAAAATATACCATCACTCCTGATTAAAACAAAGGAAAAACCAAAAGAATGTTACTTTTATACATATTTTTTAAATTTAATTGGAGTACGATGTGTAAAATCACCTCTGCATAAACTCCCTGTACCAATAAGCTGCTGCCAACCAAGAACACATCACTTTTGTTAAATGTTTCCTTATCACTAGGGAACTCATACCAAAGTGGGCGAATGATTGGATTTCCGATGACACTGGCTTCTCTAAATAATGTATAATAATATGGAAGCAACGAGTAGCGAACGTGTATTGCTTCTCTCAAGAGAGCAGTGTTCCTTTCTCTGACAAAAGCATTATTGAGTACTTGTTAAACATATGATTCCAAAAATATATTCATGCAGCATTTAATATGAATAACTTAATGCAGAGATTTCAACACTTAAGCTTAAACATGAAATGAAATGTGTTAGAATAAATATTGTAATAAATGGATCCTTATATGGATCCATATGTTAGAAGGTTAGGATGATAGTTGTGTATTATACCGCACTGTGGAACCACCATCCATAGATGATTATTCCTTACAAAAATAACAATCTCTTATGTTTTCACTTTACATGGCACTGAAGTTCAAAATTAGAGTGACAAAGGGAGAGAAAGTAATAAAAACCAAAGGAGGAGGGAAACCCTATCAGTCACTCTCAGATCCTCCTATCAGGCCCGTGTGGGTTTCCAGTGCCACCAACAGTGCCTTCCACTACTAACTCCAGTAGTTTTTTGAGCGGTAACAGAGAAATAAATTAAGCAGAAAGAAAGGGGTAAATAGGAGGGTTACAGCAGTAACCAAATAAACATCACAAAAAGCTTAGTAAAAACAGAAACAGAGTACCACAAATGGAACAACAACAAAAAAAAGAAAACTATAAGGGTTTGCTTGGATATAACAAAGTTTCGAAATCATGTTTTCAGTTTTAGGGTTTTGAATTTTACCTTCACAGGAAAAGAATAAGGTTTCCAAAGGTGTTTCAAAAATGTAGTTTCTTTAATAAAAAGAGGTTGGACCTCTTTTTCTCAAATCAGATTTCTGGCATAAAAATGTAATTTTCATTCATTACCAGCATACTAAATGATTATTAAAAAAAAGTGTTTTTCAAAACTACAGTTTTTTGTAAAAAATGGGATATAGGTTTTCAAACAGAACCTAAATACACAAGCACATCTGGAACCCAGAACATAATCTCCACTTGTGAGGGCGAGTTCTGATCAGCAGCTCAAACACATTCCACTGTGTATCACCACACACCCTCCTTCCATTTGCTCCACTCCAGTGCATCCTTTGAAGATCCTTCTATTGCTTTCAAGCCCTGCATTACACCATAGCCAGTGGCAACAGCTGAAACACTCTGCCATTGGTCCACAAGCTTCACAGCTTCAGCTGAAACACTTTCCCATTGGTCCACTACTCCCAAAATACTTCTAGGTCCCAACACGACCACCATTGTGATAAAGTGTGACAACAAAGACGAGATGCCACCAATCATCAACATGACAAAAGCAAAAGACACACTAGCTTGCCTAATTCCAGCAATTCCACTAAAGAGCAAACTCAGTAAGAGCAGATTTTTGGTGCAATAATCAAGCATAGAATTGCACTTTGACAAGGCCTTCCTACTCCGCATGAATTATAGTGTGCCTTGCAAGTTCCACCACTGTTGATGATGTTGAACAGAGGTTTCATCAAAAAGATTCCACCTTCCCCTATACCTACGAGTCAACACTAGAAGAAAAAGATAAAAGTATCATGGTTACCAAGGAAAGATGGGAGTCTCACAATCTTTAGAATTTTTATGTTCTTGAGTCATCTTATACATCCTACACTATTCCAACCTCAAAATGCTCAAAGCACTCAAGATCCCTTCCTAGGGATTTGATGCAACTCACACAAACATAGGAAAGGCCTTTTTCAAAGCATTTACATCTTTGCAACACTAGCTTTGCAAATGATCATATTTTACAGTTCAGTATTCTAAATCATAAAATATGGTTAAACAGATAGCAACTCTATAAAATTTCCTTATAATATTAAAGATATCCTCCTATCACACAACACTTTAAAAGCATTTTTCTATTTCATCCACTTTACTTTAATCCTATAAATAACGTCCTCCAAAATTTATTTATTGTTACTTATTATAAATCTTAAATATTTAAAAGTTTTACTTTAATAAATTTCATAGCCATTTAATTATATATCTTTATCATTATTCCTATTTTTGTTGAACCTACACTGCATATATTCAATTTTTAAACTACTCAATCTAAATTCTTTGGATTCTAAAGCATCTCTCCATGATTCTAAGTTAGAACTAATTTCTGACTTACTTTTGATCAACCGATTTATGTCTTCAATAAACTATTATGATAACAATATATAATGCTGAAAGTCTGATATGCACAATAAAAATCTTGAATACGTGCAACTGTTAATTAAGCATGACAAAATAAATAAGTTAGTAAAATCATTTACCCAAATAACCAAGGTTCCCTTCTCCTGGTATCGTGATGTGCATGACCTCTAAAGAAAGGATAGTAAGCACCTAACTGGTACCACCGCACCAGCAAGTCAGTATCAGGGTTGCCAAAAAACCCACCAACATCTGCACCTGTATACAATGTAACAACAAGAGTAAGAATCTAGACAGGGGAAATAAACTTCAGTAGCTGTCCCAAATTCAACCCACCAGCAAATGTCATGCCCGTAAGACCAAGAGTTAAAACCATAGGAACAGAAGCTCTCAGATGATCCCAGTCTGCCGAGTTATCACCTGTCCAAACTGCTCCATACCTTTGGCTTCCAGCAAAGAATGCTCTTGACAGAACAAAAGGCCTGATTTTTCCAGCACCTCTCTTTAGGAGCCCATTAGCAGAAGCCATGTGAAAATAATATCCGTAGGCATTGTGAAGTTCTCTATGTTCTATTCCTCCATAATGTAAAGCATCCCTAGGCATAGTTACCTAATTAAGTAGATAATTATTAAATGTCAGATCCCAGATAAAATTAGAGAGTTTATTGACTTGAGTGGCACAAATACAAAATATTTAGATGCTAGTGTTCGTGAAGACACAGATGTTAGTGTTAAAGGTGCTCCTTCTTGCATTTTAGTGTCATTGAGATGTACTAAGGTGGCAATGGACGCAAACCCATAACTGTGAATGAGAATATTCACTAAATTATATACTGGATAAAAATAATCTTATGGTAATATTTGTCCTGTATGCATGCTTATCTCATTAAGCAATTGAGCTGGCTTCGGATAATTTTTTTTTAAGAGGAAAAGGATGAATAGCATTAATAAGAAGTTTATCCAGGAAAAACTGAAAAAACAAAAAGATTAGCCAAGATGGTCAGAAAAATAAAAGGAAAAAGATGTTATGACCGCAGAACATTCTCCCACCAACTGAAAAAAGCCCAAGCAAGACTGGTGATCTCTGTGATGTCCACAGACTCATTCCTGAATATGAAAGAATTGTGACTCAAATATAACCCAGAAAATCAAGTCAACTGAAGTAATAACTCTATGCTATGAGACCCAGTGATAAGAGTTGAAGCTAAACCTTTCTTGATTCATTTTTTAATGAAGGATACAAAGACAAATATATATATCCAATTTACTAAATGGATATCCATTTAGTAACAAATGAACCTATAATTGGATATAACCCATATAACAACACATAACCCATGTAATAACTCACACTCCCCCTCAAGCTAAAACTATATGTATCGAGCATGTTCAACTTGTTACGAAGATTTTCAAAGACTTTGATTCAAAGACCTTTAGTGAGAATGTCTGCAAGTTAATCTTCTAACTAGGTATATGGAGTGGATATGACATTCCTCGTAACATTATTTTGGATGAAATGACAATCAACTTTTACATGTTTAGTCTTCTCATGAAAGGTAGAATTGTTAGTAATATATATAGCCATTTGGTTATCACAATACATTGACATGAATCCATTCACATCCATACTTAATTATTGTGATAAAGCCTTCAATCATATTAATTCTAAAGTTGCATTTGGCATGACACGATATTCTACTTTTGCACTAGATTTAAAAACTACATTCTGCTTCTAGCTGCGCCAAGTAACCAAATTGCCTCTCAAAAAGGTCAAGTACTCGAATATAGATTTCCATCAACATTGTCACCTACATACCCAACATCAGAGTATCCTTCAATTTTCAAAAGCCCATGTTTCTTATAAAGAAGACCTTTTTCAAGAGCTTTCTTGATGTATGACAACACATGAAATGGCTCCTTCCCAATAAATTTTCCTTGGTGTATGTACAAACTAGCTTAGGAGACTAACTATATGAGAGATATCTAGTCACAATTAAGTATATGAGTTTCCCAATAAGTCTTCGATACCATTCTAGTTCTTTAATTAGTGGAGTATGTTCATCCTAATGTAGGTGATTCTACTCAATTGGAGAACTAGCAAACTTGCAACCTTCAAGGCCAATTTCTTTTAAGAAATCTAGTGCATGTTTTCTTTAAAATAGAGATAGACGACCCTTTGAATATGCAAATTCAACCCCCAATAAGTACCTTAGGGTTCCCATTTCTTTGGTGGCGAAGTATTGGCAAAGGAAATTTTTTGTTTCAACGATGCCTTGATTATCACTCCCCATTAGCAGCATGTCATCTACATAAACTGCAAAGGATAATTATTCCTTGTGAGGTGTACTTGATAAATAGTGAACGATCCACTCTACAACTGTCAAAACCATCATTCCATATGATACTACAAAAATTTTTGAGTCATACTTTAGGACTTTACTTGACGCTATAAATAATTTTATCAAGCAAGAACACTTGGAACTCCCCTTCAACAACATAACTAAGAGGTTGCTTTATAAAGACCTGATCATCCAAATCACCGTAAAGAAAGACATTTTTGGCATCCAATTAAACCATTAACCATGAGTGATTGACATCTATAGAAAGTATCACACAAATAGAATCAAGGCGGGCAACTAGGGAGAAAGTTTCAAAGTAGTCCACTCCATACTGTTGTGAAAAACCCTAAGAACCAATTGAGCTTTATACCTGTCCACCGAACCATCAACTTTCCTTTTAATGGTGAATACCCATCTATAGGAGACTATATTCACATCTTCAGTATAAAAAACCAAGTCTCAAGTATCACATGACAGAAGGGTATCAATCTCTTTATCCATAGTTGTCATCTAGTGTAGGATTTGAAGTACCTCTTGTAGATCCTTAGGTAGAGTCTTTATAGAAATAGTGAGAGCAAAGTCATGAAAAGTATCACTAAGGTTGTCATAGGAAACAAAATTAGATATTGGGTGGTGTGTACAAGTGTGAGTTAGCTTTTGAAGAGCAACAGAAAGGTCACTTATGTCAAGGGAGGTAATAGGCTCACATTTGGGAATAAAGGATGATGATGGAGTTGCTAGATGTTGTCGTGGCCTACAACTATATACCTATAATGGCGGCAAATGACTAATAGTATCATGCATAGATCCAATAACAGACCCAGCGACAGAGGAGATTGGATAAAGATTGATCTCAACAAGACTAGGAGTAGGAGTAGAGCTAGAAGACTTAGATAAAGGAAGAGATTCTTTGCCTTTATCAAAATAAGATTTTAACTCAAGGAATGCGACATTCATAGAAGTATAATACTTTTAGGTGGGAGGATGATATAGACAATATCCTTTTTTAGTTTGAGAATAACCAACAAATACACACTTGAGGGTATGAGGAGACAATTTCTCCAAATCTAGAGAAAGATCTTAAACAAAAGCAGTACAGTCAAAAACCTTTGGAGCAATAAGAAATAACTCTTTTTCAAGATAAAACTGATGAAAAAGGATCACTCCCCAAAGAGGAGTAGAAGACATCCTATTGATCAGGTAAATAATTGTAAACACAAAATCAAACCAAATATACTTAAGAACCTTAGCTTGCAACATGAGAGTACGAGACACATTAAGAATGTGACAATGTTTTCATTCCGCAACCCTATTTTGCTGAGAGGAATAAAGATAGGTAGTCTGATGAACAATACCAAGAGATGAACATATTGAAACTTAGTTTGTGTGAATTTAAGAGCATTATTTGTACTCACAATTTTGGGACAAACAGAGAATTGGTTTTGTATTTCAGCTAAAAAAATTTAGAATACATTGAGAACATTGTGATAATCCTTTAACAAGTACATCCAAAATATACAAAAATAATCATCAACAAACACAACATAATACTTATGACCACAAACAGACGTCACCCTACTAAAACCTTAAATGTCACAGTGAATAAAATCAAACATTTTTTCAAATGAAGTAAAACGTAAATGCTTCAAGGTTGCATGAGTGTATTTCTCAAACTGACATAACTCACAGTCAAAAGCAAAAATAGAAACCCAAGAAAGAGCTTGACGAAGCTTTTTGCAAGATGAATGACCTAATTGACAATGCCATAGAAAGGAAGAGTCTGCACCAGAGACGCATGCGATCAAACCACTAAAAATATAGTCGCGGACCAATAAGTATGCTCCAGATGAGGTTTGTCTACATCTTAAATCAATCATTTATCTTGTCTACAAGTCCTAAAAGATACAATGGAAAGGAAAAAAGGTAACTGGACAATATAGTTGAACAATAATAACACTAATGGATAGTAGATTAAAGGTAAAATCAAAAGCATAAAGAACATTGTTTAGCCGTACCTATGAGGAAACTTATATCTTCCCCTAACCAGATACATGGTATGAACAACTATCAACTATAGTAATTGAGGTTTTATTAGTGATAGATGACAAACGTTCAAACAAGGTAGAGGTACCTAAAATGTGAGGGGAGGCTTTAAAGTTTATTATCTAGGGATCATCATTGGAGGCAATCAAGGTAATACTAATGTTTGTACCTAAATGAGTTGATGTAACATGGGCACTCATAGCATTTGAGTTGGATCCCTGTGACTAGAGAAAACTAACATACAATGCCTGTGAAATGATAACAATAGGTGTAGAGGATGTGACATCTGTCTCACTTGAATTTTCTATAGTAACATTGGCAAGTTGAGGCTTCAAGTGAGGGAATTTGACTAGCATTTTTCTAACCAATGTCCTAATTTTCACACCATTGACATTTGAAACGTTGTTTGTTACCGTGTCTACCTCCACCTCATCCATGGCCTTGAGCACTAGAGACAACAAGAGTAGATTGATCGATGACAGGCTAAGCTAAAAGCTAAGTGAAAACTCACATTGCCTTGGACAAGTTAGCATTTAAATCAAGCATAGTATCAGCCCCCAAAACAGGACCACGAATCTGAGAAGCAATGTTTAAATTGATACTAGCCAAATAAAGAGCAATAGCAAGTTCCTCTCAATAACGATGAAAAGTGAAAATATTGACAATAGGAGGTTGATAAACATTTAAATCATTTATCAAACCACAAAATATGCTAAAATGCTCCTGACATGTTTTGTCACCTTATTTAAGTTGAAATAATTGTTCATAAACTTGAAAATTCTTAAAAATATTCTTTTCATGACCATACATTCGACGAGGAATATCCCACATTTCCTTTGCAAAGCATACCATAGATACTCCTCAGGCAACTAAAGGTTTCATACTAGACAACATCCACAAGATGATTACTGCATCATCAGCATACCAATTCTTGTAGGTTTGATCTTTTATACTTGGTGGTGGAGAGTAGAGGTGATGCTCTTGACGATGTGCAATCACAATAGTCATGAAACTTTGTGCCCACAAAATGTAATTAGAGTCATTCAATTTTTCAAAGACACCAAGAAAGTGTTTGATGAGAAGATCACTATAGGTATTGGAACTTGAAGAAGTCATGACAACAAGAACAAACTCACGTTGTTCTACTATGTAGCCATCCAGTTTTATTTTTTTTCCATCAATGTTGTCTTTTATGGCAAAGGAGGTAACACATGAATGGGCCAAAGAAAAAGAGCACATCTAGGAGTGAACTGTCGGAGATTAAAATTAAACTATTGGTGAATGAACAATCTGAAATTGAACTCTCAAAGCTGAACGCATCTAGAACTAAACTATTAGAGACTTACTCGGCAAAAGGTGACCCCATGAGCCAAATGGGATTGTCCAAAAACAAAGAATGCATCGAGAAAATCAAACTAGACTGTTCGGTGAGAGACAAGGACATCGACATTGGAAGGTGCACGAGATTCCAAAGATTAGTCGTCTACTATTTGGCCTGCATCATACGAAGGTCAGCATTGACAGTGGGAGGCGATGTCGACCTACGAAAGAAAATGGATGACCGGAGAGGGCAATAGCGATAGGTTGTAGTGGCTTGTGAAGAAGAAAAAAAAAGGGTGGAGAGGGCATTCAACGTCAATAGGGAGGAGGAAGCCCTAGGCTTTGATACCAAGTTGAAGTTAAACCTTTCTTGATTGATTTTTTAATGGACACAAAGACAAATATATATATCCAGTTTACTGAATGGATATCCATTTAGTAACAAATGGACCTATAACGTGATATAACCCATATAAAAACACATAACCCATGTAATAACTCATGATAAGCTATTCAATTCTTTTGAAATTGAGATCTCTACCACCACAACTACTGCCTCAAAACCTCCTTGGTAGTTGGGCAGTTGTAGAAAGATGGTGCACGTTATGCTTTCTTTTTTAACTTCACTGGGATCAAGTTAATAAGTGGGGGTTTAATGTATTCTGTTTTAGAGTTCAGATAAGGTGGTTTCATTTTTCTGTGTTTTCTCTTACCTATTATGCTAATAGTCTTTTTTTTGCTAATTGAAGTTGTAGTCCATACCTATAGAAAACCTAAAATCTAATCAAGATATTTAGGGAAATTTCTGTTACGCCACCATCCTACAAGTAGCTTTGTTGTACCTTTTGTTTTTGCTACCTCTTGTCATCCTATGTGACCTAGGCATTATTCGATTGATTGCTGTTATTATTCTTTTATCACAGAATTTCAAATCCACTTCTTTCTTTTGCCCAGACTACCATTATTACATGAGAAATAAAAATATAGACATTAAATGAAATAAAATAAGATGTCTGAAAATATAAATTCCAACATTGTAAAAAAATTGGAATATGGTATATGAACAGTATACAGACTGAAATTTAAAACATTTTTTAAATGGGAGTTTTACGAAAAGTGGTATAAATTAAAGATAAATAGATACAGATCCCCTTGCATGAATACTATCATCACTATAATTAAATTAATTAGATCAAACAAATTTTAATTGAAATACATATAATATAATTCAAAAACATACTTTGAATATTTGCATTTCTTCGTTAATAACAAATCCTCAAGCATAACTAACAATATGAGCAGCACAATTAATGTTTTAAACAACTACATAACAGAACAGAAAAATAACGTCAATTATAACAACTCAAAAAATAAAAACCAAAAAAACAAAAAATCCATTTAAATGGCCAAAAACAGAAAAAGCAGATGTTAAGACATAAAAAAATAGTGCTTTACAAACCGTTTAAATGGCATGTAAATGGCAGTTTTTTTCTTCTTTTTATAACAATGATTATTTCGTATCTTTTTTATATAGGTAATGGGAAAATTTTATTAAAATCACTAAAGGTACACAAGAAAGATCAAAGGGATCCCGAGAGGGGTAAACCACCCAAGGAAACTAAAGGAGTTGCCATAGCAGAACAAAAACCAAAAAAACACGATAAAAGAGAATACATAAAAGGTCAAATCAAATTATGCTTAAGCCAACTCAAGACTAGATCACCATCAGAGGTCCACGTGCTTTTGGTCCATTCCAACATTCCATTTTGCCAATGCTTAAAGTCAATGTTTCAGTTGTCAAAGATTTTCCTATAACCACTTAGAGCAAATCATTTACCCGGACCAAATTTCTGTTGAGTTGGAAAAATAGCCAATGGTTGAACAGCTGTAGACAAACCCAGAGTACACTGACATGAGATCTATACTAGCACTTTACTGCTTCATTACATGATGAAGATTGACTAAACAACAGTGTATACTTTTTAGTTATCAGTTCCAAGCTAAAAGATCAGTATATATATGTGATTGAATATGTATGCAGCAGTACTAAAATATATAAAAGTTCTTACCTCAGGACCATTGAAGACAGAAGGCTCATTCATATCATTCCATGTGTACAATGATGGAGTAGACCCTACATAATTCTTCAGTGAGAACTTCTCTGCCCACCATTCACGGATCTCTGGGTTCAGCATATCTGGGTAGGACGATGACCCAGGCCAGCACCATCCATCAAAATCATTTCCAGATGCATCCTTCACGTAATATCCCTTCTGGGTTGCCTCTTTGTGCAAGTGATAGGAGTCATCCCTCTTGATATGAGGATCCACAATGGTGACCATGTGCCTTCCCTTAGCAGCAAGCTCATTCTGCATTTCCTCTGGATTCGGGAACAGTGCCCGGTCCCATGTAAAGTATCTTTTTCCATCTGTATGCTCAATATCCAACCAGAGCACATCATAGGGAATGTCATGCTCGTCAAACCCTGCATCAACACTGGCAACATCACCCTCGTCCCTGTAGTTCCACCGGCATTGGTGATAAGCTATGGCAAATTGCTGTGGCATCGCCGGAGTGCCCGTCACACTGATGTACTGCTGGACTACATCCTTTGGTTTCGGTCCAACAAAGAAGAAAGCATCGACAATACCTGCCTCACTTATCCACACGGTATCAATTCTCTTCTCGTGCTTCACACCATCAACCTTGCCATCCCAGTTAGGAGCAAGCACATCAATCTGCATTTCCGCTGCATTAAGCCAGAAGAACCCAGACGAACCCCGAACGCCATGGGACAACATAAAGGGGATCGAGCCATAAATCCCGAAAGGAGAATCGTGCAAATAATCGAACACATCAAGATTGAAAAGTCGGTATGGCTCAGAAAAGTCCACACCAGGCCCGGCGGTATTCTGCAGCGGCAAACTCGTCGACGCATGCTCGGGAATCCCATAAACGAAATCTGCCCCGTAAAACGACACATCCAACGCGATCGACTGCGGCCCGTACGGCCTCGTGTCAGTGTGACTCCTAAACCTCTCCTCCCAATTCTCCCCCTCCGCCTTCTCCCTCATCTGCTCGAAATCGAACAATCCCCTCGAGTTAACTGACAGAACCCGATCATCCTCCTTATCCGAGCCACTCCCGACGCGACGGACGTAAACTTCGAAAGGATCGTACCGTAGCACCGCCTCAAACCCGTCGGATACGTAAAAAGCCGAAGCGGAGCCGGCTTCCACGTCCGAGATCCGAGGAATCCACAGCTTCCGATCCTCGAAAGCAGGAATCACGACGTCCGGCACCTGAAACCGCTTCTTCCTCGACGGATCGGATTCCTCGTAGTCTTCGTCGATCCTGACCCTCAGGATCCCTCCAGTGTGCACGGAAACCTCGAGGCGCAGAGGCTTGGTCGATCTTTGCGGCGGCGGAGGCGGCGGTTGAGTGGACTCAGCTTCTGCTTCACTCTCTACTTCTGATTCCGTTTGTGGATTGGTTTGGACGTGGTCGATCGGAGGGTCATGGTGGTGGGGCGTGAGGAAGGCGGTGATCTTGCCATCGTGGATGGAGATGTTGGAGAGGGAGTAGGTGGTGGAGTGCGAGGTGCGGGAGCGGGCGCGCTTGCAGAATGGGGTTTCATTGCAGGAGCGGAACTCCTCCTTCTTCCAGGAGTGGATGGCGGCGAGGTGGAGTAGGAAGAAGAGGATGAGGAGGAGGAGGTGGCGGAGAGGTGGTGGGAGCATGTCGGTGACGGTGGTGGTAAAGACGGAGAACGAGAGAACCAAGATTGCTCCGCGGAAGTAAGAGGAGAGAGAGGAGTTCGCCCTTGTCGGGTCGGATCGGATGATGGTGGTGAACCCGTGGTGTTGTACCATTCGGGTGTGTTCCGACCCGAAAGGGTGGACTTGGATCCGGACCAAAGCTCGTCCGGATAAGTTTTTTCGGATCACGGTGGTAGGAACCTTTTTTTTTTTTGTAGTAGTAGTAGTAGCAGTTTAACGATTGACTAACGAAGAGAGATTAATAAAATCAACACGAGTAACATTATGATAATTTCTGCAAAATTAACGTACGTAAATTTGTAAAAAGTAACGTGAACGAAAACGAAATTCGTAAAAGAAACAATGAATTTATGAAAATAATATTATCAAATTTATAAAAATAACATTATATATGCGGAAGAATGAAAAAAAGGTTGCCGTTGATGGAATTGAATTTGAAATGAAAATGTAGACGAATGGTGAAATTTTGTTGAGAATCGTCGCATCACATATCGTTTTGGTATGATTTTTAGATAAAATTTGAGGCCCGAACAATAAATACTTTTAAAATCGTAACCAGATGAAGTCTTTCCTTTGAATTCCAACCAAATACTTTTAAAATTGTAACCAAATTCCTGGAACCTTCTATCGTTTTGGTACGGTTTTAAATAAAAAAAAGGGGACTTTCCGTCGGATTCCATGGAAATGATGAGAATTTCACGGGTGTTTGGTCTTTTACATCAGTACCTTCTATTGCTTCCCCAAGTATAATAAATATTATTTCATGGTTGCATGAGTAGTCGTAAGGAATTTAGGTTTTCAAAGTAGAGTGTTCAGGTTTTTTTATATTGATTTTGTGTTCATATGCGCAGTTAATTACTAGTCAAATCAAATGTCTTAACCAACTTAAAAATGCGATTAAAAAATCTCATCTCAAGGTAAATATAACAATAACAATTTAAGTTATTGGTCTTTGGCGTGAGTCTTTCTCTTACATGCATTTCTATTTATAATTGAATCATATTAATAGTTTTTTACAAATATTGATTAAATAGTTTTATATGTTTCTCTATTTTTTTTATTTTTCTCATATTGATTAATTTTTCTTTCCCGAGTGGTGCGTCTTTTGACTTTTTAAGAATATGATCAACGATTTATTTTATTTTCGATTGATGCAACTTTTACTCCATTTTTAATAAAATAGTTTTTTCTACCTTGTTGCTTATAATATCATCACTCATATATGTAAGTACAACAAATGATTGAGGAAAATGATCAATATGTATTGATTTCATGTAAATCAAGGATGGACTTTGAACACAAATTACAACAATTGAGTTGCCCCAGATCAATTCAAGTGAAGCTCCAAAGTCAATTTTTACAAAAAGGATGGACTTTTTTTTTTTTTGTTTGGATCTAAGAAGTTTGATTCAATAACTTTTATCCCAGCAAACATAAACTACCTGTCTATGTGGTAAAGAATAAAGACACAAAGATTAAATCGCATCAAATGATATAGATTGAATCATGGTTTGCTTGAATTCAGAAGTAAGAGGTTACTCCTACTGGAAGAATATTTGCCATTCCTGGAGAACACAAAGCAAGACATATCATGTACCGTGAAGTCTACATTTCCATAGTTATCACACAAATCATTCAAATTATAATCTTACCACATAAAATTGACTACATGAATCATTTTTTTGAAGTACATTTATTTATTGTTAAATCTTCGGTGTTTCCATTACTCTTCTGGTTAATAAGAAAGACAAATTCCATCCTGTCTCCGGTAAGCTAAATTTAATGTTCAACCTCCTGAGTAATAAATAAAACACAACGCATTTACAACAGTGTGTAATTACAAATATACACCCATAACCTGTAATTCTATTCCAATACCTATAAAATTTATGGTACATGTAGTTCAGGACATGGATTCTCCACGATGATGTCTGGATCTCAACGCAGCAAAGCTTCTCATCCAACGAAAACAACCACACAGCTTGTCAAAAAAGCTTCCTTACATGACCAACAGTTGCCAACCCAAGAGTGGCTTGAGGTTTCAAGGTTCATAAACACGTTTATATCTGAAGTGAACTGCAGCTGCAGTTTTCTGCTTACATGCCTGAATTTGATGCAAGATATGCCATGATGCATCTTATGTTCTACGGCACTGTCACCTGTAATGTTACCTTCTACGTTTGATCTTTACAGAGGAAGAAGATGGATTGCTATGCCACTTTCTTTTCCTCTGGTTAATGAACCAGTTGTTAATTTGTTTCAGCTGTAATCCAGTTTCCTGCACCAGCCTTGCCTTGTCATCCTCCTGTATTAATCCAAAAAAAATACATTGAGAATCAAGATTCTATTTGATTCACTGTAGTCTTGATATAATGAAAGTGAATCACATCACAAAATCAAATTATGGTGTTCGATAGTTAAATATGAATTAATTATACAATTATATACAGATTAAATTTAACATGTAAGCTTATATTGAGTTAATTAAGCGATGCATCAAAGAAATTAATGTATTATAAACATATTTCAAAACTTACAGCCATGAAAACTCAAATTATGTAATCTAATTAAGTAATGTAACACAATTACAATATGTTAATGTGAATTATGGATAGCCAAGCAAACCCTTAGTGTAATTAACAGAAATAATATTTTTGAACACAATAATATGAAAAATAAAAAAATAATAAACTACTTCTATATCTAAATTTATCTGTATTTATATTTATATCTATGTCTATTTACTATATACCATTTGTAAGTTTTTTATTGTAGAAGAGAATACCACCTATGCATGTTTCTACTCCACATTTGATAGTGAGGTTGAATAATGGTAAATGATATGATACACACAATAATGTGACAATTTCTTCTTTATTTTGTCACAAAATTCTTACAATTTGTGATTTTATCATGGTATTTTGTTTTCACGTAAAAATATAATCCATTCATAACAGATATTTTCTATAATTTAAAGTATTCACGAACATTTCTTTTCTAACTTTTCTTCCACTCATTATTCAACATTTAAAAACATTAAGGAATCAATTTTCTGGTAATTTTTCACCAGAATCAATTCTCTAGTATTTTAAGTTGTATTTGGATGTATTCCCGAATTTCTATTAAACAATTATTATACATAGGAAATGATTCATATAACTTATATTTTAATGGAAAGAGTATGTATTTTATTATAGTCAATTATTTCTATTATTACTTATTTCTAAGCACGAATAATTTTGTATTTCTCATGGTATCATAAAAATGATATATTAATTATCAATTTTCATTTATTTTGTTTCAAACGTGTATAATGTTAGTATACCGGACCATTTACATTACCGGGAAAACATCTCCCATGGTTTGAATTTCGTGAAACACCAAGTCTACCCTTTTATTTTAAATAATTAAGAAACAATAGAATCAACCTCAATTTTTGCAAGATTTCCACTTTGGAATCAAATATAATCTAATCTAAAATTGAAAACCAAAAAGTGAAAATTTTCTTCATTTGAAATCCAATCCATGCTGGCGAAATTTCAAATAAAAAGTTATAATCACATAATTATATTCATAAACATAATGTTAAATATAAAATTTATGACTGAAATACTTTGTTGTTGATTATTAGAAATCTAAAATACCTTATGACATGGAATTTGTGTTTACTTTTCAATGGTAATGGCAAAAAACCATCATGATGTACATGATCAGTAATAAAAGATTTAAGAGTCTATCCATACTGTTGGATATGGCCACTTGGAATGAGACTGCCACCAGGTCTTTAGAACAGAAGTGGTGTTCCTTGGAAGTTTCCCAGCTCTTCGCTTTCTTAAGATCTCTTCTCTTATGTCAACAATTTTTTCTTTGTAGCCCTGGAGTATGAGGTAGCCAATTTGAAAATCTGACACAAGGCTGTAAACAAGTATGCAATTTATACCTGCTTTAGCTCATTTTTCAACTCTTGCCTGACTTGCTCCATCAAGGATCTCTCCCTCTCAGTTGGAATGAGAGGACCAAAGCCCACAGAGTCCAGTCCATCAGGACCTCCATACAAGTTGGCTTCACTGTCAATTTGGTCATCTTCATCATCCGACATAGTTGCACCAGTGCCTTCTCCTGGAGAAACACCTATTTGTCGCACAAAATAATTCTTAAAAATCATCAGTGGCCAGAAAATGAATAGCTGTAAAACTTCATGAATCGATCAAGATTAAAAGAGTCCTTTTGCCAAGGTCTGATACCAGAATTTGTACGTGTAGAAGCATCACTAGTGGAAGATCAAACACTTCTCTGGAGATATATCAGTACAGAAATGGTGGAATAAGATTAAGGATATTCTCATGACAGCAAAATTCCATCTGGATCTATCTTCATCACATCAAACATAAAGTCTTATTTGATAGTATAAGCAGTGTTTTACTGTAATCTTCAAACCACAAAGGTTTACCAGTAGAAAATAGTAGGAATTTGAAAAAATGTTAGACAATAAGTGAATCAGCCCTGATTCAGAAGACACAATAGTGCGGATTGAGTAAAGGGAACTAATGGAGAAAGTATCACCATATAAGCAGAGATCAAGGACTAAATCGGCACCTCATACCTAAATGAATAAAAGGACAGAAAATATGGGAGTATGAGTGGGCTTGTATGTCCTAAGGTATTAAAAGATTAAAGATCCTGGCTAAAAGGGATTATCAGAATAAGATACCATGAAAAGAATATTACAATCAATATTTTATTAACAGCTAAAGCACAACCCAACTTGTGATGATGCCTCAAAGTCATATAAAAAAAAAATCACAAACAGTGAGCTACCATGATGACAATCGTTAGAGTTACACTTGTATTGATAAATTTAGAAGAATAATCTGTAAAACTAATAATAGTTAATCAGACATTTTGATTCCAAAGAAAGGTTTGAATAGTATTAGATGTATGGAAAAGTCAGCATCTGTTTGTTTGTACTTTGTGTACACTGATTTTTTCACCACGTTGATAACAGTGAAGTCTTCTAGACTAAAATCAGCCAGTGACACATCTAAAAAATGTGCTATTATAGAACAGTGAAGTTCAGTTTTCTGTATGGCAACCTGATAACTATAGTCACCTGTTAGGTTCCGTAGAGCTTGTTCAAGTTCCCAGCAAGCTATCACTGCTTCCATTGCATGAACATGAACATGCTGTTGGAGCTGTTCTTTGAAGGAACAAAGAAGCAAAACAAAATGTGTCTGCAAGATAAAAACCAGGCTTCTGGTAAATTCGTTTCACTCATTTTTGAGAACTATTTAATCCAAAAATGGCAAGTTTGATTTACAGAGTTTTTGGGAAAAAAGAATTTAAGCACGCCCTTGAAGATGAAAAAATTCAATTATGCTTGTCTAACACAAATAAATGAAACAATTAGATTCAATAATTGGAAAACATGAGTACATCTTAACCGGTTAATTTTGTAGTACAAGTGTACAACTGAATAACATAAGGTCATCATAAAGTTATAAGTTTTTAAGGAGGAGTCACTGCCTCTGTATTTTCATCATGAATATTTTACTGGATCAACGATATGGATAACTTATAGAAGAAACCAGAGTTAATTTATGAAAGAAATCTAGCTTGGAATTTCTATCCCATTTGCCAATACCAGACCTTTTCTTCAGAAATCCATCCATTTCTTATTGAGCAACCTATCCAATATTGTTCTATTAATATTTAGACAAAACTTTATACATAGTTTGAAAATAATCAACTGAAGGATCATTTTCCCTGCGAAAATTACAATTTATCAATCCCCCAAAGAAGGATCTAAATAGAAAGTTTCTATTTGTGAGTTCTTTTGTGTTATACCACAGGATCTACCAAGAAAAATATAATCAGGAATAAAAATTTTCACTATGAAAATTGCAAATGATGACAAAAGAGAAAATGCGGCAATTGATGAACCCTTATATAGGCTAATTTCATAAAATTTTATTGATTGCATTTTTAACATTATAACTAGCCATTCATACCAAACACCAGCCATTTTCCTGTCAGTTTATAGAAGTAAAATTCTTATCGGAGAATTTGCTGCACACGTCTGCTGAAAACCTTAAATATAAACTATTACAGAGGATAATCAGACATCACGATTTTGGAATTATATCCCGGGATTCTGGAGAATTCACTCCATACATTTCCTGGAGACCCTACATCATATCTCAAGATTTTGGGCTAAAACAATTTGGAATTCCACTCCTTTGAGTGATCAAGTATCACCAAACTAGAATGAATCATTGAGTCCAGTGTGACCAGGATGATACAATTTATGCGACTTAAACTTCCTTCCTGACTTCCAACAGAGTCAGTTGAATTCTAGAGAACTGAAGCAACCATGTAATTCAATCTTTTTAGACGTATAAAATACACAGAAACTAGAAGAAGGTATCGTACCTCTTCCACCAATCCCTCATCACAATTCTATGACTAATTAGTAATTACCAACAACTATCCAACTTTCTCCACCATGCTTGCCACCCCCACCCCATCCCATCCCCTAATCTACGAAAATGGAAGGTATCATATTAACGAGACCTCGAAAATGATAAGGAAAAAGGAAATCAATCAAGTTCCTATTCAGGTGGTGGAAACCACAAGAAGGGTGATTGTCTAACCATGAATCGGTCAAGCTCCTCGTCGTCACCCGTCATCATCTGGTGCCCCAAGACGGAGTACTTGGCCACAACATTCTGCGACTGCTCGAGCTGCGCATCGATGTTCGGCAGCTGATCCACAGGTGTAGCGATCCGCAGGCACGCAACGTGCGCCGCCAGCAGCTGGTGGTAGAGCGGATGCCTTAGTATGTCCGCCTTGTACCTAGCGTTCTGCCTCGTCCCGTGATCACCTCCTCCCTGCTCCTCCCCTCCCCCCATCCCCCCCTCACCGTTTCCCTCACGACCACCACCCCCGCCGGCGGCAGCGTTGTGGATGTCCCCGGACCCATGAAACATGGCAGCGGCAATCATGGAGTCCCCAGACACCGCCAACCCCTCCTCCGCCGCCATCACGGAGCTCCCATGACCCGCCATCCACGGGGCGCCACCACCAGCATCTACCCCCGCCGCCATCGGAGAAGTGGACGTCTCCGATGTTGTCAGGAGGTGCAAAAAGCTCCCTTCGGAGTGGGGGATTTGGTTCTGCCCGTTCATAAGCGACGTGAGCCCAGTTCCAATCCCACCACCGTTTGCTTTGTCGACGAGTAGACCTTGGAACTCCTTGGCATCCTTCACGTCGAGTTCGCTAGCGGTGGGCGACTGCTGCTGTTGCTGTTGGTGGGGGACGTGGTCGTTGGGTCGGATCACGGCGGAAAGGCCGTCACCCAAATGCCGGCCGGCGTACGGGTCGTCGGACATGTGGCCCTGGAAAGGCATCAAATTCCACAACCCCAATTCGACTCGCAGTGGAATTGTCAAGGAGTAGAGAGGGGGAAGGAGAAAGAGGAGAGGAGGAGAAGCGAAGAAGACGACGGAGGCGAGATGAGGTGAGGTGACGATGCCCGTCTTGTCTTCAACCGCCGTTCGAAATTCAACGAATACGTGTTAATTAATACACACGATAATCCTGCAATTAATAATTTTTATCTGATAATTAAAAATTAATCTAAGAGAGAAAAGAATTAACGTATTATTGGGAGTGTTGAATATCTTATTCATACATCTTTGGATGTCTTATTTCGTCTCTTTTAATCATATATATATATTTTAATATTATAAATACGATTCAATTTGTCATTCTTAATTATATTTTTGTTTTCTTTGTGAAATATGTATATGTATTTTACCATCTCTTTTCGCTACATCTTGTCTTTTTTAAAATTATCTAGAAACAATACATAAAATCAAAATTAATATATTATTTTTATTCTCATCGTTAATTTTGGATACAGTGGCTACACCAAAAATAACTTCTTAACATAAATGATAACCATGTAATTTATACGCATAATAATTATGGAATTAATACACGCAATGTTTTAGCCTTTGTGTATTATAATTTGTCTGTTGAGTGTATCGAAAGTGTAATAACTTAGTTGATAAGATAATAGTATTTATAAATTTAAAATATTGATTTTTTAGTAAATATAAAAAATCACTGTAAATAAAAAATAAAAAATATAGCAGACGAGATCCTAAATTGGCCAGCACCATCGATGTCAACGATTTTAATATATGTTTTAGACGTGTACTTTTGGAGTTATTTTTTGGTCAATCGCTATTTTTAGAAGTTATAATAATGTTGAAGTAAAAGTTGACATTTCTAAGAAAACAGTCTGATTTGAAAGAAAAATAGTTAGAAATGAGATTCGCGTGGAAGTTAACACGAGCAACTTTTGGAAAAATCAAGATTTTGGCTTATAAACTAAAAGCTATGTCTGGGAAAAGCACCCCTAAATAAATCCTCAAGCTTTAGTTGATCTTAATATTATCGAATTACCTTACCTAGCTGTGGGGTTAATTGTAAATGCACATATATAAGCATTTTGAAGTTATTCATCTGTTCATCGACATTTGAATTACATGTGTTACGGTTAAGCATCAATCTTTATTCATTTCTGGTTAAGCCCACAGGATTCCATGTAAAAATGATAAACAAGTCGATGTACCCTTTTCTTTACCTGTTCACAATTAATTACAATAACTTAATTGTTGGGGGTTAGCGCGATTATTGTACTTGTAATATGATATATTTTTTCAGGAAAAATTTCTTCCAATCGTGATGATATAATTTACAAGAAAATTCTATTCATGTATAAATTTTTTTAAAAAAAACTACTTTTGAATGACTAAATACATAATTACACACTTAACATATTACGACCAAATAAACATTTCTATTACAGCTCCACATCATTTTCCAGGCCATTCCAATAACATCTTCACGGTGGAAAGTAATTTGTTTCGATTCAATTGAGAAAACGAGAAATAACAATAAACACGGGTGTTTGTTCCATGATTTGGAGGTGATTTTGTTCTCCTCCATTTTTGTTTCTTTCTTCCCCATTCCATAGACTGCATTCTATCAGAATTTGAACTTACAAAGTTAATATTTTAATAAACTAAAGTAACGGATGTTCAATCCTTTCATCAATAAGCTTGAGCCATTACACCTAAAAATAAGCCGAATAACTTTTAGGTGCAACTCACCAACAATGAAAAAGATAGTTCATCATCTACTTAATTATAAAATATGAAATCTTAAATTTAAATTAAGAATATTACCATTATAAAAAAAACTTTTAGGTGTAATATCTTAACTAACCCAAAAGCATGTCGATTCTATTCCGGACAGTACTATTATTTTTTTATACTAAAATAGAAAATTCAACTACAAATACAAATTTAGGGATTCAAATGAAATTTTTAATCATGTCCAGTACCATTATATTGTTATAAAAAAATATTGAAAGTATAATTGTGATAAAAAGCAAAGTACTAAACAGAAAAGGAAAAGGTGAAAGTTCGGTAGTCGTCAACAACTTGTGGTCGTGTCATCGCCGTTTCGCCGAATGGTATGTACAGTTGAGGGTGGTTGCGCGGCGGCCGGCGCCCCCTTGTTAGAAAGTCCCTCTGCCGTGGCCTACGGACGACCACCGGTGTCAATCCGTCGTCGCGTCTTCCAAATCGGCGGTGCGGAACGGCAGGTTGAGGTCGAACGGGAGTAATCGGTGCTCTTCTCTCCTGGTTTCTTCGGATCTCGCATTGGCCGCGTCCGTTTCCGCCACCACCTGATGATGCAACTTGGACTGCAACTTATCTTACAAAAATGTCAGTGACGAAGGAAATGACGAAGCTCGAGTGATAGATAACCAAATCCATTTTGGTCGTTGCAGAATGTGAAACGTGAAGGAGGAGAGGAAGAATGGAAGAATCACCTTCAAACTCTTCAGTCTCTTGTTCTCCTCGATCAGCATGCTTCGAGCAAGCTTTTGCTTTTCCACCTCCTGCAAGTCGAGGAACCATGGCATTGGAGTGGGAAATTACAGACCCAGATTACAACTACCAATTTGGAACACAGCAGGAAACCAACAAAGAATGGTCACTACCAAGTACCAACCTTCTTGAGTAAAGTATTTTTCTCCAGCAAAGACCATTCCCGTTCCCTCAATTCGGAAGCCACCTGCGAGGGATTCACGACAGACGGAAAGAAATCAGACCACATCATCGAGAAGTCTGTCGCTGATGGAACCACGGGCACGAAATCCGGATGGACCAGATCCGACCCGATTTGGAAAGAATTAAAAAGCACGAAAGCCCACGTCTTCGTCAAATCCGATGACAACTCCGTCACTGCTTCCAACCTTGACCTTATTCCCACCAAAAATTACCGAACCGAAAGCGACGACGACCACTCGTGAAAACCCATCCATCCCGTCCGCCACCTGCCGACGACAGAGCTACCCGCCATCGCTCGCCGTGGCCATCATCGACGCCTTTCTCCGCTACTGCCCTTCGGGAGAGAGGAGGATATAACAGACGACACGATTACAATCGTAGATTGGCGAAAATGCGCCTCTGATGTGGGAGAAATGACATCGGCAGTCAACGCCGCGAAAAGAGGGGAAGGAAAAAAAAAAAAACTCTTCTTTTTCTCGGTTCCGAAAGGACGGAAAAGGAGGACCGAAGACGAAAACACGGGGGGAAGAGAATTTCCGAGGTCGAACAATCACAAGGACGAGAACGGAGACGACGAAAAGCCAAAGGGACGAACGAAAAGAACCGACCTTGGCGGATCCACCTCCTCCACGACAGCTGTTGACAACAGATCCGGCGCCGACGGACCTCTTCTTCGCCGAGGCCGAGTCCCGCACTCCAGTCCCGAACTCGCACGCGTTCCACGACAAGGGAGTCGTGGGACTTGCCCTCCCTGGAGACTTCTCCTCCGCCTCCTTCACGAGCGCCGTCGCCTTGGCGGTCGTCGGCGCTGCCGTCGCCTTCGATGTCCTGCGCTTCCTTGCACCCCACCTCTCCGGCGCGGGCGTGGCGACGGAAGGGGAGACGTCGTGGGAGGAGGGAGGATGAGGAGGAAAGGAGAGCAGCTTCCGCCACGGAACCCGCTCGTCGGGGTGAGCCATGAAGTAGAGCTCGGCCGCCGTGAGGACGGGGTTCCGGAAGGCGGCGTCTTTCCACATGACCATCGTCGGAAAGGAGAGGGAGAGAGCTGGAGGTGGGAAATGGCAGGGCAAATGGAACGAGGAGGAGGGCCACCGGAGGAGAGAAATAAAGGATAGACAGGACTCGCGTGGAACGTCATATTGGACGGCGTTTGGGGAAATCATTCATATCCGAACTACCCTGCGCGGTGTCTCTCTCTTCTCCCCATTGGTTCGTGTCTGCCATGTCGGCTGGTTGATTTTTGTCGTGTTTACGTTGAATCATATTTTTTAGTATATTAAATTATAAAATGAATATAACAAATTTTATATTAATATATTAACTTTGAAAATTTTAAAACTATATAATCCAGTTTATATCATTTTACAACAACAATATATTAATTTATAAATTTAACATATTAATTTTCAATTCAGTACACGTCAATTTTAAAAAAAATTACTCATATCATGTTATCTTCGATGTAATTTGATTCTACCATTAACAACTTATGTATAATACGAAGAATTGTATTGGATACAGTTGGATCCAGACATTTCTAAATTTACATAATTTAAATTTATTTAATTCAATCGATGATTTGATTATAAATAAAAAAATTTAAAATAAGAATACTTATATGACTTGCTGCTATTGTTCTACGTTGATTACATGAATTTCAATGCGAATCTTCTTTTGGATTTTAGGGATGAAAAAGGTCAATTGCGGTAACTTCTGTTAGTCTTATTAAATTGTTGAATAAAAAACTGTTCCAACATTTTTAAAATAGGCTTTTCCCCCCCCAAGATACAGCCCGACACCACTCTTAACGCTGCAACTTATCTGGATCGTTCGTTTTGGAACGAATGGTTGAGATCTGATGTAGTGGATGTATTTCAAAGCATTTTCCAATTCTAACAGGCATAAGATAGTTTAAATATGGCTCATTCAAAGTTGTAAAAGTGTTGATAAGTTCTTTAGCTGCACTTGCAACGAGAAATTAAAAGAGAAAATGCAAAAACATAGCTAGAGCGATAAGTTTTGTAATTATCTACACGCCATTCAAAATTCATATTTATCTGCATGTTATTAAAAAGTATTTAGTTTTACTTTGATATTGTTATAACTACATTTGATAGATTAACTACTAAGATATTTTAGTGAGAATCATGACTTTTTAATGGCACGTAACTAAATATAATTTTTTACATAATATATAAGTAAAAAATCCAGAAAAATATTTGATTATCATAATTTATTATGATAAGTATCATTTCATATTTTTATAAATGAGCCGGGAAGGTTTTTAATATTTTTAAATTTTTGATTTTTAGTTTTGTATACAAGAGATTAACACTTGTCAAACTCAGTGGCATAACTCATTAATTTAATCAAATTTATTTGATTTTAAAAAAAAATTACGACTTCAAAATCTATAAAAAAAATAGAACACGTGCGATCCCATTCGAACAATCGAACCGCGTCCACATGACCATCATCCACACTTTGTGGGTCCCACCGTAGCAGCCAACGGCCGTCGTGGCTCTCGCAAATATACCAGCGAAGCAAAATCCCACTCTCTTCCCTCCCAGCCGTTTTTCGATCGATCGGCGACGGAAAACCTCCGGAATGGCGTCGTCTTCTGACGCAACCGTGGTGGTTTCGGCCACGGCCCGACTTACCCGCCGTGTCTCCCATTCTCCATCCTTCTCACACTCGAACTACTTATCCCTCCGATATGCCCCCCTTCCTCCTCGCCATTGCGTTGCTCTCCACCAGCCCTGCTCCTCACGGATGGCAAGAAGGGACTCCGTCTTGAGGTCCGCCAAGGTATGATGCACTGAATTCGTCCTGTTTTTGCATACGTTGTCGGTTTTGAATGATTCAGTTGACAGGGTGAGGGAATGGGGGTGTGGTGTTCGGCCGACGAGCCGCTGAAGGTCATGATCTCGGGGGCGCCTGCGTCGGGGAAAGGAACGCAATCCGAGTTGATTGTCCAAAAGGTTGGCAATCATGTCTCTGTTTTGGATTGTTCGACGAATGGAAGAAGATAAATTTACACGGTCTACAAAATTCTCGACGATTCTTCGCTCGTTTTGGAATATTTTGCCGATAATGAACTACTCCTTATTGGTGATTGTGTTTTTGTTTGTTATTTTCTCCCACCGTGTCATGACTTGAGCTTTCTTCACGTGTGATTTTATACGTCTTGGATTCAGCTTTCCAGATTTTTAAGGTTGTTTTGCCTTTTTTTTCTCCAGTACGGATTGGTCCACATTTCAACTGGTGATCTTCTCAGAGCTGAGGTGTCTTCCGGAACAGACATAGGTAACAGGGCAAGGGAATATATGGAGAGTGGTCGTTTGGTTCCTGATGAGATCGTTACAGCTGTATGATATTTAGTTCGGTGACAATTGCTTACTGCTCTGTTTTCTTTTCTGTAATATTTCCTTTATGTTTCTGTGCCCTTGTTTTGTTTTTTCGATCTTAGATGGTGCTGTCACGCATATCTCAGCAAGATGCGAAGAAAAGGGGGTGGCTTCTCGATGGGTACCCGAGGACTCTTTCGCAAGCACAAAGTCTTGAAAAGACAAAAATAAGGCCTGATATATACATTGCACTGGATGTATGTCATTGTTTCAGTATACACGCTGCTTAAGTGGCTTGCAGTTAAATGAACAAGTAGACAGTGGACAGATATTAATAAATTCAAAATTTAATGCATCAATAAATTGTATAGATATTTTACCTACCTTTTCCTGAAGGATGGAAATACTGCATTGAGTTCATATTTTCAGAAAATCATTATTTGGAGGGGAAAGATGATAGCTTTCCTCGTTCCTACATATGCTTTTTCAAATATTAGTTACTTCAAGATTTTGACATTTCAGAGTCTTATCCGTTAATAATTTTCAGGTTCCTGATGAAATTCTAATCGATAGGTGTATTGGGAGAAGGATGGATCCGGTGACTGGGAAGATTTATCATCTTAAGAACTTCCCTCCAGAAACACAGGAAATCTCAGAGAGACTCATAACTCGCCCTGATGATACTGAGGAAAAAGTAAAGCAATAATATTCATTTTTATCATGTGTGTTCTTTAATTCTCATGCTCTCAACTTTATTTTCATCATCATGTGCCTGAACCTAGAAGCATTATTGACAAACATTAATAAATAAATGTATATGATCTATAATTTCTATGCATTATATCCCCATTCATAGTGCTGGGCTGACTCTCCTCAGGTTCTTGTTCGTGAAGCAAAAATGAAGATCTTCAATATAGAAAAGAGAATCTAAATGTCTTTGCATAGCATTTGCACATTAGGAATCACTACCAAATACAAACTGATCTGGGCATTTTTCAAATTCCTGCTTTTCTCTTTGAGGCTAACATATTTTCTTTAAAGAAATTTTGCAATAAATGAATTTTTGTATATGTAATTTGCAATCTCATTAATGATCACATCTTAGCCGATCCCACATAGTGGGATTATAACTTGAATTGTTGTTTTATTAACGATTCCAGAGAGATGGACAAGAATTTGCAATACAGTCTAAGGACTTACAATGTACATGATCAAGAGGATAACTTCATTATTTGACTTCAAAGTGAATGATCTAAATTGTTGAGACTGAAGCCCTAACAGAGAACAGACTCCATGAAATGAAAAATCCTCGATAATAGGACATGGACACACTAAGTGAAACAATGTAAAGTTATACTATGGATTATCTTATCTAATAAACAGAAGAAAATGCTCAAAAGCAAACAGAAAAAAAATCTTTGAAGTGAGATTAGGGATTAGGTGAGATAATGAGTATTTTGTTTAATTTTCTAAGCAATCAGATTAAATTAAATTCCTTTATATTAGTTCAAAAGCTCATGCCAATACTAACGATTGTTATAGGAATAAGTAAATAGAAAATCAAGCAGTCTGTGAATCTTCAAGATGACAAGTTATATGTTTAAAATTGGGTCTGGATCATGGAATTCAACATTGATTTCTTGCTGGATTTCAGTCTGATAGAAAAAAGAAATATGTCAGACTTTGGTAAAAATATCAATGGAACTTTGGTCAAGCCATATAATTCTACAAAAACTGATAAAAAACTAAGAAATTCTCTGTAAAATTTTAGGACAAGCTGAAGTAATCAAAACTATAAATTTAGGAATAATTAAAACTTTTTTTACATTTCTATGGAATTAAAAATATATTATATTAGGAAACTAGTGTGTTGGAGTTCAAAAAATATTTAAGATACACAAAAATATTCTGAATTACCAGAAAAATTACAGTAACCAAGCTTTACCTACTTAATCAATTTTATTAAATCTGCATTCTATACATTCAATTTTTGACCTATATAATTTAGAATTTTTGGATTCTAAAGTATCTCATTGAGATTCTAATTTGGAATTAATTGGTGTCTTACTTTTGTTAACCAAAACTATGTTATCATAAATATCATACATAAAGGTATTTTTCTTGGAATTTTTTTATTTATTTTATCCATAACTAAGACACATACCTATGAAGTTAGATGGAATCCTTGATGCAAACTTGTGTTTATTAGAAATTTCTTAATTTCTCTACCTATGGGTTTAACATTTGTAATCATTCTTTCATATGTGTCTTTTATAATATCAATATATCTTATAAATACTTATTTTCTTTCTAATACTTAACCAGAATAGGTACTCTATTATAAGTTTTTTTTAAACCATTGAAAATCATGTGGAGGTCCTTTTTTTTAATCCTAACATTTTCAATTAATTGTCTAAGAAGATGATTAGCTTTCATTATTGACCTACTCAGCACAAATCTAAATTGATTTTTTGTGAGCTTAGCTACATGCCTTAGTCTTTGTTTCATTATCTTTTCTTATAATTTCATAGTATGATTCATTAATTTAATATCATGATAATTATTAATCTAAAATTTCAACTCAAAATCAAGTGACATTAAGTAGATATATTTATTATATGTTACTCGAGGCTCAATCTCTACGCTATTAATGTGAGATTATTACAATGCTCCTTACTTGTGGCTTATTTTATAATTATAAGTATTCATTTATTTTAAATCAGATAGATATGTGCAAACTTATTTTGATATTATGTAAAATTCTTTCTTTACTAATTAGCATTGAGTAGAGAAATTTATCATATATTAGTCTAGGTTTAATCTCCATACCACTAATGTGGGATTATTTTAATATTCTCCCTTACTTATAGTTTATTTTATACCTACAGGTGTTCTTTTTATTTTAGATCAAGTAAATGTGCACGAACCTATTTTAATATCATATAAAATTTCAACTTAAAAAAAAATCTAAATTTAGGCTAATATATGATGAATTTCTCTGTCAATGTCCAATTGATTTTGAGTTGAAATTTCACATAATATTAAAGTATATTCATCTAATTTAAAATAAAAAAGACACTTGTAAGTGAGGGGAAGTTTTGAAATAGTTCTACATTAGTAGTGTAAAGACTAAAACTTAGACTAATATATGATGAATCTTTTCACTTAATATCAATTAATTTTAAGTTGAAATTTCACAATTACAATTTTATATGTTCTTCTTATTCCTAAATATAGATATTAATGAGCTCTTTCTTCATTTATTTGACATTTTCTTGTTTTTAAAATTATATTAAAAAGCTTAGTTCCTTCTACCCTCACCCTTGGAGAAAAGAGAGGAAGTGGCAAATAAATGGAGGAGAAAGGGGAGAGAAATGAGTGGAACTTCTGTCCTCCCTCACCCTTGGAATCTTTCCTCACATGTTGGTCTGATATGTGGACCATGTTGGCTGAAATGGTCAAAAAGTACACAATGATTGCACTATGTCAACCAACACTTGAAATGGGCATGACATTCATTGATATGTCAGCCAAGTCTAGTGACACTTGACATGCAAGCATATGTCATGCTGACTAGGCAAGTTTTCAGCATGTGTTAGGAAAATTTCACTATGTGTTGATGTTGAACTCCATGGTTTGGATGGCCAAGGAAGTGCTTGGTTGGGTGCAGGAAATACCCTGGCCTTGGTGTGTTTAACATTTAAAAAAAGAAAAAGAAAAAATATAATCAGATTTGTATGACCATATGTTAAAGTTGGAGCCTTGTTCTTGTTTGACACATGAATTTCTGATACTCACTTTTCTGCTTAGTCTCTTTTTCTATAGTAAAATTTTATTATTTTACACCTAGCAAAAATATTGTTATTTTATATCTTGTTTCAGCATGCTATTCGCTGAGATAAGAAACTGACAACTTTTTCCTGTTATTTAGGTAAAATCTCGCCTTGAAACATTTAAACAGAATGCTGAGTCTATATTTTCCACGTACTTTGACATTTTGATTAAGGTGCTTGTGTAGTTGAATTATGTAAGTCCCTTTTATTTGAGGAATTAATAATATTCATTTTCCTTATGGATTAATTATTTTCTTATGCACAGGTTAATGGAAATCGTTCAAAAGTAGCAGTTTTTGAAGAAATTGACTCTTTGCTGCAGTCCATCTTGGAAGATGCTGTTGGAGTAAAAAATCTTGAAGGTTGGTGATTTTGCTTATATTGGAAAATGAAATAGAAGACCTGTGTATTATGAATTTGAAATAACATCTAAAATGATTGTTTCAATGCTTATAAATTACTTTTGGAAGTATGTGAACTCACATCATGCTAATCAATTTTGTTCTCAAGAACATCATTTTCACCCTTTATATTGGCAACAACATACTTGCTACATAAGGTCTTGAATGCTATAATCCTTAATCCATTTGTAAAGATATCAACAAGTTTCTCAAAAGTATGGAAATAGGGTTATTTATCATTCCCTCCATCGCCAAATCTTGAATATAATGGCAATCAACTTGGTTTACATTATAGATATCAGCATTGGGATTCACAAGAGTTGACTTGTTTTGCATTCTACTAATCTTGCCTTGTAGTTATAGAGCATATTTCTTGTAGGATAACACCATTCTGTGCTTGTTATAGTAAAGTTCTGCTTGGAAGAAATAAATATCTTGGTTTTTCTATGTCTTTGTGGCAAAATGATTTGCCAAGAACTTATTTGTCTCTCCCAATGTTTCAAAACATGATTGACATGGCCATTTACATTGACATTACACACCTAAATCATGCCACCATTTCATTTTAGACAAATACAGGAAGATACATGGATTCTGTGTACATGGCTGAAACAGCCATATAATATGTTTACATGGATGTTTTTTGAGATTGACATGACCATGTAAAGGATTAAAAAATGAGTGATCTATGTACTTAGATAATATAATAGATCCATACACCCATTTAACTTTTTTTTGTCAATATAAAATCCCCAGTCTATTTATGGGGCAGGGTCCCAAAGCTACTTAGAATGCAAACATAGATGAAACTGAAACAATAACAAAAATCCCTTATATCTCACTACAACAAGGTATATTCCATTCGTCTAACAAAATTTGGCACTTTGCATCTTGTGGTAACTCCTCAAATCTATAAGACATTGTTCGCCCTTTGGATTTAAAGGCTTCATTGGCTAACCTGTTAGCAGCTCCATTAACTTTCCTATAAATGTGATTAAGGGGGTGTTTGTGCATGTTGAAAAGTTCAAAAATGAAGAAAATGAAAAGTTCAGATTCCTGTGAATTAGAAAGTTCAGATTCTTGAGAAATGAGGGCTGCTTGTGCACGTCTCAAAAAGTTAGGAAAGTTAAAATTCCCACAAAGAGGTTTGTGTCAGATGAAATGTTCAGAATTGAAATATACTTTTTTAATCAAAGAATTCTAATAATTAATTTTAATTTACTCTATTTCTTCATTTTATAATACTTATATTTTAAGAAAAAATATCAAAAATATTTATTTATTAATAATATCTTTTTTACATACTTTCTTTACTTTCATTTCTTTCCTTTTTTCAAAATCTTAGTATGCATAAACCCCCCCTAAAGGATCCTACCTCAGCCAAAAGATTTAACAGATCGTACCCGAAGTTAGTAATCTGGAATGGCCATAAAAAATTGTAATGAGTCTGCCTTCACATCAATGCTATCACGCTGTAGATTATTAGCTCGGTTGAGGCATAAACCTTGATGCAGTGTTGTTATCATAGTAATCTTCTGGCCAAAATCATATCCCCTTCAATAGTACGGATAATACTACTGCCTGCTCCTGCTTGATTTCTGCAAGTCCCATCCATTTTTAGTTTCAACCTACCCATATGGGGTTTCATCCAGTGCAGCCATAAAACCTGTTTCACGTCCTCTTGAATATTTTTCAGCCCAAATGATCTCTTGAAATCTTCTAGACTATTCATAGCATTCCTCTTGATCTTAGTAAACGAGCCCTCTTTCTTGTCATACAAAACCAAACACCTTCGTCTCCAAAACTCCCACAGACTGGCCACAGCAAACGTCTGATGGTAGCATAACTTTCCTTTGCTTTGCCTTTGGAGTGTATTTAAGGTCCATTTCCTCCAAGCATCTTGATTTCTAAGATTTAACTAGAACATAAGACAAAACCATTTCCTGCCCAATTGCACCCATTCACCTTCAAAACCTGTGTGGTCAAAATAGTCTGTCTTTCAAGGTATTGCAACAAACACACAGTTGCAAGAGAATATCCTCATCTCTGGGCATTTTCACTAGTTAGGAGAGCTTTGTTATCCCATCGCCACAAAAAGTATGAAATTTTAGTGGTATATAGGGCTCCCAAATACTGAGATTCCAATCCTTGCGTTTTGCCTTGTCTCTAAAGAGCTTCCAAATAGATTTCACCTAGATTCTACCATTTTTCTCCCAAACCAATGGAAACTATCTTTCTCCCTATTTAATGAATTAATCTTGAGAGTGATCTCCTGGACAATGTTGTTTGGCATCTGAGTTGTATTCAGAATTTGTCTATTCTGCATCAGAATAATTGTGTGGCACTGGAATCTTCAGTAGATTGACGAGATACCCACTATCTAGCCACCATCCAGTCTAGAAATCAATATTTCCTTCACTTCCTTGCCATGTTGCTTGCTGAGTTACCTGATTCCAAGCCAAACCAAGGGATCTCCATGCTGCAAAGCTTCGCCTGTTATTTCTAGTTCAAAATTGGCTGTCCTTCATTTCCTTTAAAGAAGTCAACCAAATGTTGTTGTCATTCTTGAGTCTCTAAGTCATTTTCATCCTTAAAGCACCCATTAATTCTTTTATATTGTGGATACCAAGTCCTCCTTCTAAGATTGGCTTAGTGATTTGTTTCCATTTAATCCAATGCACCTTTCTATTCTTTGGCCAATTGTTCCAAAGAAACTCTGCACATAACTGTTGAATTTTGTCTAAGACACCTACAAGAAGGTCATAAACACTAAAAATCTGAATCAAAATACTGAAAGTACATGCTTGATGAGAATTATCTTTCCTCCAAGGGAGAGAACTTTGGCCTTCCAGCCAGCCAACTTCTTATGTATTTTTTGAAGCTCTTCAAAATAGATAACTTTAGCTCTTCCTTTGAATATAGGGCATCCGAGGTACTCGAAAGGGCATTTATCTTTGTTGAAACCTGTTGTATCTTCTATGAGCTAAATGTGGGTTGGTGAGCTATTTTGGGAAGTAATAAAAAAACTTTTCACATCATTTATTTTTTGTCCTGAGAACTACTTATAGTCTTTCAATAACTTCATAGTTATCTCAAGGCTAGATTTTCTTTCATTCAGAAACAGCAATGTGTCATCAACATATGGAGATGAGAAATTTTCTTATTAGTGCAATCAGATTTATAAGGAATGAGGAAATTATCCTTTGTTAGCTTATTGAGCCCTCTACACACAATTTCCTCTAACAAGGTAAAAAGACTCAGAGATAGAGGATCTCCTGTTGGAGCTCTCTACTAGCTTGAATAAACTCTCCTGATTCCCCATTGATGAGGATAGAGAAATTAACCTCTTTAGTACATTCTTTGATGAGCTAAATAAATTTTTGGGAGAGGCCAAACTTAAAGTATAAAGGCTTAATACATTTTCGAAAAAACCACCCAAATGTCTATTGTCAAATTCAAAACCCTACTCTTGCCAACCTAAACGCTCATGACACTAATACTTGCAAAACTAGGACTCTTAATAGCACCTTTTTTTTTATTCTAACTCCCCAATCTATTTATTGGGTAAGGGCCTAAACAAAAGGATGGTTATAAGTGGGGACAAATCTCACCACAAGAGCAAAGCAAAAAAGAAAGCACACTAAAAACATTAGCAGCTCTTGTTACTAGGAACACTCATTCTATCCATGCAACTACACTGGAAGATCTATTGCTTGCCTGAAGCGTCTTCTCTATATGTACTTGAGCCCATGCTTGACTAGGGAGTCCACTACTTGGTTGGCTTTCCACACCACATGTTGGAAGGAGTGCACTTGCCTAACAAACTAACAAAGATTGGGTCATACTAGCATTGTTTGTCTTGTTACACATTTGTTGTTTTGAATTTCAGCAAAGAGAGAAAGAGAATCAATCTCAATCCCTATGAGCTTTATGTTAAATCTTGAGTCTCTACAGATGTTTAAGCCACAGACTAAAGCTTGAAGCTCCACCTTCTTCATGCTAGTTTGCCATAGGATTTGTAGAAAGGCATCACCAACTTACCTTCAACATCCTAAATTAATCCTCTTCCCATTGCGAAACTATATAGATTGACTACACAATCCATGTTAAACTTAAAAGTTTTTCCCAAACAATCCACTCAACAATGGGCTCTTTGGCATCCAGGGTCCTAAAGCCAAGATGTTTTAACTACATCACCTCCTCTAACCTACAACACCTACAAGCCTTGATGATTCTCTTGACTCTTAATCTCTTGGCAACAACTCTTGAGTAGAGAATAGCAACTCCAGGATCCTAACTACCTATGCTTCTTTTTCAACAACATTGAGTTCTTCCCCTCTCAGGTAGAGAACTTGTTTGTGTATGAATTAAACACTATAGTCATGTTATGGAATAGATATTTAGCATCTACTTTTATATTTATATAGTTAGAAATTTAAGAATAGTTTTGATTATATGTTTTATGAATGTTAGACATTTATTTAATATTTATTTTACAATTCTTAATGAAAAGGATTGTATGGCTAATACTAAGTTACTAAAAGGGAGGTGAATAATGAATCTTAAAACTTACATTTAAATAATCAGAGACCACACTCAATTTTAATTAATCTCAAATTATTATAAAATAATAGATGCAATCACACAAAATAATAACAGAGATTTATAGTGGCCTTGGGTACTCCACTCCTCAGTATCTACTTGAGCTTTTCACTATTTCCTAATGTGTTTTTGGTTCACACACTACAAACTTTACAGATTCTTTTTTTTTTTCAAATTGAATTCTCACTTAGATAACTTAGGGGGGGTTTGTGTATTCTAGAAAGGTTGGGAAACCTCAAGAAAATAAATTTTGGGAAAATATTTCCCAACATTAACAAAAACATTTCCCAACCTTTCCAACCTCTCTCCGCTCGGGCTCGCACGCTCACTGCACGTCGCCCATTGCTTATTGTGTGTCGCTCACTACTCGTGCTCGTTGCTTGCTGCGCGTCGCTCACTGCTCGTCGCTCATCACTTGCACTTGTTGCTCCCAGCTTGCCTTGCTCGTGCTTGCTGCCCATCGCTCACCGCTCGTCACTTGCGTTCACTGCTTGTTGCTTGCACTCGCCGCTCATCACTCGTCGCTCGTTGCTCGCCGCTCATCACTCGTCGCTCGTTGCTCGCCGCTCACTACTCGCACTCGCTGCTCATCGCTCTTGCTTGCCGTTCAGGCTCGCCGCTCGTCGCTCTTGCTTACCACTCGTTGCTCTCGCTCATCGCTCGAGTGAATGTTGCTGAAAAAGATGAACGGTAAACTGTGAAAAAAAGAACTTTTGATAAAAGAAATAAAAGTTATTTAAGAAATAATGAAACAAAATAAAACTTTTAAGAGAAAGGAGGAAAAATGGGAAAGAATGAAAAATGGATGAAGATAAACATTTTTGAGATAGAAGTATATGAATGATCTAATTATTCAAGATAAAAATTAAATATTTTAGATAAATATTATATACCTTGTTAATTGATTAATGTAATTAATTAATTATATTTTGACTAATTATTTTAATTCATTAATTAAAAACTTAATCAATAAATTAATTACAAATAATTATACTACATTGTTATCCTTTTGATATATTTTATTTTCTTCACCATTGCAAGCATAGGAAATTAGTTATATGTATCTTTGTATGCTTGCATTGTATATTTGTGATGAAAAGATTATATATAACAAAATAATTGTATATTATATATTATATTATTTAAAATATAATTAATATATATTATATTATTTAAAATATTACTTTCAAGTTATACTATTATTTACTATTTAAAAAAGTATTAAAAAATTTATTTCTCATCATTTCTTATTATGCACAAACACGTTAAAATTTTATCTCATTTCTGATCATTTCATTTCCTTTTTGTACTAAGATGTCAAAATTTCTTATCATTTTTTGTCATTTCCCGATGTGCACAAACGCTTAAACTTTTATGTCATTTCCTATTATTTCCCAACATTTTCAACAATTCTCGTCGTTTCCTTTTCCAACAGGAATTGTGCACAAACACCCCTTAGTTACCAAACTAAGTTACCCACACTTGAAAATAATACCTACATTGGTATTTTTGATGAATATCAAGTGATCAACAATTTAACAATGAAAGCAAACTCCCATGACTATTGGACTAAGTTTCTCAAACCAATGCCCCAACTGATAGGTCCTGACAATAAGAAACTAAACATGACATTAACTTGACTCTAAAATGGCAAGTAGCTTCTCTTTTAAAATTAAAATTAAAAGTTAGGTGAATATGGTTGATTTTCTTCTTTTTGAAATCAAATCCAAATGACATTTATATAATAGAATCTGCACATTCTACCCATAATAGAAATCAAAATGTCAACAAAATTAAATACATAATAAAGGAAACCACATCCTCTTTAATTGTGAAGCTAATATAAGGGAAGATGTATTTTAAAGACATATATATGTAGCTTCCTTGCATGAAGTAGAAATAGTATTTGGTATTTTACCTGTCAGTAATTCTACAGATACTGTAGTTGTTAATTTTGAGATATTCAGGTAAACCTATCATAAGAGATGTGACAAGATCAAATGCAACCTTTAGTCAGGTAATTTGTCTTTACTTCTCTTACCGCTTAAAACAAAAACTTGTCATTACTTCTCAATCCTTATTTTTTGGGCACTATATTTGTTACATTGAATTATCATTTCTACAGGATAAATGGAAAGGAATTCCAACTCGTTTGAATAATATTCCCCATTCTAAAGAAATAAGAAAGTACTTTTACGATGATGTGCTACAATCTACACAACGTGCTTTACAAGACAAAAGAATCCGATTGAAGGTTAGGCAAGGTCTTGCTCAGACTGGATATATTAGAATAATCCATAGTATTTATTATCTATTTTGTATTGTGTATCAGTCTTAAGTAGATGTATTGATTATAGATGGAAATTTTGGTAGAGATGATGTAAAACACAGAAACATTGAATTTCAGCTAAAAGCCTTGTATATTGACTTTAAACTTAAGGATAAGTTAGTATAAGCCTTGATACACAGAAAGCCGAATTAAATTTGGTTTTTAATTATTTTTTGATAATTAAAATGTCGTACATAATACATATTGGAGTTCACATCTAGTGATATCAAAGGAGAACTTGACATTTTTTATCCTGAAAACACACATCAATTAGATCAAGTTAATTGCATGGTCATTTGTAAATCAGATTAAAGTATGAGTGTATAATTAAAATGAACGTTCTTGCATAGATCATAATCTAAAAATCTGTAAATAAAAGATAAAATCAGAAAAATATAAGAAAATAAGATAAAATCAGTAAAGAAAATCAAAGAGAATAAGAACAATTTCTGAGTATTATAACAAACGTTTGAAAAAATATATAAAAAAAACCTAGGAAATGGAATTAAATTTAGAATCTTTAGACAATATATTATAATTTCAAAATTCTATAACTTATGAAAATGTAGAGAAAACTAGATAAAATTACAATAATAATTATTTCTTCAATATTCATGTTATATGTAGGATATACAACTAAACATTACAATATTTATTCAAATTCATCTAGAAATGCAAAAATCCAAAAAATCTCGAGATAAAAATATGTAAAAAAATTCTGCAAAATACGTATCTAACCAAAAGAATCTTAGTTCTAAACTAACATGGTCAAGAACTGTTCAATTTCAGCTAATAGTAAAAAATCATGCAAAAATTTATGAACTAAATTTTCAGATTACATTTTGTGAATTGCAATGATAACCTCAGATATAAGCTAAATAAAGAAGATCATGGCTTGAGCAAGAAAACAACAAAAATGCATACCAAGAAGCTTCATAAAATGATGTTTTGGATGGCTTTCAACCATTGAAAGAAGATTAGTATAGATTTGAAGAAGATCCAAAGGTGAAAATCCTGTGGAGATCCAATGAAGAGAGGAGAAAGGAGGAGAGTTGTATTAGGTAACTTGCATCAATGAATTTCAATCAAAATTGCAACAATATAGACAGAAATCTCCACTGAATCTTGTCTAGTACTGATAACCTAGGTTTATTAGATCAGTTAGCTGGGAAACAAATCTGTATCGGCAAAATTGATATGTGATTCCATGGTATAATTTCCTTTTGATTCCATTGGAAAATGTCGATGATACTTTGTATTCATAATTTTTATATTTGCTTTCATGTCAAGATTTGGATATGCAGACTTCTGTCCTTGGACTTGTTATTTCTTCTCTTTTTAAGTGTGAAATTACTAAGTCTAAGTTTGCCTTACAATGTCCAATAACATATACAAACTTTATTGCAATCAAGCCTAATGTGAAATTTACCTTTGGATATTCTTTATTTTTAAACTATATAAAGATTTAGGTTGACTAGATTTATCTTTGTTTCAGGTGGAGGTTAGTATTCCTGAGCTTAACCCAGAAATGGTAAGAATTAGTTTTCCCTTCAGTTTTTTTTTAAAGTTCAAACTGACAAGTTGTTTATATTCAGGATGTATATCGTATTGGTACACTATTGGAACTTGTTCGGACTCTTGCCCTTTCATTTGCAGATGATGGAAAGCGTGTCAAGGTAGGACAATTTTATTGTTGGTGCATGCTGGCTCCATTGTTGATGTGTCATCATTCTAGGTTATTGCAATTGGGTTCTTGAATAATTAAAGCTCTTCTATCAGGTCTGTGTGCAAGGGTCCATGGGAGCAGGTGCACTTTCTGGTATGCCTTTGCAGCTTGCTGGGAGTAGGAGAATTTTGGAGTTTATGGATTGGGGAGATTATGGTGCTTTGGGAACTTTTGTAAATATTGGATCAATAGGTTTCCCATCTGCTCTTTCTTTAGTGTTTTTGCAAGGCAACTTATTTTATAGTTACGTGCACTTCACTCCTTTAGTTGATATGGTCATAGCATGTAGGAGTAGATAGAACTACAGAAGTAATGAACTTGCCTTATATGAGCCTACCATGACACACTGGTGTAAATGAATATATCACGTAAAAATTTATATGATAATAATTTTCATGAAGGTATTGACATCCATTGTAGATATTTTTGTTTAATTTTCTGATGAATTGGATAATTTTGTCATCATGAGAAATATGCTATTCAGCAACATATAAAGTCAATGAAAATTACTGGCTTTTAAAAAACTTACATTATACTTTAAGAAGTCCAAACTTATGGTTTCTCTGAATATCTTATTCACTATCAGCAAATATTTTATTGTTTAAACAGCCACCAATTTGACAATCCCAGCAACTGCCTGAATCAGAAATAATATTATATATACTATATATTAATGGAAACTGTGGATTATGGACTGAACTTATTTTGCTTTCATAAATTCCAGAACCTATACATATACCTCCATATTCATGTGGCGTAATTACTAAATATAAAGGCAAAGAGCGGGTAGAAATGTGACAATGTCCTTGACCATCTCCACATCTGACCTAAAAATTTTGCATGGAGTAACTCACCATTCTAGGGAAAAAACAAATTCAGTAACTGTCTGTTCTTTTTGAAACAAACACTTAATCACCTCCAATATCTCTTTATTTAGACTTGCCATTTTGAGAGGAAGTGCACAAAAAATAGGAAGAGTCTCTTCATTAAAAGATAAAGGTGATGATTTGTTGATTTCTTGATTTGAAATCATGTAGGTGAATATTCAAATATAAAAAGGGAAAACTTGTTGCACAAGGCCCTCACCAATGTAGAAGTTTATTTCCTATGATTCAAACTTGTGACCTTTACATTTTTTCTTTCTTCCACGTGCAATCATGCATGTATATTCTACCAGTAACACATAAACACATGGATATGCATTCATGCATGTGCTTCACAAACACTACTTTAGTTTTCTCTCTGGGAAGATAAGAATGGTAAATATTATGATGCCGATCTATTTCCTTTGACATAATACATAATTCCACATACAATCACCCATTTGACATAATCCACAAACCCATCCAAATCAAAATCATTGGAGTCACCAAAATGATACATTCTTGAAGAATCAAAACTCAAGTGCATCAGAATTGATATTTTGATGCCTCTTTAATAGGAGAGTAACAAAAAATATTATGTTGTCAATCTGACCTCAAATAGATTTCTTTAAATGTAGAATTGTATTTATAACTTGTAGTACATTTAGTTTAATCCACTCTGTGTTATATCATTCATTGTTAGTTACATTCTTTCTACTCTGTCCTTATAAAAAACTCTTTTTTATTGGCAATTCTTAGGTGCTAAGGACAGTTGTAGTTGTGAATCTAGCCTCAAATAACTTCCTCTAAATGTAGAGTTGTATTTATACCATCTAGTCAATATAGTTAATGCAATCCACTATCTGTGTGTTACATCATTCCTTCTTAGTTACGCTCTTTGCACTCTATCCTTCTCAAAAATGCTTTTTTATTGGCAATTCTTAGGTGCCAAAGACGTTGCTGAAGAAGATGATATTTTTATTCTTGTGGCTCCTCAAAATGCCATTGGAAATTGTATAATTGAAGTAAGAAATATCATTGTGTATTTTCATATAGATATGGAGCCTGGACATATGATATATTGTTTTTATGATTGTCTTTAGCAGTTTAACTCTGTTGTGCAGGATCTACAAGCAATGACTGATGCTGCAGGGACACGACCTGTCATTCTTGTCAATCCCCGCCTTAAGGTTGCAGAGAGACATCCCTTCATAATCACAATTAATGAACTAGAAATGGGTAACTTGCTGCATAATGAAGAAATTGTTAAACTCATTTCTGTGTGATAGTCAGAATATGCATCAATTTGAATTAGATGGATGTACTGTTCTTGTGAGAAGGATCAAAGATGCCAGTGTGAAAGCATTATAAAAGACTTTAATATTCACTCATGTTAATTCTTTAAGTTTTTACATATTTAAAAATCTAAATGTATTTTATTCTATATTTTTGTTTTTTCATGTCTGTGTGCCACCATGTCTTCAAGCAGTATTCCATTTTTACATTTACAAAAATTGACTAAGATCATATCATACAACTTTCAGGATTTGCCAGCGTCTAGTGGCATAATGCAAGTGAGTAGTATTATAACTCATTATGTGTAATTTTCCATAAGAGAGGCTTTTTTTGACGTTTTGAACATGCCATGTCTTTTCAAGACAATGGGAAGAGAGAAGAGAATGGAGTATGCAGCATCATTCCAAAATTGCTACCATTTTCGGCTTCTCTATTTTGCAGGGACACAATATCCAATCATTGGTGCAATAAGGTAAAGATAGCCACAAAACCTGCTTTCTTTTAAATGGAGCATGCTGATTTTTATATATTTAACAGGAAGTTAAATAAAAAGTTCTTGCCAAATACATGCTGATGCTTTTAATATCTTTATTCCTTTCTTTTAACATAATATTTTTGAGTTTCTTTAATTAAAGGTGTGCTGCTAGTGGTATCAGATACTTCTCTCTTGGTGCAAGGAACCTGTTATTCTGATTTTGTGAAACTTGGAGAAGAATAATGAGTTCCAATTCAATTATGGGGATTAGGTACATATATAGAGTGGATTAAGGAATCTTAGGATAAACGGATATCTATTAACCTATGAACAAAATATAATGACTCTAAGACATGCATATAAGACTTTAATGCTCTTTCTTAAGTTGGAGCATATATATCTATTACACTAACTTGGTATAAATTATCTCAAACATCTTAACACCTAGTCCTTTAGTGAAGATATCAATCAGCTTTTTAGAGGATTGACTGTAGGGGGTAGAAATGATCTCCTTCATCATTATCTCCTTGGCATAGGGACAATCCACTCTAATGTACTTAGTCTGCCCATTAAATGTGGGATTAACCATGAAGATGACAACTTTGTTGTCATAATGCATGGTCATCAGTGTCTCCACTTAAGTTCAATCAAGAAGAATCTAAGCCACATCATTTTGTTGTTTGGACATAAATCAATTCTCAACTTTTGTGTTGGGCTTAAATACCACAATTTATTTCTTGCTCCTTCTAGTGACTAAATTGCTTCCTATGTGTGTGTAAAAACTTGAGGTTGATTTTTTGTCACTTGTCACCAGCATACCCAAAATCTGAATAAGCCTTGATCCATAAATAATTGTTTTCTAATAGACTAGCTTCTTTCTAAGAGCTCCTTTCACATATGTCAATACATGTAAGGCTTCTTGTTAATTAACCAAATTAGATGCATGGATAAATTGGCTTAGTAAATTCATAGCATAAGATATATCTAAGCATGTAACTGTTAGGAGGTAGATCAACTTCCTAATTAGCCTCCTAAACTATTTGGATCCTTAAGCAATTTTAACTAGTCATACTAGAAGGCTAGAATATGCTTTATAGGAATAACCCTGAGTTTGTATCCTAAGAGAATTGTCTCTTGAAGTAAGTGCATACTTCCTCTACGATAATACCACCCTGTCCTTGGAATAAACAAACTTGATCTTCAAGAAATATTATTCTGCCTAAGAGGTTCTATGTGACATAGTTGTTGTATTTCATAATCAAATCAGCTATAGATTCACAATTTTCAAATTTGATTAATTTCATTTTAGTACTTTCAATTGTCTCTAGCAATTTTTTTCTAAAAAATTTCAGTAAAATATAAGAAAAACTTATTTGCTTTGAGTTCATAGTTTGAGACATTTGTTGCCACTCACTGTAAGCTTCAGCACCTCACACATTCTCCTTCCAATGTGAAGAACCGTATGAAGATTGGTACGTAAATGATATTAAAGTTATGAAATAGTTGACTAATAGCATGGAGCCTTACAATGCCCGTAGTGTCACTTAAATTCAATGGTGAAGAAGATCTAAGACAACCTAAAATATTTGCATACAAATAAGATCATAGAATTTGTTCAGTCTAGAGTCATCCATGGGCTTTGTCATACCCTGCATTCCTCTCATTGCCAAGCTCACTAATAGGGATGAGAACCATAAAAACACCTACTATGTTGGGCACAAAATACAAGAAAATGATGCTTGCATGTAAGGATTGTTAAGGAATGATGGGTGGACTACCTTGGTAGGATAATTAGGATTGTGGCAGCCAACACTATCGATTACCCATAAATCAATGGGGGTGGAGAAGCTTCCCACTGGCCTTAGAAGAGCCACATGATGGGGGAGGGGTGAAAGGGTGTTGCAGTGGTTCAAGGTTTGCTTGACAGCCTTAGCAATGTGAGGTGTCATAGGGGGCTGACAGTGGTGGGTGGGGTGTTGAAGATTGGTCTTCTCTCTCTCTCTCTCTCTTTTTTTTTTTTAAGGTTAGGTTTTCACCTGGTGCTCCAGTGCTATGAAATTATAGAAGAAAAATGTGGTTCAATTCACTAATGGGGATATGCACACGTATATAGTGGTTTAAGGAACTTTAGGATCAATGCATATCCACTGGATTAAGAAACCTTATGATAAACGGGTATACATTAACCCACGAACACGGTGTAATAATGACTCTAATATAAGACTAATAAATTCCATTAGGTTTCTTGAGATGTTTAAACATTGTAGTTGAAAGATTATTGTATGCTTAAAAAAAACTTATTATCATCCGAAATCTTAGTGCATGAAAGATTATTGCCAAGATTATACTTTCTAGGGTCACAAAAGCAAAATATATACCAAGAATTATCCTTAAATTAATGTCAATGGTACAAAAAGTTAAATATACCATGATTGTAATGACTAAACAATTTAAATAAATCAATGAATATACCAATACTATAAAATATTAAATAAGAACATCAAAAAATATAATATAATATCAAAAAACCTTGTATGGCAATTGGAAGAATGGATCAAAAAATCACCGAGTTGCCTAGGCATCTCCTAGACAACCAGCATAAAATGTATAGCCAACTTAGGATAGATTTGGAACTACAATTCCACTGTAACATATCTGGAATTTTTTTCTTCAAAATATCATTTTTAAATGCAATCAACGTTCCAAGCATTTTTGAAAATGAAGCTTCTATGTTTTAATTTGAATCCAATGCTTTTCAAAAAGCCAATGAGAGTTCATTTATGAAAAAACTTGTAGAAACATTACCTTGCATGTTCAAGATTATTCTTATAATTTTTGTATTTTATACAGAAATCATAAAAAGTTATAAATAATATTGCTTTTTAATAAGCTAACTTCTCCAAAAAATGTTGTAATTTCATCGCGGTTCCAAACACAACCTTATTCTTGACATGGATTTTTTGCAGTTTTCAATCCAAAATTCCTTTCCATGAATTTCACTAATGGGTAATAATATTGCTTAAAGAAATCCATTCAAGGTTTTAAATGATGAATCTGGTACATTAAACATTCAAACATACGGTACATCAATTAAATATAAAATTTTATATCAGCCACAAAAAACTATATATGTTTTTTTTTTTTTTGTGTGTGGTAGCATGACATTGTTAACAATAGATGGCAAACATCCACATATGTGCTGGTTATTCAAATCGAAGTAGAAGCTTTCCATATATTTATTCTTTTTCTGGTGCATCAATTTTATACCATACAAATAGGACATGAAAAAAAATGGGCAACAAATTTTCCCTTTGCTGCAATGCTGGAGGTGAAACACTTTATGGATTGATGAAAATCTCAATTCAGGATGTCATATGCTTGCCCCTGTGAACTTTACAAGAGGGTAGATGATTCTGGAAATGAAAAATATGTCCTGATCGCCACATTCACTGAAAAGCCATCTATCAATGAAATTAATGATGCATTTGAAGGGAAGCAAAGGTAAGATATTTTACCATCCTACCAAGTGGTTTCCTGTTCTTGAGAAACTCAGAAGAATTCTAATGCTTTGTCTTGTCCAAACCATGCAGAAACAAAGAAAAATCGACATCCGGAATGTGGTAAATGACATCCATTCTGCTAATAAAATCTGTTCTTTAATTTCTATTGCAGCTTGGTTTATTGCTTTACCGTTATATACAGGGCATTCCTGCGTGGCGTACTCTCGTCATAAAACTGACGCCTTGAAAATATCACCGGAAGAGATTCGGATTAAGAGCCGATGGTGTCTGTCTCCAGTGGCCTGCGTCATTCTTTTCCCCTTCAAAAGATGTTAATAGGAATTGCGTCAAGTAAATATTGAAAGGGTTGATACTGTCAAGCGGTTTCCATTACCATTTGAATTTTAGTGGAAAATATGAATTACGTGCTTTTAATCAATTCAAAAGCATCCTTGGTCCAACCACAGTTACAACTACGTACCACAACAAATAGATGGTTAAGAGTAGATTAACAAATTAATTATCATGGAGCACGTTATTACAGAGTAGAAAAGGTATATTATTGAAAATTAAATCGGACATGAAGTTAAGATTCTTGCTGCTCTTATTGTAACCAACCTCTTTTACTCTTTAAACCCATGTAAATAGGTGTGCAGGTTAAAGATTGATATTTTATTTTAAATAGTTTTTGGTAAAGAATAGATATAATTCTATTTATTATTGAAGAAAACAACATAAGTCCCTTTTTTTATTGGTGTCTCATTAAAATCGTTAACCTAGGCAATGTTCATTTGTCCGTAACTTCTTGTTCATGGTAAAAAAAGGTTTGATAAAAATCATAAAAGAATATACTCATTAACCAAAACATTTTTTTATTAAAATAACCAACAAAAAGGTATTAAAAAAACTACGCTACCTTGGAGTCACCGTTGATTTTTTATATAAATAGTTTAGAATACATGATGGTAAGAATATTGTTTATTACCGATAACAACCTCACCGGTCATTATTGGCTTAATATGATTATTTGTTTATTTTTTTTGGGTATTGAGTTAATAAATTTAATTACAAGTCTGAGAATTCTTTGACACCATGTTAAAAATCACTACTTATTTACGTTAGTTATTATATATATGTGTGTGTGTGTGTTCGTTCGGATATAAGAATTTAAGTACGCAATTAATGTAATTAGGGAAAAGATAATCATCAGGTAAACCTGTATTTATTAATAGCGTTTCTTTTTTGCATTCAGGAAAAGAGACGAGACAGAATGTCGCGGTCTCCGACAAGGTTACGACAGAAAAGACTACACGTGTGCCGCCCGACATTCCTGCTCCAGAGAATTAAGCACACCCAACCCACCCAAAATTCCAAGTCAAAGAAAAGAAGAAGATGCTGCTGCTGCGAATACTCCAAGCGCAAGAATCCAACCCACGAGAGATCTTTCGGAGAATGAAAATTTTAGCTTTTGTCTGGGTAAGACTCTTCACTGTGGAGATTTTGCGATTTTAACCGAAATCGTATTTGAATAGGCGTTGACATGATACCGCCTGTTATTTTAAAATCCAGATGATTTCCAAGGCTGGCGTCCAATCCAATACCTTGGAATTCTAAAATCGTTTTTTTTTTTTTTTTAAATTATCGATTTTGTAGGATTAATCCACCAGCGAAGGAGCCATGAGAAGTGAAACTAAATCCAAGAAAAGAAAGCAAACGTTGTCACCGTGAAAGGCAAAGGAGAGAAGCAGACAGAAGTGGATGATCAGCTGTGAGCTCGATCCTTATCCTCCTACGCACCTCCAAGCAAAAAACCAACACACGAGCGTCCCATCCACAAGCGAACCGCCCTAACTTACTTACTTTTCCGGCACAGCCCAACCCATCCCATCCCAAATATTCCACACCGTGAAGCCATTTCTCGCATCCAATGCCAACATCACACATAAAGATTATGAAGTGAATCGAACACACGGCAGAGAGATCTATCTAACCAAGAAGAAATTAGACCGACCAAACAACACCACGTACGTAGAGCAGAAGAAGAAGGAGAAGGAGAAGGAGAAGGAGAAGAAAAACTGAACCAACAGTACTCAAGTTTGAGATCAACTTCCCATGTACAGGAGTCCACAGTGGCCTCGTTTTATTGCCTGGAGACAAGGCATGTTCCTGATCTTGCAAAAGAGAACAAAGCATGTGTCCTGCAACATGAGATGGGCGTATATATATTATACTAGTCCACCCATCAGACTTTGAGAAGGGCCCGGAGGACAGCACCGAGACAACGAAACAAACATGGGACCCCAAACCCCGCGCCTTTATTTTTCTCCCTGGATCTCCAAAATCTAAGCTATATATATATATACATGTACGTAGAGAGAGCCTTTAGGAATATTGAACATTTCATTTGGCGCTGGAATGAATTACACATAATATATATGCATGGTTCGGATATAACAACTAAAATGTGGAGGAATTCAGCTAACGAAGATTCCACTTACGTGAATGACCATGAGATCTTTTAAGTTATTATATGATACTTGCCTGGGGTTTACGGATTTTAAGAAAAAAAAAACCATAAGGTTGTAACCGTACGTAAGGTTAAAACTCACGACATCTTCCTTTCCGGGCGGATGCGGATCTGGACCAACCACTTCACATCTAACGCCCGCCCGTATATCTCAGGAGGAGCGATGAAGAGACATCTGTCGGTTTATTTTTTATGGGTATTTGAATTGAGCACCTGTAACATGATTTGTCTCGTTATCTCCGGTCGAAAAAATAAATGACGACCCATTGGTGTACGCCGAAGACCAATGCTGCTTTAGACACCATTAAACTTTATTGATCGTACAGATTAACAACTAAAATAAATATTTGTGAAAGCGAGACATGTAATATTTATCGTTGTGAGTTTTATGTTGATATATTTAAATTATAAAAATAAATAATTATGATTTTTTTTTTTTTTTTTTTAATATATGCGGTCTCGCTCCCACGGCGGAAGTCCAGATGTCGTCCTGAACCATCCCTCTCTTCCTTTCTCTATTTAAACCACCCACCACCACCAACGCCACGGCACGACCATCGCCGCCGGCTTTCTTCCTCCTCCTAGAGACAGAATCCTTCGGTCATCTCTCTCTCTCTCTCTCTCTCTCTAGAGATGAGGATGGTGGTCGACTTGGCCAACCAAAGAGGCCCGCTCTACATCACGGACACGACCACGTCGGTCGACTGCACAAAGGACGTGAGGTTCCGGCGAGGCTTCCGGTCGCTGATGGAATGCATAGTACCCTACTGCTTCACCTTCCACCCTTCGCCGGACCCCCCATGCTCCGACTCGAGTTCCACCACCCACCATGGCTCCGTCGTCACCGGCACCTTCTTCGGCTACCGCCGCGGCCGGGTCAGCTTCTGCATCCACCCCGACGACACCAAAGGCAAGACCTCCCCTCTCCTGCTCCTCGAGTTCGCTGTCCCCACCTGCTACCTCGCCAGGGAGATGCAGCACGGCCTTCTCAGGATCGCCCTCGTCTGCCACCACTCCTCCACGTCCAAGTCGCTCTTCGACGTCCCGACGTGGTCCATGTACTGCAACGGACGTAAGGTCGGGTTCGCCGTGCGGCGCCAGATGACCGAGGCTGACGCCACGGTTTTCAGACAGATGAAGTCGGTGTCCGCCGGCGCCGGAGTGTTGCCGGGGGAGGGGAGGTCCGGCGAGGGTGATCTGATGTACCTCCGTGTTGGTTTCGAACGTGTGGTCGGGTCGCCGGATTCGGAGTCGTTTCACATGATTAACCCGGTTGGAAGTCCGGGACAAGAGCTTAGCATTTTCCTACTCAGATCTTAAAAAATTTCTCAAACTCTTTTATATCCTAGTAATTTAAGCTTTACCACTTCACTTTTGTACAGACATGGACGCAAAAATCTTTAAAATAATTAATTTATTTGTAACAATAATCTACTTTTGTAACATGAAAGTTTCTTTTCTTTTTTATGATACAGCAAGAAACATCTTTAATAACATCTAATCCTGCAATAATATTTTCTAACCAAAAGTTCGATATATTAATAATACCTTCGAATATCGGGATAATATTTTTAACGTTACAACTAAAAACACAATTATTTCTTTCGATTCAACAAGTCCAAATAAAAATAATCAGAAAAGTAAACCAAACATTATAATGATTTTTTGAAGTAATCAAAGTGAAGGCAGTGGTAAAGGTAAATATCCAAATTTCGTTAATCGGCCGAGCTCAATCACGTTCGCCTAACCAATGTTATAAATAAATTATACCGTTAACACCAGTAAGCATAGACCATATGATTGATATAAGTAATTTTTTTTTTTTAAAAAAAATTGATATACCATTTGAAGAAATAATATACTACAAATGCATACTTGTATTGATTTTAATATATCAAATCGTAAATAATGAACATACCAAATTTAAAAAATAATTTTTTAAAAAGTAGTATGTTAATTTATAAATTTAACACAATAATTTTAAAATTCGATATATTAAAAATTACAATCCAAAGTAGCTGATCAAAACATATTAATCAAGAAGAACGTGAATGAAGCAGGGCTGGACACGAATTCTGATTAGTCAGTTGACATCCCCAGATTACTCCTAATCTTATGTTTAAGAGTATTTACAATGAAGATTAAGGTTATTTTTTAATCTTGATATTAATATATAAACTTAATATGGTATATCATTAATAAGTTTTTTAATTACACTTATCACCCCCAACCTTCTCCCATGTTTTCTAACTTCGTCGCACCAAATTCTTCTGCGTCTCCGACATGGAAGAAAGGAAGGGAGACGTGCCATCGCTGAAATCGCAAGAATCCCTAGGTTTCGAACCCGACGATCCGACACACCACTTCGAACAGGTGAGAAACGTTGCTCTTCCTCGTCCGTCCATGTCGGCTCGGTTCTTAATTTACGCAGTTCGTCCTTGAATTTGTTTCCAGGGGATTGTGTTGTGGAAGAAGGGCGAAGGCGAGGGGTCCAAAGAGCTGAAGAGTAAAGCGGTGGAGCACTTTGTGGTCTCTGCCAAACTCAACCCAAGGAATGGTGCGGCTTTCAGGTACCTTGGGCATTACTACAGCACGGTTTCTGTGGATACGCAGAGGGCGTCCAAATGCTACCAGAGAGCGGTTGCTCTTGATCCTGATGATTTCGAAGCCGGAGTGAGTGAATTTTTGGGACTGCGTTTTTTGTTGCTTTTATTTGTCTCCATAGGGCTTATATCGGTTTTCGCAGGAGGGGCTGTGTGACGTGCTAGATGCAGAGGGGAAAGAGAGCTTGGAGGTTTCCATTTGTAGAGAAGCATCGGAGAAGTCTCCCAGGGCATTTTGGGCGTTCAGGAGATTAGGATACTTGCAGGTATATAAGTAATTTGTCGGGATTTGTTCTATTTTCTGATACTCATTCTGAGTAACAGTATACCAACTTCCAATTGAACTGGATTCCTTTTCCTGATTTGCTCAATATATTTTACTCATCCCTCCAAACATTTTATTTAGAGTCCGTTTGGCAACTTCCATTTGCAGGGGTCAACTTCTGGAATATTGTAAAAGTTAGGTTTTGGGATGATGTTAAGGAACTACGTTTAAGAATTAGCTACAAAATTCCATTGTATCTGTAACGAGTTTATTGTAGTTTCTTGGTATTCCACAGTATTGTAAAGATTTATTATCTTTTGCACGTGTTCAAATTATTTGAAGATGATTTTAAACTCATTCATTACAAGTTTACACTTGAATGGTCATTTTATACTTGCGCTCTTGTTTTTGCTTTAATAAGACACATTTGCTAGTATTTTCTAAAACCCTGATATGATACATGGGAAACTCATTTAACGTTAAATTTCAATAGTTTATATAATTTTGTTAACTAATTCCATGTCCCAAAATGAATAGAATAAGAAGCTAGTTTAGGAAAAGAAATATGATAGTGATAATTTTATAGATAATGGTAAGTACAAGTTGTAAATAAATGTTAATTGCAAGAAAAATATCGGGAAAAGCTAGAATCTAGTTTCTTTTAAAAACAAAAGTTTGTAAACACAACTTCAGAATGCATAGCATGATGTTGCAGAAACTGTGAGATTCTACAAGGCTTGTGATGTTTAGGACTACTAGTTTTTTTTGGGAAGCTAGACTGAAATCTATTGGGGCCATTTAAAAAGGCACAAGTATTTTTTTTGTAGGTTCATCAAAAGATGTGGCCAGAGGCTGTGCAAAGCCTGCAGCATGCTATTAGGGGCTATCCAGCATCTGCAGATCTATGGGAAGTAGGTTCCCTTGTCAATTGCATCTTTTTCATTATTTTCTTTAGTTACATGATTCATAGTTCTAACCAGCTATCTTTTTTTTTTTAGTCTCTTGGTCTTGCATACCATCGTCTAGGCATGCTTACTGCTGCATTAAAGGTAATTCTAGTTGCTATTTTTGCATACCTGACCTTGAGAAATTGCAATATTGCTTTTATCAATCTAAATGTCAAAGTCAACCTATATTTTATTTTGAAGAATGCATGCTTCGTCCATTTTACAACACTTATTTACCAGCATTTCCAACAGTCATATGGACGAGCTATCGAGTTGGAGGGTTCTAATGTATTTGCGCTAGTTGAGAGTGGTTGCATTCTTTTGATGCTTGGTTCTTTCAGCAAGGTATGATGTGAATGAACATCAAAAATTATTTTTTTCCAAGGCATCTAAAAATGTTCTATTTAATCAGTCATCTTTTACGAATTTGATGAATCAGTTATATTTTACAAATGTGTAAGTTTTGTTTTACACAACAATGCCTCATTAAAGGTTTCTAGAGATTTGATATCTAACTCCCACATTTTAGTTGACAAACATCCTTCCACTTTACTAGGTGCAGTCCATGGACCCTTGGGTCTTTCCCACAACCATCTTATAAATATAATTTCCCAAGCACATTAATGACACATGGGTGGAAAGGACATTGACATGAAAAATGGGAATACTATTCAAAATTTTCCTTATTAGCATCATCCTAGCATCAAAGCTAAGAGATTTGTTTTTCCAACTTTCTAGTTGTCTCTTCACTTTGTCAATCAGCAACCTCTAATCCTTCCTATGAGGCTTCCTACAAGAAAGTAGGAGCCTCAAATATTTTGTTGGGGCCTCCTCGACCTTGTAATTTAAATGGTCAACTGGCTCCTTCACATCCTTCTCTTCCATATTGATGTTCATTGCTGAACTTTTAGAGAATTTAATCTTCAACCTTGTAAGCATCTTAAGTAGCCTCGATAAAAATTTGACATTCTATGCCTTACCAAAATGACGTTTCATCTAACATAAACATGTAGTTGGCATATTATGGTATAAAGATAGGAATGTCAGTAGCCTCTATCTTCCAACCTTAATTTAACATCCCCTTATTCTTGCTCCAATGCACATGAAGATGATTGCATCCACTCCAAGATTAAACAACAGAGGTGATGACATACTTATCAAGGTGAGTGCCTAGGTGCAAAGGCATGATCATGTCTTGGATATTTGCATCACCTTATCCCTAATTAAATAGATATTCCATTTATTCTCTCTCTCTTTATGATGCAAAGAACTTAATTATATCTTTTTGCTATTAATAAAATTTATGCAATTCTTGAAATACATAATCATATATATTTACTCAAATGTACATATTTGTGTTATTACACTAAATATTTTGATGTCAACTTAGGATTATTTATGTACTTAAGTGTTATTTAGGAAATAATAGAACTAAAAGTATACATAATTACTATTATATATTTATAAATTTATATAATATATGCCCAAAAAATTCAAAAAAAAAAATTTAATGTCTGCTAATCTTTTGCAATAGCTCAGTTGACTAACGGTATTATTCATATCTCCTACCAAAGTTTAAATATTGGTTAACATTAGAGCCGCTACCATTGTCAAAAATATTTAAATAGGTGTTGCTTGGGCACCTTGGTTTACCGCTCGAGTGCCTTGGAGCCCTGATAACTATTGGTTACAGATAATCCCCTTATCTGACTTCTCTACCAATACTGAAGAAATCCCTATTATCTTAATTTAACTAAGATGGAACCCTTAACCAATACAAAATATTCCTTGCCCAATTGAGCCATTTCTTATGAAAATAATACAACTCCAATGTTTGTAGGGGAAAACACCAAGTAACGTTATCAAAGGATTTTCTGAAATCATTCTTTCATGCTAATGCTAGCCCTTTTAACACCAAGTATCTCTTGCATTCTTAAAAGATATTTACCTAAAGATTGTTGATCCATCAAAAACCAATCTTCCAATCTCTTGCCATGTATGAAATTGTTTTAGTCGAATGAAGTATTATCCATCACCTGCAACAATTTGTTTGCCAAGACCTTCACAATTATTGTCTCTCCACAAAGGGACCCAACTTGATAACGTAGTGCTTCTTCAGAGCTTGGCTCTCACAATGGCAACTTCTAGATTAATTCCATATGTTGTATCCTTTTGCACCTCCTTGGGTCCCTAGGTCCACACTCTCCATGATATTGTCTCCAATCCCCTCCCCTGTCCCCTCTTATTCGGCAATTCATCTCTCCATTGAGTGTTCAAAAATGAACAATTAAACCACCCTCTTATTTATTTATTTATTTTGAAAAGAGTAAGCAGAATCTTATTAACAAGGTTCTTCGAATGACAAGAGGGCTAAGGAGCCTCAGAGGCCAAAATACCCAACCCAACTTTACAAATGAAGATAAACCCAAGCATTAAAAATTCTGAAAACAACAAACAAAATCCCTTCTCTATTACAAGACTTTCCCTTGAAAATAACACTATTCTTGTGCAGCCAAATATGCCAACAGGTTGTGTGAATAGAGAGCAGCAGTCTGTGTTTAGCCAAGATTCATCTGCCCCTTGGTAATCTGTTGAACTTTAGTAATTTAGTAAGCAGTCTATCAAAAGACATCACAGAAAGACTATTTAAAACAACAAGAGTTATTACGTCCAGATGTACTGTGCAACCCTGCAAGCAAAGAATAAGTGGCTCCAATCCTCTTCTCCTTGTTGACATTAGACACATTGTATCATTGCTTCTTGGCCTACTTATTCCTCCTAGACTTTGTGACCAGCCTATTGTGCACTAATGTCCACATGTAGAATTTAACCTTCACTGGCCCTGGTTTACTAACCTTCCAGAAAAGTTGATCTGGACTCCCTAGCTTTCCCACATGCTGCAGTTTGAGTCAAGGAAAGCTCATTTGCTTCATGATCCTTGAGATTCCTTCTCAGATTCAGGTGTCAAGAACAATAATTGTTCTCCCAAGTATCAATGTCATGAACCTTGGCTTTGGGTCTTGAAAGTTCGAAAATACCAGGGAAAGTTTCAGCCAAAGACTTCCCATTCACCCATTTATCATGCCAGAATGAAACACTCTCCCCAGCACTGCATTTACAGACCACGTTCCCCTGGAAAAATTCCTCCAAAGATCAGATAAAAGTCTTCCAGAAGGAATTCTGTGAGCATCTACATTTCTTCACCTGGATTCCCACTCCCCATTGGGCTTTTGGCTTGCCCACCATTTCTGAAGCTAAAAGATGCATCCCATGTTCATTATTTCCTTCCACAACCACCTTCTATGTAATCTCTCCAATATGTTGATCACTCCAGTTGGCAGCTTAAAAACCAACATGTGGAAAACTGGGATACTAGTAAGAACACTCTTTAGGAGAGTAAGCCTCCCCCCAAGGCTTAAAAATGTCCCTTTCTAACCTTCCGGCCTCATTTCACAGTCAGATCTTTTAGGATGTTTGTTGGTAAGAGGTAGGCCAAGATACCTCAGTGGAAAATCTTCTATTTTACAATTCAAGGTTGTTTCCTTGGCAGGCTTGTCATATGTCTCTATGCAGTTTCAGAGTCCAAGTTGACTCTTTTTTTGAATTATAATTTGAATGTTTAATCTGCAATTCTAGTCAGAAAGACAAATTCTGAAAAAATTATATATTCAGCCATCTTCACACCTGATTCTTTTCAATTTCCTTCACAAAAGAACAATTCTTCCTGTCATTGACATCAAAAGCAATGCAACATGTTAAGAGGTAGTCATTGCATCTTATGCTATTTGTTGGGAGTTGTGTCTTCACTGGAATCGTATTGACTTCAATTCCTAAATGTTCTCTCCAATGGGCATTGCCATTGCTGCCAGATCAGTTTGTGAAACTTGGGATCTTCTGTTGTAATTTTAGCTCTGTTTTTGTAAATTCTTAGCTTTTTCTTATTACATTCTGGAAGTTATCTCTTTAATTCTCTTAATTAATGACATTCATTCTTCATGTTTCCAAAAAAACCATGCAACATGCTTACATTAGTACTGCATTTCTGAACACTGATCATCACAGGCTGTGAAACATTTTCGTTCAGCACTGGTGCTTTCTCCCCAGAAGATGGCTGCTTGTTTTGGGCTTGCTTCAGGCTTGCTTGGATTATCAAGGGAGTGCATGAATTCTGGTGCCTTTTCTTGGGGTGCTACTCTTTTGGAGGTTTACTATATAATTCACACTTCTCTTCCTTTTTTCCATATATTTGTGCTGAATTTTGATATTATAGGAGGCTTCCAAGGTTGCAAGAACATGCGCCAATTTAGTTGGAAATATCTCTTCATCATGGAAATTGCTTGGGGACATCCAGGTATATTCGGGTAATGGAGCTTCTCTCTTAGGTTTTTCAGTACCTTTCATTAAATTTTTGAATAGGAAAGAAAACATTCAGCTCTTATACAGACATAATATTGTCACTTGCATTGTAATTTGTTCTTCATTTTGTTGGCAATTTCTCTCTTCTGAACTTGTTTTTATTCTTTATTTGTATATTGACTTCTTGCCATTTTTGGATACTTATCATCAAGACCTTGTAATTTAATTTTTTTTTTGAGAGAAGGTAGGTTGATCCTCATTGAAGATAATAGGAGTCATCTAAGAATTGTACAAACGTGGTAGAGATGGAAAAATATTGCATAAGCTCAATTACTAGTAAAAACAATCTCTCAATATGAAAATAGAGCCTTTGCTCCTCAATCCCCATTGACGAGCAAGTGTCATTTTTTTAAATGTTTTTGTACCTAGGCAACCAGTTGAGCCAGATGCGAGCAGCAATTTATGTTTGGATTGTGTCAGCTAGCCTATCACCACTTGAAGGGAATGCTGAAAATTTTTTGCAGAATCAAAGTTGAGATCCTCCTTGATAATTGATGGAAGCATCAAAACTACCATAAAGCTCCACAATTGAAGAAAAGACCAATCTCATCAGCAAGATGACAAAAGGGACATGATACGTGAAAAGTTTGTACTCATTTGTTGCAGCTCATTTAGAGTTAATGGTGGATCTTGAAGTAATCACATAAAAGCTCTAACATTCAAGGGGGCCAGTAGTTATCTTTGACTGTGAAGGTGTGAACTTCTGAATGAGCTGGATTCCATTTGAGTTGATCCAAAGAATTGACCGTGGGAACCATAATCGGCTAAAATCAGAGAGTTCTGAAATTTGTTTCACCTTGTTATCCTTTAGATTTCTCCTAAGATTTAAATTCCAAGCCTAATACAGATGAATTGTCTTTAAGGGTGATAGATGGACTGTGGGCCAAAGCAAAAATTAGGGGGAATATTTGCACAAATTACATTTTAGTTCATTTATCATGCTAGAACTTGACCAAAGAACCATCCCCCCTAAGTTAAAACAAGTGTGAGCATAAAAAAAGACCACAGCCACAGGTCCACAACCCCTTTCCGGAAATAAGAATACTTTGATTTGTTATGCCAGATTTCCTTCACCTAATTTTGACAACCATATTTACTTTTAATAATTTTAATACATGGATTCGAATCGAGAATGTGATGAGGGAGACCAATTGTTAGGGAAATGAAGTAGGTGGAGATGGTGGTTTAGTAGCATCATTAGGAGACAGTGATTTCAAATCCCACCTGGTGGGTTGCAAAAAGAGGGCTATGTTCTCTACAATGGTGATGTCTGCTAATGCTATCACCATTGGTGTAGCAGTGGCTAGGTAGGAGAGGGTTGTTGTGGGCTAGTGCTGTTGATGGTTGTGATCAATGGAAGATTTGGTGCCATTTGATGATTTGGGTTGATGTTGTTAAAGTGCTTCAAGTGGGCCATTTGATGAGATGATGCAGACATGTGGCTACATGCAAGGGTTGCAAAGGTTTGGGTCACATTGTGGCTTGATTTCTAGTGAGACTTGGGAAACCTGTAGTAAATGGTGCGGTAGGGGGGATGACTTTTGGAAGTCATCTGAATGCTCGGGAGGATGCTAAGAAGATGGTGCAAAGGAATTGGGTTCCAAGATGCGAAGAAATTCCCTCAGTACCATAGTGGAGGTTCCACTCTTAGACATGGTGCGGAGTTTTAAAGCTTCTTGAGGATGACTAATAGGGCATCTTGAGAGGGATAGTGTAAATGGGATGCTTTACATGGAGAATCAAGGCTTAAGTGTTGGGGAAGGGTCTCCTTTTGCTACCTTTAGAGGAGTTCAAACAGGAGGTATTGAATCAAGTGTAGGACATGTTTCAGCCTAGAGCTAGCAAGTGCTTGCTAAGTTGTTAGGTTGCTATGAAGGGGCTCCTTATAAAACTATGGGAAGATAGTGTAATGAAGATAATTTTTAACAACAATGGGTGCTACATTGGTTTCTTATAGGGGAGGTTGAGGAAAAGTGAACCTTTAGCACATTTCATGCTTGTAAAGGGTGGAGAGGATCCTTCATTCATCTTTGCGATTCTCAATGAGTTGAATATGTGGGTTTGAGATATAGTCACTTGCTTGTTAATAAGGTGAGTAGGGAGCTTAGTCTAGGGGCGAGGGATCTCTTGTTGGCAATGGTGGGAATTGATGGGTTGGGGTTGCTTTGTTCTCCAATAAAGGGCAATGCAATGACAGAAGGGTGAGAAGTTCAAGACAGCCTCTTGTCTTCCCTTCATGATTTTGTTTCAAGTGAGGCTAAGGTGGATGAATTGTTGTCACAAGTTAGAGGATGTGGAGATGATTGAGAAAGTCGGGGCTGAGATGGTTAGTGTAGAGAGGGGGTTCATTGTTTGCTTAATGAATCTAGACTAGGTGGTTTCTTTGTTTGGTCCAACCATCATCTCATTGAGCTTGAGAATTAGGCCACATATTGGTGATCAAGTAAAAAATATGGGCAATTCTCTCATCCAAGATGGGGCTTTGAATCTGGTGTTGTGTTAGTAGGAGGGCTATTTTGGTTCCAATGAAAATAGTTTCTTGACTTTAGGGGGTTGGGACAAGCAAGCAAGCATTGATGGCCAAGGTAGTAACTATGAAAGTTAAACCATCAATGGTCTGTCTGCAAGAGGCTAAACGTAGTGATTTTGGTATGTCACATGTAAAAGCCATGGTGGGGAAAATATTAGAGAATTTTTGCGCCAAAGCTACTGTATTGTTAGGAATCTTTCATTTAGTTGCTTGTTGTAATTGATAAAATAAGCTTGTGTAATATTTTGTACCATATGTTTTCTCTTTTTCATGTGGATCCATTAAATAGGTGACGAGAATTAATTAGTGTAGAAGAAATTAAAAGAAGCAGAGGTAGACCCAGAATTACTTGGTTAGAAATTGTATGAAAAAATTTAAATTTATGTAATTTAATTGAATATTTGACCATAAATATAAATATATGGAAGAAAAGTAGTCAAAGAGTTGGTGTCATTGATGTTCCACAAAATCTACATATGCTTGCAAGTGAGAAACCCCTTCCACTCAAAATAAATTTTATCATATCTTTAATGTTTCTTTAAAAGAATATCTTGTCGATATGCATCATTGGCTAATATGTAGGACACTTTCTGTCATTTGGAGCCTCAAAATAAATGTCATTTTATTCTTATGTTCCAAAAGATTTATCGGTCTTGGGACTTAATAGCAACCCTTAAACAATAGGATGTGTTTAGGAGTTAAGTTCCAAAGCAGGAAATTTGTTAAAAATGGAGAACCTGATGCATGATAACAACAACAATCTGAGTCATAATCTTACCATGCGAGGTTAGCCCCATGAATTCTTTTCTTCCTAATATTTTTATTTATTGTTAAATCTTTTGTTAATGCACTAGGTGGTTTGGCTTTATACTTAGGAGACCAAGAAATATACTAGTTAGAAGAAGACAATTAATTAGTGTAGAAGAAATTAAGAGTAAAGGTAAGCCTAAAAACTGCTTGTTAGGAATTGACAATAATAACAATAATACATGGAGTCATAATTATTGTAGAAGAAAAGATTTAAATTTATGTAATTTAGTTAAAGATTTGACAATAATAACAATCTAAGTCAATCTTACTACTTGGAGTTGATCATATAAATCCTTTTCTTCCATGTACCTCTATTTATTATACTTGCAAGAAAAAAATTCATGTGGTCAACCCCATGTAGTGGGATTATGACTTTGATTGTTGTCAATTTTTAGTTAAATTATATAAATTTAAATATTTTCTTATAGTCCTAATTAATTTAAGTATAGGTCTGCCTCTACTTCTTTTAATTTCTTTTGTACTAATTAATTCTCTTTTCTTAACTAGTGTGTTTCTTGATCTCTTAAAGAGACGATCAAATCACTTAAGTTGATTTTTTTATCTTATCCTCAATATGTATAACTCTTACTCTATTTCCAATAAAATCATTTTTTAGATTATTTCTTATAGTATTACCACTCATCTATCTAAGCATACACATTTTAGCAACACTTTTTCATATGATCATGCGTTACAACCTAGAATTTTGAGCCATAAAATATAGCTGAGTGAATGACAATTTTATAGAAATTTTCTTTTAGTTTTGAGGGTGTTCTCCTATCATGCACAAATCCAACGTATGATGCTCTCGTAAATGTGAGATCTGGTGGTTAGGAATCAAGCTCACAATTGAAGGAATATTTTAGTTCTAGATAGAATTTCACTGTAAATGGGTAGAACCCTTATGCAACTCCCTGTTTACTTTTTGACTTGAGAAGGACCTGTCTTCAGAAAAACGTCACCTACTTCGAAAGGATAGCACAAATTTAATGTTCTGCTATGACAAATTTTGTGGAATGTGATTAACAGCTAAGAAATGGATTGCATCACAATTTCCTTCTTTTAATGAAAAACATATTATTATGCATTAGACAATGCAGAGTTTATACCTGCAGTTGCAAACTGGCTTTTATGAGTGACATTATGACAATTTCAGATTAGTTCATTACATTCTTGCTGTTATAGTATTATGTTCCAAGATACAAGATTTATCTTAAATTTAGAGTATATGGAATGATTTTTGTCTTGGATGTGAATTTCAGATGGCGCATGCCAGATGCTTTCCCTGGAGTAAAGATAGTAATGACATCAAAGTTGATAGGCTGAATTTTGAAACATCTATACATAATTTGTGGAGGACCCGTCTTTCTTCAGCTGTTAATGCTAAATACTCTTATCAACATGCTCTGCATTTGGCACCTTGGCAGGCTATGGCCTACACTGATCTTGCCAATTCTTTGGATCTGGTTTATGCTTTAGAAAAGAGAGATGTGCCAGACGTCAACATGTGGTATAGGATAAATCGATTATCTACAATAGTTTTCGGTAACTTGACTTTTGATGATATGCTTTAATGACTGTTTCATTCATCAGGAATCTTCCTGGAAAATTATCCTTGGGTGGTCTGATGCTGGAGGGAGGGAACAAGGATATTTGGACAGCTTTGGGTTGTTTGGCTAATAACAATGTGCTAAAGCAGCATGCTTTTATCCGTGGATTGCAGCTGGATGTATCTTTTGCTGTAGGTTGGGCACACCTTGGAAAGGTAGTCATGCCGAAAGTTCAACTTTGTTGTACACTTGTGCTGATAGTGAAATGTTTGATTGTTGTTTTCTTCCAGTTTTACAAAACAACTTGTGTCATAAACCATGTGGATTCGGTCACATGAATATTTCTTTTTCCATATATTTTTATTTATTATCAAATCTTTTGTTAAGTTACATAAATTTAAATATTTTTTCACAATTCTTAACTAAATACTTTTAAGTTTTTCTTTACTTCCTTTAATTTCTTCTATACTTATTAATTCTCTTATCCTGATTGGTGCATCCTTTGACCTTTTTTCCAGCTTTATAGAAGCTTAGGTGAAATAAAGTTGTCCAAGCAAGCATTTGATCATGCTAGAAGCATAGATCCTTCACTTGCCTTACCATGGGCTGGCATGTCTGTTGGCATTAGCACTTCAACAAGGTTGACAATCTTGCCATATCTGTTTGTCTTTCTTTTCAATTCTATACTCTCATAAAGTCAATTATGTTGCTTTTAGCCAAAACTTAATAGAAGAGGCATATGAAAGCTGTCTTCGTGCTGTTCAGACTTTGCCAGTAAGTGTTTTTTATTTTCCTGTATTAATTTATCATCCTTTTTTCATCTTAAATGTATGGTTGTAAATGTAATCTTGAGTGGTAACATAGTTCATATAAACTTAATTTTGCAGCTTGCTGATTTTGAAGTTGGATTAGGAGCATTTGCAACTCTTTCTGGACATCTCTTATCCCCACAGGTGTTGCTTTTTGTTTTTATATGTACCATCTGCCAATTTATTAAGACTGGCAAGGATTGATAAGTGGCTTGGTGTTTCTTGTTTTTTCTACGAAGAAATCCCCACATGGTAGGATTAAGGCAATTTGTTGTTGTTGTTGCATATTCAAAAAAATCATTGTATTATATTTTATTCTTGGCTTTATTTTTATATATTCGACCTTTCTAGTAACAACTTTATTCTACAAGGATTATATCTATCAATTATTTCATATGTCATATAAATATGTGAACATTTTATTTTTATTTTTTAAAATATACATGTGGTTAGAGGTGTCAATGGACCTGGTCGGGCCGGCCTAACTCAAAAAGTATTAGCTTGTTTGGGCTACGGCTTGGGTTAGGTTAGGTTGAAAATTTTTTAATTTTTTTGTGATAGCCTAGCTTGGCTTAAAATTTTTTTGAGGCAGGCTAACCCAACCTAGCTTGTAGTTTGGTTGGATCAACTAATAGGCTCGTTTTTATATTTTTTATTTTTACATTGGTGTCATCAAAGTTTGACTTTGATCTGATCGACAAAAGTTTTTTTATTTCTTTTATTTTTTTCTTTGGTTTGATTAATTGAAGTTTTTTATTTTTTCCTTCAATTTGATTGAAGTTCAACTTTTGTTTGATCAAAGTTTTTTATTATTTTTTTCAAGACAATTTAGTCTAGCTTGTAACTCGATTGGGTCGATTGGCAGGCTTGCTTTTATATTTTTATATATATTTTTATTTTTCCATCGATCTCACCAAAACTTGGTTTCAATCCGACCAATAGAAGTTTATTTATTTATTTATTTTTCAATCTAATTGATCGAAGTTTTTTATTATTTTTATTTTTTTAATTAGTCAGATCATATCTCACCTTCGATCAAATTGAAGTTTTTTATTTTTTATTTATTTTTTCATCGATCTAACTGATCTCCCTTTCAATTAAATTGAAGTTTTTTATTTTTTTTATTGGTTTGAGTGTATCTCATTTTCAGTCTAATCAAAGTTTTTGATTTTATTTATTTATTTTATTTTAAATTAAATAAAAAAATTATAACGTTATTTAATAATCAATTCATCATTCAAACATATTATTTTATTTATAAATACATGAACATCAAACATTAGTCATTATTTATGAATCATGATTCATTACATTAAAATCAATATCAAGACATCATCAACTTATCATTCATGATTCATCATCTATCTAACACATTCAAACACAAGTCGTAAAGTTAAAGTAATTATTTTATTTTTGAATTCAAATTAAAAAATACATTATTTTTGTAATTACATCAAATATATTTACATTTAATGTATATAATTATATTTAAATTTGCAAATTCATTAATGAAGTCATTTTTTGTTGTTGTCCACAAACACGAGAAAGCTCTCAATCTTTAACACATATTAATGCTTCTAAAATATCATCTTCTAATTTTGCTCTTCTATCATCTAATATATTATCACTAATACTAAATGTCTATTCATATGCTACAAAAGAAGTTGAAATTGTCAATAAATCTCTAGTCATTAATGATAAAATAAGAAATATGTGTTTTTGTATTTTTCACTAATTTATTACATCAAAATATAGAAAATCAAGATTATCTCTTATTCAATAGTTATGATTAGTATTATTAAAATTATTTAATTCTTTCCTATTTGCTACATTAAAATCACTATATTTATCATCAAATACACTATAATCAATTATTGATGATGATGACGATAGTTGTGAAAATAAGACATTTTATGTTTGTTGTGTTCCATATTTTATAACATACATATCAAACTTATTATTTAAACTTTCTTCTACATTTTCAATTGTTACGTTAAGTTCTACATTTAAACAAGTTTGTATTACATTTATTAATTTTTTAACTTTTATTTTAGTCTTAAGATCTAAACAAGTACTTAATGTATATAAGAGAGTTAAGTTCTACATTTAAACAAGTTTGTATTACATTTATTAATTTTTTAACTTTTATTTTAGTCTTAAGATCTAAACAAGTACTTAATGTATATAAGAGAGGTATCCTATTTCAATATTTTAAAAATTTTTCTTTCATTTTTAAAATATAGGTGCAAAAAATGGATAATTACTATAATTATTAAAAACTATTACAATATTATATAAGTGGTAGATTGCATAAACAGATGCACAATAATATATTCCTGATAAATATTCTATTGCATTATAAAATGATTTTAAAAATTTAATAAAATAATTAACTATTGTAAAATCATTTTCATCTAATGATGTTGTAATATCATCTATTCTACCATTATAATAAGTTTTTATAGCTTCTTTATAAGGTAAACAATTATTTAACATTAAATATAATGAATTCTACCTATGAGAAACATCTATCATAAATGTTTTATGTAGTAATCGAAATGAATCATATACATGATTAAATTCTTGTTATCATCTAACATTAGATAAAATGTAACCTAATGTAGTTCTAATATTTTCTAGAAAATATTTTAATTCTTAAACACCTACTTGAACTATAAGATTAATTATATGACATATACATCTTCGGTGAAATAAATCAAAACTATTTAGAGTTAATCTACTTTTAAACATAGGGATAGTTGCATTATTATTAAATGCATTATCAAATGTAATAGTACCTACTTTTTCTTTAATTCCATAAAATTCAAAAATTTTCATAATAGTAGAAAAAATATTTTGAGCATTATGTCGATGATTTATTCTTCTAAATTCTATTAATCTTTTTTGTAAAATCCAATTATCATTAATAAAATTTGTAGTAATCGTAATATATCTTGCTTTACTTCTACCTTCTTAAATATCAAATGTACATGCTATAAATGTGTTAATAAAACTTATTATATTAACTAACTCCATTCTAAGTCTATTATAAAGTTCAATAATATCTTGCCTAGTTATATTTTTAGAAATTTTTTTAAATTGTGAACAATAAGCTTGTGAAATATATTCTTGAAAATGTTAATTATCACTATAATTAATAGGTAAATTTTGAACAATAATAAATTTAGCATGTAATTTTCTAGTATTACTAGGATTATAATGTCATTATGTTATATTACCTTTAGTATTAAAATTTAGTTGTATTTGAATTATTTTATTTTTTTTAAGATTTTTAGATGAACAACTAGCTATGTGTCTAGATAAATGACTTGTACCACCTAAAGCTTTGCATGAAAAGTTTGCATTGCAAATGTTACAATAGACCCTCTCCACCATAGTATCATCTTCTAGTTCTTTTATTTTTATTGCAAACTTCGACCATAAATTTGGCATTCTTCTTAATTTAGCAATAGTAGTTGAAGTCAATGTTCTACCTTTTATAGTTTAAGCTTAAGAGTATTGTTGTTCCTGTTCAAAATCATCGTCAACATCAATAACGTTATTGAAGATGAAGTTGTTGAAGTTATGTATCATTTTTACAAAGAATTTGACTTGAGAGTTGAAGAAAGTTGAAGTTTAAAAGATGATCTTTGTATTTTGTGAAAGAAATAGAGAAGATTAAATAAGTATGAATTGTGAGAAAAATTCTAACCTTCTTCTCTATTTATAGATTTTTCTATCACTATTCCTCTCTCTTTCATCTCTTTTCTTCTCTTTTTTTCTGTTGTTGGTTTCAATGTTTGTTTTTTACGAACGTTCATTTTTTAATGAATGTTTCTTTTTTTACGTATATTTCATTTTTTTCTTGTTGAAATAACGTTCGTAAAATGGGTTTTTCTTCTTTTTTTTCACCATTGGTTTTAACGTTCATTTTTTATAAACGTTATTTCAACAGTCAATTTTAATGAATATGATGTAGAGGTGTCCATTAGGTCGGATCATTGCAGGTTAGCTTGGCTAGACTATAATATATTAGAAAATCGGCCCACAAGTTGAGCTGGTCCATGGGTCGATTTGGGTTGGGTTAGGTTGGCCCACTAGTCGATTCGAGCCTGGCCTAGGTTAGTTTGCATCGTATTTGTTAAAAACGAATGTTGAAATAACGTTCGTAAAAAATGAACGTTGAAACCAATGATATAAAAAATGAGAAGAGAAGCCCATTTAACGAACGTTATTTCAACAGAAAAAAACGAAACATTTGTAAAAAAAAAATGTTCGTTAAAAAATGAATGTTGAAACTAACAGTAAAAAAAAAAGAATGGATGAAAGGGAAAGAGGAATAATGATGGAAAAATCTATAAATAAAGAAAAATGTTAAAAAAAATTTCACAATTCATATTCATTTAATCTTCTCTCTTTCTTTTATAAAATACAAAGATCATCTTTTAGACTTCAACTCTCGAAGTCAAATTCTTTGCAAAAATTGCACATAACTTCAACAACTTCTCTTCAATAGCGTTGTTGATGCTAGCAACGATTTTAAGCAAGAATAACAATGCTCTCAAGTTCAAATTATAGAAGGTAAAACATTGATTTCAACTACTACTGCTAAATTAAGAAGAATGTTCAAATTTATGGTCGAAGTTTATAATAAAGATGAAAGAGCTAGGAGATGATACTATAGTAGAGAGGGTCTATTGCAACATTTGCAATATAGACTTTTCATGCAAAACTTCAAGTGGTATAAGTCATTTATCTAGACATATAGCTAATTATTCATTTAAAAATCTTAAAAAAAATAAAATGATTCAAATACAACTTAATTTTAACACTAAAAGTAATATAACACAATGACATTATAATACTAGTAATGCTAGAGAATTATATGTTAAATTTATTGTTGTTCAAAATTTACCTATTAATTATGGTGATAGTCAACATTTTTAAGAATATATTTTACAAACTTATTATCCATAATTTAAAAAAGTTTTTAAAAATACAACTAGGCAAAGATATTATTGAATTTTATAATAAACTTAGAATGAAATTAATTAATATAATAGGTTTTATTAACACATTTATAGCATATACATTTGATATTTGGGAGGGTAGAAGTAAAGCAGGATATATTGTGTTACTACACATTTTATTGATGATAATTAGATTTTACAAAAAAAATTAATAGGATTTAGAAGAATAAATCATCCACATAATGCTAAAATATTTTTTCTACTATTATAGAAATTTTTGAATTTTATAGAATTAAAGAAAAAGTAGGTACTATTACATTTGATAGTGCATCTAATAATAATGCAACTATCCTTATGTTTAAAAGTAGATTAACTCCATCAAATGATTTTGATTTATTTCACCAAAGATGTATATATCATATAATTAATCTTATAGTTCAAGTAAGTGTTGAAGAATTAAAACATGTTTTAGAAAATATTAGAACTACATTAGGTTAAATTTTATTTAGTAGTAGGCGACAATAAGAATTTAATCATGTATGTGATTCATTTTGATTACTACATAAAACATTTACAATAGATGTTTCTCATAGGTGGAATTTATTATATTTAATGTTAAATAATTTTTTACCTTATAAAGAAGTTATAAAAATTTATTATAATGGTAGAATAGATGACAGTACATCACTAGATGAAAATGATTTTGCAATAGTTAATTATTTTATTAAATTTTTAAAATCATTTTATAATACAACATAACATTTATCAGGAATATATTATTATACATTTGTTTATGTAATTCACCACTTATATAATATTGTAAGAGTTTTTAATAATTATAGTAATTATCCATTTTTTTGCAACTATAGTTTTAAAAATAAAAGAAAATTTTTTAAAATATTGGAATACGATACCTCTCTTATATACATTAAGTGTTTGTTTAGATCCTAGGATTAAAGTAAAAGTTAAAAAATTAATAAATGTAATACAAATTTGTTTAAACATAGAACTTAATGTAACAATTGAAAATGTAAAAGAAAGTTTAAATAATATGTTTGATATATATGTTATAAAATATGGAACACAATAGCAAACACAAAATATGTTCTATTTTTCATAACCATCATCGTCATCATTAATAATTGATTATAATATATTTAATGATGAATATAGTGATTTTAATGTAACAAATAGGAAAGAATTAAATAATTTTAATAATACTAATCATAGCTATTTAATAAGTGATAATCCTGATTTTCTAAATTTTGATGTAATAAATTGGTGAAAAATATAAAAACATATATTTCCTATTTTATCATTAATGACCAGAGATTTACTAATAATTTAAACTTCTTTTGTAGCATATGAACAAACATTTAGTATTAGTGGTAATATATTAGATGATAGAAGAATAAGATTAAAAGATGATGTTTTAGAAGCATTAATATGCGTTAAAGATTGAGAGTTTGCTCATGTTCGTAGACAGCAACAAAAAGATGACTTCATTGATGAATTTGCAAATTTAAATATAATTATATATATTAAATGTAAATATATTTGATGTAATTACAAAAATAATGTATTTTTTAATTTGTATTTAGAAATAAAATAATTATTTTAACTTTATGGCTTGTGTTTGAATGTGTTGATAGATGATAAATCATGAATAGTAAGTTGATAATATCTTGATATTGATTTTAATGTAATGAATTATGATTCATGAATGATGACTTATGTTTGATATTCATGTATTTATAAATAAAATAATGTGTTTAAATGATGAATTGATTATCAGATAATGTTGTAATTTTTTTATTTTTTATTTTAATTTAAAATCAAAAAATAAATAAATAAAATCAAAAATTTTGGTTGGATTGATGGTAAGATACAGTTAGATCAATGAAAAAATAATAAAAAATAAAAAAATTTGATTTTATCGAATGTGAGATCAATTAGATCAATAAAAAAAAAAAAAACTTCAATCTGACTGAAGGTGAGATATAGTAAAAAAAACTTTGATCTGATTGAAGGTGAGATATAGTCTGACTAAAGAAAAAAATAAAAATAATAAAAAACTTTGATCAGTCGAATCGAAGAAATAAAAAAAACTTTTGTTGATCAGATTGAAGCCAAGCTTCAATGTGATTGATGGTAAAATAAAAAAATATAAAAGTGAGTCTGCCAATCAGCCTAGCCAGGTTACAGGTTGGGTTGGGCTGTCTTAAAAAAATAATAAAAAACTTTAGTCAGTTAAACTGAAGAAAAAAATGAAAGAATAAAAAAATTCTGTCGATCGGATTGAAGTCAAGTTTCAGTGAGACTGATGCAAAAATATAAAAGCAAGCCTACCAGTTGGGTCGAACTTCCTGAAAGCATTTCAAGTTGGGTTAGGTTGCCTCGAAAAAATTTCAAGCAAGGTTGGACTACCACAAAAAAATTAAAAATATTTCAACTCGGCCTGACCTATAGCTTGAATGGGCTAATACTTTTTGGGCCAAGCTAGGTCGACTCAACTCATTGACACCTCTAATGCAATGCAAGCTAACCTGGGTTGGGCCTGCCCAACCTGACCTAAATTGGCTTGCGAACTAGTCCAACCTGTAAGTTGATTTTCTAATATATTATATCCCGATTCAACCTAATTTTTTAAAACAGGTCAGGTTGGTTTAACCCATAATAGGCTGGCCTGACTTAATTGACACCTCTACATATGGTGAAACTTCATTAAGCAATAAAAAGTTTCTATTGAGAGTACTTTATGGGAAGATGTCAAGATAGAAGATAATATATAAGGTTCATTGAGACTAGAGAAGAGATCATTGGATAATGGTGGCATGGAGGGTAATAGGGATCTCAAGTAGTTGGTAGGCACCCTCGTTCAAGGGTTGATGTTGTAGAGGGGATATATGATCATAGGCATGGCAGGAACATATCGTGGTAGTGAGATTGGTGTTTTAGATCTCTCAGCTTTGGTCATAGAGCTTTCAATTGTCGGGATGTTGTGGTTTATTGAACTTGTAAGGGAGTGAGCCATAGAAGTATGTTCCATCAATAAGTTGAGCAGTTGAGTCATCGACCATATGAGATAGGTAGTTTGATGGTAGATGGTATGGTGATTGTGGAAGTGGGATGGGATTGGTATTACCTAGTGCAAGGAAAGTGTCTAAGTCATTGCTTACTCTTAACGAGAGAGGATGCTAAAGTGATTCTTCATTGGCTTGCCATGAAGTGGGGGAGTGGTGTTTAGTGGTGGATCAAGTCAATTTATGGTGGCAATTTTCTAGTCGAAGTCTTGAATTCAGATTGGAGGAACCTCTTGTTGGGTGAATGGAAATTGGAATGTTTTGAATGGGATAGGCTTTGGGAATATTGTCCAACCATCAAGGCAGATGTGTGAAGTGAGCAAAAGCACGATGTTGAGCCTCTTGTTGGAAGCCGCTATGGTGAGGGTGGAATTGAAAGTCAAGTTAAAGTCTCAAGGTGTGTGAATTTGGGGATAGGCAAGGAGGGTTATTGGGCGTGCATCTTTTTTTTGTTAGGGAAGTTGAAGATGGGAAGGGAGTTCAAGGATGATGGTAGCAAGGGGTTGAAGAAAGGGGGGGAGGAGTTGGGTTTCTGTTTTTAAGGAGGGCTTTGGGTTTTGTAGGGAGGGGTGGGATTGGTACTTGCAATGTGATGCAGGTCACTAGAGACAAGGGGGTGGTGGATGCTGCTTTAGAGGAGGAGGGGGGGGGGGGGGGTGTTGGGGTTGCTTTTTGGCTTACCACGTTAGTGACAAGGAAGGCTCTTCAATAGTAGAATAGGAGGTTGAGGATGGTGTGGTCAATGATGGGGAGTCAGCATCATTATTGTAGGATCACAAGATTTCTGAAGATGAGGATGTTAACGTTGTGGTTATAGGACTTTTTGGAGATTTTGAATGTTGTGGGTTGGTGGGGGTGCCAGAGGGCTTCTTGAAGTAAGAGAATTAATTTGGGCATGGATTGAGGATATCTTGATGGTTAACTTGACTCTTTGGTTTCATTCCTCTTTTGGAAGCTTTTGGGAAGAAGGCTGGATTCTCAGTTGGCTGAGCTAGGGAAGAGGTATGTGGTTTGTGGCTTGAATGCTTCTGCTAATCCCAGCCCGGCCCATGTTGTTAAGGCACCCTAGGGCACTTGTAGGGTCTTGCCTTTGGTGATGACAGATGGGTCCGACCCTTTAACAAGCTGTGGACTGAATGTCATGCAACTTGGCGAGGGACAGGGGTGACTCCATGGAGGAAGGCCTAGTGGACTGCAGGCAGGCTGGGGATGAGGTTGATGATGGTTACAGATTGTTCAATTGATTGGCGAGGATCTGAACACCAGGGAAAATTCGGTGGGGTTGGATTTGTAGGGACATTCCAGAAGCTTTGCTAAGGTGTTGGTGGTGATGAACTGATCTGCAGATCCTGTTGTTGTCAGAGGTCACAGGGCTTCAACTGTCAATCAAATGAACCTTTTGACTTGGAATGTGTGGTGCTGCAATGCCATTAGAGTAGTGGTATATTGGGTAGTAATGAAGGAGCACAGAGTGTTGTGGTTGGTATTCAAAAAACTAAATTAAAAACACTTGATTAGAAGAACTGAGGTAGGGGGAAGATTGATCTATATGTGTATAAGAGGTCTGATGGAGCTTCTGTGTGTCTCCTTCAAGTTGATGGAGAGGGAAGGGATTAGTTCTTTGTGGTTTATGGGCCTACCGATGGCAGCCTCAAAAAGGATTTTTTTGAGGGAAATCAATGAGATCGGAGCTTCTTGGCCACATCTGTGGGTTGTGATGGGGGATTTTAATTTGATATGGGGCCCTATGGAGAGAGAGATCAATGGGAGGCATCTTCACCTGGGAGATGTGTTTGTTTTCAGTGTGGACTGAAGATGCTGCTCTTATTGACTTGCCAGTGGCTGGACGTTCTTTCACTTGGTCCAATATGCAGAAATCACTTGTGATGTTGAGATTGGATAGAGTGCTGATCGATGGGAATTGGGAGAGCTGGCATCCTAACGTTGCTGTCTGTGCCCTCCCAAGGGCTTGCAATGACCACATTCTCCTGTTGGTGGACTGCAGTGAGAAATTCGCCAGGGGCCCATTGAAGTTTGAAAGCTTCTGGCTCAGAGATGGTCTTTTCTGTGACAAGGTTAGAGTGTCCTGGACACTTCCTGCACCTGGTGCATCAGTAGCTCTCAGACTTGCTTGCAAGCTCAAAAAGGGTAAAGAGATTATGTTGTGACTGGAAAGAAACTCCAAAGCCAGACAAAATGCGACTTTTGAAACAATTAACAAGATTGACAAGCTGGAACTGAACGGGTGCCTTTCAGAGGAGGGGGAGGCAAGGCTATTGGCAGAAACTGTATTTGGCTTCTGGCTGGAGACTGAAGAGGTGCTTGGAGGCAAAGGTCAAGACAAATTTAGCTAAAGGAGGGGGATCACAACACCTCCTACTTCCACAAATGGTTTAATGCTACGAGGAGAATCAATTCTATAAGGAAGATCAAATTTGATGGGGTTGAAAAATGTGGTCTGGAGGTGCTGCTAGCCATTGATGATTTTTTCAAAATCAAGTTCAAGACTCACGAAGGTTGGAAGCCTAAGTGGTCTCCATTCCTTCCAAAGCTATCGCAGTTGGAGGTGGACTTCCTAAAGTGTGAGTTCAGCAAAGAAGTCAGGATAGCAGAGGAGAAGGTGCTGGGTCTGGACAGTTTCCCTTCTATCTTTTTCCAACATTTCGGTGACTGTGTGCATCTGGACCTGTTCAAGGTGCTTTAGGAGTTGTGGGATTGCAACTCAAACCTGGAAGCTATCAACAGATCCTACGCCTTCTTGATTCCTTAAATGGAAGGGATGGTGGACGTCAATGACTTTCTTCTGATCAGTTTGATGCAAGGGTGTTGACTCATAGGCTGCCATGTCTGGTTTACAAGTTGATTCATCTTTCACAAATGGCCTTTCTCCCTGGTAGGAGTCTGATGGGTGGTTTTGTTGTAGTGCAGGAGCTGATTACCAAGTGTACAGGGGTTCTTGTATATGGTGGATTTTCAAAGCTTTTGACATGCTTTGCTGGTGATTCATTTTTAAGGTGCTACGAGCCCAGATAAGTTGATCGACTTGTTTTAAAATATTCTCCATTCCTCCAAGGGGGGCAGTTCTTGTGAATGGGACTCCTTGTTCCTCTTTTTGGGGTTAGGCAAGGGGTTCCCTTGTCTTCGATTCTCTTTAGTTTTAGTATAAGCTATGTTGGATGGTTGGCTCAGGGGTTGGAAGGTTGGGAAAAGTCATATTGAAGTGGTGATCCTACAATACATTGATAACACATCTGAGACACAACCTGAAGGTTGGGAAACTAGGGAATGTGGCACACAGCTCATGCGTCTTCTTTCTATTGTTCCTCCTTTTGGTAAACAACAATCAGCTGGTTTGGATGTTACACCATTTGGGTGAATTCTCTGTGAGAAGTTGCTATGCTTGGCTCAGGGCACAACAGGGTGTCAGGGGAACTCCTCTGAAGGCTTGGAAAGCAGCATCTCCTCTGAAGGTTTGATGTTTTATGTGGCTCCTGCATGGCAAAGCTTTGACTAAAGTTCATAGGTTGAGCTAGGTGGAAAATGCTGACGTGAATTGATAGAAGATTTGCTGGCCGGAAGAGGGAACTTCCGAGTATTTGGGGGTGGATTTATCTTACTGAAATCCATTATTATGAGTATTCCTCAATTTCATGTCTCTCTTCAAAGCTCCAACTGTGGGTTATTCAGGTAATTGAGGTTAGATGTGGGAAGTGGCTTTGGAAAAGAAACAGAGAAACGGGGATATAATCTTATTAACTGGTCAACAGTATTCAATAAGATAAACACAATATTTAATGATACAACATAGAAATTAACTTATAAATTAATACTTAATAACAAAAAATAATCTTAATTATATTAAATGAGTGTTTAGGATTGAAAAAAGACTCAAAATACCTGACAAAGTAATGGATCCTTGTTAGATTTGTGACTGAATCTGTCAAGCATGCATGAAACACCTGGTGCAATATTATGCTGGAAAAACTAGGAGGCTGCCTTAACAAGTATGTATTCTATTATCTGTGGTGTATGCTATCGCCAGTAGATGTCTTGTCCATGATTTGTATTTGCGTTTGTCATCATTTCTTGGAGAAGGGTCACGGGGTCCATGGTAATGCTGGTAGCTAGATATATCTTATTAGTTAATACTTAATAGCAAAAAATAATCTTAATTATATTACATGAATGTTTAGGATTGAAAAAAGACTCAAAATACCTGACAAAGTAATGGATCCTTGTTAGATTTGTGACTGGATCTGTAAGCATGCATGAAACACCTGGTGCAATATTATGCTGGAAAAACTAGGAGGCTGCCTTAACAAGTATGTATTCTATTATCTGTGGTGTATGCTATCGCCAGTAGATGTCTTCTCCATGATTTGTATTTGCGTTTGTCATCATTTCTTGGTGAAGGATCACGGGATCCATGGTAATGCTGGTAGCTAGATATATCAAGCTTGCCATTTTGGCTTGATTTTGCAGTTCCATTGCCCTATTGAGATCTTTGAAAATCGTTCTGCTCTTCCTGTATTCTTAAGGTACGTTTTGCAATTGGTTATCCATGGCAGCTGTGGTGGTGACATACTTTGATATTGCTAATTTTGTCAATGACGCACTTTTCATTATTCCACTGAGAGCTTATTTGAATATCCAACATTAGTTAGATTGCTCGGTACATGTAGCATTGTCGCATGACTTGCACCATGGCTACATTGGAATACATGATTTTTATATTAGTTTATAGAACTAACATTACCAGTGATTTCTTTATTATCGTCAAGGTTGTGGTTGAACATTCTCTATACTACCGTCTCATTGGTTTAGAAAACATCAAAATTTTGAACTTTTTTTTGGCAGGTTTTTTGTGCTGTGAAGCAAGCTGTTCAGCATGCACCTTTCTATCCTGAGTCACATAATTTAGATGGCTTGGTATGTGAAGCACGATTAGACTTTCAGTCATCTATTGCTGCATATCAACGGGCTAAATTTACATTGGACATAATGCCAACATCAATTCTGAAAGATAAAGCCGCTGATGTTTCAATAAATCTTGCTAGATCACTTTGCCGGGTAAATATCATTTGAATAATATTTACTTTGACAAAAATACGATACTGTCTTTAATTGAGTAAATCTTTTTTTCTCAGTTCTGGCTATATAAATCTTTTTATGGGTGCTTTTTTGGCTTTAAGAAGGATGTATACTCAGATGAATGAGTAGTAATATTATAGGAGATAAGCAAAAAATGATTTTATTAGGAATAGAGGAGTTTTACCCATTGAAGATAAGAGAAAATCAACTTAGGTGGCTTACTCATATCTTTAAGAGGCTAAAAGATGTATCAGTTAGGAGAGGAGAATTAATTAGTGTAAAAGAAACTAAAAGGAGTAAGACTTAAAATTACTTGTTTAGAAATTGTGACAAAATTTAAATTTATGTAATTTAATTGAGAAGATTTAATCATAGATAGAAATATATAGAAGAAAAGGATTCTTGTGGCCAACCCATCTAGTGAGATTATAATCTGGATTGTTGTTGTTGAAAGAAGGATGTATGCTATTTTGCTCTATTTTCCATTGAAAGCCTAAACTTTTCTTTGTGTAGGCAGGTTATGTCCTCGATGCTGCAAGAGAATGTGAAGAATTGAAGAAACAAGGTACCCCATACGTTGTTTTTCTGAATAACTTGCAATAATTGCATGATGATGCAAAAATCATTTTCTTGTCAATATTTGCAAAATAAATGTTGATTGTTTGGCCCACAGTGTTCTTTAAAACAATTCATAATGCTGATTAGCTATTATTCTCATTTTGTTTGACCCTTGAGGTCTGCTGGATGGCAAGGGTTTACAGGTATATGCTGTTTCATTATTCAAACTTGGCAAAAATGAAATGGCTCTTGAAGAGACAAGAAATTTAGCTTCAGGTGTCTCTAAGATGGATGAAAGTTCCCGCGTTGCTGCATTATTGTTTATATGCAAATTGATTTATTTTATTAAAGGATTAGACTCGACTATTGCAACCATTGTCAAGTTTCCAAGCAATTATGTTCAAAGCCCAAAAGTTAAAGTTATTATTCATGCAATCAATGCTCTTGGAAACAGCAGTATATTTCAATCAGTGTTTCCGCACAGCAGTGTCAGCCTTATGTCGCATGAAGAAATTGGTGAGATGCATTATTTGGATGCCCTTGGGAAAATGGTAATTCTTTCATAAACTAGCTTCATAATTTAGCATTTGCATCATTACATAAGTGTTGATTTAGGTTGTCTGGATTCCAACTTCTCTGTTGCAATATACTTGTGTGCAATTTAGTACTTTGCAATGTAACGACTTACATTTCTAGTTATGCCTTGCAGATATTAAGTGTTGACGCAGAAGAGAGTATGGGACTTCAGAATGCAGTGAAGCATCTAAAGAAAGCTCTCCACATGTACCCCAATAATGGTTTGATAAGGTGATGTCATTTTGAGATTTTCAGTAATGATGCAATTTGTGCCCAGCCTGGTGGTATTACTTCATCATACATTGAAACCATATGCATTTTCTGCATCTGATATTGATTAACTACTGTGCAATACTTGTGACTTCTTTGGTTTCTTTACCTTGCTTGTGACCTCTTGATATGATGGACGCGAGGATTTTGATTTGAAGTTCATCGGATTAGGATTTTGTTTTATGTTGTTACTCATCCCTTTTCTTTTCCTACTGTCCACTGTAAAAATGTACCTTATCTAGTTTTGTTGCTATATATTTTTGAAAATTGATGGAAGCACTATTTTATTTCAAAAACAACATAGAAACCAAATAAATGCAACATCTGAAGACCAGTTTATCTGCATGGAAGATATTTGTTTACTGGATTAGCGTAAATATCATATTAAAATGTATTTCAATCAATCACCAATTCATATTTGCCCCTTATGTTGATTTGGTTTGGAACAGGATTCAACTTGGTTCACTTCAGTTATCTTCCAAGCTGTGGATGGCTCCTCATATTGCAACTAGATGTCTTGCCATACGAAATGACTATTCAACCTCTAAATTTTCCAAATCTCCATTTGAGGTTCTTGGTTCTGCTTCTGTGGCCTGCTATGCCTGTTGCACTGCAAAACAAAAATCTGCATTCACATCCTGTAAAAATCAATTTCCAGCTGGAATTCATGGGCTGCATCTATTGCAAAAGTATGTATATTTTTTTGTTTCTCGTTTTACGCCAAAGTTTAATTAACTCCTCTTTACTGCCAAACAGATGGTTGCATCAAGAACCTTGGAATTATAAGGCACATTATCTACTTGTGCTAAATATTTTACAGAAAGCACGTGAAGAAAGTTTCCCTCGGCATATCTGTGATGCTCTGAAACGCATGATTTTAACTTGCTTATCAAATGAAATATATGTCGGGACGAATCATTTTTATGACTATCAAAAATTCCAACTTCTATTAGCAGTCTCCGAGATCTGTTTGCAATGTGGATATTACATTGACTGTGTTAGTCATGCAGCTGATGCATCCAGGATGCTTGTTTCCAGGAATTCTTTGTTCTTTGCTTACCTTCAAATGTGTCGTGCATATGCAGCAATGGGGGACTGGCAAAATCTGGCTAGCAGCTACATGAATTGTTTGCGGACTAAAACAAATCATGAAATTGGTTGGATCTCCCTCAAGTATCTTGGTTATAGATTTATGTTGCTTGATAATCTCAACCGCAAGGAGCTAGATTATGAATCATTCCCCATGGATAAAAAGTGTCATGAGAGTATGTGGGAAGCTATTTCTGATTTTGTACTTTTTCAGAGATACGTATGGGATGTGGACTTCATTCGTGCGGAAGAAACTTTAAACCATGCCAATTCATTGGGGACTGCAGATGGGTGTCTTCTACTGTGCCATGGTATGCTGCTCCATATTTATTTAAATATATCTGGTCTTTTCTTTTTGTTAATCTATTGTAATCAATTAGAAAAAAGGTTCTGTTATAAAGTTTGATATTTATTTATTTAATATTGTTCGGAGAAAGTAAAGCACTAGAACTTCAAATTTTGTGTAGACTTTTGCTATTAAGGTATCAAATATCAACTACATTTGATGGAACTTGAAATGTTTGAATTATTTGTTTCTTGACATATTTATTACCTCTTCATGAATATCGTTATTTATCTCTAGTCTCTACCATTTAATTTTCATGAGTAGAAAATTTGAATACTTCACATGTATATCTCTCTACCTCATTTTATTGCCAATATATCCCTTATATATGCTATCATATCATTAATCACAATGTACGAGATGCTATTTTATAGTTGAAAAATTGTTAGTATACCATTTTATCCATCCACGTCATTGAAAAGGGAAAGAGGGCGAGCATTACAAACCTATTAAGGCACTTTATTCTGACCCATAGGTCATGGGTTCAAATCTTAAGAAACAATTCCTTTATTCATGGAGATACAATTAAACCATTCCCAAAAAGGAATGGATCATGGGAGACCGATCTTAGGGAGACCAATTTGAGACGCATTGAAAATCACGTATAGGCATGACAAGAAGATTTTGATGTTTGAGGCATACATGTAGATCTTCACTGTTCATTGGGGAGAATGATTTTTTCAGTATCATTTAGATACAATTTTTATACTCGGATGAAGCTACTAACAACTGATGTGACCAAATTGCACTAGTATCATTAGGAGCTAGCATTAACTACCCATTTGCAAAGCCTTAACCTAACATACAAATGAACCCTATGGTTTTAACATCTCTTTGTAGCACATGGCATTTAAAAGGTTAGGCTGAGGTAAATGGCCTGAAGAGTACAACTTATTTAAGGACCTTCATTGAGAGGTAACCATAATGTCAGCAACGTGTTTTCCAGTTAATTATCACAAACTTCTCTATGCTGGCCTTCTTCGAAATTATAAAATGTGTAGAACATTGTTCCCAAAGGCAATTTGTTTGAAATAAAAATAATAATTTGATTGTGTCGAACTTATTGGTGAAGAAGATTGGTTCAATGTAATCACATCCTTTTGTTTACCAGCATAGCATTTTCTTACGAGTTTCATTGTTTGCACATGCATGCTTCAGCATGAACCACCCAGTTGATCAATAATCTTGCAGGTGCCGTCTGCATGGAGCTTGCAAGGCAAGGGAGTGCCTCTCAATTTTTGTCTCTGGCTAGAAGTTGCCTCTTAAAGGCTAAAAGGTCGGTCCATGGATCACTGCCCATTGTGTCAATCTTGCTGGCTCAAGCTGAGGGAAGTCTTGGTTCCAAAGCACAGTGGGAGAAATATATCCGTGCCGAATGGTTTACCTGGCCATCAGGTTCCAGTTTTTTGTATTTTTTTTTTCCCATTTTTTTTTCCATACAGAAGTTTGAATCTCCCCGTTAAACCTTCTTGATTTTGCAGAGATGAGGCCCGCAGAAGTATATTTTCAGATGCATTTACTTGCTAATAAGCAAAAAAAGGCATCAAACTTGGACAGTTGTGTGGAGTTGTGCCAAAGCCCTGAAGGATGGGTTCTTCGAGCAGTCCATTTAAACCCTTCGTGTGCGAGATACTGGAAGATCTTACGAAACTTGACGCAATTCAAATAGTTTGCGTTGGAGATGCTGACAGTGAAGGTATCAAGCCGAATCCCCCACATGGTGAAGTCTTTTATGTGTCTCTTATGCATCTTAACGTAGTTTTTTTTTAATTTTTTTTTATAAATTGACCGTGAATGATATCTCAATTGACATCTGAGCAAATTTTCTCGTAATTAGACTAATGATGTAAATTTCAAACAATTGTGATAATTAACCTAGTTTCGTCCCTGACTACTGTCTGTTAGCCGATGTCCGCACGGAAGATTTCTTGTGAAGTTTCATTATTGAAATCTTCAGTTTTATATGTGGTTGGTTCCTTCGGAGCTACTTTTATTGGTTCTCGTAATTTGACATTTGCGTCTACTTCGTGATTGTTCCAGTGGTCTGCATGATCATGTGCTGCTCAAACGATCGATACCTTTTCATGATGGATTGGTATTTGGCATCTCATGTTTTCCATCTCTTGACGAGCGAAGTGGGTATTTATTTGTAAAATTGTGCTACCTCGAAGGGGTAAGCTTTGTCAAAATAAACTTGTTAATCAGGAATGCCTGAACTGAATTGGTCCTCAAATCTCCTCAATCTGAAGTGGTACATTGCTTTTCATTAGAAACAAAAGTATTAAGTTTTGCGAAGGAGGCTACCCTTTCTTTAGTTAACTTGAACCTTTTTAAGAATATTAATACAGCCATTAGAATATTTCCCTATTCACTCTATTTCGGTAAAGTCCTTTATCCTTCGAAATTTGGCTTTATGTATATATATTCATTTTATTCGACCAGATAATTTCATTCCACTCATCGTAGACTTTTTATTTTATGATTTCACTCATGAATGTTTGACATGGTACCACCCACTACACTACATATCACCTTTGCACGTGTATTAGTTGAAATTAAGATTTCGGTGTAAATATATTTTGAAATTTTAGATTTATGCGATGCATACATTAGAACGTCAACCTGCTTTTTCACAGTTCATTAGAATATAACCTATTGAACATACAACGAAAGATAAATTTGGGTTTTAGTTCTCACCGGTTCTTTTTTCTTTTTTTTTTGATGTTATTAAATTCCACGATTAGACCGTCAAGTTTGCATGAAATGTAACCACCATAAGCAATATCCAAGCTTGCTTACTTTTTTAAAGATATCTTTAAAACAATATTAGTTTAAAAATAATTTTTATATTAATATCAGAAAAAATTTACGTCGATTTTTAAAATTGTGGTAACTGTTTTTATTTTAAATTTGAAAATAAAGGTTTAGATAAAAGGATGTCAGAGATTAGAGAAACCATCTGCAAGAGTTGAATTGCTACTCTTTACTCTTTTGTTATAGTAATATTCTTTGCTTTTATTAAAATTTAAATTTTTTTGAATATAAAAATTATTATTATAAATAATTATCTACGACCACCATATTGAAACTTTTAAATTAACTGTGTTAAGATTTAAAATAATTATAAATTTATTTCAAAAAATATCATAATTTTTTATGTTTTTAAGATAATAGAACGAATATATAAGTCATGAAACCACAGCTAGAGTAGAGATAAGCAGACAATCCAATGTGGGGCCCAAGGAAGCATAACAGTGTACAAAGAAATCTGCAAAGGTAAAACAAAATAGGAGCCCAAGGAAGGATAACAACATGAAGGCTTACACCTAGTGAAAAGGTTTTATGAGTTTTAAAGATGTCTCCTACCAAAAAAGTCGTCCATTTATTTCCACAAGTCCAAATAGTCTACAAGAAAATTAAAAAATAAAGAAAGGAGAAGATAGATTGAAAGGCCTTTGAAAATATCATAATTTTTTTATAATAAAAAATAAAATAATGGCACTGTCATTAATAAACCAAAAAAAAAAGACCATTGATATGACATGCCGAAACGACGAATGGAGTGTGGTTCGGTCGGCGTACGTACGGCTCCGCTGCTTCTTCCCTTCGGCTTTGGGGGCAGGAACTTCCCGTTCCGCCTTTGGGGCGAGGGTGATCGAGTAGGCGGGCGAGTCGGCGGCGATGGAAGGGATGGCGAGGAAGCGGCGGCAGCAGCGGAAGCAACGGCAACGGCGTGCTGCAGGTGTTGCGGAGGGGGAGGCACCTCCAGCACTTGGGGGTAAAGAGTACGTTGATGGAGCATGCGAAGAACAAAAGGAGAAGCATGAGCAAGAGGTTGAGGAAGATGACAATGCTATGGAAGAGGCGGAGGAGGAGGAGGTCGGTGAATGGAGGAGGCGCGCTTCTCGCCCTAGGGCTGCCAGAAACCGAACATCTTCTTCCAATTACCCTGTTCGAGCTCTTTCTTTTGCTGAAGTTGTTTGAATAGAGCGAAAGTTTGTTTCTTAGAAGACTACGGAGGGAGGAAGATGAATGTCTGTTGTTTGTCCGTGCCAGGTCCCCCAGAAGAAGCCAAGAACTGGTGTCATTACTAACAGCCTGATGTGCCATCAGTGCCAGAGGAACGACAAAGGAAGGGTCGTTCGGTGTCGGAGATGTAGCACCAAACGATATTGTATACCGTGCTTGAGATGGTAGGCCTTGCCCACCCTCTTCCTGGTTTTGTCCCTTCTGTCCTCCTTCTTGCACTACCATGCTTTTTTACTGTCTCGTCTCTGGAACACAATTACACAGGTATCCACATCTCTCCGAGGCAGATGTTGCGGAAAGCTGCCCTGTCTGCCGAGGGAACTGCAACTGCAAGCAATGTTTGCGCTTGAAAGTAGTCCGGCAGGTTCTTATTGCATATTCCTTCCTTTACATAACCAGTGATTTAGAAACAATGCAGGGATTTTCACTTAACTACTCTTGCTAAAGTGGGGTTGGGAACTTATTATTGAAATCAGATGCCGGTCAAAAAGATTAATGACGAAACAAAGAAGACTCATTACCACTACATGGTTCATGTATTATACCCATGGCTAAAGGACTTGTGCCAGGAACAGAAAATCGAGAAAGATATAGAAGCTAAGTTGCAAGGCAAGTCCTTTTGTCGGTTATGAATTGTGGTCCATCATCTCTGACTTACATTCTATATGTGTGCTAACTCGAATCTTCAAAACAATAGGTTCAGACATAAAATTGCAACAAGCAAGTTCTAACATGGATGAACGTGTATATTGGTAAAATCTCAATTCTACCGTAAAACATGTTCCGGCATATATTTTTCAATTTTGATTGGGATTGGAAATTTTGAAGTTGCATATTTCATGGTAGTTTCTCCAAATAACTGAATGATTATTTTACTTTCATGCAGTGATTACTGTAGAACTTCTATTTTTGATCTTCATAGAAGCTGTCCAAACTGTTCTTTTGACCTGTGTCTTGGTTGTTGTAAAGAACTTCGTGAAGGAGGGCTTAAACCTGGGGTTGTTGAGACAGTGTTTGTTGAAAATGAATTCACACAAAGAGAGATGTGCCGTGTAAGTTCAGCTGTTGAACCTGATACCCACTTTTCAGTTGTACATCTGGAGTCTTCTCGGGATCATTCAGCACCCACGGTTCAATGGAAATGCAACAGTGATGGTAGCATCTCATGCCCCCCAGTGGAGTTGCATGGCTGTGGGAATGCACTTTTAGAGCTTAAGTCAATGCTTCCTGAAAATTGGCTTTTGGACTTAGAAGAAAAGGCCCAAGAAATAGCTAACCGTTATGAAGAACCTAGTGTGCATTCTTTGTTGTGTTTGTGCTTTGATACATCTGGCCAATTTGATTCCAATAACAGAAATACAAGGAAAGCTGCATCTAGAGATGGATCAAGTGATAACTATATATACTGCCCAACTGCATTAGATCTTAAAGAGGATCTTGTGCATTTTCAAAAGCACTGGGTAAAAGGGGAACCGGTAATTGTTCAGAATGTGCTTGATTTTTCGTCTGGGCTAAGTTGGGAGCCAATGGTCATAGCTCGTGCTTTACGTGAAAAATCAACATCAAGAACTGGATTCTCAGAGTATAATGTTCAAGCAATTGATTGCTTGGATTTTTGTGAGGTTTGTCAGTCCTCTTCTACATGAGTATTTTTATTTCAGCCAGTCACTTTTGCAAGCTGATGGATGCATGATGCATATTGATGAATATATTAATTCTCTTGATTATTAGTATTCCCATGTACTAATCTGAGAATATGTATCCTGCTGTTTTTTCTCGAAAAGGAAGATCTCTTTCAAGATGCTGGCATTGTACAAAGTCAACAGAATAGTGTGAATAACATTATTACTTTATCATTTGGTCTTGATGGTTCTTTCATTTGCATACCATCCCTACAAAATTATTGGTTTCTTGCATAACAAAATTGATATTTCTAGACTGATGCTCACTGATTTCTCTGTAGTTTATGTTTTACATTAGCTCCCTTTTATGTGCTAGTAGCATGTATTATCTCAGCTAGCTTCTTTTTATTTTTGGTAGAATTGTCTTTGGTGTTTTGTCTCATCTTTTGTGTTATCTGTTGCATAAGCTTGTATCCTCTTTCTTTTTATTTAATATATTTTTTTATTCTGTCTTGGCTGTCAAAAAGTTTCATTGTGTGTGTTACATACTTCATAAACTTGTAATCATCAATTGCCGAAAGTATTTATATATGAATTCAAAAATTAGACAAAATGCCATATTTGTCAGAATCTTTCACTATTTAATTTGAGTTTGTGCGCTTGGAAACGAATGGAAAGAAAAAAATTTCATTCAACCAAAAAATGTGCTCAAAGGGAGGGTGTTTGTCCCTGTTTTCCACTGGAAAATAATTTCCATTGGTTTCCATTACAAACATTAAAATATTCTCTTTCCTTTCCCAATTAAAAGGGTGGAATATGAAAGGAGAATATTTTCCTTTCGTTTCCACACATCCACAAACATTTTACTGGAGTCAAAAGGAAAATAAAATCCAGTGGTTTCATTTTCCATTGGTTTCCCTTTGACCATATATTTGTTATTGTCTTTTGTTTCCTTGGCACACACACACACACCCTTTCATGTGAATTTTAGAACGAGATGATTGTTAAGATTGAAGGATGGTTTTTCAGTATTTATTCACATGAAGAAAATAATAAGGTTAGATTTTTGTTCTAGGTAAGAACGAATCCATTGTCATTTGTGGAAAATAGCGTATGATAGACTGATGGGTGATTCTCTGTTGCTCTATACTTACTGCAAAAACAAATATTTAGGAAACAGAAACTTTAGATTGGATAATGCTCTATTTTTTATCTCCTAAAATAATTGTTCCTTGATAGAGGACATCAAAGAAGATTGCTAGCACACCATGGCCATTTGTTGACCGTTAAGCATTTCATCAAAATGAACTTTTTTTGCAGGTCGATCTTAATATTAATCATTTTTTTAAAGGCTACACTGATGGGAGAATCTCTGTGGAAGGCTGGCCTCAGATGCTCAAGCTGAAAGACTGGCCTCCATCTACTGATTTTGACAAAAGACTAGCACGTCATGGGATTGAATTTATAAGTTCATTGCCTTTTCAGGAATATACACATCCTGAACAAGGCCCTCTTAACATTGCATCCAAATTGCCGAAAAAGGCAATCAAACCTGATCTAGGGCCAAAGACATATATTGCTTATGGGCTTGCTGAAGAACTTGGTAGAGGGGATTCAGTCACAAAACTTCATTGTGACATGTCTGATGCGGTATGCATAAGTTTCATCACAGTTTTTTTTTGTGAGTTGTGATCCTGCAGCTTTTTTGTAAGTTTTCTTAATCTCATATTTTGTTCTAGCATACAAGTATTTTTCTTTCACTTTTTGACATCTCACTTCTATACAAGACACTGTCTGAGCTTATATTTTCGCATCTCATTATATTGCACAAACTTTCTTCTATTGTAATTAGTTAGCATTTTTATTTGCTGTATTCTCATTGGAAGGTGTTGGAGTGGAAATATTGAATTGTCTATCTTTTAAGTTTAAAATAGGATTTGACAATTAGACCTTTCCAGGTGAATGTCTTGACACATACTGCTGACATTACTCTTAGCGAGACAACCCTTAATAGAATTGAAGAATTGAAAGCAATACATAGAGCTGAAGATGAAGAACTCTTCTCCAAGGATAGAACCGTTGATGTGGTGACCCAAAATGTGGATAAAAATTCTAACATAGAGGGCCATGAAACCCCTCTAGATGGTCAATCTGGTGAAGTTGGTCTCTGCACAAGAAACAAAACTAATGGCTGCTGTACTGAAGTTCAATCTGTTGAAGTTGGTGAAAAGAGAGTTTTGACTTATTTTAGAAGGAAGAAGAGGGGTGGTGGCTGCATTGCGGTTCAAGCTCTTGAAGGTGGTGAAAAGGGAGTGCTTACTTATTGTAGAAAGAGGAAGAAGGCACATGGGTTTGCAGTTTCTCGTTCCAATCATGAGTTTGAATCATTTCCATATATTGAGAGAGAGAGTGACGAGGAACCTAACATATCTTTTGAAACAAGTAATTTGAATTATGGTGGTGCTTTATGGGATATTTTCCGAAGAGAGGATCGTGCTAAATTGCAAGCTTACCTCATGAAGCATTATGGTGAATTTAGGCATATACATTCTCATCCTGTGAAGCAGGCAAGCATGATAAAACTTGAGCTTGATGTCCACTTGTTAGACCAATGTTATCATTTAACATGTAGATTTTTATTTTTTTTTCCTTACAGGTTATTCATCCCATACATGACCAGGTTTTTTATTTAACGACTGAACACAAAAAAAAGATGAAGGAAGAATTTGGTTAGTGACCAAATGCTCGTAGTAGTTCTATCATGTGATCAATGACAGCAATTTTCCGTGTTTGATAAGTTTGTCAAAATATTGGCTCCCGGGGATTTGGATTACGTTATTATTTTGTGATTTTGTAGGAATTGAGCCATGGACTTTTGAACAAAATCTAGGGGAAGCTGTCTTTATTCCTGCGGGATGTCCACATCAAGTGCGAAATCTCAAGGTATGTGAGCTTTTTTGTCATGGAACTCTTGCGTTTGTTTTGCCCCTTAGTTCTCTCACGGTATCCATCTTTCTCAAACAGTCTTGTACGAAGGTTGCTCTTGATTTCGTTTCACCTGAAAATGTTGGTCAATGCATACATTTGGCTGAAGAATCTCGCAAGCTCCCACAAAATCATTTTGCCAAGGAAGACAAACTAGAGGTTGTTTACACTTGCTTATTTCACACGTCATAATTATTTTGAAAAAGAAGTATTCGCTTGTATGTTACAAAGAAAAGTATCAAATTACATGCGTGCCACTTGTTAAAAACCGAAGACATGCAAGCAAAAGGCCCCAGAGAAATCTATCCAGTATCGAACCCTGGCCTTGCATGATTTTCGAGGAAAACATCAATTATTAAATATCGTGGATTTTACCCCACCTCTGTTTGTCTTTCAATCAGGTGAAGAAAATGTTTCTCTGGGCAATCGATCGGGTATTGAAAGAGTTGGATGGTGTTCAACCTGATCCAAAGTGAGTACCTTTATTAAATGTTGTCTTCCGGACTAGTAAATTGAATTTCTGCTCCTGATTTTACTTTTCTGTATCATATTGGCATGCATTTTATTTTTAAATCAAATTATTATCCTCTTATTTTTAACGCTAGATGTCTGGCTAACGTTCCTCGAGCTGACGTATCCAGTGTGTGAGTGCCATAATCCCCAATTTGTGTCTTTTTTTCTCAAGACATCTCTCTTTTGCAGATCGGATGATGAAAAGTCTCCGAGGACCAAGAAGAAAGGTAGGAAGAAAAGGAATTGATAGGGACAAAAACTATTTAAAACAAGTTGGCTGCTTTTCGTATATACAATTGGCGTTTTGCTGTTGATGCCACGTGTATTTTATGCGGTTTTAGCACATCATGTGTTTTTGTTCGTGTGATCATCTTGTCTTCCCTGCTCCGTGGGCAAATCGTTTGTAGCAGGGAAGCGTTTTTGTAAAAGTAATTAATTCTTTGTATGGTTTCTTTTTTCCCTTTTTTTTTTTTTTTGAACATTGCGAGATTTTCTTGGTTTAGAGTGATGGATTTTCACAGAAGGAAAACGAACATCATCTACAATTTTACTTTTCTCCTTTTCTGAAGAACATCGTCCAATATTTCTATACCGTTTGACTAACCCAATAGTTGATTTATCTAGTCCCGTTGTATTTTCTTTACAGCATGTTTGGATATTAAATAGAGGGGAAAATTCAGAGGCAAGACGGAAGAAAAGAAAAGAAATGGGAAAAATGCAGAAGGGGAAAGAAAAGGAAATCTTCTTTTTTTTTGTATATTTTTAAATATAAATTATGGAGAAAAATTAAAGAAATATGTTTAATATACTTCATTAGATTCTTCTCTTTTCATAGCTTGTGTGAGGAATTATTCATTTAATGTGGTTCCTTTTTAAATAAGCGCTTGCAATGGATAAGCAGTTCCAAACTTGTTTAGCTTATCTTATTTATTGAAAACTATCCTTTCTGTTTAACAATTTAAATGAATATTTAAGTTAAAAAGTTTGAGAATAGGGGATTTTTATTTTGGCACGAGATACTTGTAATTAAAATCATTTTCTTTAATTTTAGTGATATTTCTTTAAATTTAAGTTTATTTTTTGTAATTATTTAATTACGTATTAGACTTTTTAAGTTGATTTAAGGAATATTCATTGTTTTAACCTAATAATCAGTGGTTGAAATTCATCAAAATTTGGTGAATTTTAAAACTTGCGTCAAAGACCAATATCTATTTGGTTGAAGTAAATTATTTTGTCATGTATTTATAGTCATCTAAGAATAAAATATGTACAGTTACTTTTGCCTCTCTATTTACATCTGCGAGAAGAAATGGTCGTACAAAGAAATTTACCTAATACTGTTACTAAAAAATTTGCCCCCTTTTTCTATTCAAATAACTTTTTTTTAAAAAAATGTTTATTTATTTTTTTTAAAAAGTGCTTTTGATTAAAACAAGAAAAAATCTTAGATTCAAAATCATGATTTGAATGATACCATACACCCCAGAGCCTAATTACTTATGGTGGGAGCTTAGGAACAGATCATTTTTGGAAGATATATTGTCACATGTTTAGGAAAATAGAAGTGATTTAGTTGTTACATATATTGTCACTGGTAGAATTATGGTAGGCGTTGTCAAATAAATTCGAAGTTAACGAGAAAAATCGTCTCCTCATGGTAAAGCTAATAAATGGTTGAGTATCTGATTACACGTAAGCGACCATTTACTTATTCAAAACTAGATATTTTGAAAGTATTCCTGGTTAGTTTTTAACCGTATCCTCGTAACGGCCCAAACATTTTATCTTCTCTTCGATATGCTTATGATCAACATTTTTAGGTAATTTTCCTGGTTTCATGCCTATTGTTGGATTTTTTTTTTTGTTTTAAGTTCATGAAGCAATTTTACATTTTTCGAATCGCGGAAAGTGGCAAACTGAAGTATGCATCACGAAACTGGACTTTCAAAAAAAAGATAAATTGACGGATTTATCTATTTAATTAACTTCGGGTATTGTTAACTTAGGGTTTGTAGTGTACACTTACGGGCCTTCGTCGCGGGAGCAAACGGGATTCCACTGTTCCATCTAAAATAACAGTAAATTCTTTGTTTATAATTATAATATTTGAAATGACGAGAATTTAAATCTCAATAAAAACTACGAACTACTCTTTGTCAACTGAACTATTGTAACCGATTAAAAGTAACGGCAATTTTGATTACGCAGCTGTAGATAGAGAAAAGTAGACAATTTATCACAGTAAGCTAGTTAATCGAAAAGATAATAGACTGAAATATTTCTGGTAACTCGATATGAAAATTTTTCACACTTTCTTAGGATTCAAATCACCATCATTTTCCAGAGAGAAATAAATAGGCGGCGTGGATGGAGATCGCGTTTTGCGGTTTGAGTCAAATTATTTTATAGAAGAGGACAAATAAATCTCTAAAGAAGGTGGTATACTTTTGTGAGTTCGTCACGCAACCTTGTTTTCCAAAATAAATATTTTTTGACACGCTAGAATTGTCGTTGTTTCGTTGACAACAATTTGGCTGCTTCTTATTCTCAATTTTGATTCCGTGCTTTTTCCCATGATCATTTGAATTCTCATGGGAAATAATTGGTTTTTCCAGCCGTATCATCTCCGGGCATATGAATCATAAGGACGTCGATGTTGGGCTATCGCTAAATTCTATGTCTTACAAAACAGCACCAATTTAAAATATGAAAATTGAACCAGAAAAAAAAAAAAAAAAAATCTTGACGGTAAAGAATTGTTTTGATGAATGGATAATCAAGCACAAAATTTGATTTTTGGCCTTCGGAGAATTTTTAATAATAAAAAATGGTGGAAATATTTCATTCGACAGTGCTGACAGCAGTCACAGCGCAGTATATATATATATATATATATACACACACACACAAACGTCACCCGGACGTCCACATCGGACGAAGAACATCTGACGGTCAAGAAACGGCCAAGAGCTGATCCGAATCAACATCGACCGTCCGTCACACCCGTTTCTCATTCGCATCAAACCGCCTCTGGTTATTATTATATTTGTTCCTCGGGCGCTGCATCCCCATCGTTCCGCCTCCTTCGTCGTCCTCTGCCACGGCGCCGCCGCCTTCTCCGGTGATCCGAGCCTGTTTCCATACCGTTTGCTGCTCTCTCTCCCGACGTCTCCATTTGCTTTCGGAGTCGCCAGTTGGTACTCGGAAGAACCGGGCTCCTGGTACTTGTTGGGTGCGATCGATTGATTGCCTTCGTCTCCTGGTTCTCCCCTTAGCGTTCAGGAATTGGACGAGCTGGCGATCGAAAGCAGTCAAACCATCGGGGTGGTGAGGACGAAACAGAAGAAAGTAATGGTAAAGAGTGAATTATATATGCAAGTACTCCCCCTTGCTTTCCTTCTCTCTCTTGTTTGCTGTTGTTAAAACAATTCAGGGGAGTTCCGATTGTCTTGGGTCAGGTTGCTCCGACGATTCACGAGGACAACTCCGGGCCGCCTTGGCTGCGATCTCTCCTGAAGGCGAGGTTCTTCGTTCCATGTAGAACCCACGGCAACTCGGGTAGGAAGGAGTGCAATTTCTACTGCCTGGACTGCATCGGAGACGACGCGCTCTGTTCTTCCTGTGTGGCCCAACACAGGAATCACAGCATTGTTCAGGTACCAATCATCAATATTATTATCTTATCTTGTCGCCGCCGCCGTTTTGGTTACGAAAATACCGACGTGGTCCAGATCAGGAGATCGTCCTACCACAACGTGATACGAGTGTCGGAGGTGTCCAAGTTCATCGACATCTCGGGCGTCCAGACGTATGTCATCAACAGCGCCAAAATCGTGTTCTTGAACGAGAGGCCGCAGTCGAGGCCCGGGAAAGGTGTCACCAACACCTGCGAGATCTGCCGTCGTAGTCTCCCCCACGCCTTCCGCTTCTGCTCCCTCGGTTGCAAGGTACCCAACCCAACTCTCACTAAGCCGATGCTTTTCTGCTCGTCCTCCCACCTTTTTCCACCTCTCTCTGAAACTGCTCGTTGCTTCTCCGTTCAGCTTAATGGCATGAAGCTCGACCCAGACCTCACCTTCTCGCTCCGTGCTAGTCCGCATGGTTCGTCCCAACACCCTCCGATGCGAAGGAATATCAGAAGAAGGACGTCCCCTTCCGACCGGCTGACTGACCTGAGGTGCATCTCCTCGGACGGGGAAGGCAGGTGTCCATTTCCTCCCTTTGTAGAAAACGGTGGTAACTTGGGCGGCGGCATTTGGCCGGCGACGCCTCCGGTGGTCAACCACCGGGCTTCTAGGCGGAAGGGTATACCACATCGATCACCATTCTGAGATAATAATAATAATAAAGTAGTTGAATTCCAGATAACCACAACATATACGAAACATCGGCGAGATTGCAATGGAGGAAGAAACGAGAATGTTCTAAAGTTGTCTTTGTCGTCAACCACCAAAAGTCAAGCAGAATTTGTGATGATATCTTTAGACTGCTTCCTTTTTTTTAAGTGAAATTTTTCTACGAGGTAATAATTTGATCGTGTATTTTATTATTGGTGAAGAATTTTTATTATATTATGGATATATATTTAAACTTTTTACCTTTACATCAAAAGAATTCTTGAAATCTGTGATGTAAAAAAGTGGGGAATGATTTACATTCCCGTTATTCCAGCGGAGACCGCGGTGGGTTGAGAAGGAATTATATTACGAAAAAATAATAGTGAACGTTGAGAGGGTGTCTGTGTATCAAAAAAATAATGAAATATCATAATAAAAAATGATGTAAAGAAAAATGAATAGAAAATTAAGGTATTTGTATATAGAATAGAAAATGATGAAATTTGAAATATATGTGTATAGAATAGAAAATGATGAAAAATCATAAAATATATATATTTATTTATAAAATATTAAAATTAATAAATTAAATATTTTTTATATTTATCTATAAAACATAGAATAACAAAATTTATTATAGATAATATAAAATAAAATCATTTATAATAATTATTACAATATAAAATATATTTTACATATCTTTATTATTCCATATATCTCTCGTAATATCAATTTTCATCTATTAAAGATAGATAATTTCTATATTAAAATTACATATTATTTATATATTTTATGATAATTTATATTTTCTTTTCCTTTATTTTCTATCAATTTCATAGATCAGAAGTTAGGAAAACGAAATAAAATTTTTCTTATATATATCAAGGAAAAATGACGAAAAATCATTTAATACACAAACACCTAGAAAATGACAAAAAATTTTATGTCATTCTCATTTTTGACATTTTCTACCATTTTATAGGTACACAAATACCTTCTAAGAGTTTCTTTTTGCTTGACCAGATTGTAAATTTTCACATTGGATGTTTTCCCAGGGTTTTGTTTACAATCGATTTTAAATGTTTTAGATTTTACGTTGTCACGATTCTGGTAAAATTGTTTCACATGTTGTTGAGACCGTAGATTTTCTAAATATTCTGGAAGACGTTAAATATCGATTCACAATTTTCTTTTTTTTTTGAGAATTGGAGATAAAAAGTTTTGGTTTTAATTAATTTGTGCAGTTTGTTTATAACACGATATCTAATTTAGCAGAGTGATCTAAAATTTCACACTTCTCTTTTTATTTAAATCGACGAAAAATTAGGGTTTCATTTGGAAAGTACGTAAAGCCGTACGTCCGCAAAAAGAAGAAGACAATGGCATTAAATCTACTCTATGAGTAGATTTAATACTAATTTTTAAACGAAGAAAGTTTAGAAAAGTGTGCTGATCAGTGGTAGTGGTAATCGAGTTACCATCCATGGTGTACTTAAAAATGGTAACAAAAATGTATATATGGCTGATTCCAATCAGCGTGGAATGGATGGTTAAATTTCATTTAATAATTTTTTAAAAATAAAAAACACATCATTCAAATCTCATATTTTAATGCAAATTTAAAAGTAGAGATTAAAAAATTAGACCTCTGCACTCCCATCTCCTCTGGGAAAGTCCGTGAGGAATCAAGAAATCTTCCGCGACGCATCTCCCATCCTATCACGGACCATGACTTGTCCATCGCCGTAGTAGTTATTGTCAATTACGAATTGATATTAAATTCCGAATAATGACTAATATCTTGACCATCTCTCATTTTATGTAGTACCACCTATCAGAATAGTGTTATTAGATCCAAATTTTATTGCTAATATTTAAGTGTGATTTTTCGCAACGTAGAATTCTACATTTGTCAGGTCAGCTGGTCTATTGAATCTCATCTGAATGTGATGTACTTCTTCCAGGGGCCATTGAAAAAATTACATGGTCAGGTGAGCCAGACATGAAGACAGAAATATTAAAACGATGTAAATAAAGTTTAGTTAATATCCGAGGCATCGTGAATTTTAATATTATCGGTTATATATCTATGTTCCGTGTCTTACACTATTATTATTTTCCACCCACGCAAAACTGGTTAGCATTGTTTCCAATATATATATATATATATATAAATATATGCTGACGACAGGATGTTGTAAAACGCATGTGAATCTTCATTGCACGTTCCGATTAACTTCTCATCTCTTGTCGATGCAACCACATCCTTTTTTAAATTACATGGCACTTTTATGGTGGTGATATATATGCAGCTTATCTTGTTCCATGTAAATACACAAATCTTTCAAGGAGGATTAAGTTATATGCTTTTGGTGTAAATAAGGGATATAGGTTGATATTAGATGCTAACCCATCTCTTCTTCTTTTTTGTGACACATTACCTCCAGCAAAGCTAGTTAAAGTTGAATAATAAGTATACCATCACTATCAATAATGTCCTTCAAAAATGATCTTTTATTGCAGCATTGCTATTTTCCAATACAGATTAGATTGATCTAATGATAAGACACTAAACAAGTTAATTGTAATTTGCAAAAATAAATAAAAAATCTCTGTCAAAAATATGAATTAAAACAAGAATCAGACCATTATACTCCAAAAATACATAAGAACAAACATCTCCTTTTATGTTAAACCACAGAAAAGATCGCTCCGACAGAGTAAGAAAAACCCCGGTCTTCAAAGAGAGGGCGTTTCAATATATTCTGTGGGAATTTTAGGGACATCCAATCATCGATAATGTTTCATAAAGAAATAGCGTTTTACTGCTTATCACTAAGTACTTATTTTTTATTTAATTCTTATCATACATGTACTCTGAATATCATATTCAAAATTTTCAGATTCCAACATTTTTACTCACAGAAAGCTCCTTGCCTTTAATCATTACTTGCCAGCCGCTTGTTCAGAATAAGGAATTACATGATCTTGTAGGGAATGGACATGCGTGTATAAATTGAAACGAAAGGCAAGTGCTTTTTGCCCATTTCATTCAGTAATAGACAATCTCCCATTCTAACAGACCAGTGACTGGATCGGATAACAATAATTAAAAACTAAAGAAGAAAATAGTGAACATTGAAATCATGAAATCATTTCAAGGAAGCAGGGCAGAATCTTAACATTTACATGAATTACAGTATAGCGAGAATTCCTTGATATCACCAGCATGCAATGTTTTCTGTTTACGCACAGCTTAGTGAAAGCAAAACCTGCAATTGAAGATACAACTCATCCATGTATGAAAGGTTCAAAGTAAATTATGACATTTCAGAATAAGAAGCAAAAAGGGAGAAAAAAAATTAAGAGGGTAACCCAGGCCTCATGTCAGTGACACACCTTGGAAGCTCACTATTACTTAAATGATTGTTGCTTGTGAGTATATCTCTCTGACTCCCGTCCCCCCTCAGGTTCTTTCCTTTTGAAACCTGCACCTGCTACTTGGAACATCCATGCTTGCTGCTCTTCAAATGTGTGTGGACTAGCAACAGGAAGTTGCCGTGTGGAGGATACTATCCTTTCATCTCTCCCTTCCATGTCTGTGTTGCCTGGGCCGGCATTGAGATCAAGATTTTTTCTGCCCCATTTTCGACTGTCTTCAGATCCACCAGCACTAGTGCTACACTCTTGGACGTTAATTGCATTAGGTCTAACATATGCAGATGCTATAGCATTGGCCGGCACAACAAGCTGAGATGATATATTTGGGAAACATGAGGAAGAATCTACATAAGTTGTTGATCCCACAGTGAAAGAGGTTGAAGGTAGTGAGAAACTGGAGCCAAAAGGGAAGCTAGTGTATGGGAATGAAACAGGAGGAGGTGTCATGGCAGGTGACGACGACAGCATTGGACTTCTATAAATATCGCCGCCAAAAGTACCGCTAGCTGATCCAAGGTATCTTTGGGCCCCAGAAGTTGTCATAATTGGGTAAGGTTGTTCACCCTTATCTGGCATGAATGAGGGAATAGCAACAGTCGAATAGGAATTTGTGGGAATGAACCAAGGTGACAAGTTTCCTAGCTCAGCATTATTCATTCTGAGGTTAGTGATGGGGGTTACAAAAGGCGTAGTACCTTTAGATTGTTGACTGTGTCGCATTGGTTCTACACCTACGTCAAGACCTGGGCCACTATTCAAATCAAAATCCCTTGAATTATTGCTATCAACGTTAGAATATCTCCCCGATGTAGATTTTGCTGGTAAAGAAGCTGCTTCGGTACCACTGGAAGTGCTGGCCAGAAGCTGTTTATTTTCTGTAATTTCATCCGCTTTGTTCAAATCAAGATCTAACCCTACTGAATTTCTTGTGGGTACATCTCGAGTACTGACAATCACTGATTCACAAGTCATCTCCTGAACGGATTTCCCAGGGGCAATGTCTTCCAAATTTTCTTCATCAGTAACGTTAAGATCAAATTCTAATGCTGGCCGAATCTGCTTAGCAGTACTGACTGTCAGAGCTTCAGAAGTAAGTGGCATCTCAAGCACCCTTCTGGGTTCGGCAGGACGGAAAGCACTAGTGGCAGCAGATCCTTTCCATCCAAGTTCACCCTTGCAAACAAAGAGATTATCAGGAGGAACAAAAGGCCCTTTGGCAGGAGCAGCAACCGTAACTGGAACAGGGGAACCACCTGATACGGGAGAAACCGTGAAGGGTGCATGAACAGGATTGGGAACCACAGGTGAACATCTTAGTGGAGCTGAAACAGATGATTCTCCTTGGTTGGTTTCATCACCTTCTATCCCTTTATTCAGATCAAAGCTACACTTCACTGCAATGTCTGGTCCCACTAACTTGAATGCAGAAGATGCATCAGCTGGAGATGCCAAGTCCTCCATTTTATCTAGTTCATGCCTAGTCAGTCCCGATAAAGATTGGTTTGCACATAGCTCATTCTCATGTACCACAACCTTGGTTGTATCCTCTTTATCACCTGATACAGAAGTGGGTTTAAGAACCTCACTATTATGTGAATCCTCATTGGCACTGCTTGAGACCAGTCCAACATGATGATCAATGGCAGGAGAGGTAGGATGAAACTGCTCCTCCTTACACCTGCTGCTTGGTTCCAAATCATGTATAACGCCCATGTTTTCAGTGTTCTCCAGAATCGATTTTTTTGCATGTTCCGGATTGGTAACGGAAGAAACCAAAGCACTTACTGCATCCTCATTACCACTAATAATGGTATCAGATTTGACTGCAGCATCAACAGATAGATGCTGTTCAATTACCATTGAAGTGTTCATCTCATCATTCAACAAACATTTTTTATCAACATTCATATCAGATTGACATAACTGAACCTTTTCAACTTCTTTTTCCTCTGATGCTTTACACGAAATAGCATTTGTTCTGTCACCACCACCCTCCAAGGAGCTACAAGCAAAGTTGGATGTTGACCTGCCAAATTCTTCAATCTTCTCATGCGCACAGTCAGCTGATAAATTTAATGCACCATGCTTGATGTCTGGTAAACCATCGTTAGAATGTCCATTAGGCTCCACTTTATCGTGTATGCTGCTAGCTCCTTCAATATGCATATCATCTTCATCATGTGGAGAGGTTGACCCATGCTCCCCTCCATCCATAGGTTCTTCATCAGGATGACCCTTCACATTCCTGAAAATTTCCTTAACTTCTGTTGACTTGTCCTCACAGTACAATTTTGAGTGTTTGCCATCAACAGGACTTGGAACTACTTGAGAATCAGGTTTCTTTGGATCTTGAAGCAAAGAACTAACAACGCTTGCATGCTTCTCTGAATCTGCATTATCATGTTGGCCAGATGGAAACTTTGACCTAGTATCAATGGCATTAGATGACTCATCTGGCAATGGTGATCCTTCCTGAGGAAAAGCAGTTGGAGCAATCAAATCTGATTTATGTATTTCTCCAGTAGCGACACTTGCAAGCAGATTCATTCCAAGATCATCTTCAGCTGATAAAGAAGAACCAATGTCAGAGTATTTAACATAGTTTTCTATTAATCTATTCATAGAGCTCAAAGAGGGATCAATTGATTTACCTAACTTGGGAGATGAACTTGCAGACTTCAAATCATCCTCAACCTTGTCATTTTCATTGCTAATTTTCTCCATCTCACTCAGAGCACTAGGTGGCTGACCTCCTTGAGATATTGGTACTCCAGTGTCATTGCTTGGCAATGATTCTGCATTTACACCTCCAGAAATAGTAGGCTGATAAGCACCATCTTTGACCTTTATCTTGCATTCGCTCTGTTCATGCTTCTCAGAGGAACCAGGTGATGATACTCTACTCCCTATATTGGACAGCATTTCATAGGACCCAACATTGGTGCTTAGTGCAGGACTGCGACCAGGATTTGGAAGCCTAACTATCATCTTATGACCATTACAGTGATCAGAAACAGGTTGATCGACTGACCTCTCAGATGTATGTCCATGATGTGAGGCTTTGCCAGATACTGTATTCCGATTGAAAGGGCTAGACTTGCTAAAATTGGCTTCTTTGCGAGTTACAGAAGCACTTTGTCCATGGAATCCATTGTTTGACTTCCAATGGCGACTTGCACAACCTGAAGTCTTACTTGCCTTCGCAGAACCAGCAACTGGGCTTTTTGCATCTTCTTTCTGTGAAGTTCCACTAATTTTTGCATGACCACTGGAACATGCCTGGCTATTATTCTGAGATTGGCTAGAACTACAGCTTTTCTCTTCTTTTATTGTTTTCTCTTCCTTTATTGATTTCTCTTCATTTACAGTTGTCATCTGCAATTCATTGTTCCCACCTGTTCCTGCTACCTTGCATTGAACATCCTTCAAGCAAATGGGTAATGATGATGATCCAGATGACAGCAATTTTGAGGCCCCCGTTGACACTGAAGGTGATTTCACAATAAAATCATTATGACTACCTTTAGTGGGTAAACTTTTGCACGACACTGAAGCTTTAGTGGGTAAACTAATTGATGACTCTGCAGATGCAGTGTGTCGATTCCCACCCTGACAAACTTCAGAGAAACCTGGCTTCCCTGACCATGTCATAGGTTGGCTAGCACCAATGGGCTTTGCAAAATTGGTCTTTGACATCTCACAGTCAACACGTTTCTTCCAGGTATCAACCAGGCTCCTGGCTTTCTTCTGAATTTCTGGGTTTTTATGACTTCGCAAATTATTTACAGATTTACCAATATTGGATGTCTGTAAAGCATGAAGATTTATGGGCAGTTTATCAAGTGCCCGCAGAAGCGCCAAAAGAAGGTCCTCAACAGACTTATCAATTTCCTTAGGAGCAGTACCATCCCCAGCCTTGCCTTTATGTGCCTCCTGAAGCCAATCATCTAAAATAAGCACACCTCTAAGATGCACAAACAAAACAAGGCAATCTCCTTTTTCTGTAGATGCAATTACATCAGCCAGCAATATACGCCCGGCCAAATCGATTTTTTTCTCACTTTTGTCTAATTGCATGATGTGCACCAGTCTTTCAACCCCTTCAGTGTTTATAAGTGCTCCTTTATCAATCACTTTGGCAACCTCATCCTTTATCTTGCCTTCAAGCATACAGTTTCCAGATTCTGCATTATCTACTTTAGGCATATGATCTTTGTTGATAATGTCTGTGCCATGTTCAACCTTTTCCCTCCTCTTTCCTTTCCCCTGTAATGAGCCTGAAGTGCTACTATTTTGTATGCTATCTGAACCAGACTTTAACTGCTGCACAGAAGATGAACCGTTCAATGGCTTTGGAGAACGGCCACCTGATTGCACTGCTGCATGCATTTCTAGTCGTGTTTTATCTAATAGTTGGTCTACCTCTTGCTGTCGTTCCTGAGAAGAACAGAAATGAGATAAAAAAGTATGCTTGATAAATATGAAATGCACCAGAGGATTTAGGAACTTACATTAATATAGTCCTGATCTGCTAACCACCATAAACACTTGTTTGCAATATCATAAACTCTTCTACATACAAAAGATGATGTTCCAGAAGGTAGCTCAACTCCTTTATGAAGAAATGCAACTTTACAAGGATGAAGTAATGACTGTGCTGATATTTCATCCTTGTGAAAAGAGTAAAAAACTTCGTTGGGTGCAGCTTCGGGCAAAATTCCTTTAGTAAGTTTCACATCAGCAGGTCGATACAACCAATTAACACCAAGTTTAAGATACCCATCTTTGCCCAATGAAAATGAACGAATTATTCCAATGAAAGCTGGTGAATTGCCAGATTGGAAAAGAGCACAGTCACCAACATGGATTTCACGTCCATCCTTCAAATAACAAAACTATCAGTAATAAGAATAAAAAAATTAAAGAAGAAAAAACCCTCTCAATGAGAAAACATGTCGTGAACAAGAGGATTTTGCATATTTGCAAAATAAAATCTTTCTTGGGAGAGCAAGTACTGTTTAATTTTTTGTCAAAATATAACTACCTTCTATTCAATAACAAAAGTAATCCTCTATTCAATGGCAGAAGTAACTGTCCAGTTCTAGATTCAAGCAACATATAAACATTATAAACAAATAAGCCCCAAGTTTATGAACACAAAATGACGATGCTTTGCCCAAATCCCATTACAGTGATCTTAAAGATAATAAGTACTGATACAAAGGACATCTTCAAACTATTTCACAAGTTCCATGAAGAATAAAAAGCCCATATTTCTGATTTTCTAAGGTACCATTTCTGCAAGATTTTGGGATAACCGATTCTGTGATTCTTTTTATTTTGGCCAGAATCTATACAAACAGTCTTAACATGACAAATTCCAGGGAAAATCAAGTTGAATTCAACAATGCTTTCCTACTTTTGCAAAATCCCAAAATCGACACAAGGGCTGATTCTAGAAGAATCAACTCAATTCTAGGGAGAATAGTTACATGCTAACCAAAACACCTTTTAATCCTTATTACATTAAGATTAAATTATATTAATTATTTCATTGATTAATATTAAGTATAACATATAATATTTATTATATAGCATAATTACAATAGCATTATATTAATATTAAATAACATTAAGTATTTCATTGATTAATATTAATTATAACATAGAATATTTATTATCTAGTATAATTATAATAGCACTATATTAATATTAAATAACATTAATTATTTCATTGATTAATATTAATTATAACATATAATATCTATTGTCCAGTATAATTATAATATTATAAAAATATAATTGTGATATATTAATTATTCTAGAATAATTGGTAGTATAATTACAATTATAAAGAGTTTTGTCTCATATTAATAGTCATATTAAATAATGTAACAATATTTGATTTTATTTAATGTATTTGCTAGTTAGAGTGCATTATTATTATTATTATGTATCATTAAGTGGTATAATTGGGTTATTAGATATCTATTTATATCTAACACTATATATCCCTTGTAGTCCCTCATTAGTGAATTGAAGGACAGAACTTCCTATTACTTCTCTTCCCCTATGGTACCAATCACCAAAGCCTAGGGTTTTGACTTAAGACCTTGCCAACACCCTCCACCACCTCTTTCAGACGACATCAACCACCTCCAACACCACAGCAACCACCATATAGGGCTTCCAACCCCCTAGCCGCCATCTCCAGAGGCTCCAGGCCCCTCTCTCCAGCTGCCAACACAGCCTCCCAAGACCAAACCAACCAGAGGAAGGCCGGTCTCTTGCACCAGTTGGACCTCCCAACACTAACTGCAGCCCTTACAGAGCTGTTCTTCCCCTCTTCCACCACCAGTCAGCCTAGCAGGTGGCCCATTGATGTTGCATGGCCTCTGAGGGTGGATTACACTGTCCACCTGCTTTACTGCCTCCAAATTGCCTCAATCTCCCTTACAGCCTTCTCCTACAGTCCAGAATGTTGTTTTCTGCATCAAATCAGCAATAGACAATGATTCATTGGTGAGGAATCTCAGTGTTGCATAGGAAAAACTCAATGGAAAGAACTATCATCTCCTCCCAATACAAAGAATGCTATGTATGAGGATTGGTGCATGGCAGATGCAGACATCATCTCTTGGGTGACCAATAGTATAGACCTAGCCATCACCTACAGTAATTTTGCTAGAGTAAGAAAAGAAGATTTGGGATATATTGAGGACCACATACAGATATGATAAGAACATCAATCAGATGTTTGAAGTCTGTAAGAACCTCTATATAGATCGTCAAGGGAAGTGGTTAATTCAGGAGAACTTGAGGTCTGCTAGCATTGATTACAGACACAAATTGAGAGTATTGAGATGAATTGACTGTAGCAGCCTACCTCCACAACCTCAACAATGATTTCTCATCTCAGATTCAGGGACAGATCATTGGTAGTGACAGTACCTAATCTGCAAACTACCTTCTCCAAGGTATTGAGGATGTCCACTAATAGAGATCTACTCCTATTTTTGATCAAACTGCTGACTAACATGCATGACTGGGGCCATAGCGGTGGTAGAGGTGGAGCTAGAGGAAGACATACAGATAGCCACAAACAATAGTTGTGCATGCATTGCAGGAAGACAAAACACAAATTAGAAAAATGTTGGGAGAAGTACAACATGCCAAACTGAGCACAAATGTCAACGAAAATTCAAAGTTACTTCACTTGCTACTCCATCCACTGAGCTAGAGCCCACTCCAAATTCGACAATGACCCTATCTCAAGTAGAGTATGCTGAGTTTTTACAACTTTGAAAGCATTAGAACTTAAGCATTGCATCCCATGCTACCCCTTCCACTTCAAGTAGCACTACAGCACTACCTTGCTAGCTTCTAGGGACGGTTCTTGGGTCATAGACTTGAGTACATCTTCTTACATGAGACCTCTTCACCCACCTATCCCACCTCTCTAATATGCATTCCTCTCCATTGCTAATGACCACACCTATACTGCCTCTATTGAAGGAGTTGTACAAGCTTCTCAAATTACCCTTGATAAATTCTTTTACTTCCCTGACTTGCATATTGATCTTTTGTTTATATATTGGTGCTATTACAAAACAATTATTATATTGTGTAACCTTTTTTCCTTTTCCCTATGTCTTTCAAGACTTGTAGATGGAGACAAGGATTGATTTAGGCTGTAAAGAGAAGCCAAATATATATCTCCTAGTTTGCAATAGGGTACCTCATGGACTTGCACATCTGGTTGCCAATTCCAAGCCTTCATCCTTTGGCACTACCAGCTTGGTCATCCATCTCATGAATCAAACACATAATCCTATGAAAAAACAAGTGTCCCAACATAATACAAGCCCCAAGCTGGCAATTTGAAGCTCATTTTAAGATTGAAATTTAGACAATGAATTATCAATCAGGTTTGCATTTACATTTCAAACCAAAAAAATGTAATTTGTCAATGATGCAAATAAAAAGGGAATCCAGTGAACTTAGCTTCTGTGTTTGCTTCTTTCATTTCTAGTTATCATATTCGCAATAATTCAAAAGTGAAGCAGCTAAACGAATATCGAATATTATATGTATCAAACTACCATAAAAAAAATTAATTGACCCAAGGAACGCAAAATAAGAGATCATTCTGCGTTTAAAAAAATGCAAGTTAAAAAAAAATCCGGCATGGTAAAACAGAAAGAGAGTGAACGGAAGGAAAAAGAAAGACCTTGATGAAAAATTCCGGATTAGAGTCAGAGGAAGTGGTCACCAACGTTGCGGGAGACGGCGCAGCTGCTTCAGCGTGAGCGGGGATTGACCACATGTGCCAACAAACACTTCTTCTCCTCTCACCTTCCCGCCCATGCCTAGCCTCTTCTAATATGCACCATCTTCCCTGTCGTTGTGGCCGTCGCTTGGTTTTCGCCGACCAATAGAAGTATCAAATCCACCCCAACAACGACCCAAACCAAAACCCTAAATTACAATCTCCTTCACAACGCAAACCCGAGATACCGTGCCTATCAGGAGATCCGTCTCCGTAGAATTCATGTGCACCAACCTCCGTCTGCCATGGTCGATTGGAAGCACTAGCCCTGTAAACCAACGAATAGATCGGATCGTTCCAGACAACAGAGCGAGCGAGCGAGCGAGCGAGCGAAAGAGAGAGAAAGAGAGACAGAGATTGGACCTGAAGAAGGAGACGATAGAGAGATGAGGAGCTGAGAATAATGGGGGAATTGGGGGATCGAAGTTGAAAGATTTGGGGTCCGGCGATTTCGCGATACGAAGGGAGCGGAGGGAGAGGTAGAGGCGTTTTCTTCAGATTGAGCGAATGACGAGGCTTGGGTTAGTCGGGTGGGTCGGGCACGACCCCAGGTACATTTGAACGACCCGACAAAAAGAGCGAACGCAATAAGAGATTTTTTCATCATTTATATATACAATCTCATGTATTATTACGTATCATCATGTTAGATAAAAGCCAACCAAAGCCAAAAGTGAAACGATTATTTTAGAGAGTCACCCTAAGTTAAGACTAAAATGATTATTTTTGAAATTCACCCAATGTTAAAGAGAAAAACAGCTGTCTTAAGGTCATCCAAAGACAGAATACAATGATTAAAACTGAGGAATATCAAACTATTGTATCAAGCTGAGAATACAATGTTAAAATAACTTTTATAGGAGTTTACGTAAAGGATGAGATGTTGATATTATTTATTAGATGTCACACCATTGAGTTTAATTATTTCCATGTTGGAATGTTGCTCTAACATGCACGTTATATGGGAACAATAAGGAAATAGACGGGAGAAAGAATGTAAAATCATAATTAAAAGGGATTACGCAAATCGGTCAACCATCCAATTGATCAGTTTTGACCAAAGATGTCTCTGGAATGTTCTAAATAATTTTAAATCAAAAAATGTAAAAATAATAATTAAATTAACATTCGATAAATTTCTCTACTTATTATTAATTAATCTCGAACTAAAATTTTCTATGATATCAAAGTGGATTCACATATATCTACCTGTAAACAATTGTAAGTATATCAATAAAAAAAACATAAATTTACAAACGAAGATAAACTCAAATTTACAAATATTGATTCTCACGTAGAATTTAATAAAAATCATGATGGTATTTGATGAAAACACGTGAATTCACATGATTTTCATGCTTTCAATGAGTTACTTTTGCAAAAATGTTCCTTTACAGGTATGTAATATTTATACATTCAATAATGTTCGATTAACATGATAGAACATGTTTACGAGACTTCGCTAAAATCTATCAAGAAACAGCATTTGTTATATTGGCAGAATAATTTAAGGTTTTGATCATGTGATTAATTATTTTAATACTTAAATTACCCACCGTGTGGAATTACTCAATTGGTTAGTTTAACCATTACCGATCGATTGGTTGGTCAACCGTTCGTGAGGCATGAACTACTTAACTAGGATTTAAGATTGCATGATTGACCATATATTAATATAAAAATGAAAAAAAAATAAAAAATATATATATATATATAAATTAAGAAGCACACGAAGTTAGTTAGAGGAAAATATGAAATATCTTGCATTTCTAAATATCTTTTCTCATAAATAAGTAAATTTGAGCTAGATTTTAATGGATCGGTATGGATTTCAAAATTATTGTTTTTTGAATTGGAAAATCAAATGATTACGTATTAAACAAATTTAAATTGGAATCAAATTTTGGGTTACAAATATTCATTTACATTTATATATAAAAATAAATTGTAATGATAAAATAATGTGTTTATAAATAAAATAACGAATATAAATTATGTTGATATCTAGACATGTGATACATATGCGTACAAATTTAAGAATTTTAATCAATAAATATTATGTATGAATTTCAATTCTGGTATGTAAATATAATTTTAAATAATTTACTGCCAAACACATTTAAAATTTTAAATTCAAATGAAATATAAATTTCGGATTAAGTATGTTCCTTTACATCAATCTGCCAATGTACGCTATCGCTCCTTTCGGCATTCTTCCTCGGGCTCTCTCCCTCTCTAGGGTTTCCATGTGCATAGCAGATTCTTGATCCAACTTGCTTTTGCAGCGCCGGAATCAATGTCTGGTCGGCCCAGGTTCACTATAACCCTGGGCCATCCCGGTCAGGTTCTTCTTCTTCTTCTTCTTCTTTGGACGATAACGTTGTTGTTAGTGTTTGTGTTAGTTCTCTTGTAAAGTAGCGGAATCTATGATCCGATGGGTATGAGATTTGCTTTCGATTTTTGCAGGTGGTGAAGAGAGATTTGGACGATGGGGAGGTTTGCCGTCAGAACGACTGTCACAGGGAATATGCTGCAGGAGCTAAGAGGACATCCGCAATGGATCGGTTGGGGAATGATCATTTTGCTCGCAACAAGCGGTACCATCACCAACACGATAATTAATGCGTTTTCTGTTCAATTTTTGGTTCTGCTTATATCGCCCGTGCAAATGTTTTGCATTGTCATTCTCTAGTTTTTAATGTTTGTTTGGATTAACAATATTCTATCTTCTAATGAGATTTTTTAAGATAAACGGAGTCGATGATAACTGGCTTAGTAACCCTTCAGAGGGCATCCAATGACAATATCGTGACTTCAGATCCTTAAGTAATTACAACGAAGTATTAATTATTTTTTAAGCATCTTTGCACTTTTTTTGGTGAAACGGATTCTGATCATTTATTCAAAAGGAAAGACTAATAGTGTTTTATGCATCTAGTGCTGTGTTCGTAGTTTTTTTGCTAAAATGGATGAATGTGTCTACAGATAGGTTCCTTTGAACGGTAATAGGAGACAAAACAATATTCGGACTTTTTATCATTTATATGTCCCTGTTTTTTATTTGACATATTCCTCAGTAAATTGTCTGTAAATACAATTTTATTTACAAGGGATTATCTTCTATTACTTCTTCTGGACTTGCTAGTATAAATTATACATTGGGACTGGTTATTTATCTGATATGGATCAAATTAGAGACCATGTAAATGTTGAGCATTAACCGCACGTGAGAAAATATGTATCAGTTCATTGCCTCCAAAATTTTCTTTGACTGCAATCATGACTTTCCCTATTGCTCGTGCAATGTAGCCTATAATTGGCTTCTCATCACTATCAACCAACCTTCGTAATTACATTATAGGTTGGGTGGCTCTAAGGCAATCCTCCAAGATCTCTCAAAATTGGGTGGTCATAGATAGCATTGCTTTTACCACAAATTTTCCTTTTTCCTTCCTCCTTCCATTGAGAATCACACCAAAATCAAGAAAAAAAAAACTCCCTTGAGGATGGATTTCATTTCATGCAAGCTTGTAGAAGGAGGAAGGATGTTGCAAATCATGTCACACTATATCTTACAAGTTCCTTCTTGTTAGAACTTTTAAGAAATAAATCATAATGACAAGAGTGTGAGTAAATAAAGAATGTTATCTTCCTTCCCATAGCAATGAATTTTTTGAATTTCATTTCATTCAAGCTTGTAGAAGGAGGAAGGATGTTGCAAATCTTGTCACACTATATCTTATAAGTTCCTTCTTGTTAGAACTTTTAAGAAATAAATCATAAAGACGAGAGTGTGAGTAAGTAAAGAATGTTATCTTCCTTCATATAGCAATGAATTTTTTGAATTTCTTCAAATTTTCAATAAGCTCTAGCATAAGATCAAGGTAGTGCATGGAACAAGGTGTCCAAAACACAATAGGATACTTCTCCATCAGTTTTTTTCCAACAAGTACATAACTTGATGTGTTGTTTGTACATATTTGCACAATATTTTCAACACCAACAAGCTTCATGTGGTCCTCAATAAGTCCCAACAAGTAGTTGGAGGTTTTTTGTTTCACTTGAAGCTTCTATAGAGTTGAGAAAAAATGTTTCTTCAAGACAATTTACTATGAAGTTAAGTAAGCTTCTTCCTCGACAATCTTTCCATCCATTGGTCATCAGTGTCATTCCATATCTCTTCCGATGAACTTCATATTCCTTTTTTCAGCTCATACGTCCTCACAACTTCTTTCTAACAAAGTTTTTCTCACACAATGAAATGAAGGTGGAATGCATCTTCTTCCATAGTGTCTAACAGCCTCATGCAAAACTTAATGGATGGTTGATTGATGATGTTGAATGGTAATTCACATTGATAGATGCCATTGGCAAATAATTCATCAACAATCTCCTTCTCTTGCTTCTTCAAAATGATCTTCAGTAACTTTCTGTTGGAAGGGACTTCTTGATTGATGGTGTGGCTATTGTAGTGGAAGGCTTTGTATTGGCATCTGTCATTGTCACCACAAGCATTACTTCATCAGAAATGGCAACATCAATTTTTTTTCTGTTTTCCTCCCATTTTCCAATTAAACATCTCTTTGGAAATTTCTTTTGCTACTTTTGCCCCTGGAAACATCCATTTGGAACATGACCACACAGTAGGCATTGGATGTTATTTTTATCATACAGATTAGGCCACCAATTGTACTTCCATCCAGGGTTGTGAGACTTATCTCTTCTTGCTTCCATCACATGTTAAAGTAGGGTTGATGGTAGGATGTATACACCATCCTTGTGGTTGTGTAACCAAGATGACTTATTGTGCTTGTGACATTCTCTAATGAATCAATAAATCATAAAATATGTCAGAAAGCTTGTAATAATTACTGAAATCATTACAAAAGAGAAATAAATAATTGACAAAAAATCAGTTATGGTAGAAAAGTCAAGCTACCAAATACATTATTAATATAATTCACAAAGAATTAAATAATTGAGAAAAAATCATTTAAAAATTAGTTATGGCAGAAAAATCAAGCCACCAATAAAACACAATACATCATTGATTCAACTCACAAAACAGCTATAAATAATCAAGAACAAATCATCCAAAAATAGTTATGGTGGAAAGAATAAAGCCACCAACAAAAAACAACAAATTATTGAAGAAAAGTCAGTTACGTTTAAAAAAGTGAGGTTTTACAGTAGAAAAATCAAATCAATGAACTTTATTGAAAGATAATATGATAAAAAATCTGTACTTACCAGAAATGACCATCAGTTTTGGAGAGGAGGTTCGAGGAAGACCTTGAAGGCTAGCCAGAGGGATGTGCCACTGTAGGACAGGCCATTGGAGAGTTTTGTCAGAGTACAGATGGGTGCCATTGTCAAAGGAGAGCTCACTGTAGGGTGCTGCCGAAGGAGAGCTCACCAAGGGGTGCTATCACTGGACGTGAGATGCTGCAGATGGTGGTAGCTGGCAGTTTCTAGTGATTAGGGTTTTCTTTGTCTTTTCTTTTTTTTAAAATTTGGAGAGCTTTGTCAGAGCAAAGATGGGTACCATTGTCAAAGGAGAGTTCACTGGAGGGTGCTGCTGAAGTAGAACTCACCAAGGGATGCTATCACTGGACGTGAGATGCTGCAGATGGTGGTAGCTGGTGGTTTCTAGGGTTTAGGTTTTTCTTTGTCTTTTTTTTTCAAGAAAATAACCCACTTGTATATTTATATTGTCGGATATATAATTGTATCTTCAATGATCCACCTAAGAATCCAATAAATGACCCAACAAGAGTAGGGCATTAAAATGCTCAAGTCCCCTTATGGTGCTTAGGTGCACCTAGGTGGCCACATAAATAGGTATGCTTGAAATGATGTTATTGTTGCCATAGACACTTAAAAGTATCATTGCTGAAGCTTATCAATTGTATCCTCAAATACATCTTTTTTGCTTGCAGACAACGAAGAGACAATAATAAGTGGAGAAGTGGTTCTGATATGCGCAATGGCATGCAGCACACACTCAGTATCCTTCCATATTTTTTAAGGGTCGTGCATATTTATATCCCTGTATATGTTTAATATATTTATTGGACAATTTTAGATTCTTAACTGATGAAAGGTTGTCAGATTGGACAGAATGATTTACGGTTGAAGCTTATGCAGAAAGATCTATCTAGAAAAATGAAAGAGAGAGAACAAAGTAACTGGAACCTCTATAACAGACATTCAACAGCCCAGCAGCATCATTCACAATATAATGCACGGGAAGACATTCTTGTATCGAAGACTCCTAGTCATTTGAGGAGAATTCCTCCAACAAGAAGTGCAGACTCTTTCAGAAAATCATACTCTTCTTTGGATATGAATGGAGTGAGACACAGATCTCCAGACAGATTTGTAGATGCTAAGGGATTTGATGATGTTTCATCCAGTAGATCTGTAGAGCATTCACTTCCAACATCATACGTATCAAACAATGTAATTGATTCATCAAGACCTCTAGTATCTCAAATGAACAAGGTTCCAGTCAATCTTCAAGGCTCAAAGCCCATTGCGCACCTTCCTCCACCTGGCACTAGTGTTCCAAAGAGCTCATTCACGGTATACTCTATTTACACATCAGTTTCCTTCTCAGCCATATCTTATTTATTGCATGATTATGTTTTGACATAACTTGTGTTTGATGTTTATCCATATTATCGGAGATTCTTTTCAAGTCTACATATTGGTGTATCTCTTGATAAAACATTGTAAACCTGCATCCTTTTTTTCTACAGTTGATACAACCTAGAGATGCTGATCAAATAAACAATGTTGTTTTGCATAACAGATAAAACATATAATTTTTTATGTATGTATGTATGTATGTATATACATATATAATTTTATGTATAGAATATATATGTACATATACAAAATATATTTTCAAAATATATGTATTTGTTAATGACACATTATTTATGTCAAAAAAAACAAATATGTATACATCCAAAAATAACACATTCATATATATATATATATAGAAACAACACATTTAATTAAGCTATCACAACAACATTGTCTAACAGTCCCAACTTACAAATTTACTTAGAATACAAGTCAAGACAAGATGGGGGAGGAAAGAGTTTCCTAAGATTTTTTTGATTGCTTTAGGGTTTAAAACCCTAACAACCCTTTATATAACGTGCCTTATAGATGGATCTTTCTTGGATCCTTAGCTGGATCCATCCCATGTCCATATAACCATAGCCTTATTGCTGCCTAGGGTCTAGGTGGTCTTGAAAACTGCCTAGGTGCTAAGTGGGCACCTCAACAAGGATAGGTCTAAAAGGCATCTTTGGGTGCAATAGAATCTTAGTGAGGGAGATCCACTTTGTCCATTTTTGTTCATGATGATAGCATAAGTTTTTGGTAAACTTTGTTGTAAGGTGAATGAGATTCCAGAGTTTGTGAAACACTTCTTGCTTCTTAGTTGCCATTGTTCTTCTATTCTACTAACACTGATTCGTAGGTATGGTTGTGGTGCAAAGATGGTAGCTTCTTGGTGAACTCACTTTACAACATCTTCATTGGTAGGAACACTTGTATGGGTTACCCTCCCATGCTAATTTGGGCGATGTTGATCCTATTCCTTTTGTTGGTGCACTTGTGGAACAACACAATGTGTTTGTCCTTTTGTAGCCTAAGCTCTCTCGAGTGTTGCTACCAAGCAAACAAACCTTCCCTAATTGCATTATTGCACATAAAAGCTAGAACATTTGCTGCTAGGTTGGCGAGAAGAGATGAAAGAGGGTCCCCTTCTTGCACTTATCTCTCGGTTTGCCATTACAAATATGGAATCAAACATTGACAAATGTTGGTGAAATTTGATTGACATGGATTGTTTTTTCAATTAGTTGACACAATGTCAAAATCAAGGTCAACATGCTAATTTTGTCTGGACATGATATTTTTCTTTCCCATGTTTCCATTGGCATGTAACTGATATGTCAAAGTTTTATGGTCACATGTTTTTTAACCTCGGCAAAGTCCAACACAAGATCAAAGTTGATTTCTTGTTAAAAGCACAACTCCTTTAGCTGATGACAAGATGTTTTTGTTTCAATTGATCCATTTCTGCAGGAAATTATAAGCCTTCCAAACCTCAAGAAAGAAACACCAACTAATATTATCAAAATCCTTCCTATAGTCAATCTTGCATATAAAACGAAGTTTGTGAGAATGTGAATATTTTGTGAAATGAAGAATATGGCAGAAGAGAGCAGGGTGAAGAGTGTTGCCTTGTGCCCTTCCACATCATCCCAAATAATTGTTGTTGATCAGAACGTGCCCTCCAAAGTAGAGATTATGCCATGGGTTCCAAATGTCATCATCCCACTGAATTAAGAAAGTACTTAGCAAAACATGTGAGGATTTGATTATGCATTTTTCAAGGATAGGTGGCATCTTTTGGTTTCTTTTGTTAGATTCTATGCAATGCATGATCAATGAGATCAATCAATAGTAGATACTAAATGTAATAGCTTAATTATCAGACAACCTAGACATGGATTCTGAGTGTGTCTCAAACACTGTGAATGGATCTAATTTCCACCATTCCGTTAACCAACATGGTCCGTTGGTCTGCAAGTATTTTTTTTATGATATCAATGATTTTGGTTGTCAAAATTGTATACAAAGAGAATTATTCATAAAAGGTCCTTTCGCTTTTTAATTGTTTCCCACATAGTTTACTCACATAGTATTTTCGGTTTTTCTTAATTTCAGTTTGATGAACGACTGACTGTTGTAGGGCTCCTCAATTCACTGGGTCTTGCAAAATATGGTGTTCTTTTCCAAGCAGAGGAGGTAATTTTCTGTGAGCAATAAGTTGTCTGAGTAAATTTTCTATTTGCAAGTCATTTGGGCATCCAGGAAGGGCATAAAAGGGGCTGATATGACACTGTCTTGACTGGCTGTCTCATGTTGATTCAAATGCCAAATAAATACCATTAAGGTTTAATGTGTTTTTGCTTTCTCACCCATAAAGTCGAATATTGAGGGAAGTTATCTTGCTTTATCATGTGCAAAAATGCATTGTTGGTGTTAAAATCTAATAAAAGGGTAAAGTGGTAAACCTAGTGTACGAGACTCTTATCAATGTGGAGTTTGGAGAGGATTAACTTATATGCAGCACTACTCCATAAATGGAAATAATGTTTCCCAAGCTTTGAACTTGTCACCTTAGGTCGCAATGGACCAGCTTCACCATTCTTTTTAGATTCACTATCTATATTGCCCTATCTTACTAAATTCTTCCTTTGTTTTGACCTTATCTGTTCCTCAGGTTTTATTGGCACAAATACACTTTTGAATTTCTAGTCACCTGGTTTAGGTTTAGATTTTTCCTTGCTGGAACAATGGAAGAGAATGGTGATTTTTCCTTCACTGGAATCTCCTCCCCAGATCAAACCAAACACTTGGCTTCCTTTCCCACATTTATGTTCTAGAACCCAATCCACTTCTATTAAAAATCAAAATTGGACTCACTCCACTTTGATTTTCTATAGCAGAATTTTCCAGGAATGCTGTTTGGTGCTCTAGTATGTGAGAATTTTGGTGCATCCTTTCTGGCAGCTATCACTTCTGTGTCCGATATGTTGATAGAATCTGTGGCAAACAGTGTCATGACATACTCTCGCATGGCACCTAAAATTCAAACAATGAACGCACTGGTTTGATTTCCACCACACGTGCTCCTTTCCTCTGTTCCCTTGCTTCCTGCTTCTGGACCTTGGATGGAACTCCCTTCATTACAGCATCCCATCTCCTCCAAGTTGTCCATTACTTGTAGTAAGCTTGTTCTTCCTCTCCATGCCAACTTCCATATAGCTTTTTCCTTGTTATTAGGTTGAATTTGCAATAGGTTCATCCAATGATGATTTCCCATAGTGATATATTATGTGGAGAAAACTGACTTTTTAAAAAAAATTATTTATGGTGATGCCTAGGTAAGTTGGACTACTTGGTTAGGAATTGTAAGAGAATATTTAAATTTATGTAATTTAATCAAAGATTTGATCATAGATAATAATATTCGGAAGAAAAAAAAGATTCATGTGGTTGACCTCATACGGTGAGATTATGACTCAGATTATTGTTATTATTGTTGATGTCTAGGTAATTTGTCTTTATAATCTTATATTTAATAATGTTCAGATTTCACCAAAATATATTTATGAAACATTTGCTCTTCCTTATGTCTTTTGATGAATGAACTAATCATAAATGAGTATTGGAAATTAAATTCTTTTTTTTACATGAAATATATATAGTAAAATCATTATTAGTAAAAATAGTAATAATTATTTTAAAAGACTCAAGATGGACCACAAATTGAAACTTATAATGAATTATTTGGTTTGATCATAGTTGTTAAGATGGGTGTTCAGTCACGTGACCACCTAGGTGTGATATCTTCTCGCCTGGGATAACTCACATTTTCTTTAATTTTTAATTGGATTTGGTACCTGTTGGGTTCGAGCATATTATTCATGTTTAATGAGTTTTCCCTTAAAAAAATACTGATTATTTGATTCTACTGAAATTCTTGACAATGAATATTGATACACCATAGATTACAAAAACATAGAAAACTGTCTGAATATAAGACGTATATATGCATATCTAAACAGGATTGAAAAATTCATGTACAATCAAGTTTCAAAGTTAATTGAACTAATTTGAATGTCTAGGTTTTGTCTAGGCGCCTAAGGTGCCCAAGGCCAATACCTTGGAACCTTAATATAACCTTGGGTCTGAACAAAGTTTCATTCTAGGATTATTTTAAGGGAGTATTTTCAAACGTCATTGTGGAACACCAAAGTTTTGTAAATACAGATATCTTGAGAATTTTCTCTAAAGTTTGTCGATATGTTTTTTCCAAATAGATAGTTGGATGATATGTAATTTACTCAAGATTATTGTCCAGCAGTTTTCTAAACTCCCACAATTATGGCTATGTAGATAGATATGGCTGCTTTGAAGCAAATGGGTGATGGTGACCTGAAGGATCTAGGGATACCAATGGTAACAATGATATACTTATTCATATTGGCAACACATGCTTCTCTTTCTGTATCTCTGCTGTTTATTCATATAGCTTGGAAGGAAACTTAAGTGGTGGGATTCTATTCATAAAAATAATTATGATAAAGGTTTTATGCATTCATACATTATGTACAAATAAAGGAAGCTTCTTAATCACAACCTTTTTGTAAATTATCATAAATTTTGGGTATAACAACAAAATTTCATCTTATGCTTTAATTACTTTTTTAATTATATTATTCTCTTCTATTACCTTTAATGAATTTTGACATTGTTATTAATTCTCTCATCATTGGTATTTATTTTTAAGCTTTTCTAACTTTTTGAATCCAAATGTAAAGAAAAGAAAATAAAATGATATCAAAATATAATTTTTATATGTATTTTGGATACGTATTGATTAACTTTTCAATTGATTTATGGTATACAGCGCTTTTCAAATAAAATTTTTTGCTTCCACATTTTTGATTGTTCTGAAATCATGTATCTTATTATTATATTATTTTCATCTCATAGTACAACACATTTTCAAATAAAAATAAAATTTATTCATTAAAAGCGATTTTCTTTTCATTTTTGAGTGATTTTCCTTACCCATCCTACTCAAATGAATGGTTATAAATATAACTGGGAGATTGTTTTTCGTAGTGTTTCCTTCACTATGCCTACTTTTCCAAAATATTTTAGCATCAAGTAGATACAAATATGCAATGGGATACACATGGACTCTAATAAAGATGATGGTGCTTGGCTTCCAATAATCTACCTATGTAAATTGAACAAAGTAAAACTAAATAAACCAGTAAAGAAGTGAAAGTACAAAACATAGATCAAATAAAAAATATGAATTTATAAGCTACCAGCTAGCACATAGCTAGAATGATTATCTGAAATAACTTGAATGGCATTTTCTTCTCCAATTTTGTCAATCATTTGGTTCAGCAATTTGAATTTTTTTCCTGTGTTTCACATATGAAGAAGCATCCATAAAGTTGCCCCACTTGGGCAATTTACCAGGAAGTTTCTCAAAGTCATGTCCCACCTATCAGTCCATTCATCACTTCTCAAAATTCATCTATATTTTTTTATGGATTCTTCATAGACTCGTGGAAGATCCTTTCTGTATGTCAATTCTTTTTTTAATCAAGGAACTCTTAATTCATGGAAACTACTAACCACCCCGCCCCCTCCCCTCCTTAGTGGCCTTAATCTAGCACCGAAATTTTCCAATAGCTTCTACTGTAACAATGAAAGCCTTATCTTGTGTAGTATTAAATGGTATATTATTTGAATAAAACTTTCTTGCAATGTAGTGCATGGTTACATCTCTTCCCTTGTAGATTTCATTTGTTGTAGCTTGCCTCATTTTCAATTTGTTCTTCCCTTCTTCCACTGTAACTTCTGGATCAATTGCAAAATGTCTATTAATTGGACTCCTTTGCTTTGGTGCTTCATTTGACAAAGATGCACTTTTACTTGGATCATTGTCATTGCATTTTTCACTTGAAAATTTGGTTTGTTTGCATCAAGCATAACAAAATCATCATATTATTCAACCTCATGTGAAGTGGACCCTGGTGTCATAATTCTTCTTTTGCAATACTATTGAGCGAACATGTCCTCAGTTCATCTTGAAACTTTGGATCTTTCTTGCATATTGTTGGATTTTTATCACCACGAAGAAGTTGGTCATGTGCACGATGCATTGCGGAATATGCAAGTGGTATCACTGGTATTTTTTGATCTTGTAACGTAACATAGTTTCAACATGATGTCTTCTTCTCGCCATTTTAAAAAAATCGACTAATTAGGGAAAAAAATAAATTTAAGTCACAATTAAATTGATTTAAATAAACAAATCAGATCTAAATTGGAAAGAAATAAAGAATTAAACAAATTATACCTAAAAGGGTCTTTTATCACAAAACATTAAGAAAAGACTAAAAATGAAAAGTCAAACTTTTCAATGACTATTGCTCTATTAATGACTGACATATAATTATAATTATTATATACATTTAATATTCAAGGATATTTTAAAAAAATATGACAAATTTGGTGTGAAAAATGTATTAGTAGAGGATAAATATAAACAAAAATAGATTGCTTATTTATCAAAGCGACAAAAATTTAGGAACAAACTTGCTTTGTAAAAAAATCAATCCAATATGTTCTCTGACTGCATATTACGCCTGTGGAATTTGCTCTTTGAGTGGTAAATGTCAAAGATGAAGTCTTGGCGATTTTGTTTTTTCTTGAATTCTCTTGTGTCCATGGTAACAATACAGTAGGAGGATGCCACTCTTTTATTATCCTAACCACGGTTAAATTTATCATTGCAGGGACCTAGGAAGAAGATTCTTCGTGCTGTTGCTCCGCGCACCTAAAAAATGCCCGACTGCTGCTACCTTTTTTTAAAAAAAAAAAACTGAATGGGATGCGATATCTCGAACAACAAGCAGGGTAACATTATTTTTGACCCCCTTGTATATCCAGTATCTTAGGTGTGTCCAATATTTGAAATTTAGAAGAATTGTGATGATATATTCACCTATGATATCCAGTCATCTAAGGTGCGAATCACTGCTGCACCTGCAAGGCAATTGCATTTACATCTTTAAGGGATAAAGCAAATCTCATTTATATAATGCTAGCTCTATGATAACTAATTAACAAAATATTGGCTTCGGTCCATCATAAAAGATTGTGATCGACGTTTCTCAAAGCATCAGAGGCACAGGGTGAAATTCTTCATACTTCTCTGAATGAGGTTTATACATTCTGTAGGTTATTGTTGTGAATGAGTCTTTCGCGGATGACGTATTATCCATTAACTGAATGTCTTGACCTTTGATTGTTTGGAAATGTAGGTAAGCATATAAATCAACCCTTAACAATGTTTATAGCGAAGGACTCGTCAATCCTTGTGACCATTATCGTTCCCTTTCATAATCATAAATGTGTGGATTACAAAGTATATCTCATCTTAATTATTTTGAGAAATCTGTTCATTCCTCACGTACCATTTTAAGCATTGGAGTATCTATGGAATCTCTCAAACCAAGGGTCAATCGATTGATTTTGTTGGTGCTGCCTTGATAGCAAATAGAGGTGACATTGGGATTGAGTTTAATTGTATCAACATATTCCGGTACGGTCATTTATATTTTTAACTGACGATATGATGTTTGAAGTTGTGTTGGAATCATGCCTATATGATATGATTTTTTTTCTTTTAAAATTGATATCCTGTTTATAAAAATAATATGTCAAAAAATATTTACTGTATTATTTTAATTATAAAATTGGTATGTTAAATTTATAAAATCCAGAGATTTGTAATAAATTTGGTATATTATTTACAAAAATAGTATATCGAAATTTAAATGGACTTCTAGGCTTTATATATTTGACATATTAATTTTACAATTAGTATATATGTTAAAAAATACAATCTGATGTAATTCAATATAATTAAAATATATCATTGATCGATATGATGCAAATAGATCCTTGATTACGCTTGGGTCACCTCCAACATTAATAAATTAGATTGCGTCAATATGAATTCAACTAAGCATGATTTAGATTAGACCGGTGTCGACACGACACAAACTATTAATAGCTCTAATTGTGCACACAAGTGATCATGCCTTCCCCCATTTAGAACTGGCTTTGGAGGAGTTTTGCTTGACCCCCCCCCCACCATCCTCAAGCTTCCGGATGTAGATTGGGAGTCCAAAAGGGGAGATATGATCACTCATTTCATGCTAGCGTGGTGGAGAATCGGAACCTTCACATGTTTGCTGTTGGACATGAATGTAGGGAATGGAGAATTTATCCTACTATTCATTATCTACTGTTTGCAATATAATTTACATCAAAATCCACTCTAAAAATCACATCAAACCATTCTCAGAGCATGTAGAGAGGTTATGAAAGTGGGGAATTTTTAGAGAACAAATTGCCAGGGAATCAAGGAAATCATCTAGAGGTAAGCTGGATTACTTTAATTGATGACATAGGAGTTTCGTCAAGAATAATTGAATATTGATCAGAGTTTAGCCAAATTTCTTACAACGAGAAACCAATTTTCAGAAGAAGACATCTTTAAAGACACCAACCAAATAGAAAGAAATGTTCTTGACAACATTAATAAATATTTTACACCTAGAGGTATATTTTAATGGTGTTGAAGAACTTCGGTTATGTCATTAACGTAGATTTAAGTCTTCAAGCTTATATGCTTGTGATTAAATTTCCTACTTCAGTGTCTAAAGAACGTTAATAAATCTTTTGTGCATCAAAATAATTTTTTTATTATTGAGCCATTGTAACCAAAAAATGGAATGGTAATTAAAGAAGGTGCCAATGCCGTACAAGGCTGGGGAAGGGGACTTCCCAAAAGATGGTGGCAAGACTTGTTAAAGATATGGGTGGTCTATATGAACTGAACATTAATTAGAATTTAGATTTATACCATTACATTTTTATTTTATTTTATAACGGTAATGCCTCTTGTCTGGTAGATTTTACAGATCAATTATGTTTTGGAGCATTGGTTACCATTATATTATCATCAGTAAGTTAGAAAATCAAGAACCATGTCACATCAACATATTCGTTAATTATTTATCGTTTACGAATTTTATGAATGGATGGAACTGTACAGATTTATGGCACATGTGGCATTTTTAAAATATCATCTCATGTTTACGTTTAATTAAAATATATTGTGAGTAATGTCGGTATGTAAATGGGCCTTGAAGAACTCTAAGTAGTTATGATGTCTGTTAGCATAATGAATATCTCATTACCCTTTCTCCTTCAATATGGTTTTGGTTTCCATTAAAACCCTAATTCCATGGACAAAGAAGGATCCAAGATCCTTCTTAACTTGGATCCCCACACCTTGTACACATTTTCAAAATCATTCATGCTTGTGTTACTTTTGCAGACTTGGGTTAGCCTTTATTGTACCTTTTTGTAATCCTTTTTTTTTTGTACTATTTTACTTAATAGAAATAATGAAATTTTTCGTTATGAATTTGAGAATTTTTTTTGATATTCAAGAATATTTTGAATTTTATTTAGTTTTTTTTTTTGTAGTGAATCCAATTACAGATTTTGGTGTAGAAGTTATTAATGAAGTTTAATCAAATTGAGATTTTCATGTGACAAAGGTTTTCTAGTAACACAGAAAGATTGTAATATGGCGAAGGCTATCTTAGGATTTTGCTACCAAAAGTTAGGTTGATGTTATGTGGGGAGAAGAGATCAATTAGCACTTATAGCCCTTGTAGCTTCTTTCTCTTGGTCTTGGTTTCTAACTATTTTGATCTTCCCCAGCCTTTGTTTCGGCCTTGTTTCTTTGTTTAGATGACTGTTTTTTGTGACTATTGTAGACTTCTACTAATTGTGATTTTATGGTTGAAGTTTTTTTTTTTTTTTTTTAAAAAAAAATTTATTCATCTCTTTTCTAAAAGGTTCAGCCTTAAAGGTTGGGTTACATGCAATGGTCCTTCACAATTTTCATGTGTGTAACTACAATACTTCTCTATACCTGAAAGATTGAGTAAGGTTATTATCCTACTCATTTAGGTGGCAAGGGTCAGACATTTCTGCATTTATATATCATTCACTTTCATGGTCTTTACAAAGTTTTGTTAATATTACTATGACAGACTAAGTGGCAAGTCTACTAGATTAGGTATTTTCCAAGTTTGCCATGTTTCTATCAGAATCTCATCTCTCTTTTGGATTGTGATGGTAATCATTCTATTCACATTACCTAAAATGAGTTGGGACTTTCTTCTTTGGATGCTAGGAGTCATCTCTTCAAGTTCACAAATCACACTTGTGTTATCAACAAATCTCTTTCCATACAAATGCTTTTTACATGATTAAACCACACTTTTTACATGATTAAACTATTTAATTTATAATCATGCTCTACAATTCTCAAAGCCCTACCAATCCAAAAATTCCTTGACCCCATACTTTAATGATTCAAATGCATATCCTTCCACAACTCCATGGCACATCCAATCATGTTGCTAACTTGTTATCTTCTTCTAAAGAAAAAATATTTTAAAATAAGGGTAAAACCATTAAAAAATATTAAGTGTATTTTTTGAGAAAATTATAAGTGTGCATGTTGATAATAAGCTAGATCATGAGTTATCTATACTTATGAATCTAAGGTTGGATTAATTTTAGGATTTTGGTTTTTGAAAAGGAATAACCGAGTACTTGTGGGGGCTTGCACATGATCATTACTTTACTATGTTGCATTTTAAAATAATTAAATTTATGGATAATAATTCAAGTTATTTATTTTGCAGTATTTTATATGTATTATTGACTATATTCAATTATACAAATAAAATCATTTTCAAACATAAAGTCATAATTTGAGAAAAAACAAATTAAAAAATTATGGAATTTAAACTAAAAAGTTATTGTGTAGAATTTTTTGATTTTCACTATATATATTCTATAAGTTCATTGTTGTTTATTTTAAATTATTATTACATCACTTTAATTACATAATTTAAATACCATAAATATTAAACAATATGTAAAGTTAATTTTACACTACAACTGCATTTGGTAGAAGGTGATTTCACTTAGTCAAGTAGCTAAAGCAACATTATTGCAATGATGTATGGAGTGGTGCTTTGGTGAAGTGATCATGCAAGAGAGCAATGTTTATCAAGGAATTAGGTTTTTTTTGCAAGACTATCACCATTTACCACTTGGGTAAAAATATGACCCTGTGAATGACATGAGGGAAGTTATGATAGGAAGAAGAAGGTATAATGTAAGCAAAAATGAAACAATGAAAATAAGGATGATGACAATAAATGAGCTAACACAAATAAGAGGGGGGCTTGTGCAATCAGAATTTGATGGAAATGAATTTATATTTTTATTAGATTTCAATTAGGACTTGTTTGTGTATAGATGAAATTTATTTTTCAATGGAAAATGAATTTCATCTTCAATTGAACTTTGGGGAAAAAATTTCTTAAATATTGAGTTTAAAATCCTTTAGAATTCAAATATAGTAATGATTTTAACTAAAATATTATTTTGTTGTAGTGACTTGATGATATTATTTTATAATTTCAATTAAGATCTTCTAGTTTTGAATTTTTTGATTTCAAGAATAATCATGAAGTACATAGATGTAGATATATATTTATATTTTTATATATACTTGTTTTTGATAAATGATATATACTTAATTAATTGATAAATGATATATAAATATCTAATTTTATAATATGTTAATTGATCAGTGTAAGTAATTAATTCATTGATCAATTACATTTTGACTAATTACTTCAATTCATTAATTAAGAATTTTATTAAAAATTAATTCTATTATGTCTACAAATATTTAAATTTTTATTTTTGTCAAATTCTTGAATTTACATAAATATTTAAATTTCAAATTTTATTTTATCAAATTTTATAAAATTCAAATTCTGTTAAATTTAATTTCAAATATATAAGTAAACCTTAGGTGTCGGATAGAAAATAAGTTAAGGAAGAAGACATGTACCATTGAGATGAATTTCTAACATTGTTGTAGCTGCCATGTTAAGTGATTTTGACAAATAGAAAGAGAATTTCAATTACTCTGGGGGGGTGGGGAGGGGATGTGAGATTGTCTTTGACGTTACTTTTCCTTTTGCGTCCAATTTGAATAACAATTCGCTGTGAAAAAATTGATCATTCACATTCTTTACCTTTGAAAGAAAACATGTTCAACATGACAAACTTGTTTTGTATAAAGAGTTTTACATGGAACGGTGATCTTTTACTAAATATTACCCACAAGCGTTTATATTAAAAAAGATACGGAATCTCATTATTTGATTGGAAAAAGAGAAAACTTAAAAGAGAAAAAGAATTCAATGTTGATTGTTAAAAATATTGTTCGTATTTGTCTTACATTAATTTAAATCCAAGATTACATTTATAATAAATTGTTACAATAGACATATTTATTTTTAATATTATTTAGATTGGTATATTTAACTCGTATAATTATTATAATCTTAATTTTTTTGAAAAAGTAAATAGACATATTAATTATCATAATAAATAAATAAATAAATAAATAAATGAGGTGCCCTGAGGAATATCTACCTGAGAAAAGATATATATATATAAATAATTATTGTTGTTTCGGCTCGTCGGCCTTTATAATCCACTGTCGACTCCGACGACGGTCTCCGCAGCAAAACGTACTCCATCTCCAATCCCAAAACAACGCGCTGCTCCTCGTTCCGCTCGTCTCTCGTCTGCCACCAAGGGTTTGGAGGTGAGCGGTAGTGGCCGTGTATGCGCCGGGGGTTCAATAGAAATGGTAGCGGCGCTGGCTTGGGTGCTGCTTCTACTCGGAGGAGTCTCTTCCTCCGGTCCGTCGCCGTCATTGTCTTCCTCTCCAGCCGTTTTATCAGGGCCTCACATAGCAGTGCTGAATGTTCTGCTGCCTCCTCGCATGACCAATCCGGTGCAGTATCGCCTGCTTGCGAGTGGGGGATGCTTCACTTGGTAGGTAAATAAATAAATCTTGAGATGGTTGAGGTTAATGGCAGTGGTTTCACTTGAATTTGAACTCAGTACTTACGCCAGCTGTGTTTTATATTTACATTGCCTCTTACCAAATGAATACACACACACACACATATGTATATATATATATATATATCCACACACACACACACACATATGTTTGTATGCGTATAATTTTAAACATCCAATCATATGGAGGTCTTTTTCTTAACTCTAAAATTTTTTATAGTTGTTTGAGTAAATGAATAACCTTTGTTGTCACCCTACCTGGAATGAACCCAATTTGATTTTCTATGATTTTAGTTACATGTCTTAGTATTTGCTTAATTACCTTCATTAACCTGATATCACAATAATTATTACAATTTTGTATGTCTTCCTTATTTTTAAATATAGGTATTAAAGAACTCTCTCCATTCATCTGATATTTTCCTTGTCTTCTTAAGGTTAGTTAACTACTTAATCTCTACTTCAGACATACATTTCCACATTTCACTAGAATTACCACTTGGTCTAATACCATCTCCTTGTTTTGCGTTCGAATTATCATAGAATTTGTTATAGGCCTTATTTTTAACTTCACTAACTATTTTATAAGCATATTTTTTGTCGTAGGTAACTTTGTGCGTGTGTGCACACTCCTAGGCATCACCTAGGTAGGCACTTAGGGGCTCAAACACCCAAGGCGACCAAGAGTGTTGCCTGAGCACCGTAATAATATTGGATAGAGTAGATACATGCATTCTAGCTTGTGTGAGAGCATGCAACTAGTATTACATTGTTTGTCATGAATTATCCCCTGTCATGTGACCTATATATAGAGTTCTTATCAGTGATCAGTGGATCATAATCCTTCATTATTTTCTTGTGTTCATGGTTCAAAAGTTGTTTTTTGAGCCGTTGGAACATTATTAGGTTTCTTGTAGTTCTCTATTAGGTTTCTTAGTTGGCTTGAAATATAAATAGGGAGATCTATCGAAAAAAGAAATTTAAATAGGGAGATGTAATAAAACCATTAGGTTTGTTCATTCTGTTTGTGACCAGACCATTCTCTCATCTATCTTCCACTGTGTTCCCCACCAACTTAGATGGTGATCACAAGACCTTAGGGGACTGTCAATATGCAGCAGTGATCTCAAAGGTGGTTGGTTTGTTCACCAATGGTATTAATCAGCCCAGCTTGTCTTTGCAGTTTATGACATTACTGATTTGTTTCGTTAGCTTTGTGTTGTCCTTTAGTTTGCAGTTCAAGGGTTCTACTGTATTGTCCTCTATATTCCATCACGCTGAATGTTTCTGTGATTACATTTTTGTGTTTTGTTCACTTTATATGTTGTTGATGGTTTGCGGTGCTTATGCAGGTCATGGGATCATCATGATGTACTGTCTGTCAAACCTGAGTATAATGGAACTAGTGGCTGCTCCACAAGTGCACTTTTGACATCAATTGCATCTTATACTATTCGCAAGGAGACTGCTGTTTATGCTACCGATAGACAGAGTGGCACTGTAATTCGCTGTCAAGTTTTTGTTGACAAAATTGCTAGAATTCAGATATTTCATCACTCTGTTAAACTTGACTTGGGAGGTTTCAGTACTCTTTATATACGTGCCTTTGATGACAATGGTATCAAAAGCATTCTTTTAGTATTTTGTATTTGTCTTCATGATATTTTGAGTTTCCTAAAGTTTCCTGAATTCTTTTACATACTGTATCCTCTATCATGAGTAACATTGTACTGTTTTTGTAACCTTTATGTTCCTATAAGAAAATAAAATAAAATTCATTTATGAGTTCTTTTTTAGAAGATTGGGTGCTTGAACACAATTATGCTTGCTTTGTAAAAAATTATTTTTCCCCTCACCAATTAATATTGCATGAGTATGCAATGTTGGCCTTAAGCTGGAGTCAAACACTTCAATGGTTGCTCATTTGAATATGGACTTATTGTGGGAACAAGCAATCACTTTACTATGCATACGGCAATTCTACCCCATCAAGGTATTCAATGGTGGGGTACTTTTCTTTATATAGGACTAAATAATATTTTATTGCAAAACATGCTTGAGTGTCTATATTTTTCCTCCTTTGTGTCCCTTACTGTGCTTTAGAGCACATGGTCATTCATAATACTCCATTATGTGAAAGGGACATCTAAGTTCTTAGAATGGCATTCAGTTTGTGAAGCAAATTGACATCCCTGTTTGTCTTGTGGAGCATTGTAGCGATACTTGTACCCATATCTCTCTCTATTTAGTTGAAAAATTGTGGTATTTATATTTTTTCTTGTGTCAATACTCATATCTGTACTTGTATATCATAGATTTTCTTTTTTGTTAAGACTTGTTAAAAGTGAAATCTTATTAATTTTAACTTGCTTAGATGCTATAATGTTATTGTATGTTCATTATGATGTTAGTATGTTGTTTTGGTTTATATTTAAATGTTTTGTAGTTGTTATTAAGCACCTAGGTTCTCAAGGTGTCTAAACTTACTACTTAGGTACCTTGGTGTTTTAATAAGTAACCATTGGAGAATGCATTATTTTGGCTATGCACACTGTTGATGACTTATTCAAAGGCAATGATTTGGCAACGATTAGGAGGAACAAGGAGTATCTTAAAGCACATTTTTATTTAAGGATGTGGAAAAATCTGAGTACAATATTTTCTGAATTAGATTAGACATCGACTTAGATTAGTCCAGGGGTGGTCAATTTGTGAATTTAATTGATCACTTGGATCAATCAAATGGATGGCATTGACATCGTAATTAATGACTGATTAATTTAATATTAGATAAAAATTGGGAAAAAATAAAAAAGGAAAAATTGGGAGAAATGAAGATATTCACCACTCGAGAAGATAACAAAGTCATCAAGATGACAATGACCATAAATCCTAATATTTCAATGAAATATATAACAACAACAAGAATGACAACAACAATAACAATCTAAGCTATAATCCTATTATGTGGGGTTGACCATGTTAATCTTTTTTTCTATGTATTTCTATCTATGGTTAAAACTTCATTTAAATTATATTGATTTAGATCTTTTCTCATAATTTCCAACAAAGTAGTTTTAGATGTTTTACTTCTTTTAGTTTTCTTCTTCACTAATTAATTTTTCTTTCTTAATTGGTGCATTCTTTGGTCTTCTAAAAATATGATCAAACCACCTAAGCTGATTTTCTTTTATTTTGTCTTCAAATGGTGCAATTCTTATACTATTCTTAATAAAATCATTTTTGAGCTTATCTCTTATAGTATTGCCGCTTATTCATTTAAGCATGAAATCTTAGCAACATTAATTTTTTGTATATGGACATGCTCTATAGCCTAGTATTTTAAGTTAGAAAGTGTAGTTAAATGAATAACAATTTTATAGGATTTTTCTTTTAATTTTAAGGGTATCTTGTTGCCATATAACAAATTTATAGAAATTTTCTTTTAATTTTAAGAGTATCTTCTTATCATATAACACACACTTTTTTAAGCTTATTTTTTGTAGTATTATCACTCATTCATCAAGTATACACATCTCAGTAATACTAATTTTTTGCATATGAATATGCTTTATGGCTCAACATTTATATCTATGTTACATCTATTAAAATGTAACTTGGATTGGAGTACCTACTTTTGGAAATAATCCCACATCATTTAAGTAGGAGACTAAACTTGGGTTCATGTTGAATTGTAAACTAGATTGTATTAAATTGTAGCTTAGATTTATATATGTTGATTTGTATTAAAATGTAACTTGAATCAAAATAAAATGCAACCTAGGCTTATATTGGATTGTATTAAAATGTAATCCGAATTTTATTGAACTATAATTGCAAGCTGGATTGTATGAAAATGTAACTTTGATTGGAGAACTTGTTATTGGAATTAGTCCCATATTGTTTAAGTGGGAGACTAAATTTTGGCCTATATTGAATGGTAACTTGGATTGTATTGAAATATAACCAGGGCTTATATATGTTGATTTGTATTAAAATGCAACCTATATTGAAGATGCTGTTGATTTGGGTGTCTTGAAGTGTAAAGAAGCTTGAAGCTCTAGATCAATTGATCTAAAAATTCATGTGAATTTTGTATCATTTTTGGTCAAATCCAATCCAAATCATTGAAATTTCACCAATTCGGATTGATCCTTGAATCTATGTTGATGACTATCTAAGTATATACCTTCATTATTATTCTTATTTTCATGAAACCTACATTTCATATATTTAGTTGTTAACTTAATCTAAGTCCTTTAGACTCTAAATTATCTATTTTTAATTCTATTTTAGAACTAATGCCTATTGTACTTTTGTCAACAAAAATTATGCCATCAACAAGTAATATACGTGAAGATATTTTTTCTTTAATTTTCTTAGTTATTTTATCCATAATCAAGACAAATAGACATAAACTTAGAGAGGACCCTTGTTATAAATCTATGCATTTTGAAAATTCTTAGTTTCTCTTCCTATAATTTTAACACTAGTAACTACTTTTTTGTATATGTTTTTTATAATATCAATATATCCAATGAATACTTTTAAGGTAGAAGCTTTGCTAAATTCTAAAATTGAATTTCCCTATTCAATGAAATACTTGATGAAATAAATAATAATATGTTATTTTCTATTGTTTATTTTATTCAGTATTTTTAAATAAATTTTAACAATATCTTTCGTTGAATGAACAAGATAAATTATAAAACTTAGATTTTGAAAATTAGACATTAATATCTCATGAAATACATGATGAAATAAAAAAAATAATTTTTAAATTATTTTTATTTTATTAAAAGTTTTGAATTTAATTTTAACAAAATTTTTTGTTGAATCATATAAAACATATTTTTAATTTTGAAGTATCTAACTAAAAATCACATTATAAATGATAAAAATAATAAAATTCAAATTGAAAAATTTGGTTGAGCAACCCATGTAAGCAACAATGTGGGGGCATCAGTAGTTGCAGTGGTCCAAAACGGTGTCAATGGGGGTAATGGCCATGTGTGATGACATTAAAGATTGTGGTAATGGTGTGCAACAACATTGGTAGTGGGTAATGGATGATACAATGGCTATGGGATATTGAGATGATTGCAAAACCATTGGTGGGAGAAATTTGTGTATGATAACTAGGGTTTTAAATGGGTATGGATTTGGGTAAATGAATCAATTTAAAAAAAGAAGTGGTTCAAGGCTGGACCAATTGGTTGAATCATTGAGTCATTGGGTGCAAATTGGTAGGCCTTTTGTTCCTAGTCCGACTGGTTGGTGTTGGATGGTTTGGTCTGATTTGTTGGCACTTTTGAGTACTTTCTGGACTTTGAGGTTAAATATAATGTGGGGAGGATGATGTTGTCTTGGAAGAAGTATGGACCAAGACTACTTCATGAGATTGGACTTCTAGATTGTAACCTTCAGAATATACTCTTGTTGATCATTGTATGCTATTTTAGGATAGTTCATGAGATATTGAGGATGTTGATCATACAATTGACTATTCTGGTAGGATGACTTACTTGACTATTTTTTAACTAGATATTTTATGTATAATTGATCTTCTTGGCTAGTTCATACATGAGCCTAGAATGTTCTACTTGCAAAGAGCCTTGCATTTAATGATTAATGACCTTACTTGGATTCTAATTTTGTTTTACATGGAAGTTGTTCATACATGAGCTTACTTGGATTCTAATTATGACAGAGATAGAGGAAACAAATTAATCTTTAGATGTTAGATGTGTTAGAGGTAATCTTGTCACATGAGTAAGCAAGTAGTATCTAAGTCTACTGTTGATGTATTGTATCATTAAATGGGACAGACAGTGTTCAAGATGATGTATCTTTGGCTAGTATTTATAGAGCTTGGATTTCTTTTTTTGGATGTCTGTATGACTATGCATTGGGACAAACTAGCTACTATCTTTTTCATGTGATATCTCTATCATTAATTATCCCATTTTTTATAAACTTACAAAGCATATTTTTGTGGGCTATCTCTCTATTTGTGATATACTGATAAGTGGAACCATTTTTATTTATAGTCAATCTTCAAAAGTAGATGACCGATATCTTTACCAAGTGTTGGAGATATGGTGACGAGGATTCTTCAGAGTAGCTGATTGATATCTTTACTAAGGGTTTGGGTGTTTGTATTTTTAAATCTCTCTATAGCTAGTTGGGACTGATAAATATCTATGATCTTGCTTGATGAGGAAGGAATGTTAGAGATGTATATGAGTTATTGGATATTTATTTTCTAGATAATCTTAATTAACCTATAAATGCATAACCTCATTAGCACTCTTTGTTCTTCCCTCACAACACTTAGCTGATGTAAACATTCTCTTTCATGGATTGAGTGGTATATTTCTTTAATAAATTAACCAATATGCTTTGATAGTAAGGTTGCTAAAGCTATTCAATGTGTTTTATTTGGATTTCAGTGAAAAAGAAAAGTAATGTCAATTTTTTATTCTTTCTTTTGAGGGTCACGACTTTTGTAGTTACCTTTGTTGAATTGTTTTCTTAACAAACGATCTCTAACTTATTTTATCAATATATCTTGCAGAAAATGTATTCTCTTCATTGGTAGGCTTGCAATTCAAATGGAGTTTGATGCCTAAAACTAATGATAGAGATAGCATGCTACATCATCTAGTTCATGTTCCATTGAAGGAAACACCATTAAGTGACTGTGGTGGTTTCTGTGGTGATCTGGAAACCCAGATACAACTGGAAAATAGTGTAAGTATGCACTATTATAAAAATTTGACTGGTATATTGGCTACAGTTGTGTATGTTGATGCATTTTTACTTCCCCTTTCTGTTGCAGGGTGTTGGTGCTGATTTGTATGTTGTGAAAGGAGTTGAAATTGGCCATGAGATTGTAACTGCATGTCTAGTTGAGCCACATGTTGAGCATTTGATGGACACAATTGTTCTGACTGTTGCAGAGCTGATGTCATTGGTTCCTCCATCACCTTCTTATGTTATCATTGGTTCTTCTATCAAGTACAGGCTTATGGTAATTCGTCAAAACACTCCTAAAGGTACAAGTGTATGCATGCCTTCTAGTTTGCTAGTCTCCAACATTCAAGGTTAAGTGGATGACTATTTTTAATTCTAAATGTTAAGATTCTAAAGCTTATCTCCTACTTCTGAAATGACTTTATCTGATAAAATTTTTTCTGGATGGCTGTTACTAGCTTTCATCTTGATATTGTTTTCAAAGTAATATTTGAAAGCTTTGGGCAAGTTGATTTTGTAATCTGCTGTGGACATCTAATGGTTTAGATAGTTATATTTTCTAGAATAACTTCTTTGATAACATTAAAAATCAATCTATAGTGATACTTGTAGTCTCTGACATTTTGCTGATGCATCAATGGATTTTAAGAATATAGCTCGTCCATTACTATAAAGTATGAAGTTAATGATTTACTTTTGGTAGCAGAAATTCATCCATTACACATGATGGTCACATTGTACCATTGTACATGGACCACTGCTTCTTCAATTTATCAATGTAACTATTAAACTTGTCCTTTGTTAACTAATACTTGTTATTACTTTAGAATAAGTTGTAGTTTGTACACTTACTCTTCTTTGGCCGTTATGTCTATCATATGCTATAGATATGGTCTTTTTGTTGCTTTTACAAGGGTGATATTGTCAAACGTGAACTTTAATATAATAACTTTAAATTTTTCTCTATCATTTGTTCACATCTTCTTCAATGTTCTTTGCTTTTGTCTATCACCTTGTGCAATTGCTTTGTTTGGTCAGTCAAATTTTTGATCGTATGTTCTGAACATGCTACAATTTTTTTTCCTTTAAAACAAAAGGTGCACTTGCATCAGATGCATTATCCTTTTCAAAGTGCTTGGATCCTAAAATAACATATGAGGATATGAATTCTTTTCTTTGCCTCTGTTCTTTTCTGGATCGTAGCCTTGCTTCTCTATAAAATTGTCACTCCTCTACCCACCCTATCAGATGATAGTTAATATCATTGTCCATCTTCAACAAGAATAGACATAGAGAATCTTTAACTTTGTTCTCCTCTACCGGGATATGGAATTCCCTTAGTCATTTGCTCTAAGATACTTTTGAAGTGTTCATCCCTCTTGCTCTTCTCACTCTTCTTTGCCTTAATATCTCTAACTTTCATCTCATTTTGAATAATGACAGTTCATGAAAGACACTTTGTTATATTGCTATATCTACTAACTAGATGTTTCAATTTGGACATGCCATCTTTTCCGAATTTTTTTTGTAATGTATTAGTTTTTTTTCCTGTTGTTGTCAGTGGGAAATCTATGGAGTAATTCTCATTCAAAATCCAATGGTAGCGAAATCCCACATAATCCTGGATAGTGATGAGATTTTTCTGTATCAGATGCACTTTAGAATTGAAGTTGGACACTCCACTTTATATTAATATTTTAGTTATATCTTGTCCTTCTGCAACACAAAGTGAAAAGATTTATTTTGTTGATTGGTTGTTAATGCAATTAAATATTTTACAATTTTCTTTTCCTACAGTGAGCTCTTATCTTTTGATGAATATTTTGCTTTAGTTCTATTTTGATTTTATTATTGCAGATCCTGCATTTTCATTTATTTTGCAGCTATCAACTTACCTTCTATGCATCATCGATGGTCTGTTTCTAATTCTACGGTGGCTGAAGTAGACACAATGATGGGTACTGTATTCACATTTAACCTGGGTATCACAAGTGTTGTTGTTGAAGATATTCGAGTTGTGGGACACAAGCAGATGTCAGTCATTCATGTTGTCATCCCAGATCGATTGGCTTTATACATAATACCAGTGACATCTGCCTTTGATCCCTTGGAAGGACCCAGGAACAATTCTTTGCATACATGGTATATTATATCTGGTCATCAGTATGTGGTTCATGTGAAAGTTTACACACCAAAACCTGATGATCAAGAAATATATCTTACTGAGGTATGAACCATGTTGTTATTACCTCCATTCATGCTCATGATCATTTTTGCTGCATGTTTGACATGTGATTTCTCTTGGGCCCGATAATGAATATTTGAGTTATTTATTTTGTTTAATTGCAATGCCATGGTTCCATCTTGTAGATGCATTTTTGGTGCACGTTTGACATTTGTTTATCATTCACTTACTTTGAATGATGCCATTTTTGAAATTTTCATCATAATTTTTATGGAAAAAGAATGATATAAGAGGCATATCAGATAATTTGAAAAGTACTAACCTTGCATTTATAGAAAAACTGGCATACAAAATGATGCTTATAATAATAATGGTAATATTATTATTGATTTTTTGTGAGGCTTGGGGTTATTGTCATATGGGGCACAACCTTTTGGCAACAAGTTGGCTAGTTAGGAAGTTCACTTTGTACTGGAAGTGACAGGACTTGGATAATGGACTTTAGACCTTAAAGTAAAATACATAATTAATTGTGGGGTTAAGAACTGAGGTTGGCTGGCAATTATTGGTGATTTGCAGAGGATCAGTGAATTCTAATTTCTTGCTGTTAAACGAAGTATCTTTTATGCATGTAAAGCTATTGGGTACTTCTAGTTTGTAATGAATTCTTGAGGAAAATACTTCTAGTTTGTTCCTAAGTTAGAAGTGAAGTAGATGTTGAATTCCTTGGCTTCATGTGACTAGTTCTTACGGATTATGAAGATTTTCACTCATCATGTATTTCTTGTCATGAATCTGGGGAAGAATGAGAAGTAGAATCCTTTTTGATGTGGTTATAAGTAGTATGAGCTTGATTCTATTAAAGTTGAATATTTTGATATTTCTTTCTTAAAGTTTGTCAATGATGGTGCAATTAATAAAAACCATTGTGCACTAACTTAAGCAATCAAGTTCATATCCATGCAATGTAATGATTCAATTTATGAATATGATTAAATTTGGTAATTATGTTTGATAAAATAAACTCATCAATCTCAAAATAACATCAATATGTATGAACAATTAATCAAATATTAGAATGCATGAAGTTTTTCATATACTAAAAAATTAAAAGATGAAGAAGGTAATGGAAAACTGATTTCTTATATTAAAAAATTAAAAGATGAAAAGGGTGATGGAAACTGATTTATATTTCAAAGAATTCTATTGTAAACTTATCTTAATGGAACCAACAAGCCATTACCAAAAGTTCTCACATAACATGGTACTTTGGAGACCAATAGGTGGGGGTTGGTAGTAAAAGTTTTTGTAACTTTTAATTCCACAATTGTTTTTTCTATATACTTTTCATCTTAAAATCCTGTCACACAATAACACATTATGTCAAAAAGTTAGGATATTAGGGTATCTTTCTTCATAGGTTCTCTAATTGTCACTGTTAAAGTGGTTGAATAAATGGATTCTTATATGAATTTTAAGGTTAGGTTAAGTTAGGGTTTCTTGTGGGTTCAATTCTACATTGCATGTTATATAATGGTCTTTTCCTTGTAGCCTCTCTATATATAGAATTATTGTCTTTGTTAATGCAATCTACTCTTCCACCATTTTTTTTATTTGTATTCACATGGTGTCCAAATGTAGGTTTTCTAGAGAACAAGAGAAAATAGAAACATTAACCATTATTGTGGTGGTAAAAGTAGATCCTGTACTATAGCTACCATTTCTTGTTTTCATATGCTACTAGAGTCTAAATTTTAAGAGTCAAAGAGTGTGAGAAATCTAGGTGGAGAGGAGGGAACCCTAGTCATTGTTGGTCACCCTCCTTACCACCACTAGGCACCATCTCCTAATCAGTTTTTTTTCATTCTTTGTCTTATGTTTGCTTTGTTTTTTAAATTTCTATTCATGTCTTCTTTTTCTCCAACCCCAAAATACTAGATGTTAGTCCGTCCACTTTGTCCTTCAGTCATTCTCATCGATTCTTTTCTTAGCGCCAATTGCCATTACTATCACCTTGGGCTTAGTTCCCCCATTTGTTATCATCATTACGCATGTGTTAATGCTAGCTATCCCTCTAGTAGCTTCTCCCATTGTCATCAAGAATTTCTTGTCCTTCTCCCACTACCACATCTCCTTCTTTCCATTGCAAGATTCATTGTTGACAATGAATGCCACTTCTTGCACCATTTTACACCACTTTGCTCCATGCACATCATTTTTGAGGCATCTATTAGGGTTTACATTGAGAATGAAGACAATGGAGAAGAGATAGAAAGTTTGGGGTTCATGTGCATTACAAAAAAAAACAATGAGAGAGAAAAGAGGGAAGACACACACACACCTACAGAGCAAAAAGGGTAGGAGACAAGATTTTTGGGTTGTAAACCTAAAAGTACATCTTTAGAGCAAAGTCCATTTTTTTTGTGATGATTCCAACATTCTCAAGGTCTAGGAAAATATAAAAAATTGATTAGCAAGCTGATCTACTTGATTGTCATTAGACTTGACATTGATTATGTTGCCAGCTGACCTTTTAAATTTATGTATGAACCTAGAGTAGTTCATTGAGAAAGAGCTTTACATGTTCTAGCCTATATTAAGAAAGAATAATAATCATCTCAAAGTTGAGGCTTTTTCTTACTTAGGATATGTTGGTGATAGGGGAGTTAGTAAATTCAACATTTGGTTGTTGCATGTGTTAAGGAAAATCTTGTTACTTGGTGTAACAAGAAGAGGAATGCCATATTTCAATTTAACACAGTAGCGGAGTATTGTTACATGGCACAAACAACATGTGAGATGATATAGATTATATCCTTATTTGTAGAACTTGATTTTATAGTCAAGTTTCTATGGAAATGCATTGTGACAACTTAGGTTGTCATATTTATTACTAACAATTTCGCACTTTATGAACAAACAAAATATATTGCAGTTGATTGTCATTATGTTCATGACATGATGATGCTACTCCATATGCATAGCCTTTTGAGTAGATAATAGATATCTTTACAAAAAGCTTGAGATTTGGAGTATTTGAGACACTTTGTATCAAGTTAGACATGATTGATATATATGCTTTAGCTTGAGAAGTGTTAGAGTATATGAATAAATGGATCTTAATTTTGTTTAGTATTGTGATGTGGGTTTAATCCCACATTGGCTGTGTGAGAACTTTTTGTTACCTTTACAGTGGCCTTATGTTCTGCTAAGGAACAAGACTACTTCCTCTATTTCTGGTTTCCACATACTAAGTGGTATATCATGAGTTGATAATTTTTAGTTTGCTTGTGATTACTTAGATAAAATAAGAGGAGATTGGTTTAAGTAGTTTGACTATGGCCTTGAAGGCTAAAGGATGTATTAGTTAGGAGAGGAGAGTTAATTAGTATAGAAAAAACTAATAGAAATAGGGGAAGACTTAGAACTAGTTGTGTTCTATGCTAAAATTGCACTTAAAGGAAGGCCTAAAAATATATGGAAGAAAAAAATTCATGTTGTCAACCCTACATAGTGAAATTATGACTTGAATTATTGTTGTTTTTTTTGTAATTATTTACCATCATTTACTGTATAAACTTTTGTAACAAGTGGGTTAGGGCTAGCCCAACTTTTTATTAGCCTAACCTAAACTTTTGCTTATGTTAGACCATATTGTATAACTTAGGAAACTTGTTTTTCAGCTTTTAGTCTTGTGTAATCAAACTTTGGAGAGGGTTGCCTCTCTGACACATTGTGAAGGAGCCCTAAATTTCCATTTTTTGACCATGTCTTCATCTCTTCCACCATAGGTCTTTAATATTCATGATGTTATCAACATTAGTCTACTCACTATCGAGCTTGAAGGTCACAATTGATATCAAAGTTGGTTGTTGATTAAGGGGGTGTGGGGAACAATGTGGAGAATTGCTCGCAAGAGGAGATGTCCATGATTGAAATGTTTCAACAGTTGGATGCAAAGTTGGAGCAATGAATATTGTGAATCGAGGAATAAGTTGTAGAGTTGTCCACAAACATATCAGGCTAGATGAGTTGAATTGTGTCTAGTGAAGGGGCAAATGGGCAAAGACTTAAGGGGCATCTGTGAAGTAGGTTTCTCTTGAACCTAAAACTTGAGTTTCTAACTTTTAAGGATAGTAGTGTCAAAGATCTAGAAGAATGGAGACAGGTTGTTGAGAAATTACTACATTATCACCAAATTGAACCAAAGGAGTGGGTGGTTGTTACGTTGATTGACCTTAGAGGAGTAGCTACTTTTTGGTTTCAGTCCTTTGTAGGAGATCAATCGAGGATAGCATGGGGTGAATTCATCGAGGGCTTGATAGCATGCTTTGAGGAGAACTTAATGAGGAATTTCAAAGGAGAGTTTTTCAAATTACATGATATGAGGTTTGTGTCTAAGTACCTATAGGAATTCATCAACATTTCAACAAGGGTTAGGGGATTGTCAGAGGAGACTCTAACAGATTGTTGCCTCAGTGGGTTGTATGAGGACATCTGTTATGATGTGCAATGCTTCCAACTTGGAGACTTGTTGACAACTATATCCCTTGCAAAGCTGCAAGAGTCTCCTCTATCTTAAGGCTTGTCCTGGAGGGCTAGTTGGGGGTCATGTCTGAGCTGTAAAAGGGCATTTGGATGGGGGATTGGTTGTGGAAGTGTGGGCAACCAATGTTCAATGCATAGGAAGTTCCAATGGGAGCAACAACCAATTCAATAGTTCAACAGTTTGTTCCATCATTAATTCAACAGAAGGAAAAACCAGTGATCAAATTGAAAAAGGAAGGACAATTGGGCCTTTGCTTTAGATGTGACAAGAAGTTCCAAAGGGGTCGTTTGTGCAAGAGTAAGTCTCTATGTCTCTTACAGGGAATCAAGTTAAACGTTGAAGAAGATGGAAAGGAGGAGGAATTGGCACTGGAGGGGCACACATCATTGCAATTATCATTGCAGGCACTGATTGGGGAAGGTCACTCGGAAATGCTACACCTGCAGGGAAGGTGTGTTGGGAAGGATATGGTAGTACAACTTGACTTGGGAAACACCCACTATTTTGTCAACAAGAGTAGCCTCAAGAGGTTGACATTGACAGTAAACTCAAAAAGGGGACTGTGGGTACAACTTGTGTCAAGGGATTGTGAGTGATGTGATGGATGCTGTCCAAATGTGAGGATGGAGCTAGAAGGAGTTCCAATTACCTTGGATTTGTATGTAATGCAATTAGGTAGTAGTGATGTAATCATTGGCCATTGGTTAAGGTTGAGAAGGGATGTGACTCTTAATTTTGAAAGAATGACATGTCAATTCAAATATGAAGGCAAGACCATTACATGGAAGGGATGACTACTTGAATAGATTAGCGTGATTAGTGTAGGGGAATTGGTTAAGAACACTAGACAAATTGCATATATGACCCTAGTGCAAGGGAAACATGTGATTAGTGTAGGGGAATTGGTTAAGAACACTAGACAAATTGCGTATATGACCCTAGTGTAAGGGAAAGATGTGGAAGAGAAAGATAATAGGGAGAAGGGGCCTAACACTTGAAAGTTGATCACCTTCTACAAAAATTCCAGCATGTGTTTCTTGAACTTGTAGCAGAGAGACATAGATAAATAGATAGAGAACTATTTGGCAGCTCAACAGATTAGGCTAACTATAAGTGAATTTGCATCTCCAGTTTATTAGTAAAAAGGAAAGATATGTCGTGGAGAATCTATATTGATTACAAAGAATTTAATAAGAAAACAGTAAAGGACAAATACCTAATACTAGCGATAGATGAGCTAGAGCAAGCCAAATGGTTTTCTAAAATTGACCTCAAGTTAAGATACCACCAAATTAGAATGGCAAAGGAAGATATTTATAAGATTGCTTTTAGAACTTACAATGGATTATATGAGTTTGTGGTGATGTCGTTTAGTCTAGGCAATGCCCTTGCAACATTTCAAGCTGTGATGAATGATTTATTCAAACCATACTTGCGATGATTTGTGTTAAGTATTTTTGATGATATATTGGTATAGAGCCTATGAAAGTCATTTGCAACATTTAAGCTAGGTGTTGTAGGTGCTAAATGATTGTAAATTCTATGTTAAGAAGAGTAAAGGTGAGTTTGTAGTAAACTCTATTTCATATTTAGGGCACATGGTGGGCTTTGAAGGGGTAAAGATGGAAGAAGATAAAGTGAGGGCCGTTTGGCCTACACTTAAGAGCATTAAAAGCCTACACAGTGTTCTAAGCTTGCTTGGTTATTATCAAAGATTTATATGGGACTACGGGAAGATGATACAACCACTAAATGCAGTACTAAACAGGGGAGTTTCGTTGGGATGAGTGGATGCAACATGCCTTTTAGACACTAAAAGACACATTAACCAAGACACCTGTTTTGGCATTACCAGATTCCTCCAAGATGTGTGTGATTGAGTGTGATGCTTTTGGGATTGAAATGGGGGCGATGTTGATGTAAGAGGTCACTCACTTGCTTACATGAGTAAAGCCTACTGGGAGAAACAATTGTGATTGTCAATATATGAGAAGGAAATGTTATGGTATTAATAGCTATTATCAAATGGAAGTTGCTGCTTTTGGGGCAACAATTTACCATTTGGATTGACTAACTCAGCCTGAAATACCTGGAGGACTAACAAATCAGGACCTAATTACAAGGGAAGTGGTTTACAAAGCTTTTGAGATATGGCTACAAGGTTGAATACAAACCTAAGATTGAAAACAAGGTTGCTGATGCATTATCAAGAGTGTAGCAGGAGGGGTAGATGCATAGCCATATGCTTCTAGTGAGCACACCAACTGGTTCCAACAAAACAAGGATGCACATAGGAATTCAGACTTGTATACGACTTTGTTAGATCCGTAGGAGAAAGGAAAGCTAGTTGATAGAGTATTATTTTACAAGGGATGACTGGTTATTGTGGTGGAACAAGATTTACGTGAGAAATTGATGAGGGAATTTCATGATTCCCCAATCAGACCACTTGGGATATGAAAAGAGTTCTCAGAAGTTAAAAGCCAATGTATACCGGAAGGGATAACACAAAGATTTAAAGAAACATATCAGAGAGTGCAATGTGTGGCAACACATCAAGTATGGCATCACCACCCCCATAGGACTACTACAACTGTTGTTGATCCTAAAGCATAGTTGAACGGACATAAACATGTGTTTCATAGAAGGCTTGTTGTCGTCATTGGGAAAGATCATTTTTTTGGTGATAATAGATAAACTCACTAAATATTGTCATCTTGTACTGCTCAAGGATCCCTATACAGCTAAAGACATAGCCCAAGTATTTTTGGAATAGGTGGTCAAGCTATATGAGATACCACAAACTATAATATGCAATAGAGATCCTCTTTTTATAAGCACCTTTTGGCACGAATTATTGTAGTTGTAGGGCACTCAATTGTGTATGACTTGAGCGTATCACTCCCAAAGTGATGAACAAATGGTGAATCTAAGTTGCATGATTGAAACTTACCTTCGTTGTTTTACTTTTCATCATCCCAAGAATTGGGTTAAATGACTTCCATGGGCAGAATTTTGTCACAATGCAAGCTCACATAGCTCTATTGAGTGCACCCTTTTTGAGGCCTTGTATGAGGTCAAATCACCTATGTTGCTCTCTTATGTGTTGGATACTACTAAGGTAGTAGCCGTAGGTGATGAACTACAAAGTTGGGAAATTTTGTTTCAAAAGTTACTGGAAAATATTAGCAAGGCACAAAATTGGATGAAGATTATGGTTGACCGACATTGACATGAAGAAGAATATGAAGTGGGAGATTGAGTTTATTTAAAGCTGTAACCTTATTATTAAGGCAGTATTATAGATCATAGAATGCAAAACCTAGCACTGAGATATCACAGATTGTTGTGTGTAGAGGCACAGATTGACAATGTTGCTTACTGTTTGCAGCTACCATTGAAGTTCTGCATATATCTTGTTTTTCATATTTCTCAGTTCCATAAGAAGATTGGTCTAATGCACAGTGTTATTAGCCTAGAGTAACCAATGGCACACCCCAAAGTTAACAAGGAGTCTGCAAAAATTCTCGATTGTAGGATGGAAAGATGTGGGAACATGACTCATGCAAATACCATGACAGTCATGGAAATACTGATTCAGTGGAAAGGAGAAGGCATTGAATTGGCTTCGTGGGAGGACTATTACAAGCTAAAGACTCAATTTCCCAACCTTGGGACAAGACTTCTCTAGCGGTGGGAGAGATGCAATGAGTGGGTTGGGGTCAGCCCAACTTTTTATCAGCCCAGCCCAAACTTTTGCTTATGTCAGAGCATATTGTATAACTTAGGAAACTTAGGGAACATGTTTTTCAGCTTTTAGCCTTGTGTAATTGAACTTTGGAGAGAGTTGCCTCTCAAATGCATTGTGAAAGAACCCTAAATTTCCATCTTCCGACCATTTCTTGATCTCTTCCACCATAGATCTTTGATATTCACAGCGTTATCAATGCTGGCCTACTCACGATCAAGCTCAAGGGTCATAGCTTCTTTGACTTCCATATCAAGTATACATTAGGCATGGATTTTTGATGATAGTATTGAAGAATGTATTATGCCATTGATATTCTGTCTTTTCAATGTTGTTGAATGTGGAAAATCATATAGTTGACTATATATTCTAAATGTTCATGTGGCCTTTAATCTTATCCTTTTGTCTTTTGGCAATGCCATGCCACTAGTACTACCGTTGCCACATCCCATTATTGATTTCTTTACTTTATTGGAGCTCTCTTTTACATATATCTCTCTGTTTTTGTTTAATAGTCTAATAGATACGTTATTATTGTTTGAGTATTATAGTGGCTTGATTCATACTTCCCTTCATTGAAAAATCTTGTTTTATCATGTTTTTTACCCTATTACATTGTTTTGGCTTTTGTATTCTTCAATGTTTATCTTATATAGATGTTGTGTCTACCAATCTGATGTTTCCTTAGCCATGCAACTCTCGAGGCATCCTTCACTTACCAAGTTCTTACATTTTGTTTTCTATATTATGTTTGATTTTACCTATTATTGGATAATATTAGTTTAAGAAGCATTCCAGCACCCAGATCTGCAGACCGTCTTCTTCCTTCTGCACCATATTTTTCTCCTACAAATATTCAATCATCTTTTAAACTTCTAACTGATCCATCCTCACAGCATCACATTTCTTGTCCTGCTAGAACTTTTTCTAAAAGTGAACTTATTTCAAAATTTTAGTCAGTTCTAATTGAGTCATACAAGAGTTCAAAACCATAAGAATTGAACATCTCATATTATGACTTACATTTAGATCGTATGTACACTTGTGAACATTTTTGATATACAGCTGAAAATTTAAGTGATAGTACCAACTTTGAAACAAATACATGGAAGATTATGATATTTGATGCGTTCACCACAATAATCATGAAAAACAGAAGAGGGCATGATGCTGGGCATTTTCACTAAAGTGTGTTTCAAGGGATGTCCATGTTTTTGTAGTCTTTCGTCCATGGTTGGTAATGCTGCTTCAAGTGGCAATTGTACTTGTTAAAAAACATTGGGTGTATTTATTAATGATTTATTAGTGCAATTAGTTTGGTTCTTGGTGATGAAATTTTCTGTAGACTTACTTCTATATGTGGTGATGCTCCTACAAATAGCTGTTATACTCATTAAAAAACTTTGGGTGCATTTATTAATGATTTAGTAGTGCAATTAGCTTGTTTCAGTTGATTATTCTGGTCTTTTTTGGTGTAGACTTGTTTCAGTTGATTATTCTTCGAATAATATGTTGTTGGGATTCATCGGCATGGTTCATTGTTTTGTAATCTTCTCTATCATCACCCTCTTAAAGACGTGAAACTGATTAATGCAATTATGATATATTTCTTTCATTTTTCCCTGAAAGGTATTGGACTAAACTATATCCAATTGTGGTCGATCACTTCCATAATTCCATTACAAATACTTCTGTTTTTGTGTAGCTGTGATTGTTTTCATTAAATGTTAATTGAACACGAACATCATAGTTTTGCTCATTAGCAGGGTAATGGATTAAAGCTGGAAGCTCATAATCTATTGGATTGGTATTCAACATCAGTTCCAATTGACTTTGCTGCCAAATATGGTTGGCAATATTGTAGATCCTTGAAACCACAATCTGAAGGTCATGGGACTGTGGAAGCTACCTTGACTTTTCATAGAGGGGACACAAATTTAAATGAGGTGAGTAGCTCTCTTTTAGTGTTATTTTATTTTTATGTTGCAATGGCCAATAAAGGGATGGAAAATAATCTAGAAAATGGACAAAAGGCAAACCTAGTCTATGAGGATTCTTGTACGGAGTATGAAAGAGTTTAATTGTATGTAGTTTTATCTCTAGTGGAGAAATCATTTCTTATGATTTGAACTCATGACCTCTAAAGCAGCCTTACAATTGCATCAAGATTCACTCTTTAATCTGGAAATTGTATGTAGGAAGAGAAAAAAACTTGCTTGTGGTTGTGTGGTGCAACAAGAAGTATTTCAAATATAAGAAAGATAGACCATGTGTTAAGATATATCCAAAAAATACAAATTCTTGCTTGTTAGAGTATATTATTAGCATTATGTGTTGTGTATGTAGGTTTACATCCACATTGCTTATCTTGTGTTAGTCTCTCTTGTGTGGCCTCTATATATTATATATGTTTGTTAATCAATCTATCTACTTTTACTATTTTTTGTTTTCATATGGTATTGGAGCTCAGACAAAAAAACTCATCTCAATCAACACCCCCTTGCAACATCCACCAGCTGCCGGCCACCTATCCGCCAAATCTGTTGCCGATCACCTCTTCTTCCTCACCAACTGGGGTGTCTAGCGACACACATGAGGAGCAGCAGCAACTGGAGCTGTTGACACCTTTTTAGGCCATCTGGCTTGATCTACAGCTTCATGCAGGGCTGTTTTCAGGCCATCTCCCCTGATCAATAGCCTTGAACAGGGCTGTCCTCTCCCACAATCACCATCTGGTTGGCTGCCACTTCGTCTGCCACCAACCACACTGGGTGGTGGTTCTTATTACTAAGCAGCTCATGTATAGAGCTTTTTATTCTTTGGATGGCACATTCAACCTGTCCACCTACCTCTGAAAGTGGAGAAGTACCCTGAAAGGCCTTTTCTCCTGCAGATCAGACTATTTTTGTCTATAGAATCATGGCTGAAAATGAAACCCTAATCAAAACCCTTGGTGGAACATCTTAAAAATTGAATGGAAAGAATCATTTCATGTGGGCCAAGAGCTTTCAGACCTTCATTGCTGCATATAGGAAGCACAAAAATCTCAATCAAGATTTTCCCAATATGAAGGATAGCTCCTATGATGATTGGTATGTTGATGGTTATAAGAAATTTGCAGGTAATGATGATAGCTATAAGAATGGAGATAGTTTGGAGGACCACGGAGAGGAAAAGTATATGGGCTCAATTAATGACAAGCTTACATGGAGACTTGAGCAAGCATATAGAAACAAAAAAATATCAGTGTGATGGAGAAATCTTAGAAAAGCTTGGGAGGAGGTTAAAAGGAATATGATGTGGACAATTGGATGGGGGAAAAATCAGCTTTTGGAGAGACAAATGGCTACCAATTGGATGCATTGTTGATCAAGGTGTAGTGTAGATTGAGAATGAATAACGTTGTCATGCTAAAAGACAAGAAAAACTTTGATAAACTCTTGCTACCTTAAACAGTTAAGAATTGCATAACTGCTATGGAAATAAATGAATATGAACAAAGTTTTTCTATTTTAAAAATTACTCTTTCAGATGGAATCCAATGCTTTGGGTCGTTCACGCAACACTACATAATACATGATTACATATTTTTTCGATAAATTGTTTGCAGTAATAAGTTTGGCTGTCGTCTCACACGTGGCAAAGCATATATAAATATAAATTTACATGTATAAATACGTGAAATCCATTTATTTCACACAAACATATATGTCTCCACAACAAACTACACCATAGGATTAATTGAACATTATACAACAGTTTAATGTACCTCTGTTTTATTTATTTACATTGATCGATCATCGGCCACACCCTCCCTTCTGTCAGACGTAGCCGACAGCCGCCATCACTAATTGGGGCCCCAGCAGCTGAGGTACATAACGGTCCTGAGCGATGCAAAAATAAAAGGGAGTTGGTGGAAGCGGCTATGGGTCTTCGGGGTTAGTTCATAATCTTTCTTTTTGTGGTGACTAATGTGGAACAAGCTCCCTACATCTCTATTGCAATGGTCTCCTCCTATAATTGCTATGGGGCAGATAAGAAATGTGAAACATCAGAGCTATCTTTTTTTAAGGAGATTGGGTTCAGTGGTGTGGGGAGTGGTTTAGACATATTTTCAAACTGAGAAGGGAGGATGGTGGTTGCTGGAAAAGAGGGGCATTTAATAGCATAAAGAAGGGGCAAAGCAAAAGATTTGTGCAAAAGCTAAGGAAAATCTTATGGGCTCATATACTTTGGGAGTTATAGAGGGAAAGATGCAATGTGAAATATGGAAACCATAAAAGCTTATTCTAAAATATAAAGGAGTCCAACCAGCCATTAAAGACTTCACCATGATGGTTAAAGACCTAAAATGTAGGGAAGTTTGGGGGTTAAAGATGTTAAGAGACAACAACATTGTGGGTGTGAACTTGAAAAAGGCTAGTTGAAAGGTCATTATTTGGAATAAACTAGAGGCTAAAAAGTACAAATTGAATACGGATGGTTCCCTTCAGGAAGAGAAAGGGATTGGAAGTGGAGGAATTATAAGAGATCACTTGTGTAAGATGATTGTTGCTTTCTGCAACTCATAAAGTAAATGCTCTATCACTGTGGTAAAACTAAAGGCAGTTTATGATGGCTTCCAATTATGCATGGACCTACACATAAACCTTGAAGATGTTCACGTGGAGGTGAGGAAAGAAAGCTGCAACAATTGGCAAGTGCACAAGTTTTGTAGACACTTAACATAGATGCTTAGAAGGGAAAAATCTATGACACATGTGTACGGAAAAAGTAACCTGGTTGCAGATGCCCTTGCCAAGTAAGGAGTTAGGGTAGGAGGGAAACTGATATATAGGCATGCATCAGGTATACCTAGGGAAGCCAAAGCAGCAATGGTATTGGATAGATGGGGATTGTGAAGTGTACGATGTGGCTAAACCAGAGAAAACTCCCTATTCCTATTATAAAATTTCTAGTTCACAACAATTGAAATGTGCCTAGCTCCTAAATCAAAGGAAAACCTAAATGAGGATCAGTGGGCGGGGTTCAATTTGAGAGAGTACTGTTCACCTACTTACAAGGGCCAAATTAGCCAATAGTTGACCCTCAAATGATTAGGGAAAAGGAAAACATAAAAAAGCTTCATCCTTGGTTGAGATTATCGAGTACACAGAGTCATGGGTATAAAGATAAGCATAGATATAGATTTGGTATGGTCAAAATAGACACATTTTTTTATTGTTGGTGGGGTGCAAGACTAGTCATCCCCACATGTAGTCCTTGATCTTAGGTCCTCATCTCATAAATAGAATGAGATTTTGTTTTAAAAAAAAAGCCTGAAAATTCATGGTAATTTTTCTAACTGTATGGTCCATTCAAAATTTCAGTTTCAGGTCCACAACTGATTTTGCTCAAAAATTTATTTTTGACAATTTCCTTCAGGTATCGCATTTTTTTATTTTTGAATTTTACATAAATCATTTCCTTCTAGTATTTTCTTTAGAACATTTTTAGATGGGCCATAAATGCACTGTGGACAATTACTTGTAGAGTATGTTGGAAAAATACAACAATAATTTGAGCTATAATCTCACCATGTGAGGTTACCACATGAATCTTTTTCTTTCAAGTATTTTTATGTATTGTCAAATCTTTAGTTAAATTACATATATTTAAATTTTTTCTTATAATTTCTAATCAAATAGTTTTAAACTTACCTTGTCTTTTAATTTTTTCTGTACTAATTAAATTTTCTTTCTTAACTGATGTATTCCTTGATCTCTTAAGGATATATGACTAAACCATTTAAGTTAATTTTCTCTCATCTTCAATAGGTGTAACTTCTACTTTTTTTGAATAAAATCGTTTTTTAGCTTATGCCTTAGAGTATTATTACTCATCCAAGTATACACATTATAGCAACATTAATTATGTTAGGAAAATATCCATTTTTTTGTCGGTGTGTCTAGAGCATGCCTATCTTCATCATTACAGCACATGCTATTTAGATTACTGATGGTCATTGGGTTTTTAAATATTTCTATGACATTATTCATGCGATTTCTATCCTTATGATTGCTTTTTAGGTTTTGAACCTTGAACAAGAAGTGATTGTCTGCAATAAAGTCACCATTGGCTATGGAAATAAAAGTAAATATTCTGAAGTTATTCACCTTCCTTGGGCACGTGGGCTACATCAGAAGTTGGAGTTGACACCAAGTGGAGGTAATCTTCCGATGTTTGTGTATGTTTTGCAGCTCAATTTGTTCATTGTTGGGGCTGTTCTAACTCATATGATCTTACTGAATTCATGCAGGTTGTGCCCAGACATCAAAAGACTATAATTGGTTTTCTTCTAACCAGGAAATTGTGTCTGTATCAGCTGTTGGAATTTTACATGCAAAAAGACCTGGCCGAGCTACTATCACACTTGTATCACTTTTTGATCCAACAAATTCTGCTGAGGTGTATATATTTGAATTTTTTTACATTCGAATTATATTTGTATTAACTTAAAATTCATATGCTGTGCCATGTAAATGAAAATCCATTTTGATTATGATATAATTCAGTTTCTGACTGATGCTACATAAGCAATAATGAGCAACATACAAGAATACTTTGACATCCTTAGTTGACATTGCATGTTCCAATAGAGTCGGGGCACTTGTTCTCATGTACCATGTGATATGAGGGGAGGCATCTCCTCGTTAGTGGTGGCCTTTTGGTGAGGAAGGAATAAGGTTTCTTGGTTGTTCTTGGGAATAAACTGGTACAAATGAGATTGGGTGAAATTGTGAAAAGAGTTGTTCAAGTGATCGGAGCAAATGAAATTGAAAATATGATGAAATGTACAAGTTCTTATACCTTTCCTTAAAGCAATGGGTAGCTCAAAGGGCTTTGGTGGTGATGTTAGGATGATCTGTAGTGAAGGTTAAGGGTTGGCTAGATGTTTAGGATGATTGTGCTTTTGATTGCATTACCTACAAAGGACGAGAATTCTTTGGTTCTCTATCCAAAAATTTACTTGCACATATGGAGGGACACAAGGGAAGTTGAGGTAAAGGAACACTATTAATATGATCATAGATTGTATCAAAGTAGGATTGACATTCATGAAAAGTGAACGACATTAATGGACACTAAGTAATGTTTGGTAGGAGGTGATAACAATAGTATGTTTGCTGTGTTGAAGAGTAGCTAACAAAAACATACTTTAAGAGCCAAGAAGTAAACTTATTGAGGTTTAAGAATAGGTCTTGAACAACGAGAACATACCTAAACACCTTATGTGAAAGCATGAAGTGCTCAATGTTGGGGTGATGCCTATACTTGGGGATCTTGTCTCCTAAGGGTATAAGGGGCATCCTATTAATGAGGTAGGACATAGTGAGCACTGCATCAAACTATAAGTATTTAGGAACATGTATCTAAATCATAAGACCACTTGCAATGTTAAAGGTATGTTGATGTTTAGCAATATCATTTTGTTGCAATATATGACTGCAAGTCGTTTGATGTGTGATCCTTAATGAATCACAAAGATTTTGAATAGCAATATGATTAAATTCTAAGCTATTATCATTGTGAAGAAATTTAGGTTTAATTGAAAAGTGATTCCTAATTTCATTAAGAAAAGAATTTAATACATCTAAGATGTAATGATGATTTTGCAACAGATAGGCCTAGCATGTATGTGATTAGTCATCAACAAACACAATATAGTAACTATGAATGGATATAGAAGGAAGACAAATTGGACCCTAAATATTACAGTGGATTAACTCAAATAAACTTTAACCTAACAGAAGATGCAATTGATGAAAGGCAGCATGATGATACTTACTAAGTTGCTATGACTCTCATTCAAATGGTAAAATTGATGCTTAAGAAGAGGTTGTTGTAACTTCTTATGGGATAGGTGATCAAGTTGCATGTGCTATAGAATAGAAGACTCAGACATAGAAGTTAGAGATGCAAGTCCTTACAATATCTCATTTTGAACTAGCAGGTATACTCTAGGTTCCTAAATTTTCCATTTGTAAATCTTGTAAAACACTATGGAAGTGAGAACATATCATGAAATAGAGTAACTACTTAATGATTACCCTAATGGATAACAAATTAATAGGAAAGTCAGAAATCTAAAGGATACAGTCAAAAGTAAGTTGTGAAAAGGCTTGAACTACCCTTTGTTTAGAAATAGGGTAGGTATGATCATTAGGAATAGACACAGAGGTGATATTAGATAAGTGGGTAAGGTGAGTGAAGAGGTCTTGTATGCTTGATATGTGGGACAAGGCACCAGAGTTAATTATCTAAAAACTATCCCTAGAAGCCAACAAAAGTCTTAAGGAAGATGTAATGGTACTATCTTGATGTTTCTTCAATTGAAGAGCAAAACGTACTCATTTAAATATAGGCAATTTTCAAAGTAGAGGTGGAAGTGAGAACAATAGGTGGAGTAAATTGACGAACTAGACACTTCAGTAGAAGCCTATGGTCTATGCTCATGTGCCAATTTCTCTTGGTAGTGATGTGATTTGTGTTTGGTTTGACCACAATACTAACAAGGTTGATGGCCACGATGGTTAGATTGGCCACGATAACCTTCTCCCCTTTGGCCATGATCTTGAGTGGTGATTATGGTAGATTGTTCACCAATTGGGACAGGAATGGGTGTAGAACTCTATATCACCTTGGAGAAGGTGGCCTGAAGATTAAGAGTGGTGTCACTACCAAGTATTTGGACCTGAATCAAAGCTAAGAGATCAAGGTTCAGACTATCTAGGTAGGAAGACACTACTAACTCATCTTTGTATTGACAAAGTGTAATGATATGAGTGGTGAGAAGTTAATGAATGCTCAACTCATCAAGTAATGGTTGAAAGGTAGTAAAATGGTCTTGAGCCGATTGACCTTCATGTTTAGCAGTAAAACTCTGTTTATAAATCTTGAATACATGTGTAATGTTCTTTTCATGCCCATGGATAGTCTTCAAAGTGTTAGAAATTTTCTTGGTTGGCTTGACAAGAATAATGCTAAAGGTAGTGGATACTTCAATGCTATTGATTATCTAAGACTTAACAACAGCATCAACACTTCAGTTCTCATATGTAGAGTCTTTTGCATTGGGAGGAGGGTCTGTGCTGAGTTGTTGCTTGGGATGAGCAAGTAAAAAAACTTCAAAACTCTTTTCTTACAACAAATAGTTGTTTCCATTGAGTTTCTTTGTCATGCCATCTAAGTTCTTCTCAAGCAAGTCAATTGTAGCCATCTTGGAGGCTAGCAAAATGTTGGTACAAGTAGTAATTAGTATGTTCTTGTAAATGAAGAGGCTCAACAACAGTAGAAACCACTAGCTAGTGGTGCTGATGGAATTAGGAGAGGATAGCCAACCCTAAGGTGGTTGTAGGAGAGATAGCTAACCCTTAAAAAGATGATATAATTGGGCTCTGACCTGGAGGAAGGCCATCGATGGAGATCATTGACAGAAACCTTAGAATTGCTAGCAGTAGTTGCTGGAGGGTACTGAAGTGTTTTTTATAATGATCCTAATCCACATTAATTCTCAAGATTTTTATAGTTTGCACCATGGTTGCTTGTTCTCCTTTTGTACTAAACCTAGGCACTACATTCTTCAAGGACCAGATTTCATCTAAATAAGGAACTGTATGTGTACCATAAATATATGTTCATTTAGATCACCATATATCAAGACATTCTTTATATCTAGCCAATGTGATTCTCAACTTATATTGACTAGAAAATTATAACAGCACTAATGGAGTTCATCTGGTTTCTAATGAAATTTTTTTGCATTGTCAATGTTATAAGTCTCCATAAATCCTTTCACCATCATACAAGGGTTGTGTCACTAGTCTTATTAGCCTTGTATTGGAAGGTCTAAACCTTTTTGCAATCAATACAGTGTTTATGAGACCTAGAGGCCTTTCAATTGGTTCCCATGTTTATGAGACATGTTTAACGAGTTAATGAGACATGTGTCCTCAACCATTGCAGTTTCCAATTTTGAAGGTTTATTTGTTTATCCTTGTATATGGGTAATGGATATCCAGTTGTCAAGGATCCATTTATACATATATATATATATCTTGTAATGTCATTACTAATGAAGTTAATCAAAAATATTTTTTCTAATCACAACCTTAATCACATAGTATCAGAACATTGGGTATTATGATTTTTTTTGTTGCCATTGTTTGTTGATCCTCTTCCGTCACTCTGCCATCTTCTTTTGTTCATTTTCCTTTGCAAATTTCCTGACCTTCTTCTTTGTCCATCTGTGAAGCATTAGGAAGGTCATTTGTTCCTCATTTTTGGTTGTCTTACTCCTTGTCAACCTCTCTTGCTTGATGACAGCGTCTGCAGCTCTTCCTAGAGCTGTTTTCTTTGTTGTAGCCCATTGTTAAGGTTGTTCACTAGCGTCTCTCTGCCTTGCATGTGGTTATCCACCTCTTCTCTTACCATAGTAGTCACTTGGTTAGAAAATAGTTTGAAACCTAATGTTGCTTGAGTAATGATGCTGTGTCCAGCCAAGAAAATTTGGGATACTTTAAAGCAAATGTATGGTCATGAGAAGGATATTGCATGAGTGACATTTATGAGCATATTTTCACCTTACATACGGGCAATCAATCTGCTTAGGAGCATTTTGCCACATTGCACTCATGTTTGAAGAATTTGAGCTTTACCAGCCCATCACTTCTGATGTTGCGGCTATGTGATAAGATTGTG